>JACTAK010000010.1:0-1200000 GCA_014858625.1 Venturia carpophila
AAAGCGGGTCCGACGGTTATATATTAGGCCCGGTTATAACCTTCTCCGGCCTCGAGATCTATAATATGCGGCTCTATAGAGTCTTTTAATAAAGGACGCGGGGTACGCTTAAAGCCTTAGCCTTCTCTAGTCGACGTATTATTATTTTAAGAGTAGTACTACCGCCGACTTACTCCTACTTAGTATTAGGTAGATAAGAGTTATTAAAAGGTTAAAAGGAAGGCGAAGAAGTTACCTTAATAAAGAAAATAAAAGCGGGTCTACCGGTTATATATTAGGCCCGGTTATAACCGTCGTAGGCCTAGCCGTCTATAATATACGGTATTGTAGAATATAGCTTAAGTATATATACGGTATAATATAAGTATATACGGCATATATAGAGGTTATAGTATTTATTATATAATAATATTAGAGGGATAACGCCGTCGTATCGACGCGGTCTAGTTAATTACGAATCCTAGGTTCGCCTAAACCTAGTTAAAGGTTAAAAGGAGGGTAAAGAAAGTATCTTAATAAAGAAGATAAAAGCGGGTCTTATATATCGCGCGTTAGGCCCGGTTATAACCGTTATAGGCCTAGCCGTCTATAATATATAGTATAATATAGATGCCGAAGCTATCTACGCCTTATCTCTTACTAGTTATATTCTAAAGATTAAAGAGAAGATAAAAGGGGAAGATATAATAAGAAAGATTAAAAGAACGGGTTCTTTATCACGCTTATAATAGGTTAGTTTTCCTCGTTAGGATCCGGGTCTAGGAGGATATCGTCGAAATAATCCTTATACTTATCGGGGTTAAAGTCTTCTAGACGTGTAATCTCTACTATAGGGTCGTTCTTAGGATCTACGGATTTATCGGCCTATAGATTATCCGATTTATAATCTAAGAAGATCTAATAATCCTCTCTATTAAAACCTACGGGGTTAGTAACACGCACGAAGGGTTAAAGGTTATTAGATTCGTTATCGCGAGGTTCTTTATAAGTATAGTTAAAAGCGTTATTAGAGTTCTCTCGTATAGGGTTTAAATCTTAGAATCTAAGGAAGGGCCCTTAGGTACTCGAGGTATAAAGATTCTAATACGATCCGTACGGATCGAAGGGAAAGCGACGATACTATCGAGCTTAGATAGCTTATAGCTCCCGATACGCCGATTAGTGTCGAAGTCTATATAGATCTTCGAGATTCTATAAGGTCCTAGCTATCTAAATTCTAGTTTATAGCTATAGTCTCGTATAATTTTAGTATTATATAGAAGTACTAACGTTCCGACTTCTATCTTTATACGACGGCGTCGTATTACTTATAATACTTCCTAATATTTAATTACTTCTTAACGTAACCTTTATTACTATACTACTACCTCTCGCAAGTTATTTTCTTATAAATCGAGTTATATTACCCTTATTACGAGGAGGTCTTCTATAGTATAAACTAATTACTAATCTAAAGTGCGCTAAGTCGTTATTTTAAGCTCGATAGGGAGAATATACTCTTCTCCTAATATTATCTTAGCGGGTATTATACTACTTATTCGTTTTACTATTATACGGTCTACCTATAGTATAGTAGGTAGGAGTAGTACCTATAGCTTAATACTACTACGCGTTATCTTCCGTAACGTAGTAATAAGTAGGTGATATACTCGCTTAATACCTCCCTAACCTTAAGAATTATAAGGCGAGATCTAGATCTTTCTCGTATAATAAAGTTATAATAATACTTCCGTAAAGCGTCTATTCTTAGGGCCGCCGTCTATACCTATTTCTAATAGTACTCCCTATCTGTAGATAATATATTTAAAGATAAAGTCTATAATCTACTTAGTATTAGGAGAGCTACGGAGAGCCTTAGCTTCGCTCTATCTACTAAGTTCTTCTCGTATATAGACGATATATTCGAAACCCTCTCTTTTAGGTATCCCGGTATAGTTAATAGCCTATCGTGCGCTAAGGATCTTACTCCGTACCTTTATTATATTAAGGCCCTTATTAACCTTATTCTAATCGTCTATTTAGTAAGTAGAACATTCCCTAATATAAGTACTAATATTAAGATAATATCCTAACTAATAGTAACGCTATCTAACGAGTTATATAGTTACTTCTCTTCCTTTATAACTATACTCGTTATAGAGCTTTCGAATAATCTCTTTTCGTTTATTTAGATCGTCGATTACGCGTCGATACGGCGAGTCTCGTCTACTACGATAGAAAAGTTATCACCGTATTACTAGGTAAGAAAGAGCTTTACGCTTAATCGAAGCGTATTCCTTAGTATTACTATATTACTACGGTCGGCGAAGCGTTATTAGATAATTAGTAATTATACGATATTCGTTAGAATAATTACTATCTAAGCCTTACTATATACGGCGTCCTTCTACCGTCGAACCTTCTCCGCTCGTCCATTAAGAGCTCGATCTATTACTCGAGTCTAATAGTAATAATAATAGCGGCGAGCTATATCTAGAAAGTATACTAATATAAGGTCCCGTATAGGTAATTACGCCAAGATCGGAAGCTACGAAATTATTAATATTAAATTTAGGAATAAGCGGAACGTCCTTAGGAGGAACGTCCTTATATTATCGTAAGAGTCCGTCGGTAACGGTATTCTTCTTTCCTTTAATATGTCGTATATCGAAGTTCTATATTGTAATCTACGTAAGCTATCGTGTAACGAGCGTACCTATAATATTAGAAGCCGTCCTATTTAATTAATAAATAAGTATCTTAGCGTCCGTTTCTACTACGAAGCGTACGCCCTATAGGTAGATCTTAAACTTCTTAAGCGCGTTTAGAAGAGTACGATATTCGAGCTTAACTACGTCGTATTTTCTTTCTACAATTAACTATATACCGCTCGCGTATCGACATAGGTGTCGCTTTCTATCGTAAATTTATCTAAGTTCTACTCCCTATCCTTTAGTAGATACGTTAACGGCTAAGATAATCTCGCCGGCGTCTTCCTCGTATCGCACGGGTTTAAGCGCGGAAGCGCTTATAAGAGCCTTCTAAAGACCTACTATAGATTATCGTTAGGCGTCGCCCTAGATAAATTCTATACCTTTCTTAAAAAGATAAAAGATAGGTTCCGCGAGTATTACGAACTCCTTAATCTATATACGATAATATACGTATATTCTAATAAATGCTCGTATAGATTTTAAAGTCCTAGGCTCCTACTATTCCAAAATAGCCGCGACCTTTAATTTATTAGGATAACGACCTTATCTATCGTACTAATATCTAACGATGTAAAGACCTTCTATATAGATATTAAACTTCTTACTAGAGACCGTAGCTCCTACTCTCTCAATATTAGCTAATAATACGTTAAGGTTATATATATATTTAAAAACGTTACGTCTTATGCCGGGGATCTTGCTTATCTCGTCTCCGTAATCTTTATTAAGTTTATAGAGGACGTTATCGACGTATACGTCGCTCGTATATATCTAGTAACGAATAATCGTTTTAGTAACGCGGTAGAATTACGTAACGGAATTAGTAGTACCTTAAGGTAACGTCGTCATTTAGTAAAGACCGAAAGGATATTAGAAGGAGGTAAGGTCTCTACTTTCTTTAGTAAGTTCTAACTAATCGTAGCTAGAGAATAGGTTAGTAAGTAAGATATATTAATATCTAGAAAATACGTCTACGAACTTATCTATAGAAGGAGGAATGTTCGCGTCTCTAATAGTTATACTATTAATATTCGTCGCACTATTAATTAGTCGATAATCTTTGTTCTTCTTCGTAACGAGGAACTATAGGTTACGATAGGGAGCGTAACTTAGCTCTAGTCTTTTCGTATTAATACGCTCTTAAAAAATCTTACGAGCGACTAGATATAATACCTTTAGAACGTTAAAAGATTTTACTTACTACGGGACGTAATTAACCGTACGAATAACTTAGGGAGGCGCGACTTCTCGTCGTACTTTACTACATTTAGAGAACTCCTACGCTAGGGCAGGCTCTCTACGGTAAAGTATTTCTTTAATAAACGCCTTCTCTTTAGCGCTTAGGTCTAGATTAACGCGTATTACCTCGAAGCGCTCTTCTATAAGTCTTATACCTCGTAGGAACGTCGTATAACGTTTCTTAAAATATAGGTCCAGGTTAGAATCTGGCTTATTACTTATCTATTCGCGCCGGATAACGCTTCTCTAGTTAATAAGGCCGCTAGGCGTACTCCCGTCCTTAAGAGGAATATTAAGAGGCCTAACTTTATTAGCTTTACGCTTGTAAAGCGTAGAAATATATAGTAGTAAATTTTATTAATATTATAAGATTTCTTAGCATTCCGTTATTAGTGGTTTAATATCCGGGGCGCGCGCCGGAAGTCGAAAAGTCCGTTCTAGCTAATTAGGGTCCGAGTTTACTTTATCGGCCCCGCTAAAATTAACCCTAGCTATACTAAAATTTAATACTCGCGCTCTTCTTTACTAAAGATACTCTTACCGTATCTTTTATTTCTTTATCTCAAGCCTAAATACCTTCTCGTCGGTATAGGTTGAGACTAATTATTCGCGCGTATCGCGCGAAGAACTAATTAAGTATTCTTGTAAGTCGAAGAACAATTTAGGTAAGTATTAATAATTATTATCGTTTCGTATAACGGTAGCGTCTAGATAAGCTAACGCGGAAGAATTACTAGGCTTAATAGTTCCGCGCTCTAGTTTTCCGTATCGTATTCCTTATCCTTAGACGTCTCCTTATCGCTCGTACTTATTAGATCTTCGTAATCTAAAAGATCCTCGCCCTCCTTATTACCGCTAGTACTACTCCCGCTTCCTTCTTCCTCGGTAATAGGAGTCTTCTCGGTACCTAGGATTATACCCCTAATCCTAGCCTTATAATTATAATCGGGAGTATAGGCTCTCCATTTTATACTTTTACGGCCGTTAATAGATCGGGTAATATATCGGATCGTACTATCTAGCTCGTAGTTAATTCTAAGAGAAGAGCGAAGGGAGAATGGCTACCCTAGGATAATTGAGCGTATATACTTTATAAGGATAATAAAGAAAGTATTATTATATACGAAGTCTAAGTCTAAAACGCGTATACTCGCTATCGTCTATCCGATAATTCGTACGGCGGTACTATCTACTATAGTAATATTATCTTTAATCTTACGCTACGAAGGATCGCTAAATTCGTTTACGCTAAGTCTAAAGGAAAATACTACGGCCTCGCTTATAACGTTTACCTCTACTCCTATATCGACGAGTCCTACTCTAGATACTCCGCCGATCGTAACCTTAGTAGTTAGAGAGCTAGTAAAGATACGACGTTTACTATTAGCGCGATTAATAAGTTCGATAGCCTACGCTATAATAATCTTCAGGCTAACCTCAGAATCTTCGAGCTCGTTAAGGACTATATATATATCTATACCTAACGGTATCTAGATCTAGTTAATCCTAATAGTTCCGCTATAAGTATTCTTCTTCTTTATAGCACGTTCTACCCTTTTCTAAGTACGTAAAGCCCTAGTAGCCTCTATAGTTAGTTCGACGGTCTTAGCGATATCTACCGGTAAACGTTTAAATATAAAGTTAGAGAAACTAGGTATATATACGAATGCTTCTTCTAACGAGATCGTAATACTACGCTCCTTTAAGATTCTCTAAATAAGACCGCTTTAGACTTACTTTTTATCGCTCGCCGTAAGGAGCTATTTAAACGTAGGATTTATATTTCTAGATCTTTTCTTCGTAGTAGGTTATATACCTCGTACCGTAGCATCGTCGTTATTACTAATATCGTTTATTTATTTATTTATAGCTCGCGAAGGTCTACTATTACTATTATTAAGTATTTACTAGAACTATCTAGGCACGGTATACTTTACCCTCGTAGATTTAGACGCGGAAGGCTTTATTATACTCGTAGAGGACTTTCCTAGTATAATATTTAAAGCTTTCTCGGGGGCCTTATCTTTCCTAGGCCTACCTACTATAGTAATCTAACCTATCTTAGGCAAAGTTATATAAATACACTTCCGGTCGTAATCGTTATTATCGTCGTATATATTCGAGATATAGATTACTAACACGTTAGGCCTTCTACTCTAACGTTCCTAATATATTAGCCTTAATCTAGTTAACCTAAGGAGAAACGCTATAGTTACGAAGACCTATAAGTCTATTACTAGGGCTGGCTTCTATTCCCTAATATAGGCCTCGTACGCTATCTCGCGAACTATAATAGATAACGCCTTGCTCGAATAGCTTACTAAGGTAACTTTCTCTTTTACTAAACGTCGTATAGCTCGTACTCCTATACCTAAGGTATAGCCGAGGAGCCGCGCTAGTAGGTTTAGTAGTAGGCTAAGAAGTATTAGTATTACGTTACGTACCTAAGGCTATAACGTTCGAGACTTACTACTATTAAGTATAGCTTAAGCGAAACTTCTTATAGATCCACTTAGAAGCTAAAGTATACTAAATAGTATCGTTGCGGATAATAGTAAAAGTAGGGTTATAAGTATACTAGATCGTATTAAACGTAGTCTCTCTACTAATACTACTAATATAAAGATTCTCTAATATATCTAATAGATCTTAGTCTATCTTCGTAGGGCTCGAGGGCTAAGTACGTCTATTAGACAAGTTTTTATTTCTCTTTTTAATAGATTTATTAGTAATACGCTCTAGGGTCTTATCGTTACTTTTACTAAGTATAAATACTACGATATCTTCTCGTCCGTTTACGATACGTTCCGCTTCTATAATAATCTTATCGATATCCTCGTAGGTACGATGAGACGAAGATTTAATAGGAATAGTAAGGCTAATCTATTACTTAACCTTAATAGGTAGGCCGTAAAGGAATATACGCGCGCCTAGCTAATATAGTAACTTTACTGCTACTATAAACTAATAGCTAATAGGTCTTAAATTCTTTAATAAAGCCTTTAGTCTTAAGGACGCCTATTTTACTTTTCTTAGCGATCTCTTCAAGATATATAAGACTTTCTTTTATTTAACGCTCGTCCTATACTACGTATTCTTATACGAATGAAGGTCTTGAAGTTAATCCTAGTCTTTATCGATCCTAGCCGTTAAGGTTCTTCACGTCGTCGTAAAGATTAGGATAATAATTAGTAAGGAGTCCTTAATACTTATAGGTATTACGGGAGATCTCGAAAACTTCGTATTATTCTTTAAGTCTAGCTAAGAAGCCTAATATATTCTTACCTATTAAAGACGTATCTATAAGGAAGAGCTAAGGTTCCTAGGATCGTAGCGTATAGTACGTATAGTACTACTAGGGTTAGTAATACTTCGTATCATCTCCGCTACTTCAGCTATAGTAAACTAACGTTAATATATAGAGATAAAATTGCCCCTAGATAGTCTACTACTAGTAGTAGTATAGTTACTATCCGAAGCCGTATAATACTCTTCGGAAGCTCCTAGATTAGGGGTATTTTCAGGCCGCGCTAATATCGGTCTCGCTAGTAATAGTAGGTTATAGGTCTCGTAGGGCCCTACGTATTAATTAGTAGTATAGGTATTAGTTATTTTTCTAATATTTTTAGATTAGTTTTTGAGGTAAAATTAGGTATAGTTACTCTTAGTATCGTAGTCGTTTTCTAAGTAGACTAGATACTAACGTTATAGTAGTCTTAAAGCTAATTAGGTAAGTATAAGAAGTTCTAGGATTACGTAGACGAGCGTATACTAAACTAGGCTAGATACACTACGTCCGTCTCCTAAAAATAAGTAGTTATTTATTTTTATTAGGTTTATAATAGTAGGAGGTCGAGGTATATACGCGTAGCGTAGGTATACCGTCGTCTACCTATTCCGAAGATCGTCCCGTTAATAGTTCCGTATACACGAGTTCCTTTATTCGTACCTTAGCCTTCGTAATATCGGTACTACGTCGACCTTAGAATAAGGTATATTCTCCGCGCCGTAGCCTCTATAGTAATCTCGGTAATCTAGATAGATTAACCGAAGGATATACGTCTAATATCGCCGTTAGATATACTATAGTAGTAATTTAGTATAGTAGGAATTAGCTATAGTAAGCCGAGGTAACTATAGTAAGTCGTAGTATATATACCGTAGTAAGGCAAGTAAGTAGTTAGATAGCTATAGGAAGCCGTATAGTCGAGCTAACTATAGTAAGCCGTATACGCTCTATATAGGTAACTATAGCAAGTCGAGGTATATACCGTAATAAGGTTATATAATAATAGTACTATAATAAGGCTATAAAGGATATCTATTACCGTAATAAGGCTTCGAGGTAGTATTGGTATTACCGTAATAAGGTAATAAATAGTATCGCTAGTAGTAAGGCTATAAAGGGCGCCGTAATAAGGCTACGATATCTCGATACCGTTATAAGGCTACGAGATAGTTTTACCGTAATAAGGCTATAATATTATTAAGATCTAGTAATACTACGATAGTATAAAGTCGTTATAATAGTATCGTCTATATCGTAAGTAAATCTTTCCGTAATATATACCAAGCTAATATAATAAACCTATAGTTTATTAGCGAGTACTCTATATTAGCCGTACTAAAGACATGTAGTAGTTAAGCGCGATTAATAATATTAAGGTATTATTACCTAGCTATCCTAAGTCTAATATTATTAGATAGTATGCGTACGGAAGGAAGATTAGATAAGACGATTTAGGATTATAAAGATAGGATAAAAGCCTAAAGTATTATCCGAAGGTAGAAGTAACTATATAATAATAGGTATAAATAGTATTATCGATGCTATAGTATAAGATCTAATAATCTTATAAGGTATATTGTCTATATCTACCTTAAAGATAGTATCTCCTCGAGTATCTAAGGTATATCTTTAAGTAACTCTTAGGTAAGTACCGATATTCCTTATCGCCCTATAGCGATAGATATACCTCCGCCAAGTACCTATAATATCTATATTATATAATCCATACCATTCCATCTTGTCATGTAGTAGTCCCTACTATAGTATATATTTTCGGTTATATACCGCGGTTTACGAATCGCTTACTTTCCGCCATTAAGCCGCCATCTTCGCGCGTAGTAAATATAATTACTATATACGCTCTCTTACTACTAGTACTTCCTTACCTTCTACCTTTTCCTCTTCCTAGAAATGGATTTCAGGGTAGTAGCTATATATAGTAAAAAAGGGGGATACCCCTATACTAGTATAGCGGCTATTATTATACGTAAACTCTACGACTAGGAGTAGTAATACCTACGCCCCTTAATTCTCTAAGTAAAAGGCCCTTAGGTATTCTTAGACTATTTAATTCTATCTTTTAGTTTAACTATTAGTTTGGGGGTGGAAGGCGGTACTTAGTCTTCGCTTAATTCTCGTATAGTAGTATAACTCTAACTAGAATACTCTAGTAAACCTAGAGTCTCTATCTAAGACTATACCCCTAGGTACGCTAAATCTGGTAATTACCTTCTCTACTAAGATCTCTACCAGTTTAGGCGCTGTGAGCTTCTTAGTTACAGGTATATATAATACCATTTTAGTATAGCGGTCGAGTATTACGAGTAGCGTATTATACGCGTGCCCCCTTACTTTACTTAGTAGAATCCTACTTATAAAATCCATTATTAACTCCTACTACGGACCCTATAGCTAGGGTAAAGACTGTAAGTCCCTAAAGGGAGTATACCTTTTTACTTTTATCTTTTAATATACTTCGCAAGTCTTAACGTATGCGTCTACGTCGCGAGATATATACGTCTAGAAGTATTTCCTTATTAGAAGCTTAAGTATTCTATTTAGATATTACTACCAATCTACTCTAGTATTATCTATCTTCACGCTTAGATCTACCTTCGCAAGGAATAGAGGTAGGTAACTATTAGATAGGCAATATAGATAGACGATAGGGTGGGGATAACTTATTATAGTATAATTACCTCGGCATATAGATTTAGTATATAGGATTATTGCTAAAGGGCTTTAGCAATAGTTATAAATCTATTAAACTACGAACTTATCTTAATACTTTATCGTCTTTAAGATATCTTAAACCCATTAGAATACTATATTATTCCAATACTAATTAGTAGTTGTATTAACTTATATACTACAGAGCGGTAAGGAATTAACTTAAAGAGTTATTTAGAGGTTAACTAATTAAGTGTTTCCCTTTAGTTAATCTTAGGAATAGCTAGTTATTCTTACTTCTAAAAGCGTGAGGGATTCCGCTAAAGAAGTTTGGATAAGCTAAGGTAGGCTTTAGCATCTTTAATTACCTTCTTTTCCTATTAAGTATTTCCCTTAGGAAAAGGTTAGTATTAAAGAGTAAAGTCCTATTTTACCCTATACTCTTTTATCTCTTTCCCCTATACTAATCTACTATACTATAGACGAGTAACCTATAGCTAGACTTAACACTAGTCTACCCTAATAGGAGGAAGTATTATTTTCTCCTATTTCCTAGACGAATATATCTTAGAAGTCTTAGGACGGAACGCTAAACAACTCTAGCAGCCTTTCGCTACTAGAGTTCAATATTAACTCTATTATACGACCTAAATTTATTACCGACAACTTACCCAACCTATTAGATAAAACTTCTATAGAAGTACTTAATAGCTACCTCTATTATATACTTAGAAGCTATATCTAATAGGATATAGAGTAACTCCCAGATCTAGTCTAGGAAGATTTCCGCCATTAGACTTAAAATATATAGAACCGCTACTATATAATACTCCTTCGATAATTATAGCAGGTTCTATTAATAAAGAAAATTAGTATACCTAAAGAGCGGAAAGCAACCCTAGGAGACCGATTTTTCGCCTATATATAAGGCGACGATCTACCTCTTTAATAAATAATCCCTAAGTATCGTAGAGAAAGCGAACCAGCCTAGGAATAACACTAAACTATATTAGTAACCCCTCTATAGCGTATAGCAGTACCGAAAACTGTCCGGAACTATACTAGGGAGGAAATAAATACTCTACTAGACTAGATATAATTTAAATTGCGAGGTATATATAAGGAGTAGAAGGATAGCTAACCTCTTATAGAAACTTAGAAAGCCTACGCAACGTTAGTAGTTAATAAAAATAATAATTACCTAGAATTTCAGGAACAACCTTATACAACTAATAGGATATTTCCCCGTGGTACGCTAAAGGCAATTAGTATACTATCTAAACCACCT
Organism: Venturia carpophila; assembly: GCA_014858625.1. Taxonomy (NCBI): domain Eukaryota; kingdom Fungi; phylum Ascomycota; class Dothideomycetes; order Venturiales; family Venturiaceae; genus Venturia; species Venturia carpophila. The sequence continues at coordinate 11,180 of JACTAK010000010.1, forward strand.
CGACTACTTACTGAGAAAGAAAGACTTAGCAAGTAGCTAAACTTAATATCCCCAGAGTAAATCCGTACTTAGTAATTTCCGGAACTAGATTAATCCCCCTCCATCCCGCTAAATAGCTTTAGTAATAACGAATTAATCCCGAGATTAGAATCTAGTAAGAAATTAAAGGATTTAACCTTAATATACAGCGACGGTATTCGATATAGAGGAGAAGAATATAAGGTCCTAGACAATAGATACTATATTCTAGAGTAGATATACGACACTATTAGTATCCTATACTACTATCTAGATATAGTATTCCTAATAATACTAAGAGGAAAAGCCCTAGAATACTACTATAAAATTATTAGCCGAGGAATTAAGACTTCCTACGAAAAGATAAGAGAGGAAATCCGACGATATTTTAAGACTCCTAAAAGATACTAAAAATACTTAGTAGACTAGATATTAATATCACTTACCGCGATTATTAAGAAAAACCCTAGAAAGAGTAAACTGGTATATCTTAAAGCTCTCTTTGAACGGCTTAAGAAAATCAATCTCCCGCTTAAATATAGCGAAGAAGAGCTCATAATACGCCTTATAATAATCTATTAAGAAGTCCCTAAGTATAAATATACGCTATTTTCCCCACCAAAAACATATAAAGCCATAAAGGTATCTCTGAAACGCTTAGTTATAATAGAGAGTTCGGGCTCAAAACACGCACAATACGTGGCGGAAGACAGCGACGACTATGCTAAAGTATATTAGTATAATAACTCGGATAATAGGAGCTAAGACGAAGAATATAGCACGTATCTAATAGATCGGATATATAAAAAGGGATTTAACCAAAGGTATACTAAGAAAATTATACTAAAGTTCCCTAGCAAGGCTAATATACTAACCGGGACGAACCCTATATAGAAAATAGTAAAATATTATATCTATAGCAAACCTAGATACTGGTCAACAAAGCATACCCTAGAAGAGAGAGGGGAAGTATTTAAGAAATTCCGTATAACAACCCTATAGTATATAACGGATTATAAGGTAATCCGCTAATACCTTACGGCGATTAATAATACGGAAATAATATTAAATACTACTAACCCTAAATATTTCGACGAAGTATACTAATAGTTTTTACAAGAGATAGAAGTATATAAAGCACATTTCTATACCTAATAGAATGCGGCCCAGTTTCTATAGAATAATACTACTATACATTTTCAAACTAGAATTTTGCTAGGGGAAACGTAATTAGAATATTAGGAAGTACCGCTAAAGAGTATTAGTAATACCGAAAACGATAATAACGATAAGAATAAACTACTATACTCAATCTTCAGTATAGATACAAGATATAACTTAAAGCTCTTTCGAGGTATTATACCAGACTTAGGAGTAGCAGGAGTTTTAATAACTAGTATTAGCTAGTTTAAAGCCCTACAATCTATACTATAAGTATCCCTTAATAAGACAAGAGTAGGAGAATATTTTATTCGTTTCGGAAAGGGACTATCTATAGTATCGTTAGGCATAGTAGATATACTAACCTACTTTAGTATAATTACTTTTTATATCCTACCTACAGAAATACCATTTCTATTATATATTAATAATATAGATAAGTTGGGTATCTACTTTAATAACCTTAATAACACCCTTATACGCGGTAAATAGCGTGTACCTATTACTAGGAAATAGAATTACCTATAGATAGTACTCCTAGACGTTAAAATATCGTTATCTTACGTATTAGACACGTTATAAGACCCTAAGACCGGATTAAAGAAGTATAGACTCCCCTACTATAGCTAATTTATATTGGCTCTACCCGACAAGGCGGTAGACTAATTTCTAAAATAGGGGCTAACTAAGACGGAATTACTCCGCCTATACTAGAGATTTAGTTATCTAGTAGCTTATCGCTTCTAAATAATCTTAGTAAGGGCCGATTTCGATACAGATCTAAGACTTATTAAATAGCTTACCGACATATATAAGTACTACCAGTTGAATTAACGCGCTCCCTATAGGTTTAAATTCAGCCTACGCGAAGACATCGACTTTAATACAGAGATTATTATCGATATTATATACATTAATAGGCTACTAGTACTATATATTATCGACGCTACTATAGTATTCTAGAATAGACTATTCCTTAAGTACTAAACTACTAAAGTACTTTAGTAGGCCATCTGGAGATACTGGATTGATATTTACCTTAGACCACCTAATACTATTATAGTAGATACTAGCAATAACTTAAATTTATTAGAATTTAAGGTAGAGGTAAAAACTATAGATATTATAATCTATAGTATACCAATCAAAGCATACTATGCTATAGGGAAGGTAGAAACATATTATAAGATTATAAGAAGGATCTTTAGTATTCTTTAGAAGGAACTTCCTAAAGAATCTAAAGAATCTATTCTTTAGATAACTTTTAAAGTAATTAATAATATAGTAGGGCCAAACGGTCTTATCCCTACCCTTTTAGTATTTAGTACTTACCCTAAGCTTACGGAGGTATCTCTACTAGTAGTATTAGTTATATAGAGAGTAAAGGCTATCTATATAGCTATAAATAACCTCCGTAAAGAATACGTAAAAGAGTAAGTAGCACTTATACTATCCGTACGAAACGGGCCAAAGTCTCTTATCGCTTCGCAAATCCCGCTAGGATTAAAAGTCGTAGTATATAGGGAGAATAAAGGATAGTAAGGGCCATTTCTCCTTAAAAAGATAGATAACTATAACTGTACCATTGAAATTAACGGGAAAGATAAGGTTTTTCGCTTAATATCTATACGGATCTACTAGGAAGAAAATACTAGGTAAGAGAGAAAGTATCTAGATAATAACTAAGAGGTATAAGAAAAGATACTATAGGATTAAGAACACTCGCTAAAGGCAGTTAGTAATAAGAATAAGAGGAAGATATACCTACAAGTAGTAATCCTATAGAAAGACCTAGGAAAGTTCTAATCCTTCTCGTAGGAACTACTAGATACCTACCAAACCAAATTAGCGATAAAGGCACACCAGAATTTTATGTTATAGAAAGAGAAAATAGATTAAGAACTCTTAAGAGAACTGAGAAAAACCGGAAAAATCACGGATTTAAAACCTCTATTTTAGATATTAGATTAGAAAGAGATTAATAACCTCCTTAGCTAAGAGGTAATAGTATTTATTTAGAACCCGTACATACTAGGATAGAGGATTTTTCCTTCAAGAATAGTTAGAGAAATTAAAGGGAAGGCTACTAATTCCCCTTATAAAAAATCAAGACTTATAGTACAAGGCTTTAATAACGCTGGTAAAGATACTATCTTATACCAGTCACCGACGATTTAGAGAGCTGTATAAAGAATTATACTCTCCCTCGTACCTACACTTCTTACCTTATAGAAAGAAATCTCTTTATATCTACGAGATATTACCTAGGCCTATATCTAAAGTTAAACTAGATTGGCAAGGACCATCTACGCATATCTCCCTAAGGAACTCCAGAATAACTATCCCCCTGGTACTATTATACATATTAAGAAACTACTATATAGTATACTAGAATCTGGCTTATACTAGTTTACAACCTACTTTAAGTACTATATAGAGCGACTTAACATAGAAATATCCCCATTTAATCCATACCTTCTTATTATAAAACTAAATATAAATTTTAGAATTATTATAATACAAACGGACGATACGCTTATTACTACCGACTAAACCTTTTTAGTAATAGAAGAAAAGGCTAGAACTAACGCCAACTTTCGAGCTAAACCTATTAAGATACTAAAACCTAGAGGAGAAATTATTTTTAATAGTTATATCGTTATACGCTAAGGGCTAAACCTCTTTATTATATAGAAGAAATAAGGAGAGAAGCTAGAACTTATAGATCTTAAGAAAACTCTAGCAGAAATTAAAGAGGCCTACGTCAGATAACGAGTAAGGGGTGCATATATTATATCTATTTACTAACTAGAAGTAGCTTTTAACCTAGCTATAGTAGTATAATTTAAGGACCTAGAGAAACCGGAAATTAATACTCTTAATAAACGTATTAAATAGCAATAAGATAACCTTAAGAGGGGACTTAGGTATATTCCTCTCGATCTAACTACGCCAAAGCTCTTTATCTATATTAACGGTTCTTTTGCTAATAACTCGGACCTCTTATCCTAACTTAGATACCTTATTATTATTAGGAATAAAAATAAGGAGGATTTTAAGTTTATAATAAAAGGAAATATCATTTATTAGTCTTCGACTAAGTTAAAGAGGGTTACACGCTCAGTTCTAGTATTAGAAATACTCGCCATATTAGAAGGAGTTAATAAAGGCTACGTTATCTTAAAGACAATTACGCAAATCCTAAAACGACTAAAACTACCGCTAATCCCTCTTATTATATGTACCGACTCATTTTCTCTCTATAAGTACATAGTAAAACTTGGGACGACCAAAGAAAAACGCCTTATAATTAATATTATAGCTATTAGGCAAGCCTATCAGGCTAAAGAGATTAAAGAGATTCGATAGATTAACGGAGAAGATAATCTAGTAGATACTTTTATAAAGTAGAATATAAATAAATACCTTTAAACCCTACTCTTAACAAATGAACTGGAAGTTCGCATTGAGGGATAGGTAAAAAGGTAAATTTATACCCTATTAGATTACTACGTTTAGTTTACGTTTACTATTCTGCTTTAGCATTTATATTTAAATTAAGTTCTTTTTATTTGGAGTTTATCTAGGGGATATTATCAGCTTTTTAAGAACTTTTTATTTCATTATAAAAGTTAAAAACATCGGAAATAGGAGGACGAATATAGCTAAATATCTTTAGTATTAGGGAAATAGCTTAATTCCTAACGATAAAAGCATAGATTTTAATAATTATAGTATAAGGACCATTTATAATAAATAGTCTATATTTCATTCTACTTAAGCTATAAGTAACTCGCTATCTATAGTTAACTATATTAATAGAGAGTAAAAATACCGAAAACCCGATAAGAAAGTAACCTAGAACTCCGAACTCTAGCTTATATAAAGAGAGCTTAAAAAGTAACTCCTAACTAAATACCTACACCGAGTAACCGGCTAAAGTATATTAGTACTATAAATACCGAAAAACACCGTAAAATCGAGGAACTACTAAAAAGATAAGTAAAAACTAATACCTAAACCAGCTTATTATTATTATTATCTCCCTTATCCCTAAGATCCTTATTATTACTCTAATAGTCCTTATTATAGGTATTAGAAATGAAGGAATATAGCTTTTTCTTAGTACCACTCTTATCTATTAATAGGCGAGTGGTTTTATAGCCTATCCAGACGTAATTAGAGTATATACTACGCTAAAGGAGTTTATTGTTTCCACCCCCTAGGGGGAACCTAAAAACTTAACGATAGGCCTTAAATAGACCAGCGCCTTTTTAATAGTAATTATATATATCTTTTAGGTCCGTATACTTAATCGCGCCCGCGGAAGTATAGCTAAAGAGAGCTGGTATATAGTATAGATGGAATTTATACGCTACTTCGCTAGGACGCTCCGGAACGGTCAGGGCAATTTTCTCGCCCTTAGAACCTCTCTTACGGAACTAGACTAGTCTAAGGGGCCTATTATAGCTCTAGTCTAGGTTACAGGTAATATTACCTATAATATCTACCTAATAAGGAGGTAAAAGGTTTGCGCGCTACTAGCGAGTTAAGAGATTATAGACTATTCCCTAGATCTCGATAAGATTACTAATAGTCTTTAGCTTAGAGGACTAAAACCGTAACTATTTCTAGAGGTCGGTAGGCTTTAAAATAGTACCTATCTCCTTATATATTATTATATAAGACGTCGCTAACTCCCGAGGAGGTAATAGCTACTCTAGGAGAAGAATAAATATAGTAGGGCGCTATCTAGGCTAACGAGCAGCATTAAGTAGATAAAGGAAATAACGCCTAGGCGGAGGAGAGGAAGATAGAGGGTAGTTGATAAAACTAATTAGCGCGCTACGAGAACGTAAGCTACGACTAGCTAGAGTAGGAGCCGGAGTAATAGAGGTACGAGTTTAATAGTAACGAGAACGCCAATATATAGGTATAGGATCTTTATCTTCCTCCTCTTCCTTACTACTAAAGTCGTTTAGTATGCTACTACCGTTATTATTATCCTCGTAGACCCTAAGTTGGGCCTGACGGATACGCTCCCTATTACGCTTAAACCGACGCTTACGATTACGCTTAGTAGTACGCCGCTTATCCTACTCGCGCTACTACGTACGATATACACGCTTATAATTAGAAGAGCTTAGCCCACGCTATATTATAACCTAGGGCGATAAACGGCGTATTAAGCGAGATTCTACCTCTTCCGTTATAGTTCTTATACCGCGTGTACTACTAATTACCGTTAGCAACCCGTATTATAACCCACGCGATAAACCAGCTCTTAAATCGCCAGTTTAGCGAGATAGAGTACGCGGAGCAGGTATACGAGACGTACGAGATTCGTAGGTAGATTATAAGGTAGAATAGTAGCTAGAGCGACTTAGTAGAGGTAAGCCGGGCGGAGAGACGTCGTAGAGATCGTTAAATTTATTTTGGCGTTAGGAGGAGCGGGGGACATCGCGGGGGCTTAGTAAAGGACGGGAGCTCTATTAAATATTAGCTAAGATTAATTAGTAAAGCTTAGCTAACTTATAGGAGCGCGCGAGGGAGTGCGGCGCGAATTTTCATCGCTATCTTTACTATAACTAGAACGACGCTATTCTTATTAGCAACTTAAGCTTTAAAACTATTAGGAAAGCCAACTTACTTTATTATTATCTCTAGGAGCTATTAGAGAAGTGAGAAGAATTTAATATAGTAATTAGGTGGGTAAAAGAGCTTAGTATTTAGAAGTAAAATTAAGGGGCCGGGGGAGTATTAATATTATTATTATTACTTAATAAAATAGATTAGTAGCTCGAAAAAGAGGTTCTTAAGTACCTAAGATACTACTAGAAACCTTAATAGTTACCAGCGCATAACTTTATTATTAGACCTATTATACGTATAATAGTTACCTATAACAGCACCGTTACCCGCTAAAAGCGCTATTAACCGGCCACAATATTATAAAAATAGAAGGCACGGGCTATTAGGAACGGGTTATATTTATATTATATTCTAAAGATCGATTCCGACTCTAACGGGTAAATAAAAGATACTAATTAGCTTTAGTATCTACCGTCTAAGGCCTCTAATCCGGATTAATACGAAAAAGATCTATCTAGGATACGTGAAACCTAAGAGTTAGAAAAGGTACGATATACGTAAAAGGCTTACGTCTCTATACTAATAAAGATGCTAATATTATTTAGCCAAAAGGACAACGGCGGATATAGGAGCATTTAATAGATTTTATAAGTGGATTTTAATTATAGTCTTTACCAGAATTTTACTATAAAGGAAGTTTACTAGTATTTAGATATTACTACTAATCTACTCTAGCATTATCTATCTTCACGCTTAGATCCACCTTCGTAAGGAATGGAGGTAGGCAACTATTAGATAGGCAATATAGATAGACGATAGGGTAGGGATAACTTATTATAGTATAATTACCTCGGTATATAGATTTAGTATATAGGATCATTGCCAAAGGGCTTTAGCAATAGTTATAAATCTATTAAACTACGAACTTATCTTAATACTTTATCGTCTTTAAGATATCTTAAACCCATTAGAATACTATATTATTCTAATATATTCTTATAGTTCCAAAATACCCTATAAAGGTATTATTATAGTAAAGCCTTAGTAACTCCTACTTTACGGCTGCGTCCGCGGGGACGTAAATCCTTCCTCTAAAGGTTAATATTCCTAAGGGTAGCCTTACCTACTAGTATAGCCCGCTCGGCTTATTAAGTAGCTATACGTAGATTCTACGTACCGCTAGATCTACTACCTAGAGTAACTAGAATCCCTCTAGATCTATTCTAGGCTTAGTATAGGTATATTTACCTTTTAGGAGATCTCTTACGAGAGACCTAGGTATCGTAGGCGCGGTCTCTTCGGCCTAGATAGGGTATAGCTTATAGGTTATTAACCCTTTAGACGAAGCTTTCCCGCCCTTTATACTCCGTAACTACGAGGCTTAATCGAATCTAACGATCTTTACTTCTATACCCTAGGACTCCTATACTTATAAGCTCTAAATTACCCCCTCTCTTAGTAGTAACCCTAGCTTCTACTATAAAGTAGGGAGGAGGGCTATAGTACTAGACGTAGGCGAACCGTAATCTAGTCGCCTAGACGGCGTATCTACCGGATTTTTTGAACCTACCCTATATATAATTATAAAGTTATAGGTAGAGAGTAGTATAGTCTAGCGTACCTACCTCCTATTTAGCTACTATAACCCAGAAAACCCTACTAGGTTATTATAGTCTATTAGGACCTTAATTAGGTAGTAACTCCCTTTAAGGTAATACCTCTAGTACGAGAAGGCTGCGATAATTGCGAGTAACTCCTACTTATAGGTCTTATAATTCTATTCTATAGGGAGGAGCTTCCTTAACTAAAAAGTAATTAGGCGCTACTACCTATTCTCTTATAGCTACGCTAAGATAGCTACTATAGTAGAACTAGAAGTATTAGTCTCTACTCTAATCCTCTTCCTAGGATTAAAGTAGTATAGTATCGGCGCTCGTATAAACGCCTCCCGTAGCGTGCGAAACGTATACGCGGCTCTTTCTAGCTATATAAATAGGCCTGTCTACCTCCTATTCTTAGATCCTTTAAAAAGGTCTATAAGTAGGGCTATAACTCTCGAGTAGCCTACGATAAACCTACGGTAGAAATTATAGAATCTAAGAAATACTTAGACTTCTATAAAGCTACGTAGTTCTAGCTATTCCGTAATACTTACAACGCGTACGGGATCTATACGTACGCCTTACGTATCGATAATAAAGCCTAAGAATTCTACCTCCTATATAAAGAACTTATACTTCTTAAGGTTAATATATAGGGCAAACTACCGTAACCTCGCTAGTACCTCACGTATATAGCGTAGGTACTCCGATCTAGAGGCGGAATAGATTAAGATATTATCTAGGTAAACTATATATATAGTATTAACAAGGCTACTTAAAGCCTTATTAATATATACCTAGAAAGTTACTAGGGTATTAGCTAAGCTAAAAGGTATTACTAGGTATTCGAAGTGCCTATATCGTATGCGAAACGTAGTCTTCCACTCATCGCCTAGCCTAATCTAGATATGATAATAGGTATTCTTTATATCTAACTTAGTATAGAATTTAGCCCCCTAAAGGCGGTCTAGGAGCTCTAAAATTAACGGGAGAGTATACCTATTCTGAATAGTAACCTTATTTAACCCCCTATAGTCTATATAGAGCCTTAATTCTCTACCCTTCTTCGGTACGAATAGTATTCCTACCCCTACTAGGCTAGTAGATAGGCGAATCTACTTATTTATAACCGTATTATTAAGGTATCGCCTAAGAATCTTAAGCTCCTTTACTAAAAGGTTATATATCTTCCTAAAGGGGGGTTCCCTAGTAGTTTTAATAGCGTACTCCGCCCCTACTACTACAGGTATACTTATAGCTTTAGAATCGTTAAAGAGGTTACTAAAGTCCTTAAGTTTATTAGGGATAGTAACCTCTAAACTTTTAGATTCAAATTCGTTAATACTTAGGATTAGCGTAAGGTCTTCGCTACGGAGCTTAAAGATAGATATAGAGTCCTTAGCGCCTATTTCTTCTATAGAGATAAGTCTTACCTTAGACTCCCCCTACTAGAACCTCTATCTTCGCCTATCTAGATCTAGCTTAACCCTTACGTCTCCTAGGGCTAGTATACCTAGTAGGTAGTTAGAGCTCTCCTTTTCTAATATATAGAATTTAACCTTTACTTACTTTAAGGTACCTAATAAGTTAGTAGCTTCCTAGACTCCCTTAAAGGTACCTATATAAGCCGTACGGTTTCTACCACCCTAACGCATAGGAGGCTCTAGAATATCGATAGGTTCTAAATCCCATTCTAAGGTAAGGAGGGGGTTAATTATATTAACTTCTACTCTACTATCTAATATAGTAGCCACCTTATAACCTATATATATACTATAGAGAGTACCTATAGTAGTAATTAACTTTCTTACCGCTAGGCCTCTTACCCGCGAAACTAGTATAACTCGACTACGGTTAACTAGCGCCTTAGTTATACCCTTATAGCTTCTTCCTAATCCTCCCTCCTAGGGTAAAGTAGAGGCCGCTACGATTAAGGTACGCGCTAGCCTTATAGCTAGGGCGACGCGCTATCGTTTTCTATTAGGTTATAGTAGTAATTAACCGTAACCTCTATAATCTCTTTTAGCTTTTAAGACTTTAGGTACTTATTAGCGTAGTACCTATACTCCTTATAGTTATAGTACTAAATTATAGAAATATCCTTCTCTTTTCTAGAGTAGTTAGGGCCCTAATAAGATTCGGCCACGTTACGGTTCGCCTACGACTATCCCGCGTACGGCCTACTTTATATTTTATAGTCTTAGGGAATATTCCTCCTCTTTAGATCTTAATCTAGTAATCTCGAAAGTATTACGCGACGCTTATTAGTCTCTAAGCGCGTAGCTAGCGCTACGATAGCGTCTCGCGATTTAGGAATATCCTAGTAGTTAGAGAGTATTACCCTTATATCTAGTCGTAACTTATACTATAGGTAGTTTTGTAACTACGTCGTAGTATAGGGTTCCTTAAGTTAGGATTCTAGGCCTATTAGGTAAGAGTTAAAAGATACTATAGATTACTCTACTCCCTACCTACTATCTATATAGAGTTATATTACGTCTAGCTAGCGGTTTTCCGGATCTTTAATTAGATCTAGAAGGAACTCCTTAAAGTATTCCTAGGTAAGTTAGCCCTCTTCTAGGGTATATTCCTTCTTAGTCTACGAACTATAAGGCGTACCCTTTATAAACTATAGGGTATAGGCAATCTTAGAGATCTTAGTTAAGAATATATTTAGTACTAAGCGAAACGTATTCTCGGCGCTACGTGTCCACTTACGGTACATACGTACACTTTTACCTTTATATAACTATAATTTTTTGGGCTGTAATTCTTTATATAATCGTATTAGTACGGAGATATATAGCTTACTATCGCTTCGTATACTTACCGCGCTAATAGTAGCCTCTAAGTTATCTACTTCTATAAGGAGACGTATAAGCTCCGCCTATTTCTCCCGGACTATAAGCGTACGTCTAGCCTTCTCTAAGGCTACGTCGACTACTTATTCTTCTCTTTCTTAGTCCTCCTCTTCTAGGGTTAATAGACTTTACCTACGCTCCTATAAAGCGCTTAACCCTACTACGGGAGTCTAGCTTCTAGTACGCGTATTTCTTATAGTTTTCGATATTATCTTTACTAGATCTACCCTAAATTTAAGAGCTATTAGAATTATAAGACTAGGTAATAGTAAATATAGTAAAGATAGATTTATAGTAAGACTAATAGCTAGAGAGGTTTCTACCCTCTATATAGCCTAAAGGTAGGCGCCTTAGTAGGTCTCGCCTAGCGTGCTAGAGTGTACGCGTAGGCGTGACGTAGTATATAGTAAGGCTACCTCCTAGTTCCTTATAATACTATAGTATAAGATCTAATAATCTTATAAGGTATATTATCCGCATCTACTTTTAACGATAGTTAGGTATCTTTAGGTAGTATCTATTAAGTACCTAATATTCCTTATCGCCCTATAGTAATAGATATACCTTCGCTAAGTACCTATAATATCTATATTATATAATCTATATTATTCTATCTTGTTATATAGTAGTCCCTACTATATTATTATTATATAGAGGCTATAGCTTAAGTAATATAGTAGAGTTAGAATTAGCTTCTCTATATAGTAGTAATAGAGTTATCTAGGTAATAATAAGAGATTAAATAAGTAAAAAAAAGCTAAAAAAATATAAGAATTATAGATTATACTAAGTAACTAAAGTAATAGTAAAGCTTTTTAACTATAAAACCCGCTCTATTTAAATAAAGTAGGTTTTTATTACTATTTTTAGACTAAATATACTAAAATACTTATATCTCTAGATCTAGAAGGATATATATTTTTATTCTCTAGGTAGTTCTCTATCTAGGTATAATATAGTAGTAAGTACTACTAACTTATAGTATATACTTCTTAATAAAGTACAATACTAGATAACCCTAGAATATTAAAAAACTACTTAATATATACTTTAAGTAATAAGGATTATATTATTATAATGACTACCTTTAATACGAGGCAGCCGAGGCTATACATGATTGGCCCTTTATACCCTTATACGTTGCAGCATTTGTGTGTGTAAGCGTGGGCAAATTGAATAGAGGTTGAGCCGGTCGTATTTTTGCTGAGTCAATGTGGCTGTACCAGCGAACCAAGTTGAGACGTACCGAGATAATCTTGAGAAGAGGTATACCAAAACGAGAACTATTGTGTCGACATACGTATCTGCATCTCGGACCGCTTTACTACTGGCCCGATTCGATCCGGTGTCTGGGATATGACAGAGTCATATTGAATAATAGCATCCGCTACGCTGGTCAGCATCGCTTCCAACTCTTAAATTGGCAGATACTTACGCGGCAATCCCTGCATGGTTTTGATGAGCGACCTTATCTTCTCCTCTCTTTCCACCGTCATGTCTTGGCCATCTTTCACGGTTGCATCGTCAAAATGCTGCGTTATCACAATGGAATCTAGTACCTTTAGGCCCCCAAAATTCTTGATGTGTTCTGGAAACTGTGTGAATTGCCAGCTCAATTGGAATGATTTTAATTTCTTCCCGCCTCTCAGAAGAGCGGTCAGACTGTCAACTCCAAAGTAAACGTGTCTTGCCCATTGGTTGTAATTGTCCACGGGACGCAGAATGAGATGGATGTGCTGTATATGCTGCCAAAATTCCATATTTGGCGACAATTTCATGACTCGCTTGAAGCTGTTGTCCAGGATGGCTTTGGCGTCAAAGTGACGGTTTTGGTATAGAAACTCATCTCGGGTTTCGCGATACACTTGCTTGCATGTTCGCAGTAGCGAAAGATTGATCCAAGGTTTCTCGTCCGCGTCTGGCCAAGCGGCCTCCGTGACTGGGTCAACCTGGGTGTCAAGTTTTAGTAAGCTAGATAGCCTTTGTCGAGACGGAAGAGCTTGACTTCTGCCGCCCGCCGTTCTCGGATTGGTGTCTCGCAAAGCATACTCGTAAATACTTAGTCGGATTTCTGCAGCATGCTGAGTTAGCGACTTTGCCAGATGATACATGTGAAAGACACACCTGTTGGGAGTGTTAAAAAGTCATAGGTATAACGTCTCTTCCATACCCTATGTTGGCTTGCATGGCCAGCAGTAAAAGCACTTTGCAACATCACTTGCAGCTCAGCCGTCATGGGGAGGCCAGCACTCTGCGCTTGTTGCTTGATGAATTCCATTGAGGCAACATTGTCAGGGTCTTGAAAATCAGGCTCCCCAAAATCGACTTCCCCAACATGGGGAATATTCGTCCACGGCTCATATTCGAGAGCAGAGCGCCTATGTCTATTGGCCCGAGTAAAGTCGATTGGTATCGGAGCTTCGAGCTTGGTCCTCTTCAACAGACATCTTTGGTTTGGACTTGAAGCGTGCTTTTTGGTAGTTGATGTTACAGCTTCCAACGCAGCCAGGAGGTCATCCTCGTTGACATCTGCTCCGAACTCATCATCGTCACCATCATCGATGTCTTCAACTCGAGGCGAACATAGAGGGACCGATTGGTGTTCAGCCGTTTGTCGAGCTGGTGACGCACTCTCAGCGTCGTCCAAGGAATCGTCCACTTCGATCATTAGAGGAGCTGGGGTCCTTGCCTGGGACTCGACTTGTGAGGCAAGGCGGAGAAGATGTTGGTCGAACAGATGGTCGTCATCATCGTCCAGGCCGTAGGGGTCCATTCCACAAGAGGGAGGGTGATGATTATGGATACATGTGATGTGGTGTTTGCTTGCAGGCGGGACGCGACAGGACACGACAGGACACGACAAGTGCCGCCAAGAGTCACAAACAACATGGGGACGGCTTCTCACTACTAGTATGCATAGCCCAATTGGGATCGATAATGATATTATGATCCATGGATGTACAGTAGTTACGCTGCATAAAGTTATGCTAGTCACGGGGTCCTACTCACTCGTTGATCCTTCGGGCACCGCCAACCGAGGGCACAGCAAGTCGCCGCCGTCATGTCTCCAGGATATTGCAAGTACCAGCAGAGCCTCACCCTCACCCTCACCTCGTGGCTTCACCTTTCCAGTATGACTACCACCGCCCGGCAACCATGAAAGTGCGCCTGCGCTCAGTCCGCATACCGTACTTTCAGATCTGGTATTCTTCGGCCTTTCTGATTGTCTTCTTCACCACTTGGTAAGTCCTCCTATCTAGCCTGCGTTCCTTGTTCCTCTCAACGCGCCATCTCTGACCACCACCTTTACCAAACAGGGTCTTGACACTAGTAATACCAGCCGATATCATCTACCAGAGTGTTCGAACAAAGAACACCCCCCGAAACATCCCCAATGTCTTCATCATTGCCGGCGCATACGTCCTTACCATCGTCATATCCTTTTTCATCTGGGCCAGTCGAATCTACACGAACCGAGTCGTCCTCAGAGAGATTCCGAAAGCATACATCCCCGTGGACAAAGGGGAGGTGCCGCGCAAGGTCCATCGCATGATAGTCAAGCAATGGGAGAGAAGTGCCATTGTCGCATGGGACTCGATGCCGCGAGACGTTCGGGAAGAGCTGGCCAAAGCAGAAGAGATTGATCTCGATCATGCCCCCAAAGTCACAAAGGAAAGGACCATAATCCATCCAGATAAAGCAAGCGCTGCTTGGGGCCATATCTCGCATCCGGGTTGGTCATCACCAGCTTCCGACGACTTGCCCAACCTCGAGTACTGGCGCGTCTTCGTCGAACTGCCCAATTTGATAGAAGCCAAAGCCGTGTCCCTCGCACCAGCAGATCCACGTTATTTACATCTCACTCCATCCGGTGCAGGCTCCATCCCCGACGCCCGAATCGTCGCCCTTCTCCAGCGACCTTCTACCTGTGGTCTAAGGGAATACCTCGAACGCCTCACATCGTTCGGTCTGGTCAATCCTCCCTCTCTGAGCGACACATTCGTCTCGCAATACGAACATGCCCGATTTTCGACATCCTCTCTAAGTGAAACCGAGTTTGGCGCACTTATGGCAACCTTCTCCTCCCTCCTCACAGGAATGACTGGACTCGATCCCGCTCTGCTAGGACCAGAGCTGGGTTCCTCTCACCCCTCGTCCTCAAGTCTAACTTCTTCATTCGACTCCACATCCAGCCAAATACATTACCATCAATCCGCTTTTCCAGGACCAGGGCCGGCCAAATCAGGTTCGAGATTCACACACGTGCGGAGTTCCAGTACAGGTACCTTGCGGACAGCGCAGAGTCGAGCTTTTAGCAGGAGCATCTACCACACTCCATCCAACGCATCTCTGGCATCGGAGCCTGGGACGTTATCGAGGACACATTCGAGTGTCTCGCAAAGTTATCGACTGGCGCATTCGCCATCGAGGGAGTCGATGCGGAGTGTTATCCGGCTGAATCCAGCAGCTGGTACGGCAGGACAGCTGCCCTACACGATTTCATAATGACGGCGATAATATTTCGGAAAAGGAGGCGTCGCATCAAGGGAAATTGTCTTGTTTAGTGTTGTTAGTTGTGACGGAAATTGCAGATACCCCATTTTGATTGTAGCGGAGCCAGCGTTTGAAACACACCTGAATTTTACGAGGACCAGGATTCATCGTTCAACGATGATCTGGACCCGGTTGATTTTCCCTAACTTGACATCATACCATGCAATTTCATATAACCAAGCTCTTACTCAGTCCTGCTGTTATGAACAACCAATGAATCAATATCTGTATTACTTGCAGCAAGGATATAGGTATAGATCGAGAAAAACTTAGTCTCATCAATCCACCACTTTACCCCGTAGAAACGACCGGACAAGTGGTACTATGCATCTATTTTCCAAGCCAGCAGAGAAACAAGGTATCTCTTCAACTCGATAACTCGATGACTCCATCAAAGGAAGCACCGAATCCTCAAAATATAAAACAGGAGAAACCGCGAATCAAAGAATCTTGAGATCCGAAAGCCCCTTGAAGAGTAAGTTACACAACTCGTCAAAAGACAGTACTCAATCGAGAACACTTCAATATCAACCACCTCCCAGCTCAATCCTCTACTTCTACAAGACAAAAAAGGCGCAACAATCACTGCCCTGAACAAGAAAGAATCATAATCATAATCATAATCATAGCTATCGTTACAGAAAGAAGTTTCATACTAGGTATATACGAGGGGAAAAGGATGAGAAAAAGGAACATGATAGGTTACAGAAGGAAACCCACCACCACATCCGTCACACCGACAAAGAAAGTCCAGCACCGCGCTTGACCAACCAGTCCATACCAGACCAACCAGACCATGCCAGACATGATCAATGCCACAAAACCATACTGATCAATGCCTGACAGCCATACTTTCCCATCCCTCCACACTCCACCCTCCATCACCCTTTCGCGTTGTACTTCTCATTATACGCATTCACGGCCACAGCAATCTGCCTATAAAGCCAATTCCTACTCCCCTCATCCCCAATAGGGATGAATGGCCCATTCGTGCCCCCCTTCAAAAAGATGGAAATCCCCGTCCGCTCCTTGGAAATGGTCTGTACATCTCTTAGTGGAACATCCCATTCGCTCCTCAAACTCTTCGTCTTGACGAGTAAAAGCCCGTTGTACGTCAACATGACCATCAAATCTTTACCCGGCAACTCCAGATGCGCGATGTAGTCTTGCTCAAAGTACTTGCCCGAATCCAGAGTCTTGAGCCAAAATTGCCCTAGAGCCTCGCGTTGGGAGTAGGGACGGACGATACCATCTGTGCCGATGAAACGCGTAAGACGGACGCGGTCGAGTCCCTCCTGGTCAAAAACGGTTGTGGTGTTCCTCACGCCTTCGGCAAGATTAGAGGCAAGATCGAATGCACCGATGGCAGGTTTCGTCGCAAGTCCGAGAAGACCTTTACCAAGACCTTTGGCAAATCCGACAGCGCCCTCTTTCTCCGCGCCTTGAAGTGGGTGGCGAGCAAGTCCACCAATGCCCGAAGCGAGAGAGTCGGCAAAGGCATTGCCGCCAGTCTGAATACCGTAAAGCGCATGCTTTGGGCGATTTCGGCTGCGATTCATGCGACGCTTGTCCTGGAATTCCTTGTCCATTGACGCAGCAGCAAGACCTTTTGAAATGGAGCCCGTGAATTTGGCAGCTGAGTCACTGAAGCCGAAAATACTCTTCTTTACAAAAGAGCCAGCGCCTTTGGCGATGCCGATACCCAGGTCTTGAGGGCGATCGTTCATGACGAGACCTTGATAAGGTTCGTAGAAGATATCTGAGACACCGGAGGCGAGATTGGTGAACAGGCCGACTGGGTTTCCAAGGAAGTCAGCTGAGCCGAGAACAACATGCACCTGGCGGAGAGATTCTTGGACGTAATGGGTTTGGATATTGCTGATGAGTGCTGCAACTGAGACGCGTGCATTCTCGAGCATCAATGCATTATACCGAATCGGTGCGTCGTTGACATTGCCGACAGACATCGTGATGACATTGACGAAGAACATCAATGGATTATTGACCGCAGTCATGGTGTCCTCCGCATTGATACGCTCCGTACGCACGAAGGAGATGTCGAATTGCATGGGTTGCAGATGCAGGAACTCGAAGTATATATCCTGACCGGACTCTTCTTGCTTCGGCTCTGGAAGCTCTAGACTCTCCTCACAAAGCTTGCCTTCCTTCACCTCGGACCAACTCGCGCCTGGAATCTTCGCGAAGTCTAAGAGAGCGAAAATGAAATCCTCGTCAATCTCCAAGGTCATCTGTTGAAGCAAGACAGTGAAATATTTGATGTAGAGTACTCCATAAGAGTCATCCTTGACTTTGGTGACAGCAACATGAAGGATTGGATGTGCCTCCATTTCTTTGCCGGTCTTTGGCACAACGCTGGGGTAGAATATAATCGGGAAGATACCGCCGTAGAGTTGATTGTCAATCTGCATCCATTTGATGGTTGCCTTCACAGTTTGGTAGAGTGGAGAATCAGAGTATTTCAGCTCCATATCGCGGAAGGTGAGATACACCAATTCTTTCATCTGCCGGTTCACGAGAGAAATACCAATACCAGCGAGGCGTAGCTGGGCAGTGAGAGTGACATCGGTGTCCATGTCCTTGACCTCGAAGCCGGATGTGGTTGAATGTGAGGCGTTCGTCCTTTGTCTGTACAGACTCTTTGACTGCTTGAAGTGCGACAAGACTAAAGTCTGCGTGGGTCCATCTGCAACGATGTTTAGATCGATTACCACGCCTCTAGGATGCTGCTCTGTGCCAGGTATACGCATGGGAGGCGGGTTGCCAATTTCAGATAGCCTTACTGCTTTCTCTTTCTTATTCGATGACAGAACAATTTCTTTGCGGTGGGCAGCTGGATAATCCCATGCATAAGGCATAACACTTCGAGGCGGCAGTCTGTAGCGAATCGGCTTCCATCCAGATCCACGGTCATCTTCATCATCATCGATATTGGGATTTGCCTGCCAGAAGAGGAATTCTGTACTTGTCTCGTTGCGCATAGAGAATGGCCAGTGTTTCGTTTCAATGCTAATATGTATGAAGATTGTTGCGGCTTCCATTAAGATGTCAATTCGGACAAGCTTTTGTTTCTGGCGGAGTTTTGCGAGCTTGACATGCACGTTACCAACGTTAGCAATGTCGAACGGAGACGACCAAGTGTTGTTGACACCTGGATAGCACAAGCACAATTGATGGCTGGTAGCTTGTCGCAAAAACCGCAGTGGAAGCAAGTCCCCGTCTTTGAGCATCATTATGTCAGAAGAACCAGGCTCGCGAAGTTGAAGATCTTCTCCGATTTTGTTTTTGACAACGTATCGAGGCGCGACGGTGACCACCTTGGTAAGATTGTACTGGATCTGGTTAGCAATATTCAGCTCCTCAAAGGTTTGTGCCGTACCTTGCCCTCGCCTTCCTCGACGCTGACACCAACATCCATCTCTTGGCGGCCAGCAGATGAGTTAAGTGTTACGCTGTACGTGCTGCCAATGGCATCTAAACTTTGAGGTTTGCTCCATTCGGACTCTCCAACCTTCAAAAGAGCACGATTCTTGCGATCATCTGTCGGGAATGAAAACATGAATGGCTGCGCCTTGGATCCGCCCCCCTCGGAATTCGCGAAAACACCTTGTCCCGCAGCTGCTTTTGTGCCGCCAAGAAACGTCTTGCTTCTGATATCCAGGTCAAGGCCTGTGCGATTCAAGATGATGTATGGAGCGTAGACTGTGACCTTGAAAGCCCCGCCACTATCAGGGACATTGTAGTAGTGTAGCTTCAAACGCAATTGAAGATCATTGACATCCTTCACCACCAAAGTCTTGGCTCTCGAAAACTCACGATCAGATGAGTTGATCACCGTGAATTCGCTCGACTTGAAAGGCGTGTCTTGCATGTCGACGCTCATCATCAAGAAGTGGGAAAGCTCCACGACGTGAACGGGACTGACACCTCCTTTGCGCAAGAAGTTGGTCCAATCTTTTTTGGTATTCTGGTCATAAATTCGATACTTGAAGTCAAAGGGCAGCAGGTTTTGAACTTCGACAGGTGCATGCAGACGGATTCGCATGTAGGGGTAGACACTATCATCTGATTAGCGTTGTCACAGACAGTACGATACACTTACCCATTGATGGGATCCTTCTTGTCAAACGCAGCGAACATCTGGAAATAGAAGGGTGGCGAGGAGTCGTCCGACTCGCCTCGACACGTCAGAGTCCTCGTTTGTCTCTTCAGCAGGTCTCTCCAGAAGAGTCGTTCAGATGACCATGTGTATCCAAAGCCTTGGTCAGGTCGCACAATTAGTGAGTGCATGAAAGCACTGCCAACAGGTGCAGGTCGTGCTTCGCCAGGCGCGATTTTCTCAATCTTCATGAGATGACCATTCTCGGGATCATAGACTCCAAGCTCGACTGGGATTTGCGTGTTGTTTTCTACCAGTAGAGGTGACCGGAAGGTGATATACTTGACATTATCCGTGCCCAGCTTGACTTCCACCAGGAGACGATGCAGAATCTTGTCTTGTCGCGGCTGCAAATTGTGCAGTGTCTCGCCCTCACGGCTGACTTTTATTTTGTCAACGCTATTGAAGCCGCTTCCTTCTAGCCGCACACCAACAATGCCGGATGCGCCTTCAGTAGATAAAGTCTCCCGAGTAGTCGTCGGATCTTCGAATCGCCATGGAATCTCTTGGCCGTCTTCGAGTTTCGCAGCGGGACCATCCTTGCCGTCACGACCATCTGCCCAGACATTGATATCAAAGCCGGTGTAGTTGCGAATACGATATGGCGCCTCCATGCCTCTTGGCTTCGACAGTATGTCCTCTTCGGTAGACAAGAAGTCGGCGGATTTAGATGCGAGAGCGATCGTGGCGGCAGTAACAGTGAGCTCCATAGATTTCCTAGAGTATAGCTCAACTGCAAGTTTATCTGGATTTTGCTCTTTGGACATATGGAATCCAAGCTGCCATGGCTCAACTAAAGGTTCCCAAGCAGACTTTGCGAAATTGAAGATATTGAAGAAGGTGTCAATGCTAGTGTCGACAGTCATTGATGTCGACCAGTCCCTCGCGTCGACCACGAATTTCTTGACACTCCAATCAAGCATAGGCAATTCGTGCTTGTCACCGATTAAGACCACCCGAATGCCTCCGACAGAGATCTTGAGCTCTTCGCGAGTGATCACAGCTGATCCTTGTCTGGGACGCTCGGCTATTGCTTTCTGCTGAGTAGATTTTTTTGTCTTGACAGATTTCGTAGTGGGCGGAGGATTCGATCCTTGCCTGGTGACCGACTTTCTTTTCGACTGGGGCGAAGAAGGGCCTGCTTTCGACGCTGCCAACTTCTTGGGCTCGTTCTCGGCCAGTGGCATGTCATCGTTCGACATTGCCGATGCCCGATTGAAGATTTGCATCGCGAGCAATATATCACGAAGCGACACACGCAGCACGAGAGGCTCAATGTCAACACTAATACTTGTCATAGACGAACTCTTGCCCTCGTTCCGCAAATCTAATGATGTCTGGATGCTGAAGTCGTCCAAGATCCTAAGTCTGTTGGAATCGAAGCGGTCCATCCGGCACAAGAACATCCCAACCTTATCAACTTGCAATGTGATGACATTTTGTTTGGCGACGAGGACTTGTTTCACACCCAGAACAATCGCCTCTGATGTTGAAATAGTTGGGTTGGCAATCAAGATGACTTGGGCGTCAACTAGGTTGAGACGAAATGATATATCCATGCCGCCGTCTGCAGACGAAGCTCCCTCAGCGGTTGGCTGAGCTATAGCCACAGCGTCAGTCAGATGCGTCGAGCCGCTGCGGGAGTCTGCCTCGGCTTCAATGTCGCCCAACTCCTCAATCTCGAGTGGCTCTTCAGTGGCGAGACCAGCATCGGCGAATGCCTTCAAAGCAAAAAGATAATCGAGGGCCAATATGACCCTGGGGCTGTCGATGGTCAACAGTGCAATCAGTTTTCGTTCCTTGCCACCGGAGATGGATACACTGGCCATGAACTGCTGTTTGATATCCGTGTTGATCAGTGACATAATCTTCCGGAATTTGTTCGTCTCACGTGAGCGTGTGTCCGAAATGATAAGGGATTCAACGAGGAACTCGGACTCCAGAGCGCCATCACTCATCATGCGGAGCTTGATGTGTGTCTTGTTCAAAGAGAAAGTGGATAAGCTAGCACCTGCTGTATCAACAATAGGTTCGTTGTCCTTGCCCTTGATGAGTTCCAAGCCAATGGTGCCGATCTTGAACACCATGTCCAGCTTGGTCCAGATGTCGTCGTTTTTGGCGATTTCAGGTCCTTGGCTAGACGCGGTCTCATCGTGAAATGATTCTTCATCAACGCCGTCCAATTGCCCCTTGGCAGGCTTCAGGGTAGCATCTGTCAACTCATCTTCGACCTGTCCCTCCAATTCATCGTCCGCTTCAGTGGTGAAAGCTGCAGGAATGGACTGGGACAATTCGAGGGCGAACTGCATCTGCTCAGGAGTGAGCTTCAAGTTGAGAACGGGGAGGGAACCCTCAATTTCAAGGTCCGGCCGCTGGTAGCCTGGCTTGTGGTCCGCCATGGTCAGCTTGACATTCAGATCGACCTTTTCTATCATCTGCAACTCTTCCGACCTCTCGTTATCATAATGAAAAAATGTCAAGAGTCTGATGTTCCTTATACCAGCGTCGATCTTGTTTGCCGTGTCGGATTTTTCGGATTCGCCTAAGGGCAGGAAACGATTATGGGCGTATATCTCTCCCAATTCTGCGGTAAGCGTATCCCTCGCTGGCTCATCCGTCGCAGACATCCTAGGAAAGACTATGATGGGTGTTCTCACTAAGACGTCAAAGTGCAGCTTACTCGCCTTCTGTTGAATCTGCGTGGCTTGATTGGCAGCAGCCTGTCTGGCAGCGTTGAAGATTGCCTGCATTTTGCCAAATTTTACTCCAAATTCCATTATTTTCCTGAACGGCTCGGTCATAAAATTGACCTTCAGAGATCCGGCGCGAAGGTAAACCGAGGTATCGTAGCCAGGGTACTGATCGGTCGTATCATCATAAGTTTCGTATGAAAAATGAGCCAATTCATCGCCCTGGATGGTGACAAGCTGTCGCATTGCTGAATCTGCAGAGACACCTTGGTTGACATCGTCGATGAGAGAAAGGTCTCCCAAATGTGCACCTATTCGCATCGTGCTGCCCATGATGAATACTGACACGTTCGCGGTATTTAGACCAAGAGTGGCCAGTCGAATACCGTCGTTATTCAAAACGATAGCTATTCGTGCGAGATCAGCCTTGACGCGAATTTTGTCGACTTGATGTCCATCAGACGATATCTGTGCAGCATCTTTTGCAGCAATTGATTTTTGATCCTGGGATGGATCTAACGGCTCTCCAGAATTGGTAAACGTGGCTAGAACGAAATCCAAGAGCGTCAACAAAGTCCTCCGCGTCACAATGACATTGATTGTCGACACAGCAACATCCAGGTTAGTCGCTATGCCTTCGTATTTGGTCAGAAATTCGGGAGAATCTTTGTTGACCTTGACGAATTTGATTTTGAACAAATCTTCCCCTTTCGACTTCTCTGACTCGATGATGTTGCGGAACTCTGGCATGGGTTCCTCTTCAACATGATCTTCTACAGCGAGACTTTGCAAGCGCACTTCAGCTGCCATGTCAAAAGGCCGTTGATAGAACTCAAGAGAAAAGTGCTCTGCCACCAGGTCTACCAAAAGATCATCTGGCCGCTTACCATCAGGATCCGCTCGAAACAGTGATCCTTGTAGTTTGTCGACCGTGAATTTGAACTCAAAGTTTCTTTGATTCATGGGAACTTCAGGCTGCTTGAGATTTGCGGGCCCAGCCTCAGAAGTCTCGGAATCTCCATTAACGCTTTCTTCTTCCATCACCAGGTCATGCTTTTGCTCTAGAGGAAATGCGAATGAGCGGGAGCGTTCTCCTGACGCGGATTTGTCTTGTGGCGTTTTGGGGACCGTTGCATGTTCGCCAGTCTTGGGTTCGTCATCGTCGCTGAATTTAGGAATGGCAACATCGATCAGTTTCATTAAACTCTTGTATTTCTGGTCCGAGATCGTGGCGTGTAGGATCGGCAAGTGGCCGGAAATCTTGAACTTCGTCAAGTCAGTCGCCTTCGGCACAATACACATCTGAATAGCAAAGTCCATGTTGATGCGATCGACAATGTGCAAATTTTTGGGCGAGTCTTTGGCTTCCAGTTGACCTCTTGTCTCCTCGATTGTGTTTCCGATCAAGACTTGTGTTGAGTCGAGTTTGAGAATGAATTTGTCGTACATCAATCCTTCAAGACGATGGAAGTCTTCCTCGCTCAATTTTTGCCGCTGTTTTGACTGCAAATCTTTTAGCGTCTCCTTGTCCACCAATTCGCTGGTGACACTGGCATGACCGGCATCTACGATCAAGCAAAGACTGCTCTTTTTCGTGACTGAGTCTGGCACTATGATCAGAGGGGCTTGGAGATCCAGTTTGGCGTTGATTGTCTTGTGCTCCTCAAGTGCAAATTCAAGACCAGCTCTTGTCTGCTGACGAATGCCCTCGACTGTGGCACCGGCAGTTTCCATCAAAGCTCCAATAGACTCCATGTGTCGCTCCGGAGGCTTGAAAAACTTGACGACTTCCACCACAAACTTGGGATTGTAGATGATCTCCATTCCCTTCAATTTCATGGTAAGTGCCATGTCTGCACTTCCATCGAGGGGATTGTTCTCAAAAGCAAGCTGAAAGAAGGGATCTTCTGGTTCTGCTTGCTCTTCATCTTTGTCGACTCCTCCTTCGTCGTCTGCACAATCTTTGACATCTCTGCCAAGCTCTTCAGCATCGTCGAGCTCAACGATTCTGTCGTTGTCGGGTATTTCTGGAGCATCCTTGACAGTGATGATTTGAGGGAACAAGCTGCCTTCCGTGGTACCGTCATACAATCGCATGCCATCTAGCGTCACTTTGGCAAGAAGTGAGTCTGTGCGTTGCTGAATTTCCGTCTTGAAATTGTCAAACAGCAGTCGAAGGATCTCGGTCTTCGCATTGTGTGGGTCTCTTTTCAGAGTGAAGCTTCCTGTTCGTAGGCTGAGATCAACTTGCAGCTTGACGTATTCCTTTGGCATATCAACTGCTTCCGCGATCGACTGCTTCTCGTCAAAGTTGATGGCGCTGTACAGCTCTTTCCGCTGCTGTTCTGACATCTGGCTGTCGTCGGCAGCATCGTTCTCAGTCTTTTTGCCACCTCCAAAGGCCCACTGTGACCAAGTTTGCTTCGGAGCAGGTTTTGGATGCTCGAAATTTTCTTTGCGAAGCTGGTTGCGGGCTAAAGACCTCCAAAATCGAAGGTCCTCGTAAGAAAGTTTGTGTTCGAGCTTATCCATTTCCGCGGTTTCATCAGGCGTAAGCTTTTCTTCCTTTTTCTTCTTCTTGAACAAGTCAATGTATCGTATCCGATCATCTCTTCGCTCTGCGAAATAAGCCCAGGACCAGCGCTTGTTGCGATCGTGAATTTTGTCAAGTACAGCCTCGCCAGCGAATTGAAGCCAAGCTCGCGGGTCTTCAGAGGGTCTGCTCTTTGGTTGAAATTTCTTGTATTCTTGGTGTCTGATGAAGTAGTGGAAAAGATCTACAAGCATGAGGGCATCCCGGTACTGATCATCGTCGATGATGAAACCTAACTCATCGAAGAGAACCTTTGCCTTTAGCTTCGGTCGATCAGCCTTGCCTGTTTTGTCCATCTCCAGACCGGCTCGTCCTGTGACTGGCTTCAAGATGAATTGATGCTCCTCAATTGCTTGACTGTCTCCCTTGACTATAAGGCCCTTGAATTTCTGCAAGAAATCCTCATGATCCACGCCCTCCTGCGATCCCTTGCCAGTTCCAAGAAGTTTCGCATCCGTGTCCCAGTATACAGCGAGTGATTTGAGGGAGGCGAGCTTGTGAGTGGTGCTTGAGGTGCTCTGGATGAAGGTCGGCTTCCAGTTCTCGTCGGTACTGACAGCATCGAAGCTTTCGAGTGTGATACCGAGAGCGAAAGGATGTCCAGGATCGGAGATGGAATCCTCATATCGAATGTGGATGTTCTTGACCGAGACTTGCACGTTGTCCACGATTGCCGTGACGAGGCTCGCAGTGAAGGACTGGCTTTTCTGCTGCTCTTCCTGGCTCATGCCCTCGGTATTTCTCTCCTTCAACAGCTCGGCACTGTCCAGCTTCTCCATCTTCACAGCATGATCCCTCCGTTCCTGGTCTTCCGGATCGAAATCTGCATCCTCGCGAGGGGCAGCAAGAAGAAACACATCCTCAATGTTCACCTTTACAGGCTTCCCGCGCAGGTTCGACCACGGTATCGAGAGAGTGATTTGGCCCACATGTCCCTCGACGACGTTGAGAGGTAGGTGCATCTGATCGAGAGCTTCTTTCCGCAATTCCAAGTCTGTCAACTTGACATCGCCGGACCAGATGCCAACGTTGAGCTGTTTGGGGTCGAAGTTCTGGACATACATGCCCAAGAACCTGTTCAGCAGGTTGGAGACAAGACCCTCGAGCATGATGGCTGCTGGGTGGCCGTCAGCCGGGCCTGGTGTCTATGTGTGTCGAACCACGATGGTGGGTGTGTGTGGGGGGGCTCGTGATGGGTCTGGTTGGTTACGGTGTCGAATTCATGACGCGCGGTGAAGGAGGGGTGGCGTGGGAGAGAGGGTGCAGTGCCTCGATCGATGGTGGTCGTGTAGTAGGGAAGGGGCTGCTTGAACAGGGCAAAGGAAGGTGAGAGGGAGGCACTGGAGGCACTGGAGGCAGTAGGAGTAGTTCAGCAGTAGAGATTCAATCATTATCAAGCACTACGTGCGCACTGACTTGGCAAAGGGGATTCCAAGCTTGTTGTTGGCGTGCAGTGGGATAGTAGGCATACCTACCACACCCATACCCATGACGTGTGCCCCATCAAGGCCAGGTCGACCAAGGTCTGCCCATAGCGAGTCATGGCAAAATGGAAACCCCCCTCCGAGTCCAGCTACTAGTACCTCCATCATCCTCAGCGCCCACATTGACCTCAACGACCCCGATAACTCTCTCTACTTCTCTGCTGCAGACTCTCCCAAATCCGATCGTGTGCCGCGAACCCTCTAATCAACTGCGCCCCCTGATGTAGACTCGGATGCCCATGCTCCAGATCATACGGCCGAGCGAGAGGATGAGGATACTCTCCGTAGGCCGCGAGATGGGCCATCAAGACATCAGGAGTGGTATCTCCTGCTCGGAACACTTCGACTCCTCCTTGGAAACTTGCCACTGATTCGTAAGGCCTGTGTGGTGACTCTGGGTCATCAACGTCTGCGGGCGGCGAGTCTTCATTTTGGGTCAGTTTGCTTGGTCGTCTTGTGCCTCTGACAGAGCGCCGGTCAGGACGACTTCTCGCGGGCGGCTGTCTCTCCAGAGTTTGTCTTGCTGCAGATTCCCTTTCTGAGCGCTGTCTTCTCCGCTGCGGACGACTCCCATCTGACCGCTTGCGTCTCGACCCATCAGCTCGGCTCGAACCTGTTCTGGCACGGCCACTCAACTTTGTCCCAGGTTCTTCAAGGACATCTGTCATGTCCGGCGCGATCCACCCTAACCGCATCAGTACTCCCAATGCGGAGTTCGAGGCCTCCATCTCCGACTTACCATCAGTGTCAGCCTGCCCAAAATCATTGCCTTCATCTCCGAACCCATCGTCACTCGTTTCTCCGTTTCTCGCGCCGAGTGTCTCCTCATCATTATTGCCCCAGGCATGCTCCACGGGTCTTGACCTCTTTCTTCCCAATTTCGTGCGCAATTTGTCAAACATTTTATCCAAGGGTGAAAGGTATCTGTAAAAGAGTAGGGTCCTCTTTTTACTGTTTCAACAAGACCTTAGTATATACTGGTCCGCAAACAGGCGAACAAAAACAGTAATGAGAAATCGCCAAATCGATGTTCATTATGTCGACGAACGACCGAGGAAATGACCACATCATGTCCAAAGAGAAGCTAGTGAGCAGGTTTAGCAATCACCTCTCTCCATCATGCGACACGGTTGACTGGTACCTGCTGAGTAGTCGAACATTCACTTTTGTTTGATGGACCCAGCAAATCACTTCTCCCCATCATGCGACCCGCAGACCGATAACTGTCGCTTAGTCGAACACTCACTTTTGTTTGATGGACCCAGCAAATCACTTCTCCCCATCATGCGACCCGCAGACCGATAGCTGTCGCTTAGTCGAACATTCACTTTTCTTCGTCGACGGATTGAGTAGGTAAGCGAATATTTCAATTGATGAATGCTCAATCTTTATATCCTCTACATGCGGGCTTCACCTATCCACCGACGAACCGATTCTCAGAAATACAAAAGAAGGAAAAAACAATCATGCGCCCATTAGAACTTCCTGAACCATCTCAGAACCGATCCATCACCCCTAGCTTGCGATCCCCGGGTTGTTGCTGCATCACTCTCAATCCTATCTCTCGGAGCCTCATCATTGATATCACCACCAATAACTTTGCCTTTGACACCTTGCGTCATCTGCTACCTATTAGCAAGGATCACCTGGAGGGACCTACAACGATATGAACTCACCTGGTCAAGCTTATAATTATTCATGAACAAACTAAGTGGGATAAGCGGCGCAGCAATACAAATAGCCACCGTAAGCAGAATCTCCATGGTTTCCTGATATGCGCGATTAATCGCATCCCTCTCGAGGCTCCCCATAGGCCAGCCACTCGACGCCAGCGTGACATTGCCGTATATGAGGAGGGATTGGTTGTTGATGCTCGGTGGAAGGTATAAAGCGAGTTTATTGGGGACGTTGGAGGACCATATCGCGCCCGATATGGCGCTGCCACATGCCCCACCAATCTCAATGATGGTGAGGAAGATGGCAGTGGCAGCGGCAACTTGCTGATGGCTCGCACTTGCTTGCACTCCCAATTGAGCGGGGACGTTGAGGAGGCCTCCTCCGATCCCGACGGCGATTTGACAGCCTACGAGTGTTGCCGTCGAGGCGCCGTAGGTGCGGTAGTTGTACATCAAACCCATGCCCATGAGATAGATGCAGGCGCCGAAGGTGATGTAGTACTTGTAGTGTGCGGTGTATTTTATGGCGAAGGAGATGATGATGGAGGAGATGGTTGAGGTGAAGGAGAAGGTCTGGGTTATGTGGCCTGCTGCTGTGACGGATTTGCCTTGGACGATGATGAGATAGCTGTAGAAGTAGGGGAAGACGGATAGATAGAACGCCACTGGGTGAAGTTAATTTTGGTGCGAGTAAGAGCCGAGGAATGTTTAGCTGGCGTTGAATGCCACATGTTTCTCAAGCTGATGGTGGAGCAGCGAGATGGGTTGGGCTGGAGATGGGAGCAACTTACTAAAGTAGAAGAAGCCGATTGCCAGTCCAGCAAGGACAGTGCGATCCTGGAACAGCTCCTTTGGAAAGAAGGCTTTCGGTGCAAGCTTGCTACTTCTCTCCCAGAATGGAAAGACGAGAAGACAAACGCCACCGACGACAAGCATGGCAATCATACTATCATTCGTCCACCCACCGTCAGCACGCGGAGCTAGTGTCAACGGTAACAGAATCAGCGAGATTGCCGCAGCCAGAAGCAACAGTCCGAATAGATCAAGGTCAAACCATAGATTCTTGGCAACCTGGAGCACACTCTTCCCTTCCAGCGGCGAGGTAGGAAGAAGTCCTTCTCTCTTCGCCTTTCTCTGGTTCAAGAATAATGTCAGAAGAAGAGGCAAGGAAAGGATCGGGAGAATAATGGCCCAAACACCATATCCCCATCTCCAATCCGGCAGGATTCTCTGCGCAATCGTTGCACCGGCCCATACGGTCCATAAGAACGGGAGGTCGAATATGGTCGAGAACAATGCTCGGTTCAGGAGATCTGTGGTATCCGCGGCAAAGATCTGCTGGAGGATTTGCAGGCCTTGGGAACCGGCTGAGTAGAAGATTTGGGCTGAGGCAAAGGTGTGGACGTTGTTTGAGGCTGCTTGTTGGATGTAACCAACCGTGTAGAGCAAGATTGCCAGGGAGAATGATTCGAGGCGGCCAAACACATCGGCGACTTTTGACATTGGGGGTTTGATGACGGCTGTGGATCGTGAGTAAAACTTCCATGGCCTGGAATGGGGTGATGGGATGGAAACAAGTTTGGGATAATGCGAAAAGCTGAAGATGGAGATCCAGGTGCTTCATCGCTCAGAAGATGTGGTTGCTCGAAAAGAAGAAAGCTCAGCACATGGGATTTTGCCTTTTGCAGGTTTGCAAAGGACACTATTTCAGACTTACAATTTACCACTCCTTGAATCACAGAAATGGTCGAAACCAAGGAGTGAGCACTATACGCACTTGTAGCATAAGGTGTCATTATACTCGTAACTTGAACCTCAAGAGAAGTCGAGTTGGCCATGAGCATCAGTCTAGGAATGATCAGCTTCAGCCTTGTGTCAGGAAGTTGCACGTAGCTTACGAGATGTATGCCACTATGAGTCCCCACTTGCTCCAGCTAGAGGTGATGGCTTCGATCTTCTTGGTCCCGGCTTGTTCTGTGCCATCCTCGGACGAAGAAGTTATCTCGATGCCCTCGACAGATTTGATTCTCTCGGCTTCGGGAGTATCTGGATCGTGGGTCTTGAATCCCGCCAGTGGCTGCTTGGATGGCGAATCCATCGGGCCGTGACTGAGAAACTGATCAAGCCACAATCTGACACGGTCGATAGCTGGCGAAGAAGATCTGATAAGACAATGACAGTTGGAAGGCGGAGACCGGATCTCTCCATGGATCTTATCAGATCTTTCCCATGGAAACGCCAAGCATTTGCAGTGGACCAAATGATGCAACCAATCTGGTTTCCTCCAACCATAGCACAGCTGGACCCGCAGTAGGCTGTTGGGATGGCGAGCCAAGCCGTGCTATCTGATCCTGCTAGCCTTCTTCGAGCGATCCCGGCGTCTCGTTTATTCTCGACATGATGTCCGATATCGGGCGCCGAGAGCTCGAGACTGAGAGGTGCGAGAGTTCTGGTAGAACCGCTGACTCTGATGATGCTTCGAATTCGAGCAGAGACTCTACTGGCTGGATCCTGAGGTTGGCGAGGCTGGGCGACCTGACATGGCTGTATGGCGTTTTCCACGGCCGACGCGGCAGCAAGGGCGGTCTTTGTCCATCTGGAGAAGGGGTTAGGGTGGAATTGGTTCTTCATCATAGCCGTATCGCAGCGCGTTGGACAGTTGGCGATGTGCTCCCAGATTTGAGGCCAGTCAAAGCTGATGAGGTGCACCTGTTGTCTAGCAGGTAGGAAGTACATGCTGGGCCGATTTCTTCGGCGGAAAGACTCGACGACTATCAACCACCACAGTATAATGATAGATCCGCTCCCCTCATAAGTACCGCTGAATCATAATCCTTCGCATCAAGATCAGTGTGAGATGGCAGGTAGGCCAGGAGAGATGGCTCCCCGCCATCTGGCTCAGTATGCGCGTCTATCATCAGCAGCTCGAGGAGCTGGTCGGAGGCACGAACACCATATCATCAAGGATGCCACCAGATCGAGGACGCGCCTCGAAGGCCTGCGCTGCTTGTCGCAAGCAGAAGACGCGCTGTTATCCCTCTGAGCAAAGTGGAGCGACTTGTCTGCGATGCAATACTCTACGTTTGCCCTGCTCTCTGGCTGATACTGAGCTCAGCCCTCCAGATCTTGCCAAGAGTACAACGACGGGCGGCATTGATGAAAGGTACGTGCCGGCGGCGACGAGCTAGATAAAAGCAGAACAAGCTAACCACGACATCTAGACTTGACAGAATCGAACGCGCCGTCAATACCCTATTAGCCCGCTTTGGAGAAGCACCCCTTGCGCAGTCCGCCCGGGCCGTCACACCACATACCCCGAGTATTATACTGCGAGGGAACCCCCTCAAGGCTGCGGCCAGCGAAGATGTTGTCGCACCTGTATACGTTCTACGGGATTTGGCGGCAGAGGCTGGAGCACAATCGCCGCAGGAGGTACGAACAAGGCACGCGTTAACCTCTGAAGATCCTTCCGGGGACGTCATAACTGAAGGACTGGTTTCCAAATCGGAAGCCACAACGTTGATGCAGATGTGGGTGTGCTGCTTGAAGTCTGTCGTATCGGCGTGTTCACTCATACTTTCATTAGTTTCCAAGAGCATTATGGCAGATGGGTTAAGATTGACCCTGGCACTCCAGTCGACGTTGTACTTGCAACTGTTCGCAGGTCTCCTCTGCTTCTATGTGCGTGCTGTCTGATAGCTGTCCGACACACTACCCAAGCAGCTGCATCAAATCTCGCGCCGAAACTCTTTGACCGGGCAACTGAACAGCTCTCGAAAGCGCTTCTCACGACGCCGCAGCCCGTGGAATTCTTTCAGGCCTGCGTCATTCTCTGCATGTGGTCCACGACGGTAGGAGAAGTGCCATTAAGCGTTGATAGCTGGCTTCTTTCGGGGTTTGCTCTCCAACATTGCGGAGGTACAAATCTGTTTGATCCAATAACATCCATAGCGGGCTCTGCCTCTCACAATGAGCGCAACCTCGCCAGCTGGTGCTTATGGAATCACCTTTGCCTGGTGCATTTACAGTAAGCGGTGTATTCACTGATCTTCATTCATCCCTTTTAACATGTTCCCAGCTATTGTGTAGGCACCCGTCGCAAGTCCGTCATTGACCGTGGACAAGTCGATTCATGCCGAGGAATCTTGATATCTGATCATGCCACCAACTTCGAGGCTAGAATGGTTGCTGAGATCAATTTGTACTGGGTCATTTATGAGCAGTGCATCACATCTCAAGTGGACCTCCCAAAAGCTCAAGATGCATTGTCCCGATGGAAAAACGACTGGACATTTGTTCTTGGTATGATTCCACATCAGGTCAAACTAAACTCACTAACGTGTCTCTAGAACAACCGAGATCACAGTTTCTCGAAATGGGATTCCATTTCGCTCAGCTCCTTGCTTATGAGCGCGCCTTAAACGCTCGATCCGCTAGGGTGCGGGACTCTCTGCTCGCCGAGATGGTCCGCTTGTCGGCAGACATCATTCGTCTAGCCATGAGGACAGCCGATGAGCGAACTCGCCACCTCAGCGATCACATCTATCACATGTGTGCGTTTGCCGCAGTGACGCTTTGCCGTCTTTTGCACTTGTACGAGCCCCAGTTGGCAGCCACCCAAGATATATCCTCACTCGACACGTTGGTTATCGATCTGGTCGCCTGGTTTCACTCAATTGGTCTGCCTTGTCATGCCGCAAATATCCTGGGCGATACTGTGACTGCCTTTCATAAGAAACTTCGCCCTCATGCACAACCGGAGCATCTTTCGCCAGCACAAATGTACCCTTCAGTTCCGTGGCTTGGAGATGATCTCCCACGATTTTTCCCGGAACTTCTTGGGACAGACTTCTCCAACGAGACACATTTCAATAACTTCATACCAGACTGGGAACCCTTTTACCAAGGACCCTTGACTTGAGCAAAATATCGGAACATTCAGTCACATTCTATGCTCTAGAGAGACCGTCTCAATCCTTCCTCAGTTTCACCCAATTTTACGAAAGCGGGTGTCTGACCAGCACTGCGTGGTCGCTATGGGCTTGCTGCTGGACTTGGCAAACATAGCCAAGGGACCTCCTCAGGACTGTATTTGTACGCCCTGAAAATGGCGTTTGCGGGATAGTCAAAACCCATGTCTTCCAGCTCCGGCGCGCCCAGACCCTTGTACGTATCCAGATGGGGATTAATATATTCCCATACCATTTCCCCCTCGTTCGTCACCTCGAACATTCTCCCAAACGCCGCCTCCGTCACAAACGTGTTGCCATTCTTCAACCTCTGGGCACCGCCCATGAAAGGTGTGAAGAAAGCCATCGGGAACAGTTTGTCTTGGTACTGCCAAACTATCTTCTTCGTTTCTCTGGAAACCTGGATGACGCGAGAATACTGGACGCTCTCGTGGTGGCGGTACGCTCCGTTATCAAAGATAAGAATGCTGCCATCTTCCATCTCGGATGCGCAATGTTGCTGCGCCACGACCGTCGAATCGAGGTGCCAGATTACTTCACCCGTTTCTCTTGAGATTATGATGACAGCACTGACGCTTCGCAAACTGGCGAGGATGTTTCCATCATTCAGTATGCAGACGGAATTGATCAAGGGCCAATGCTCGCGAGCATAATGCGGCTGCAGCTCGAAAATTTCGGGATCCAGGTGGTCAACAACTCTCCATTTCCATAATTCAGTGCCTGTCTTTGGGTCAACGTGTTTGATGCAATCGCCGTAGATGTGGCCTCCTGGTGCTTCGCTCCCCGGAATACCGCCACGAACGGTGAGTTGCTCGGCAGGTGTGAGAGGCTCGAGTGTCGTGTAGAGAAGTGTGCCATCGTCGAGGTGGTTTTGATCGTGATGGGCTAGTGGGTCGAGGTATTCTGATATGACTTTGCCTGAAGGTGCAACTTCCATCATTACACCGCCGCGATACTGGATGGAAACTTTCAATTCTCTTTTTGCTCGGATTACATGATTACATGTACTTGGAGGAAACTTACTTTCTGCCACATGGGGTACAATCTTGGAGCATCAGGGTGAACGCCGTTGTATGCGAGATTGCCGTTTGGCAGAATTCTTGCATGGCGACCGGGGCGGTACGGCAGATTCTGCAAATATCAGTCAGCCACGCATGCAAAACTTGAGACTCGGGGAGGGCCAACCCATCGATGAACTTCCTTTCCGTCGTTTGATACAAGGCGCACAATTCCACGACTGGTCAAATGCGCGTACAACGCATAACCAGGGGAAACTTTGTCGTGGTCGACGCCTCGCAGGCCAAGACCTCTTCGGATCAGCGAATTCTGCTCCATGGGGACTAGTAGGGGGCTTGGCTGTCCGAGTCTTGGAAGATTGAGATGCTGACTGGTGGAGTAGACAACCTCGAATGTTATAAGTATTGAGTTCGAGGTGAATGGACAAAATACGTGGGATAAATTGTCGTGATCAAGCTCGACAATTGCGAATTATATATACGTATCTCCAACTTTGCTCATCTTATTACTCCAAATGGTAGGTTGCGAAAGCGGCCTCCTCCGGCCGTGGTATTGCCTGCGGCTTATGGACCCTTTTCCCGCGGCTCACGGTCCAACTCCACAACCCAACCTTTCCAAACCGCAGATCGGACAAGGCAACGTTTTGATATCACAGGACTTGGCTTTTCGCGACGCAGCTTGAGATGGGACGATCAGTCGTCTCCGCCCAATCGGGTCGTTTCCTCATGCGCTGCTCTACTATCAACCTTCGGGAAGCCGATGAGGAGATATATGGGCGATATTCGTCAAACAGCTCGATGCAGTTGCAATACTGGGCAGAGAATAAAAAGAATGGTATCAATTGGTATTTAATGCTTGAATTCGTCAGTTGATAGCCTGCCTCAAGCTTGCATAGCCTTGGCACCTCTACTACACACTGAATCCCGGACAACCTCACCGTGTCCTACCAGCCTCGTCGTCAGTCGCATCAATGGAGAAAACCGGCCCCGACACGCAAGATCTCGAAGCTTCATCCTCGGTCGCTTCAGAGAGAGGAAATATCGCATCCGGCTCTCTAACTTCCTGGGGCCGAAATGTTCTTCTTTCTGTTGAGACCAGGGGCATCGAGCGAGTTACAGAAGAGGAGCGGGAACAGAACACAACAAAGATATGGAACGCCTGTACATTCTGGTAAGACTCATGCTGCCTTCAACAGTGTCAGCACTCCTTGCCTTGCGTATGCGGGCATCGTTATGATCAGAATCTGCAGCAATGAATGCTAATAGATGATGCAGGCTGAGCGCGAACATGGCCGTCGCAACCCTCAACGTTGGTACCATCGGAGGATCGATGGGTCTGGCATTCTGGGATTGCTTCGCCATCATCGTCGTGGTGAACCTTCTATCTTGTCTCATCCCAGCGTGGACGGCCGGATTTGGGCTCTCCGGGTTGAGGATGACTACTTTCTCGTAAGTCGGATCGCCTCTGCCCATGGTAGCCCTTGACCTGACAACGATGACAGACGCTACTCTTTCGGCTACTTTGGAAACCTCCTTGTGGTCATCTTCTCCATGGTCTCGACAACAGGCTGGAACGCCATCAACTCCATTTCCGGCGCCTCAGTACTCTACGCCCTCTCCGATGGAAATATGCCAACTTGGGCTGGCGTCATACTCATTTGCACAGTCGTATGGATTGTTTGCGCGCTCGGCATCGAAGCCATCCACAAAATCGATGCCTTCCTCTGGATACCGCCTTTCTTCTGCTGGTGCGTCGCAGCCGGGACCGGCGCGAAACACTTCAATGGAGATGCTATCAAATCGCCCACTGGAGCTGATGGGGCTGCCGCGGCGTTGAGTTTCATGGCTGTGATCTTTTCGTTTGCTGTCAGTTGGGTCAACTGCGCCGCAGATTACAATGTAAGGATGCCACTTTCAGCTTCGAGGTGGAAGATCGGTGTGGCGACGTATATTGGCATTGCTGTACCGACGATCCTGGTGCAGGCTCTAGGCGCTGCTTTGTACACTGGAACGGAAACGAATGCCGTGTGGAAAGCATCGTTCAAGTCTGGAGGTGTCGGTGGACCATTGAAATTGGCGCTTGAGCCTGCTGGTGGGTTCGGGAAGTTGCTATTGGCTTTCGTGGCATTGAGCGCTATCCCCGTAAGTCGCCCGTCTCTTCCTCAGCTTTCCTCAATCCTTGGATTCCAGGACCTGACAGTCTTAGAACAACATCCCCAACAACTATTCCTTCGCCATGCATGCGCAGAATTTCGGACCCTGGGCTGCCCGCATCCCGCGTATCGTGCTCGTGACTATCGGCTTCGTCGCCGCCATCATCGTAGGCTGCTTCGCTGCCGAATTCTTCGAAGACACGCTCCAGACATTCCTCAGCATCATCGGGTACTGGACCGTCATTCACCTCGTCGTTGTGGCGGAGGAACACGTCTTCTTCCGCGGCAGCCGTGGTAACCGGTGGGCGGGTTATGACTGGGATGCTTGGAACCAACCTGGCTTGTTACCTTTTGGGTGGGCGGCGATTGGGGCCTTTTGCTTCGGGTTCGCGGGCGCCGCGATGGGCATGAAGGTTTCTTGGTTTGTGGGGCCTGTTGCGGGATTGATTGGGAAGAAGGGGACGAATGTGGGACACGAGCTCACCTTTGTCTTCTCTGGTGTTGCGTTTCCTTTGCTGAGGATGTGGGAGAGGAGGTGGGGTGGGAGGTAGACGTTGTAGTTGCTACTCGATGATTCAACCGACTACACTGTTATGGAAGCAACGATATAGAATGTACAGAGGTAGAAGGATCCAGGATCTGATAGGTCCGGTTATCTCAGTTCGTCGACGTCCCTGCTGCGGCACCGAGTCCTCCCCAAGGCACGGCAAGTGGACTTGCCGACACGCTCAACGCGCAAAGAGAGTGAGTACAGGTGGATTACGAATGCTTCTGTAAAGCGAGGGGGCTGCCAAATTGGAAAGCGTGTTCTAGGGGGGGGGAAAGAGAACATGATAAAACCGAAGTCGAAAGGGCAAGGTACCATCCATCACAGATAGATTCCCTAATCGAGTGCGTGTGACGACATGCTCAGACCAAATTTGAACAAAATTTCCTATTTCGAGTGTCTCAGTCTTGCTTGATGATACCTGTATGAACTTCTTTCGTGGTTCGTCGTGTTTGCTGTGTGCGAGTATCACTTTGAGATGATTCTGTCATTTGTTTGATTTTCTGCTGGAGGAAGGGGGGGGGGACGTCCATAACATACATAATAGGAAAAAAAAACATCCTCCGACGAACCGACGTTCGTTTTTTCGCCTTAACCACAAGGACTCCAGTGCGCACGTACGCCGTACCAAGAAAAAGAAGAAGAAAAAAAACATATCGTACAACCTACGCAAGAACCAAGCGCCATTACGGGTTCAGCCCCAAGTCCACGTCGCTGATCCCCATGGTAACATCCGTCGAAACGCTAGAAAGCAAGGAGACGAAACAATCCATGACGACCTTGACATCACCCTCACCATACAGACACTTTTGCAACTTAAAAGTGAGCAGTGGAGCTTTGGTCGGGTCATCCGAAATATCAAGCGTAATGTCGTAAGGCGTTCGAAGACGCTCAGCCAAGACATCGACGATCCGCGCCTCTCCAATCTCCCCGCTTTCCGCCTGTCCCTGCTTGTAATCGAACATGGCCTGGAAGAGGGGCGCGTGGTCCGTTTCCCCAATCACGCCGAGACGGTCCAGAACAACGCTGTAGGGAACCCGGGAGTGCAGCAGAGCGTCGCGCGTCTGAGCCTTTGTGGCGACGAGGATTTTGTCAAAGGGGTCTTTTGTGTCGTATTTGAAACGGAGGGGGAGGAGGTTGTAGAAGAAACCCATCGTTGAGAGATCTTCCATGTTGTCCGATCTGTTGGCGTCTGCGACTCCGATGGCTATGTCGGCTTGAGCAGAAGAAGTCAGGCGAGCCAAAAGTGCATGGTACGCGGCTAGGTAGAATTGAAATGGCGTGGCCTTGTATTTTTGACTTTGCTCTTTGATGCGGTTGCCGATGGTGAGACTCAGCCGCTTGGTCAGCGTGTGCTGCTCCCATGTCGGTGACGTTCTTTGCTTGGCTTCTGGTAGTGATAAGGTCGGCAATACCGCTGTGACATCTTTGTGTAGGGACATCCAGTAAGCGATATCTTTGTCCATGCGGCCCGTGCTATACTCCGCTCGTTGACGGGTGGCAAAATTAGGGTACTGACCTGTCGGCGGAGGGAGCTTAGCGCCACTGTAGAGTTGTGAGACCTCGAGGAACAAACGCTCATAGCTCCATCCGTCGCAGGCCATCTGATGGTAAGCGATGATGAGAATGTGTTCATCCGCGGCCCAGTAGAAATCGACGATCCTTAGAGTGTCACCTTTGGCAAGATTGTATTTTTGGCGAGCCAACTCTTTGAACCCTTGTTCAGCCGCAGTCCGATCTTTCACTTGCACTGCTTCGAATTTGGTGTGAGGGGTTTCCATGATAGCTTGTACAGATTGACTTGGGCTATGCTCGGTTTCGAAGAAGCAAGTACGGAACGCCTCGTGTCTATGGAGTGCAGTGCTGAAAGCCTTGGAAAGCCTTTCAAGGTCAAGATAGCCTTTCATGTACATCCCAATGGTGGAGTTAAGTTTCGAAGGATCGTCTATCGATTTGTGGAGCCTCCAGCAATATTCTTGACTTAGAGACATTGGCACGATTCGATTTCGTTTTCCTTCGTCGAGCACAGCGCCCGACTCTCGGCCAGTTGGGCTTGACGACCGCTCCGTCATTGGCGTTGCATTTCCCGCAAACGGAGATGTGTTCCCACTCGTTGAGTCAACCCTTGACGTGTTCTCGGAGGTTGCAGTCTTTGCTGTATACGCGGCGCTATCTTCGTGTGCCAACGGTATAGCGTTGGGGTGAATGCGATCCACAGCTTCTTCGACGAGCTCGAGAACTGACGCACCACCGAGTATCTTCAGCAGAGGAAGATCTAGATCAAGGTTCTTCGAAAACCTGTCAAAGCATTAGAGTTGCAAAAGACAATGCTCTGGACGGTAAGCTTACCAGGTTCCAATTGTGACTGCGCTCAAGGAATCCACGCCTTGATCGATCAACGGAACAGAAATCTGTATCCCATTGTCAACTGATAGTGCAAGAGCGGTTCGAATTCTCTCTGCAAGACCATCTGTGTTTACGTTAACCTTAATTCCAATCGTCGAGGAGGAGAGTTTCATACCGGTAATGATCTGACGCACGTCATTCATCGACGTGGCATTCAAAAGACGCTCCTTGACAGAGATCAAAGATGTTCCACCTGTGCCAGTCTCCCTGCGGCTCTCGGGCAATCTGAAGTAAGCCAGTCGTGGATCGTAGTAATGAGGAATAACATCTCTGTTGCTCGGGTCAATGAAACGCATACCCGTCATGACTTCCACGTCCTCTTGAGTCCCTGGACGACCACAGACGACGGCTTCAGCGAAGAGAGCGTGGAGCTCTTGCTCAGAAACCTTGTCAAACTTGAAGCTAATAACATCGTATTCCTCTTCGCGTCCTTGTCGAACGATGTAGCCAACGCCCCAGATCGCGCCCATATCGATGGTGGAGCCCTGAATGAGTATCGCGATTAGCTTTCAATCAACGCCGAAAAGAATCATGAAACTCACAGCTTGGCCGCGTGCTCTTCGTTGTTGCGCCACGGCATGGGTATACGCATTCGCTGCGCCGTATGCGCTTTGCCCTGGATTCCCACAAACCATGACGAACGAAGAGAACATGACGAAAAAGTCGAGATCGCATCCGGACAACCGTTCGTGCAACAAGCGTAAACCTGTCACCTTCGGTTTCAGCACCGCCTCCATCTGGGAAATCTCCATGTTTTCGAACAGCACATCTTGGAGTACGAGAGGTCCGAAGGCAACTCCACCAATATGTGGCATCGAATTTTGCTCTATCATCTTCAAGCCAGTATTTAGTGAAGCCTCGTCTGAAACATCCCTAGTGCGAAGTCAGTGAAGTGAGTACATGTTTTGATTGGGGTGAGTCCTACATGGGCACAATCAGAACGTTGCCTCCCAGGTCGCTCATGTCGTCTATCCATCTTTGCTCCACCTTGGGATTTCTGCTCGACAGGACAACGTGTCGCGCGCCATGCTCTATCATCCACCTGCAAATCGAACGACCGAGGTCTCCAGTAAGACCGACGAGCAAGTACGTCTTGTCACGCAAAAAGAGTTCACCTGAGTCAATGGGTTGGACTCGAGCGGGCAAAGACTTCTGACCCTGCCAGTCTATCACGGTAGAGATATCGTGAGGATGCGATGAAGCAACCAGATCTTTGACAGGGGTCACCTGTTCCACCACAGTAGTGTTCAGGTCATTGCAAGTTCCGACAACGAGCTTCAAATGCTCCACCGCATCTTCCAAGTGTCCGGTAAGAGTAGTCGTTGCTTTTTCTTGGGCGAAGTACTCTCTGCGATAGACTCGGCAAGTTTGAGGTAGACATGTGATGAGACGACTGGCCAACTCTACTGCGCTCGGGTTCACGGAAAAGTCGCAGAAGGAAGATACAGAACATGGTAACTTCTTCGCAAGCAGTCGATGCGTCTCTTTCTCATGGATCTGGAGCCAATAGTTCGTGATATCCGGGGGAGAGGAATGCGTGGAGACAAACTTGACGGAGACACCACTGGCCTTCGCCCTTGAGATGATGGCGTTCGTACAGAACTCCGGAGGCTGGAAAATCAATAGTGACTCCCCATTGACGTTTTCAGATACAACCAGCTTGGCAACAAGATCCGCTGTCATCCGAAGCAAGGCGCGGGAATCTGGACGTTCCTGGACGGGCCGATGAATCACTTGGGTACTGGGAAGCTGGATTCTGGATTGGTTGACTTGCGCCAAGGCAACTACAGGCGTACTAGTCTTTTCATCCACGCCAAGAATGATATAAAAGTAGCCGATATCACCTATTCGGACAGCGTTAACCAGAGCATGATGTACTATGACTGAACAATACACAGCATCGGGATTGTGGTTAGGGTCATGATCCTCGATGGCTTCGAGCTGAAGAGTATCGTGGGTACGATCTAGTCCAATTGGACGCTCGGCAGGGTCAAAGTCGGCTTGAATCTGCCTACGAGCTGAGTTCAATCGGTCGTTCTTCGATCGGTCGGGTTTGAGACGAGGAATGAGGAGCTTATTCCCCTTTATATAGATCTCGGGCTCATTGACCCAAAGAACTCTGTTCTCGGACCAGTCTGGACCAATCTCGAGCCGCAGAAGTTGTTCCGAAACCAGCTTTCCATCCAGGTCCTCGGTCTTGTCGACGTCTAAAACTTGTATATGAACTTCGGTTTTCTCAAGCCGCATGGTCCGAACAAAGCCAATACCCATGGCTTGATATGGATGCTCAATCCATGCGTTTTCCGTGATCCAAAGCAAACTGCTGGCAACTTCGAATATTCTCTGGAGTGCTTCAAATTTGTTGGCGTTCATGAGGGAGAATACTGGCTCATCCATTTCAGACAAGATGAGAAACGTCAATTTGCCATGAGACTCTAGCGGCTTGAAATCTTGCAGGTGTGCCGTGACGATGAAGCGGCGGTGGGGTAGACAGGCTTGCACCTTTTCTAGAATACTTGCTGTCTTAGACGAGCTGCCTCCGATGACGATTATGGGCGAGTACGACTCTGGTGCTCTCAATGGGGCAGAGAGCGGCTCGATGAGAGTCGATATTTCGTTGTCGACGTGACGGGTGCACCAGACTGAGGTGGGGTGTATGTCGCTGTCCGGATCCACAGTCTTACAGGTGACACCAGGGAATCCAACCTTTCTAGCGATCTCGTCCCAGCGGTCTATAGAGACAAATGGCTCGGAGACGCGCCCTTCGTCTTTTCCAGCCCACCAATCGGCAAATAGGCCAAATATGAAACCGATCCGAGAATGTTCACGATGTGTGATTTCGATGACGACGAGTTCACCTCCAGGCTTGAGTAGAGTCCGAGCGTTGGCCAAAGTCTCTTCCAACTTGGGCGTTGCGTGTAGGACGTTTGAGGCAATGACCATGTCAAATGAATGAGGTTTGAAACCCTGCTCCACAGGATCCCTTCGAATGTCGAGGGTACGGAAGTCCATCCTGTCCTCGTGTTTCTCGAAGATGCGAGAGGCTTTCTCGAAGAAGCTCGGAGAGATGTCTGTGAAAGTATAGCTGTTAAAACATAATTGTTCGGTTCCCAGAACATACTTGGTCGCGCCTCCGGTACCCGCGCCTGTCAATCTGTCAGTTTATACGGACCGAATTTTTATTGTATGTCCTCACCGATCTCTAGAATATCCATGCTTGGATAACGGTGAGTGACCTGAGCAATATGTTCTTGGAAATAGTAGTACGCAGGGCCAAATCCTAGAACATCACCATAGAATTCAGTCAAAAGACCGTCGTGGTCCATCACATCGAACGCGTTTCTTTTCTCGGAAAAGATATCGTCCAAATGCTCACCAACCCGTTGTATTAGCCTGATGTGAGGGTGATAGGCATGCCTTTTCCCGTTAGTATCTCGTAGAAACGATGCTAGATTATTACTCACACTTCGCAAAGCGTCAAAATATCATCGAGAGTGTCCTGCTCCCAATGCTCTTGGTACCACAAATGCCGTCCTTCGTGGACGTCAGCGATAATGCCGCGGAACCAATCCACTTGGAATTGATAGTGAGGGAGTAGTTGAGCATAGTCCTTTTGGTCCGACAGCTTTCTCAGACATCTCTTGATGTAGAAATACACAACACGCTCCATATCAGCTGCGACAGTCCTTTCTTTCTCGGTAGCACGGTACTTTTCATCATTTAAGAGGCGATCCGGCTCCATCTTGCCCCAGACCCAATTTGAGAACATTTGATGATCGTCAGCTGCTGAGGGAGCCCGCGCAGGCTTGGTGCTGATGCCCTCGACCTGTAGAATAGTCGACCGTGTCCCTGGCTCGAACACTTCGATGTCGCCGCTGATCACATTTCCCTTGCTGGCAACTGCAATCGAGTTGAAGTTCAGACTGTCGTGAGCACCGTAGACCTGGGCACAAAGCCACGGATTGAGTGTGATCCGACCAATTGAAGTGGGGACAAGGAGGGAACGCAGACGGCCATCACCTGGGGCTGTCGAAGCACCGATCAGTGTCTGGAATGCAACATCGAGAGTAGCAGGATGAAGCAATAGACCATATTTGCCTTCTTTAAATTTTGGTAGCGACATCGTGCCGCAGGCCTGGCTTTCCGCTCTCTTCAAGTCACGCAAGCCGCGGAAGTCTTTGCTGTAATGGTATCCCACTGCAGCAAGTTCTTTGTAGAAAAGATCGGTGCTCACACTCGACATGTGAGGCGGCTCATCTCTAGAGTTGGGCAGAGCGTCTGGTGAGCCTGATCCTAAAGTCACGATGATCTGGCCGCTGGCTGATTGCGATAGAGAATTTTCTCTAGCTAGACATGAGCTGAGCTTAAAGTGAACAGTTATAGCTTCAGCGCCCCGACGCGTGCTGTCGACCTCCAATGTCAAGTTCATCTCGACCAAGCTATTGTCATCGTCAAATGTTATTGCTTTCTCAATGTCGAGATGCTGGATCTCTAAAAGTCGAACCTGGAGATTTCCCATGCTCGCCGCCAAGTACATGGTTGCTTCCAACGCCATGATAGCGTAGCCGGCGCCTGGGAAGACTGTCTGCCCTTGCAATTGATGACCATCAAGCCACTCGATATCCTGTGGTTTGAGGAAGTTGTGCCATTCAAACGTCGAGGGTGTACTACTGGGAGACAAGATGCCGAGCAAAGGATGAGGTGGTCCACTCTCGTTGCGAAGGAAAGACCGCGTGGCACGTGATTCCATCCAGTAAGACCTCGAATGATCCCAGGGATATCGAGGAAGGGCTGCGGCCAAGTTCTTCGGCGTAGCTTGAGGCAAGATCTTGACAAAACCATCAATGTCAATACCATCGGGTCCAAATCGCTCCCAGATAAAGCCAAGAGCATTGGCGAAGGTATCTATATCTTCAGTACCACGCTGCATACATCCTGTATAGGGAAGTTGTAAACCGACCGAGCCTTCGATGACTGAGAGAGATGGTCCTTTCAAGGCTGGATGTGGTCCTACTTCGATAGCAACGTCCATCAATGAATGCTCGATTAAGAGGGCCTCCAAAGCTTGCGAGAAAAGCACTGGATTCACAAGGTTCTGTTTCCAGTATTCTGCAGTCAAGTCGCTCGCGCTCATCTTCTTCCCTTCGTGTACTGATGAGAT
Source organism: Venturia carpophila (assembly GCA_014858625.1). NCBI lineage: Eukaryota > Fungi > Ascomycota > Dothideomycetes > Venturiales > Venturiaceae > Venturia > Venturia carpophila. Next base: position 55,840 of record JACTAK010000010.1, read on the forward strand.
CCAGATCGTTGACGACTCCAGGGGGACATCGTCCGCGCACCCACAAACTTGTAGAGCCTCAACATATGGTGATGCGCAGGGCTGCATATGGTTAGAGTGGTACGCCTTGTCCACTTTGAGGAGTCGAGTAAATTTTCCTTCATCGTCCAAAATGGTTTGTACCTCTTTGATCGCATCCAAATCACCCGAGAGTGTAACGCTGTCTGGCCCGTTGCTGGCTGCAACACAAATCCGACCCTCAAAGGTCTCGAGATCGCAAAGGTCTTGCGCATCTTCGAAAGAGCAGCCTGCTGCTAACATGCCACCTTCCTCCCCACTCGGAGAGGCTGCATATTTGGACGTCAAACCTCGAAGATGTGCTGTGCGAATAGCCTGAGATTCAGATAAGAACCCAGCTGCAAAGGCACAGGCAATCTCTCCAGAACTGTGACCAACCACAGCCTTGAAGGTAATGCCGGCAGCCTTGAGCAGTTGTACGAGGATGATCTGCACGGCACAGCACAGCGGCTGCGAGAAAGCAGCGTTCTTGACGTTCGAGGCATCGCCTTCCAGCATCAGCTGTTCCTGTATGCTCCAGTCTGGTCGATACTCGAGAGGGAGAGTGCGGAGTGATTTGTCAAGCCGTGCGGCAATCTCTCTGGCGTATGGGATCGAATCAAGAAGGATCTTTCCCATGGCGGGGTATTGAGCACCTTGACCTGTGAAAATTCCGAGAATTCTAGGCTTGTGCCTCACGTCTGTCTTCGTTGGGAGTCCACTTTTCGACTGCAGCAGAGCAATCTCGCTAGTAAGCGATTCGCAGGCGGCTGAAATCGTCTGTGCAGCAAAGGAACGGCGGGTAGATAGGACAGATCTTTTTTGCCACAGTGTCCACGCCAAGTCCATGGGCTGGACGTTCGGGTTTTTGCTGAGAAACTGAAGCAGGTTCTGCATTGTGGACAACAAGGAGCTCTCAGAGCTTGCAGAGAGCACAAACGGAAGAGCACACTTGCTAGAGTTTACTACAATTTCTTCTTCTGCTGGAGCAGAACTCTCGTAGGACTCAATGATGATATGCGCGTTGGTGCCACCGAACCCTGTCGCTGATTAGCTGAGATATATGGCAATGTACAGACTCACACGTACCAAATGAGTTCACACTGGCACGCCTTGGTACACCAGCCGGGAGAGAAGGCCATGCTTGAGGTTCCTTCACAATTCGCAAGTCTCGGTAGAATGGAGCCACGCGAGTACTGAGCTTTTCAAAGAGCATATTTGGCGGGATTATGCCGTGCTGAACAGCAAGCGACGTCTTGATCAAGCCGGCGATCCCAGCGGTGCCCTCAGTATGGCCTATGATTGTTTTGATACTGCCCACATATAACGGTTCTTCGCCTTCGTGTCGAGAATTTTTACCGAAGAATGCACTCGCTATGGCTTCGGCTTCGTTAGAATCTCCAGCTACAGTTCCCGTCCCTGGTGCAATGTCAGAAATTGGCACCGTGAATTGATGTCAGCACTGCCTACCATGGGCTTCAAAGTATTGACACCGAGACTGAGCCAGAGAGAGATCGAGACCAGCTCTGGAGTACGTGTCGCGAATCAATTTTTCTTGGGCAATGTGACTCGGCATGGTAATTCCGGCAGTCTTGCCGTCCTGATTCACTCCTGACTCACGGATAATACATTCGATGGGGTCTCCATCTCGAAGTGCGTGCGTGAGAGTCTTAAGTACGACGCTGGCCACGCCTTCCTGTAATCAAAAATAAGTAAATTCAATCTCCGTCTTCGCGTTTCACCTACTCCTCGTGCATAGCCATCCGCTCCTTGGTCCCACATACGAGACCTGCCGTTTGGCGACAGCATATTCATCTTGCTCTCAACAATGAAAGGTACTGACTCGTCAACAATGCTCGCTCTCGATTAGATGATGCAAGATCCTTACTTGGGCTCAATATCAGATTGGCACCTGCCGCTACGGCTACTCTACTCGATCCGCTCCGCAATTGTTGAACAGCGTGGTGCAATGCGACCTACAAGTGTCAGCACGATATCTTGAAACCAACGAGAATAGGCTTACTAAAGAAGAGCTGCAAGCAGTGTCAATCGTCATCTAGGCGCGGTGTCAATTGTGTGTCCCTGGTATCCGGGAATTTACTTACACTCGGGCCGTGCCAGTCAAAGAAATAAGACACCCTGTTGGAGAGGATACTTCCAGCAGTGCCGGTTGCGGCATAGGTAGGAATAGCCTCATGATCATAGTTGACAAGATCTTGATAATCGTGGAACATTAGGCCAACATAGACGGCCGTATCGGAACCTTGGAGATGCTCTACTTTGAGTCCAGCAGACTCCAGACCTTCGTACACAGTCTCGAGCAGGAGGCGATGCTGAGGATCGATCACTTCAGCTTCCTGGGGTGAAATATTGAAGAAGCCGGCGTCAAAGGCGCGAATATCTTCCTGTATCATGTATGCGTGTTGCGCGTTGGTTCGACCATGCATCGTGCCATCTTGATGATGATATAGAGCAGTGTTGAATCGATCGGAAGGGACTTGACTTTGAACATCCCGTGGCTGCTTGAGAAGCTCCCATAACTTGGATGGTGTGGTAGCTTTGCCGGGAAAGCGACACCCGCTACCAATAACGGCGATTGGCTCTGACATTTATTTTCCGTTTCGTAGTAAGTCTTGCGAAGATTGATCTCTGGTTTGCTGGATAAAAAAAAAAGTGTTTTGTCGACGTCTTTGTAGCTGAATAAGGTTCTGAATGTTCAATCGATCGGGACATACACCAACGTACCGGTTGGGAATGGGGTGATAGAGGGACAAAGCACGTAAAATGGTGTCCGAGAGCTCTATTGTTCGGCTTCACAGCCATCGGTGGGTCAATCGATGTTCAGATTCTCGAATACAATGGTATTGATAAGGCTTCGGCATCTGACGACAGGGCAACGGCGATCCATTCAGTAAAAGTCGATGTGAATCGTGGTTGCTGGGATCGTACCACGAGCTTGTTACCTATGTTTGCAAGCGATCTATTACTGTGGCCGCATCGGAATGATTGTGAGCTGCACTTTATGGTATCTTGTACTTAGCAGGGGCCTTCGGAGTGAATCTACCTGCAGCTAACATTGATTCGCCTTGTGAACACTGCACCTGTGATAGGAAATTTGCCTACTACTGTGTACATATTTCCTTGTAGTAGATTTAGCGAAGATCTCCCTGCTCTGTTCCGAGCAGCCCCTGTAACCATTCGCCTGAGTCGGAGGCGTCAATTGACCTCGTTGTCGGTCCATCCGTTCTTGCATCGGAATGAGGACGACCCTGTCACGGACTTCCATTGGGGCCGTGCCAGGCGATGTCCAGCCTGGTCGGTTCGGGTATCAGCTAGGTGAAGATCCAGACCAAAAACCTCTTCCGTCCACGGCATCCGATCCGAAAAGCCGATTCAAGAGCTGGCGTCAAATCCCGATGGAGCCATGTGAAGATTCGCGATTGTGAGGGACTTCCGAAATGTGAGACGTGAGCCGGACTGACAGCCTGGCAATCAGATGCGATCATGTGAAGACGGGACTGGAGCTGAAACGCAGATATGAGCATGATTGTAGGAACTGGCGTTATCCTTCAGAATGTTCTCGTACCTCGTGCTGTGAGAACTCCAGCCAAACCAGGCCTCCATGAATACTTCAACCCACACCCAAGCGACGATGGGCAAAAGCACTGTCGATAGTCTGCCCCTATTGTCGCCATACGCCATCGTTCTGCTCGCCGTGTTTTGCCTGATCAAGTTCTTCCGGCCAGCTCGCGTTCCGGCAATTCAGTCAGTCACACCAAGGACGGTATTCGGTTTCGGGGACTGGAAGGCGAGAGAAGAATTCATGCACAATGCTGCTGAGATTATTCGTCGCGGATTCGCTGCCGTAAGTTGACCTCGACGGGACGCTTGCCATCTGTACGTTTGAGTCTAATCTGAATCGCTCGCAAACAGGTCGGGCACGACAAGCCGTTCCGAGTGGTTGCAGACGTAGGGGATATGGTCATTCTTCCGCCCTCTATGGCAAACGAGATCCGCAACGACGAGAAACTTAGTTTTGTCGAGTTTGTGGGCCAGGTAAGAGCTCTCAAATCAGGAACGCAACATGCTGATGCTCGGTCCAGCAATTCCACAAATCGCTACCTGGTTTCGAGCCGTTCGAGGACGGCATATCGGACCATATCTTCATCAAGGCGGTCAGAACCAATCTGACGCAACACTTGGGTACGTGGCTGGCGCGCTGATCTGAGGGTGGCAATTAATTGCGAGTAGGCAAAATCATACCCCCGTTGATGAGCGAGGCCAGCAAAGCCGTGAAGGACATATTCACAGACGAGGAGGGTGAGTGATCCAATGCCGCTTCGCGGTGATTGGTACTGGTACTGGTACTGACGATTAGGGTGAAGAGTGGCACGAGGTCATGTTGAGGAGTTCGCTGCTGACGCTGGTGTCGCGGATGAGCTCGCGGCTTTTCCTCGGCGAAAAGATCTGCCGGAACAAGGCTTGGCTGAATATCATCAAGCAATATGTCCTCGACTCGGTGCCCGCCGTGGAGCAGCTCAACTCGTTCCCACCGTTCCTGCGTCGCATTGTCCACTGGTTTCTCCCGAGGTGTCAACGAGTCCGCGCCCACATCAAAGAAGCAAACGATCTCATTTGGCCAGTCATCAGGGAGCGACAGGCCGAGAAGGCCGCGCTGCTCCGACAGAACAAGGAGCCCCCACGGTACGAAGATGCGATAGAATGGTTCGAGCAGCAGGCGAACGGCGCACGGTATGACCCGGCAATCAAGCAGATTGCTCTGGCCATCGCCGCCGTTCACACCACCACGGACCTCCTCACGCAGACCATGTTCCAAATCCTGCTGCACCCTGAGATAATACAGCCATTGCGCGAGGAGATCATCCAGGTCTTCTCTGGAGGGCCCATGCAGAAAACCTCCATGTACAAATTGAAGTTAATGGACAGCGTGTTGAAGGAGAGTCAAAGGCTCAAACCGGCCTTCATCTGTAAGTCGACTATCTTAGCCTTGAGACCCCTACTAATTGGAATCGTTCAGTGAGCATGAACAGGGTGGCCATTGGGAACACACACCTACCAGACGGCACATTCATACCCAAAGGCACTAAGCTCGGAGTCTCACTCCACAACATGTGGGATGACTCGACATATGAGAATCCTGCAAAGTGGGATCCTTACCGATTTCTGAACCTCCGAGAACGGCCGGGTAATCAGAATGCTTGGCAACTGGCTACAACCAGCCCAGAACATCTTGCATTCGGTCATGGGCTACACTCGTGTCCTGGTAGATTCATGGCGACGAATGAGCTGAAGATTGCCTTGTGCCACATGCTGCTGAAATACGACTGGCAATTGGCTCCTGGCGCTGTGCCAAAAGAGATTGCCAGAGGTCCAGCTCTTCACGCAAACCCTGTCGCGAAAGTGTTGGTGCGCAGACGTCATGCCGAATTGGACTTCTGAGGATCATGGACTCATTTCGATTGGCTGATGAATTTGAGATTTCGAGAGGAATTTGTTTAATTGATCGGCCTAAGGCTAACTGACCCTATGCAATATGTTACAAGCATCCACGCAACCCTCATGAGTTCCTGCCTGCAACTTCCATCATCTGAAAGCTGCGAATGTTTGCATATACTATACTCTATCTAGTCGAATACGGAAAGACATGATTTGAACGAAGTACAGGCATAGATTGAAATGACGATTTCCACAACAGAGCACGCGAGGAAGCATATCAATAACGTTGAAGACTCAGGTCTTCTTCCATTGCAAATTACCTGGCCGTTGAACAGATTCTCAGCTATGAAAACCACCACCAGATCCTCGGCGTTTGTCTATTTTTGCGATCCGTGGATGAACGTGACATCTTGTCCATCTATCCCAGCTCCCCAACTGGGCCGATAGCAGTAATTGGAATGCGGTGTTCTAGTACTTTCGCAACTTGTCCTTCAGCGTCGTGGGCTAGAGCGGTGCTGAACTGCACTAGTTCAAGGACCGGGGGTAGCATACAGTGTATTCCTTGTCTGTCTTCACCTATTATTCTACTCCTCACAGATTTGCAGCGTACCCGCGTGGACAGCTTACGGACGTAACATGTGAACAGCTCTTCGCTTCCTTGGCTAGAGAGGTCGGGGCGCAGCGCCACGTGTATTCCGTCGGCACCATCCTCATCAGCGCCTTGTCTTGAAGATGATCACCCCGTGGGCCTCGGTCGTGGGAGTACCCCAGAAGGGATCTACGAAGTCAGGGAGGTGGCGATGTGGGTGCAGCAGTTAGTCGCGATATCACAAGTCTAAGGCCGACAGGGCACGAGCTCTGGAGGCCAAGGCATCCTCGTAACTTCCTCGGCGACGAGACAGAACAATAACAGTATCAGCTTGGGGACCGGACACTAGCATCCTTCTCGAATGACGAAATCCACTCGCCGATGCTACTGCATCCTTCTCCCTCCTTGGCGAACGGCTATCCGCACACTCCCGTTGTTCAGCTCGCAGCGATGAAGCTGTTTCTTTTGCTAACAATTCTGGAGCTCTCCTCCGGGGTCTTGTCTGCTACTGTCTCTTTTCCTGCCAGACTGTATGATGGTCCTGCACAGGGTGAATTTGTCTCCGTAAAAGACAACCTGGATGGACCAAAGCTTTCACCCGGTCCAGCCAACAAAACTTCTTTTGACTGGTAAAACATCATCCATTCTTCTTCCATGATCTCAGGTACTCAGCTCTCTCCAGGTGGCATTTCGATGTTGCGTCAACAGTTACAAGTGAACACATTGCCGTCGTTTTTTTCAATGCTGGACCAGACGGCTACAAGAGCGGAAGCAAATTTACTCCAACATTCGTCGATTTCACTGGCTCCTTTGCAAATGGAACCCAGTTTCATCACTCGGTTGGAGCGCACGAAGGGGCTACCATAAGCGCTAATGAAGAAGGGATCGTGGGCGCCTGGCATGGCTCGGGGTGCTCGTTTACCGGTACGAGTTTGGCCAGCGGGAAACCCGTGTACACCTTAACCATAGACTCCCCGTCCATTGGCATCAAAGGAATCATCAAGTTCCAGTCTGTAAGTTCTGTCCGTCCGTTTTCTCCTTCTCTCTTCGTCCCAAAAAAGGACGCATGTTGACTTGCAATTCACATAAAAGCGAGCTCCTGCTCATTACGCCTGTGGCCCAGACCTTCCTGGTAAGGACGAAGAGTTCTCACCAGGCGTCGGCTGGGCAAATGCAATACCGGACGCCGTCGTCGAGGTGGACTTGAATATTGGAGGCACCGTATTCAAAACGCAAGATGGGGTAGGTTACCACGACAAGAACTGGGGAATAAAGCCCTTTTCTGCAAGTACCGCAAGCTGGTACTGGGGTCACGCGGCCTTGGGCCCTTACTCGGTCGTCTGGCTCCAGGTCGGTTCAGTTGAGCGTGGGACACATGTGGCTGGGTATGTGGCGAAGGGAGGTTCGATCTTGCAATCGTCATGCTCGCTGGATGGACTCAGTATTACACCCAAGGGGACGGATGAGCGTGGTGTAATCAAAGAGCTGAGTCTCAGGTTCAAGCTTGATGATGGAACTGTGTTCGTTGCGGAAGTGGTGAGACAGGTAGTGGTATTGGAGCAAGGGCAGTTCGACCGAATGCTTGGTGCTATTAAAGGCGGTATCGAAGGACAGACGTCTTCTGAGGGGAGGGTGGTGCTCGAGGCGACCAAGTCGAAGAGTACGAAGACTACGACGATGCGTCGCCTTACCAACTTGCTGGCGCGGTTCCATCTCCGCGTCGTTAGCCGCAACCCACGTAGTCCACCTTAAATGAGGTGTCGAAGCTCAAAGTACAAGCGAATATGTTGCCATAAACTTCCCCCCTCTGATAGGTACAATGTACACGGCCTGCAATATCTCTCCTAACAGCTCTCACTTGAGTTGGACCACAACCTTCTCTCCTGAGACCTTTCCAAGCCGCACCAACTCTAGTCCTTCGAGAACCGCCTCAAAACCACCACTCAGCACTTTCAGCGGATGATGGACGAGTTTCCCCTCATCGATCAGCTTTTGTGCGATTCGGAATAGCTCCGCGCCAAATTGTTTCAGCTCGGAATCTGGAGCTCGCGTATAAGGGGCTGGCCAAGTGCAACCATCGCCGAATATGGTGGGGCCAAGAACCCAGTCCGGCTTGACCACTTTGCGCGTGGCCGCAATTTCGTCTGAGTAAGGATCAAGAGCCACATATTTTCCTCCAGCACGCCCTATTGCTTCGTAGCATATTCTCATCGAATCTGTCGTGTTGATGCAATCCACGGCGTACATCATGTTGTTCCGTGTATACGCGCGCTGTCAAGACTTGTTAGTGAAGAACGCGTGGAGGCAATATGTGGCAACCAACCAGGCTGTTCGCAACATCCTTGTCACGATAATCGAACACCTTGTCGGCGCCTCTAGATTCGACGAGCTTGTTGTTCTTTGGCGAGCAAGTTGCGATTGGCACCAAGCCGGCGCTATTGAGATGATGAGCCAATGCTCGATTCCCCTTGATCAAAGTAGTGCTTACAGTTTGAGTAGTTGTATCAAGATCGTGCCTGTTGCCGTGCTGCCGCCGTACACGAGAACCGTCCAAGGTTTCTTCGGTGGTTGGGTGTCTGGTAATGGCAAGCCTAATGCTTTGATAGCGAGCCCAGCTGTGCTGATACCGACGGCCAAAGAAGCTCCCTCCTCGGTGCTCATCGTGGAGGGCAGCTTCAAAAAGACTTTGCCGTTGGTTACGTTGTATTGTCCAAAAGCGCCTCGATCCGGCATCTGCGCGTGCATTGCATACTGCGCACCGCAAACACGATCTCCCGCAGTAACGTCTGTCACCTCTGACCCAACGGCAACAACGGTCCCCGCGTAGTCGGCGCCCAACAAGCCAAATGGGGTGACAAAGGCTCCCTTCATCTTCGTGTCGCTGGGATTGATGGCGACGGCCTCGGTACGAATGAATATCTGGTCTGGTCGAAGTGTCGGACAAGGCGCTTCTTCATTGATGACCGGCTTTCCATCTGCATTTGCGATGACTGCTCTTTGTCTTGCTGGCAGCGTGAAGCTGTTGGACCCCGATGCTGCCATGTTTGTCAAATGAGGTTGTTTTTCTTCTCTGGCAATGAACCGAAACTCAAAATATCTTGCACAGCTTCTCGCCCTTTAGGCGGAAGAGATATTTGGGCGATGATAAGTTAATGGGGGGAATGGTTTGACACATGCTCAGACCAAGTAAGGCTGGGTTGGAATTCGCACGGGCCAGGCTCGTTTGATCAGTTGTTCCAATGCTCAGCACGTCCCGCACATGCAACTCGTAGTCTCGTACAAGCCTCGACCCTTTTCCCCAAGCTGTAAATTCATTCCTGCTTCAGTTCAGAACGATCACCATCCGTCTCCTCACGGCAATCTACGGCCTCACACCCAGCAAGCTCAATTGTTCGACAGGATCATCAAACCAGAGGTTGTTGAGCCCTTCCATACCTCCGAGCTGTAGCTAATACGCGACAGACCAGATACCATGACAGGCCAGGGCACGCTGCCCGCTGCCGGCAGTCCAACAAAAGCTCTCTTATGCCTCCACGGCACAGGATCCAATGGTCGAATATTTCGTCTGCAGATGTCGCAGATACGGCTTGCGCTACAGGGTGAATTCGAGTTCATCTTCATGGACGCGCCATACCCCGCTCCAGCAGGCCCCGGTATCCTCCCTATGTTCAAAGGAGCAGATCCTTTCTTTGGCTGGTTTCGCGGCGAAGATGCGACAATGGCGGCAAGAATTGAGTCCATCAACACAGCTGTGCACACTGCCGTCACAAAGTGGGAAGCGACAAAGAACAACGTCAACACGCAGATTGTAGGTATCATCGCTTTCTCTGAAGGCGCGCTTGTGGGTTCGTTACTGCTTTGGCAACAACAATTGGGTCAATTGCCGTGGCTTCCAACCCTTCAGTTTTCCGTCCTCATTTGCTGTTACTTCGCAGACGAGGTCGGAAACCACATGACTGCTGAGGCGAAGAGGCACGGCATGGATGGTGCGGTGATCAACGTGCCGACGTTGCATGTGCACGGGCGGCGGGACTTTGCCTTAAGCCGAGCTCGCAAGCTGATGGCGACACATTTTACGGCCGACTCCGTGGATGTTTTGCAATTCGACGGTGGGCATCAGCTGCCCTCCTCCGGGCCCGATCGTCAAAAGCTTGTCGCCGGGATCTTAAAGCTTGCACATGGTGCCCCGCCGTTCTCCAAGCAAGGACTGGGTGATTGAGGTGGAGAATCTCGTTCTCGCACTTCAAGTTACTGTCCCAAAATAATGCGGTGGTTGGTGCGTGCAGAGGATGTGACTGTGGGACACCCCAGCTATAGCGACTGAGTCGAATTGCCATTTTCTCACACTTCTTTCCCTGCCACGTTTGCGCTTATATGTCTACTATGTGCAGGTGCCATAGTATACAGTACCCGCGGTAGGTCATTTAACACGGGCCTAGTCCCTGCGCACGCTTCCTCTTTTCGGGTATGACTGCCAATCGAGAGGGCTGCCGGCCATACGCAGTCCTTCTGGAACCCACACGATACCACCCCACTCCTCGGGGATATCATGCACACGGTCTGTCGCTGCTCAGATTCCTGTTGAGACTCGGCTCGACGACAAGCCAACGTAACGCGGCAAATATGGTCTGTGCCGGTGTATACAGTAGGTAGGGCTCGTCGCACGTCAATCTGATCGTGAGCGAATTGCTCCAGAGTCAATGTCGCCGTGAGAATGGACCAGGTACCATGGGGTCTTGTCGCCCGAGTGGGCGGGCTACACATGCTTCGGCCGTTCGCGATGGCAGCTTGTGGATATCGAAACGTACCATAGTATCTTGATGGAGGGTGCTCCATCCGCATGGCTCTGGCTTGACTGTTATGGTCATATTGTGAGAGGCTTGTTTCAAGCAAGCATCTGAATACCGCAGTATCGCGATGTTTTTCCTCAGCGAGGCTGCGAGGGACAGTTTCAAGCCAAGATAATTCATTTCCAGACACGAAATCACCGTTTGCCCAAATCCACGTCGAGCTGTCACTCTCTTGATTTCCCGTCCCAGACATCGATATGTCCACCACAATGACAAAAGAATGTAGCGCCGCCGAAAGCACAAAGATGGAGGCAAGGACACGCGAAGCCAGTCGTGAACCAACACCTCACACTGATGGCCAGGTTGAACAACCGCAGTACATGGCCGGCGGAAGGTTATGCCTCATCGTCGCGTCAATAACGTTGGTCATGTTCCTGACACTGCTGGACACCGCCATCATTGGTACCGTGCGCTTCATCCCGCGCCTTTTCATGCTATCCCCAAACTCGAGTGGCTAACACACACGTCGATGTAGGCCGTCCCCATTCTCACCGACACGTTCCATTCGCTCGACGATGTGGGGTGGTATGGTAGCGCGTATCTCCTTGCCAGGTAAGCCCATTGCGTTTACTTTCGATGGGAGAAAGACACTTGTCCCAAACCTATTGTTCCCGCGTCCCGAAGCTGATTGGAGTTTGGAAAGCTGTACGATGCAACCGCTGATCGGGAAGATCTACACGATTTTCGACACTAAGAGTACTTTCCTGACGTTTCTTGGTGTCTTCGAGGTTGGGAGTTTGGTGTGTGGCATGGCGCGTTCTTCGAACATGCTCATTGCTGGACGTGTGGTTGCGGGTTTGGGGGGTGCGGGGCTGTTCAATGGGTCACTTACGATTCTTTCGAGGTCGGCGCCGTTGCATCGGCAGCCTGGTATGTGTACCAAGTCAATGCTTGTGTTGTGAAGAGATGCTGATGGCAGCTTCAAGTTTTGATGGGGATCGTCATGTCCTGTGAGTCGTGGACACATCTCCAACGTGGATGAGTTGACCAGTGAAACAGTGAGCCAGCTTGGGACAGTGTCTGGCCCTCTTATCGGTGGCGCGTTGACTGAATTTGTGTCGTGGAGGTGGTGTCAGTACTGTCTCTTCAAGGTATCTGGTCATTGAGAACTCACACCTTTAGGTTTCTACATCAACCTTCCCATTGGAGCTGCAGCCGCAATACCTGTATTGATCATAACCTTGCCCGGTGGGCCGAAGAAGAGCACAAGTCAGACGAAGTCCATCGAAAGCGAGGTCACACACAATTCCTTGTCAACGAAATTGAGACAGCTCGACATCATCGGCGCGGTTCTTTTTGTTGGCCTGGCACTTTCAATTCTTCTCCCTCTTCAGTGGGCTGGTTCCAAATACGCCTGGAAGAGTCCGATGATAATAGGTCTCTTCTCTGGTTCCGGTGCGATTCTCTGCATATTCCTTGCGTGGGAACATCGCTGCGGAACGGATGCTCTGATTCCTCTGCCCATGCTCCGCAAACGTGTGGTTTGGTCATCCTGTCTCATGTCCTGGGCCCTCTGCGGTGGCATCATGATTTCCTCATATTACCTGCCCGTATACTTTCAGGCTGTCAAAGGCGCGTCACCAGCCACCAGTGGGGTCTACGTCCTTCCCAGTCTCTTGGGCCAGATGGTGACGAACTCGCTTTGCGGTTGGGCAGGTAAGTCTTTTCTCTGATTCGGGGGGAAAACCCTCAAGTACAGCGAGCGCGCAAGTTTCGCTAATCATCACAAACAGTCGGCCGATTTGGGTACTATCTGCCTTGGGGGGTAGCAAGCGGCATACTCGTCTCAGTATCCATGGGGCTCATCTCCACCTTCACACCAAGCACCTCGACGGTCGAGTGGATCATGTACCAGCTCATCGGGGGTATAGGCCGTGGCGCTGGCCTCCAATTAGTAAGTCTTACCCATCTCAACATTCAAACAGAACTCACAGTAGAACAGGCCTTCACCGCGATCCAAAACTGCCTCGCAATGTCTCAGATTAGCACAGCATTGGCCATTGTTATGCTCGCCCAGAATTTCGGTGGAGCCCTTTTCCTCTCTCTTGCCCAAACGGTGTTCTACAATGGCCTTCGTACGGAGCTGGGGGTATTTGCACCGAATGTTGATGCGCATGAAGTCATCATCGCTGGGGCGACGGGGTTCCGCAGGATTCTTGTGGGCCGGGGGCAGGAGCTACAAGGCGTGGTTATGGCGTATAGCAACGCGTTTGATCGGGTCTATTTCCTGGGCATTGCGGCAGGAATTGTCACGTTCCTCTTCGCCTGGGGTATGGGGTCTGGAAAGGCTAACAGAAAGCACGAGGTCGTTGAGGTGGAGAAAGCTGGCTAAGAATGGGATCATATGTGATGGAGGACTTTCTCGCGGGTTCCACTTCGACGGAAATTCTTCGACGTCTCGTCCATTGGGACAGCATATAGTGAGGCTTTTTGACGCCGGCAATGAGTCATGCCGAAGACTTGACGACTCAAAATGCTTCTCGATGGGACTAGAAGGAGGACAATAGCGGCTTGTACTATTTAGATAGCAGAACATGCTGTATTCTATTGTTCCTAAATTCTCACGATCATCAAAGCGTTTGTGCTGAACGGACGGAGGCTGGAAGCTTCGATATATCGTGGCAGATCCTGCCAGCGGACCGTGGCTCCGAGGGAGCTGCCAGTCCTTCTCTCGTTGTGATGGCCCAAACTTCCGGCTTGCGAATTTGATGTTGGCTCCAGAAATTCTCCGGAAGCTCGGGCTGGAGCTGGGCGGGGAGCTTCGCACGCTGCAGGGGAAAGCCGTGGCCGTTCTTCGACATCAAGACTGCGTGAAGTCTCGACGGAGCCAGCGGCGCAGGTGAAGCCGCGCAGGGAGAGACGGCTTTCGCTGCTGGTGCCGTGGCCAGGTGAGGAACTGTCTGTACTTGTAGACTCTGGATAGGCGCAGGACGGACGGAGGAGATGAAAGTGAAAGTGAAAGTGAAAGTGAAACGGCTGGAACGTGGCAGGCCATTGGACTCAGAGCGAGCCCTGCACTGCACGGCACTGCACAGCACTACATGCATGGCCGCCAGCCGTGGTCCTATCAAGATCCGGGCAGGCGAGTCTCTGTCTCGCTCTCTGCCAACGCCGACGCCAACTCCCACGTCTTCGCTCCAGACTCCAGACTCCAGACTCCAGACTCCAGAGCATCGCCGTCCCCATTGACAGTCGCAGCATCGCCGTCGAGATCCTCCCCCTCTGTGCCGCCATCTCCTGCCGCCGCGTCGTCCTCGTCTTGCTGGCAGCGGCATACAAGACCCAAGCAGGCGCGTGCTACCTCAGGCTCCGTCGCTAGCGTAGGTCCCCTCCTCGTCTGTCAAAGAACAGCACTCCACGGCCACCATGCTGATATGAGTAGCTCACAATCGCCTTTGGCGTGCCGCACCACTTCACTTGTTCCTCACTTCTCTGCCAACAATCCCAACGAACCTCCGTCACCACTCGAGCGCCCGTCACCTCCCCGATCCTGATCCACACATCTCCACCTTTACAACTACAGTATGCACCCAATTTCCTTCTCATATCAAGCTTGAATCCCCGAGGCATGTCCTTCACCTACGGACTACCCAAACGCTGGCAAGCTCCGTCAGACGTCCATTCTCGCGCTCCATCCACCGCTGCTCCCTCTGCTAACACCATGTCCGTTTCAGCTGCTGCTTCCGCCTCCCGCGACGGCAAGAAGGACAAGAAGGACAAGGAGGATAGGAAGAAGAAGAAGAAGGACAAAGGCTCAAAGGGAAAGCAGTTCGACGTCACTGGCACCAGATCCGCCGCAGATTTCGAGGCAGAGTTCCAGGCAAACGAGATGAGTCCGACGATCAAGTAGGTGGAGCTTCGTCAGAAACATGCGATTGCCGAACTCGTCACGCAGAGCTGGGACGATGCGCTAATGAATATCGCGATAGATGTGTCGTTGTGGGTGACGGCGCTGTTGGAAAGACTTGTCTCCTTATCAGTTACACCACCAACAAATTCCCTTCGGAATACGTCCCCACCGTCTTTGACAATTATGCTGTCACTGTCATGTAAGTGACCTCGCAGTTTTGGCGCTCTGCTGCACTTGGCGGACATTGCATGGCATTGATTTCAACTCGCTTTCGAGAGTAACGCATCCCGGGCACTGGCAAAGCAGAGATATCTGGAACATTTCGCACCACTTTTACGATGCAGAGGAGGAGAATTCAGTTGCAATCTGCTAGCTCCAGCTGACACGCCCTAGGATTGGAGATGAGCCCTACACCCTTGGTCTGTTCGATACTGCTGGACAAGAAGATTACGATCGCCTGCGTCCGCTATCCTACCCCCAGACCGACGTCTTCCTCGTCTGCTTCTCCGTGACCTCTCCCGCCTCCTTCGAAAACGTCAGAGAGAAATGGTTTCCAGAGGTACACCACCACTGCCCCGGCGTTCCATGCCTGATTGTGGGAACACAAGTCGACTTGAGAGACGATCCACAAGTCAGGGACAAGTTGATGA
This sequence comes from Venturia carpophila, assembly GCA_014858625.1. Lineage (NCBI taxonomy): Eukaryota > Fungi > Ascomycota > Dothideomycetes > Venturiales > Venturiaceae > Venturia > Venturia carpophila. Next base: position 71,272 of record JACTAK010000010.1, read on the forward strand.
AGCAAAAGATGTCCCCAGTCACCAAAGATATGGGCGAGAGAATGGCAAAGGAGCTTGGCGCCGTCAGATACGTTGAGTGCTCGGCACTGACACAATTCAAACTCAAGGATGTGTTTGACGAAGTGAGTCTTTCCGTACTCTTGGACGAGCGGGCGGATGAAGAGCTCGTTCTTGAAAATCTCATCTCGGCCCAGAATCGACTGCGACGAATTCCTGAAATTTGCGAGTCAAATTCTCAAGAAATTCATCGCGTTTGTTGATCACTGGATACTTTCCATTGAAAGTCGTCCAGCCCTTTCTCAGACACTCAATTGCTGATCCAACGTGATAGGCAATCGTCGCAGCCCTAGAGCCACCACCCAAGGAAGGCCGAAGAAAGAAGTCAGGAAAGTGTGTGTTGCTTTGAAGTGAATCTATTCTCTTCAGGTACGTATTATAGCGCTTCTGGTTCCCTGGATTCTGGATTCTGGATCTGGATCGCCGAGTCGAAGAGAGATGAGCACGAGCAATCGAACCCACCACCACCACTTTATCCAGGCCACTTCGGCACTTTGCTTGCTGAACTTGGACTGCTCGTTTCTTCTCATATCCCGGACGCAATTTGATTTTTATTCATGGGGTTGGGCGCGTACCTTGACTTCTTTTGTCCCCGTTTTGCTACTGGGCGCTCAGGGTACTCAAGGCGATGCTCGGATTCTCCAGCGAAGGTGGCTGGAGAGGTATAGAAATTCCATGGCTCGTACCTTTACTACTGCTTTTCGATCAATCTCAAGTTTGATTTTCCGCATCATTGAACGTGAGGCTTTGGTGGTGTGTGTGCCAGGAAGGCGGTAACGTGGTGATGGTGTTGAGGATAGAAAGAGACCAGAGTCAGGTTGCAGTACCTGCGCGTGGCTTTGATGATCTATCATAATACTCTCAGTGCGATCGTGTAGTAGGTCGTGGTAAAGTGAGTATGTCTCATATTCCAGCCTCATTTTTCAAATTTGCAGCTCGACTGATTCAACGCAAACATATGCCCAGCACTTATACATCATATATGCTCGTATTACTCTCTGTGGTGGTAGCAGTGATGTGCTGCGTGCGGGGCTGCTTTGCTATGCTTAACCTCCAAGTGTTGTCAGTTCCTGGGCACCTCAACTGGGAGAGGGTACAAGTACAAGACCAACAACAATAAACATAGGATGTAAGGTGACGCGTTTTCGTGGCTCATTTATTACTCAACACCAACACAATCCTGCCATCAAGAGCACCTGCCATCACTTATTCTGGAAACGACTTCAAGCTAGTTCAATCCACACCATCTTTGGCACTATCTCATACCCTTACACTCCTTTGCTTCTCTCATCTACTCGATTCGTTGTAATATCCCTGGCCTCAAATCAGCGATGCTCCGCTCCAAGTCCCCGTTCAAGAAAACGTCGCCCAAGGAGCCTCAGGAGCAGGTCCCTCTGCCTCCAGCCAATACAAACCTGCCGCCATCGACCGACTCGTCTAGGCCACGAATGCGCCAATGGGCCAGTGTGCAGGAATTCCAGGAACATCAGAAGGAGAGGCATCTGCTCCAGGGTAATGCGTTTGCTCAGAAGAACGCTTTTGCTCAACAGAGGGAGAGTGGAGGCAGGAGTCGTACAGCCAGTGGATTGGAGCCATTCCCCGAGTCTCCCATGACTATGATGGGACAATTTATGGAAGCTGGACGTCGCGACTCGACCACTGCCACTTCGAAGATTCCACATACCACGCCCATGAAGACTCCTAAAAAGAAGAAGAAGGCTGCTCCACCACCGCTGAATCTTGCCGGCTCCGATCAAGCCGGATCAGCCGCCACCGCCATTGGAGGGGCAGAACTCAAGCTCGTTCCAGATGGTGCCGAGTTTGCGGTGCCAACCCAGCGCGAGAAGAATGAGTCGACACGCCACAGGGCAATGGAGGATATGATGTACGATGCCATCGCCGAGGGAAATGGATCTGCGAATCAATCCCTCGTCATAGAACCCGAGAAAATCAAACGCCCAAAGAGTCCTGGCAAGAAGTTCTTCAATTTCTTCAAAGCCGGTGCTTCTCCAAAGCTGCCTGACACGCCTGAGATCCCTGCGAATTACAAAGCCGCCAAAGTGTTGGGAAAGGAGAGTCTGGGAAAGAAGAGGGGAAGAGCGGTCGCTGCGGCACAGAAGAAATTGGAGAAGGAAGGATTTGATTTCAAATGCTCTGGTCCGACGCCCAAACTTGGCGGAGACGCTGAATGCTTCGACGCGCCGACTGATCGTGAGATTCGCATGAGCGATGAGCGTGCCGAATACTCGCCTACCGATCTCGAGATTCACAAAGTGGGTGGACGAGGAACAATCGTTCCCATGCTATCTGACCATCGTACCGTCAGCGATACCGCCACTCTCGTTGGTGCCCAAGCCGCAGCCATCAGCGCCGACACCCACGACGCTGCCGCGAAACACAACAGCGACATCTTCCTCCGAACAAAGAGCCTCCAATATATGAATGACTCCCTCCCTCCTACCCCACTCTCCAAAGAGTCCCTCTTCAAGACTCGCGCCCGCACAAACTCCACTCGCGCCCTGGTTACAGAATACCCACCTCGCAGTATTTCTACCGTTCCCGAAGACGAAGATTCAGATACGCCTGATACCCCCAATACCGCTATTGTTTTCGCCAGCCCAACTTCTGTGCCGACGATCTCGATGTTGCCGAGACATTTGGCCAAGTTTGCACGGAACGACTATGCGGACTTGATTATGAATAACAGGGCTGTGGGGAGTTTGCAGGCGAGTATGGGTGGGAATAGTACTGATTCCTCTGTGCGTTCATCTCGTCTCTCTTCGCAGCTTGACACCGAGGCTAACGTTGCAAAGTCTTCTAGCAGTGGCTCCATCGTGACAGCACAATACGTAGGACGATCCAGAAACGGTTCCGATGGATCACTGGCGCCCAGCATCGCCGATAGCCTTCATGGACGTGATGGTCTGGGCATGTCGGGTTTGGGTTTCTCACCCAGCGTGAGGAGCTTGAGTCGTCGGTGGAGTGAGGGCAGTCTGCTGTCTCAGGCTCAGAAACTGGGGGTTCCTGAGGTCCTGAGACCGGGATTCTATTCTCCTGCTAATTTCCAGGTGGAGGGATTCAAGCCGAGTCGGAATGTAAGTACCAATCTGGATGGTGTTGAAAGCCTAGTGTCGGGTTCATGGTCGTCGAGTTGGGATGGGGGACCGCAGATGCCTGGCAATTTCCCTCTTGTGATTTGCCAGGGAATTTGAGCCTTTGATCGTGGCTGGACGAGTGAAGACGGCTGTGATGTGTTCAGAAATCGCGTCTCTCGCATCGCGGTGTCTGTTTACCCGGCCTTCAACACTGAGTGCATCTTATTTGACTCGATCGCACTTTCCCACCTCTTCCTTTTCTTTGCTTCACTTCCCTTCGCACCACCAACAACAAACATCATCGACTAATTCCATCAGCAGAGGGATACTTCCGTCTTCGTTCTCCCAAAAGTCTCGCCCACCGATCACAATCAGGGCCAGCAGCAGCCACTGGAGTCGTCGTAAGCAGCATCCGCCATCGCTCCCTCTCGACTACACACTGACAGAAGCAGCAGCCTAAACTCTCGCAAGACCCCTCCACCTTTCACCGTCAATCCCTCCTTCACCCTCACTGGCGACCAAGTTCGCTCAGCCAGCTACGCTATCGGACTCGGCCTCTTCCTCTCACCTCTTCTCGCCACCGCGATCGAGAACATGGGCGGCCCCAATGACCAGAGTCCCGCTTCCGACGTTCAAGCCAGCTTCGCCAATGGTCATCCCAGCGCCGTGCCGCCACCTCTCCGATTCAGTCAACAGCACTGTCCGCCAGCGCCAATCCTCAATGGCGCAGGCGCGGGCTCCAACCCCGATAGCGAAGAATTGAGAAGCCCACTTCCGGCAGGCCAGACGCTCGATGCCTACCTCGTGCTACACAACCACATTGATCACAGCCAGTGGCACGTGCAAGAATCTCTCAGGCGGGAGATGGGCACCGTCAGCAAAAACGCAGTCAAGATACACGAAGAGCACCTCAAACAGATGAAGGTCATGTTCGGCGACGTGATGAACCATGTCAAGGCCGTCGAGAACGAGACAATTCACACAGCAGAGGGCGTCGATCGCTACAAGTCTGAAGTCGTTGCTGCGGTGGAGACCTTGGGCGCCGCCATGCAGAAGAACCTCGTCAAGCCGATGGACAAATTATTCCAGATCAATAGCTCCCTGGTGGTTAAGATCGACTCTCTCCAAGATCATATCGAGGGACTGGAGAAGCTCGTGCAGGACAATGCCAACGCGATTTCCATGATCCAATCTGCCCAGCGCTTGTCCGCTGCCGCCCTTGATGGCACCGCTAACAACCCATACGAGAGTCAGCAGGACCAAGTCTCTGCGATGTATGGCAATAGCTCTGCCGGGGGTCCTCCTCCTCCGGGCCTCACGCAGCAGCCCGCTGCATATTCGGCTCCATACTACTACGGTGGCTCCGGTTATCCATCCAACTACACTGGCGGCGGCCACACATTCAACCACAGTGTCCTGAAGGACTTTGACCGAGGCCATCGCCAGCCTGTCTTCAGTCACTTTGGCGAAGGCCAGTTGCAGGGAAGCGGCGCTAGCACGCAGAATCATGCGGCGGCTTACAGAGGCAGCAACAACAATGGTAACTCCGGCCATGGACAGGGTTAGATCAAGTCTGGCTGATGTGTCAGGGGTTGAAGAAAAGTGTTTTTGATTTGATATTGGCGTTCTGGTGGGATCCACACAGTGAGTGTTTATAGGGCTTGGGAACGTTTGAGGGATGACCTGGCGTTGATAGACCGAAGACCGGGCACCTGGGGTCATGATAGGCGTATGTGCCTCTTTGAACTACACCTTTGAGCACTCCATTTGGGCCGAGTCTCGGCAGTCTTGTGGAGAGTGGAGCGATTTGCAATGAATCTTATACGCGAATTGATTTGTGTCTTGTAGCCTTGGAGATGATGTAACGTCTGAGTTGTGGCCTCCTTCGCTGAGACATCTCTCCTCTTGCCGACTGGCAGGGGAGAATATCCGGATCTACCTTTCTCTCCCCCACTGTTTTTCTTCCTCTTGTTCTCTGATCTTCTTCCCTCGACTGTTTTCTTTTCCCTTTATTCTTCTTGTTCTTCTTCTTCTCTTTCGACCTCTGTTGGTGGGTGGGTGAGGAGAGTGAGGAGAGTGAGGATAATGAAAGAGTTGACTCCCGACTCGAAATGAACAATCCACGATGGATAGGTCTCTCGGCCTCTGGGGCCTGGTCTCGCTTGAGCTGACAGAGTGCGGTGCGGGAGTGGGCTGGGTCGAGGGGAACAGGTGGTGGTAGATGTTACCGGCCGGGGGGGGGGGGGGGGGGAAGGGGGTTCCGTTTTGCTTAGTCATCTGATACACGTCCCAAAAACGGGCAAGTGTTCGACTTTGGAAATCGGGACGAGAGGTAGGGAAGGAAAAAGAAACAAGCAGGGATCTTTCACGTGTGAGGAGCGAAAGATGGGACCCCGGATGGGTTCATTATTATTAGCTGCTCGCTTCTCTTCTTGTGTTGACAAAACACCCTCCCCATTTCTCATATTTGGTTATCCGCTCATTATATTGTCGTACACTCAATTCGCGTTCGTTCGTTCATTCGTTCATCTCGTTTCAAGCCGCCTGCTCGTTTCTTCCGAGGACCTCATCCCGGCCTTGCGGTGCCTTTTCCATATCCGATTTCGATTACTTCCTTCCCGTCCCTCTCGTCGATCGTATCTTCAACCTGTGATCTGTCGTGCCTCATTGGTGTTGCCCTGTCGCCGGTTGCGAAATCATCATTTCATTCTGATATTTCGCGCTGAGCCTCATTTCTCGCATCGAGTCTATAGGGCCCACCGCATAACGCGATTGATATTTTTATTTTTTTTCCATTTGCCGGCCTCCTCTTACATATAATGAAGACGCGGACGGCAACCGTGTTAGGTCTGCTAAAGCTATTCATAGCGTGGCATTCGAGTACTACATTACTCCTTAGTGTTCCACCCTCACCAGTGAAAGACTAGGTTCCTTGTGCACATACTGTCCGTTTTGCCATCGGGTGAAACGTGCATTTCCGGGTAGGTCGTAAAAATGATGCAGAGCGCATTGCAAAGGTTTGATTCTGCAAGTGGTATTGTATGCGAAAGCCGCCAAAGATGATTGGACGTAGAACGAGTGTCGGACAACAAGTCGGGCTCTGTTTGGCTTCCAAGTGCCACAATAGCAAGTACGCTTCCTGCTCGGTTCCTTTACTGTGGCACTTGGAAGTATCCTCTGAGGCAACATCGATGTCGACAATGGTGAATTCTTGATGAGAAACTTTGGAAGTCGCCAATAGTCCCGCAGTGTTGATCGTAAGGTGAGAATGCTGCATCGCAGCAGGAAGCTGACCTTTGGCAGCGAAGGCATGACGACAGGTTTCTCGATCAATGCAGTCTTTTCTATTCCGAACAACTTTTTAATATCCAATTCGGTCGCCCGTCTCTTTGTGCCTCCAGCCTCAAGCACCATGGCGGTACCTGCTCATTGCTCTCAGCTTGGGACCCCAGATCCAAAAACACCACGGCACCAACGTCAAAGCAACACTGATGAAGCCCAGCAAAGACGTAGCCCAGGCGACGCCCAGGTTGTTGTACATCTGACCCACAAACAACGGGAATGCGAAACCCACGGTGTAGCGCAGCAAAGTATTTGCAGCCATGGCAGATGCGCCGTAGAGGGGACCGTACGTGTCCATCAGATACATGGTGCAGGACATGAAGTCCAGAACTTGCCCTATCCCAAACAAGGCTTCCCCAACCACAGGGACGATCCAGTGGACAGAGGGCCGTGCAGTCCAGGCGAACAAGAAAAGGCCGACGGGAATGAGAATCGAACCGGGGAAGGCGGTGAATAGCCGGTATTCTGGAGGTGGCGTGGAGGCTGCACTTTTCGTTGTAGACTCGCCTTGGGCCGCAGGATGTCGCTTTTTCCAGCGCAAAGCTAGCGGAGCGTAAATGAACTTGCTGTTGATGATGATGAAGATGATGGCAATGAGAATCCCGACACCGAGTCCCAGGAAGGTGAGACCCTGTGAACCCAATTTGAATCCATAAACTTCCTCAAAGACCGTGGGAAATGCCACAAAGAATGAATACTGGACGGCGAAGTTGAAGGAAATGTACAGGCTGAATAGACCGGCTATGGGTTCGGTCAACAGCATTAGAACTGGCCGGGTCAGTCCGGTGCGAATAAACTTCTTGACTGCATTGAAGCTTTCAGCCTTTGAAGTTGGAAGCTTTTCTGCAGCACTCTTGTTGGCTCTGTTCTCCAAGATACATTTCTGATCGTAGTGATTTAGCGAGACCCCTTGACCCAAATACGAGAAAGATGAATGATTACCTTATATGTCTCTCTCATAAAGTACACAGGTGGTAAAAAGACGGCGGCGAAGAATAATGCCACCCATTGTGTCCAGCGCCAACCCAACGATTGAACAACGAAGCCACCGATAAAAGGTCTGTGGGCATATGAGCAATTTGAGCAATTCGAATAAACAAGGATGCTCGGTAGATACTTACCCAAGTGCAGGTCCCATAAAGGGGGCGGCAACGTATGCAGCCATCGGCACAGCCCGCTGAGCAGGTGGGAATATGTCGGAAATTGTTGCAGAGCCAATACTTAAAGCTGGCGAGCCCCATAGCCCTGCAAAAAACCGACAGACTGTCAATGCCGCGATACTTTTTGTGAACCCAGAACCCATGATGAAGAGAGCGAAGACGGGAAGACTGATTTGGTACACACGGCGGCGGCCCAACGTCTCGCTGAGCGGAGACCCGATCATGGGACCAAATGCGAGCCCCAGTACGTAGAAGGAAAAGGGGAATATGGCAATGACAGTTGTAGTTTCAAACTCCGCTTTGACAGATTCGATGCCGGGTGTGTATATGGAGGATGCAAATGCTCTGGTCATATAAGCGATAATCGAAATCTGCAGCAGGGGCTGACGTCTTACACGATGAATGCAACGCCAGCTAGATACTATCAGCATAGCATCGAAAAATGTACGATAGTGAAAGAATCCCCGTACCAGGCACACTGCAATGGAAGAGTCTTGCGGAAGTGGACCAGTTGTGAGCGTTGGCTTGGTCATCCTCCCATGGTATCTCTTTTTTCTCCTGCGAGAGTTGACTTTCTCCAGAATTGCTGCTGTCACGACTTGCTGGCGGTATCTCTTTGCGGGTTTCATTATTCCTATTTTCCGAGTCGGAAGATTGTGTGTTTGTAGGGAGTGCCTGACCAATGGATCCTAACGACCGGTTCAGAGGCGGTATGATTTCCATCTTGTACGTGAACAGACCAAAGGAAGCGCTCGAGACGCAGGAACAAAGCCAGGGTGAGCAGAGAAAGAAGAGAATGGTCGGGGAGCAGGGTGTTGGTGAAGATGAAGATAGGGTGGGCGAAGAGAAACGAAAAGGTTAGCGGCCGTTTGATGCCACAGACGCGTCGCACTTGCTGAAGCACGACGATTGTGGTAACAAGCTTTGAGACGGCTGCCATTGGCCAAAAAGGATCTAGTGCAAAGGGATGGACAAGCATCCCTCGATGGCGAGTCCCATTCTCAAAAAGAAGGACCCAGGAGAGGGAGAACATGCGTCACGACGTTGAGTGTGTGCTGTTGTTGGCGTGTCGACGGACTGTCTTCGTCGAGCTGAAGACCGGACCAGCGACTACCATAGTACTCCTGGAGTACGATCCACGACCGAAAACAGGCGTGATAGTGAGGTCGGCGCGATGATCGCTGGGTCCTAGAGAAGGCTTGTTGATGAAGATCTGCCAAGCGGCTTCGTTTCGGCATGGTGATCTCACAGTGCGTGGTGTTGGAAAAGGAGAGGAGAACTGAAAAGAGCCGCAAGAAAAGCCGATGCCGACGCAGACGCCAAGGGGTCCCTCACATTCCCGAGCCGACGGACAGACTAGGAGGTAGTACCGAAGTAGAGCCGATAACGTGACAATCCCTGTACTGATGGATGCCGATGGTATATTCTCGTGCGATAGCTTGGAAGATCTCTGTCAAGTTCCGCCATGGCTGTATCGAGGCTAAGTAGTGGCCCGTGACTAACGCGTGACTTTTAGTTTGCAAGACGAAGAATTCTCCAATGCTATCCAATTTTACATGGGAGTTTTGCTCTGATGAAGCAACAACTACTTTCTGGCTATTTATGTTCTTCTTCGGACAGATTCTCGACACAAAGATTACACAGTTCCCTTATCTCCACCCGCTTCATCCATTGGTCTCAACCTTACCTCCCTGCTCCGAATACATTTGCGGCAAAGCCACCATCAACCTTGACACTCCCGGAAGCAGTCATCTTTGATACAGTTTCGCTAGATGAGACAAAACTGAGGAGATCAGGTACATCAGATGTGTAGTCTATTGTGAGTCGGTTCCCGGGAACCGTGGTGAGTAACGAAACGTTAGCCGCGATATACTGTTGCTGCGTTGACATGAAAATATGCCTCTTCGGTAAGTTGCCAAGTTGCGTTGGAAAACCTGAGGCCAGTGAGGAGTCCTGTGATTCTCTTGGCGATTGCAGATTGCTGTTCGGTGCTATAATCAAATCCAGCTATACTACTCACGCCGGTCAAAAGCCGTGTTCCTTATTGGACAACTACATCAATGAGGCCCCGCAAAAATCCAACCGTGAAGGCAAATTTCGGTTCGGTATAGGCTTCGTATGCGATAATGTTGGATAGTGCAGATCGGGTACCGGCTGACAATAGGATCAGGCCCACCAGCATCACAAGTCTATAAGTTCGACCTTTTCGCAGAGCATTTAAGTGGAAAATATCGTAGCTTCCACTTGAAGAAAAACTCATCGTTAACAACGCAGAGGGAGGTATTCCGGTAAATTCCCCATGGCTTTCCGTCACAGCCGAAACTCAAGCGGAAGCAAACCGGAAATAGTCTAGTCTTGTCATCAGACCGGGAGCAAGAAATGCGCTGCAAACGATACCGATGCCTTTGGCTTGAGGTTGGTGATTCTACCGCCGATCATGGCTCCCGCAAAAGTGGTAAAGGGGTTACTATGTGGGGCGGTGAGGAAGAGCCAAATAAACGAAGCAATCAGCGGGACCACGCAAGACGAAAAGCTGATGGTAGTATAAGCGCGCCATTTCAGTCCAGTTGGAACTGTGATCTGGTGAAGCGGATCCGTGTCACCGTCGAGCGAATACATCTCAATCGCTTCGTTGTGCTTCAAACTCGAGGCATATTCGTTGGGCGAGTATGGCAACAGCGAAAACCGACTCTCTCTTCCACTCGACATGCTGATGAGTTTGACTCGAATCGGGGCGCCTGCTTTGGGATGGAGGTAGAAAGTCCCTGGTCCGCCATTCTGATCATCGCTGGATGACTCGATCATGTTAACCTTGGCCAAGGTTGCAGCCAACCAATGCCGTGGCGCTATCTTGTAGAACTAAGCGACCTCCAATGTAATCGGACATAAGTCCAGGTTTCAGAGCATCGCCGAATATGAGCGATATACGTGGGATGAATCTGATAGATCAGACTTCGACATCGGTGTTATCTGGACGACGAGCTCATCGCCTCCCAGCTGATCAAGCCATTCTCGTCAACAGCAGCTTCATCAATCTTACCCATCTGTTCGAGTACCCCTATCTTGCCATTGGCATCGCACTGCAGTCCCGCAGCTTGTAGAACAGCCCATCGAACCTCGTCCATACCTATCATCCTGCCTTTGTCCAAGGCTTTCTCAGAGCTGCAGCACAAGATGTCGTTCAGTACAGCATTCCCTCTCTTTCCTTTTGGAACGATCTTTTCTCTGATTCTTTCTGTTTTGTCGTGAATCTGTTTAATACGCTGCTGTATTTTCTCAGGGCCAGGAGCATTGGCCGTGGGATAGATGAGTTTGTCGGATTTGGAAAGAATGATTTGGTGTGAAGTCCCAGCTTCTTGGAGGATGTCGAGCATATGCTGATCGGAGGCTTTGACGCCATGCTCGGCGTCGATGAGGAGGAAAGCTCTCCGTAATCTATACATGTACTTAGCAAAGTTCTGCCTGTATGCCGGGTGCTTGCACATACTGCTTTCTCATTTGCAAATACTTCACAACCTCTTTTCCCCATTCCTCCCTACTCCCGTGCCCATAACCAGGCGGGTCAACAACGACCAATCCACCTTTTCCGATGAAATTACGCAGTTCTGATCCCTTCTTCAGCGCCACCTCATCATTTGCCAGCATCTCTAAACTCATCCCTGGCTTCGCGTGTCTCTTTTGTCCGCCAAGACTAGCGCCTCCGATTCCAAAAGCATTCATCGCTCTCGTCCGGCCCGGTCTCTTACTGACATATGCCAACCGGTCATTGGGACGGTCAAAAAGCGCATTGAGAAGTGAGGATTTGCCTACATTTGAGCGACCGAGAAACGTTATTTCAGGCGAGGAGGACTCGGGAAATTCGCGAAACTTGGAGGTGCCGAACAGAAACTGTGGTGACTGAGTTGTAAAATAATTGTAGGCGTAGGCGAGTTGGGCTTCGTTGGGGTGGGTTGTTTCTGTGTAGATGTTCAGAGAGCGGAGGACTTCAGTCGTGCTGAGGTTAGGCGGGTCGACGATAGTTGAGAGGCGCCGTATGGAGTGGGCAGAGCCTTTGGACAAAGCTCTAAATATCGCCATTCGAGGATATGCTTGTGACAAAAGAATGGCTTGACCATGCCATGGCCAAGGAATCATTCAAGCTACGAAAATATCTCCGGCGAAACCCTCACCTCCGAAATGCCCGCCGCCTCCATCGTCTCATCTCCACCAACAACTCAAAACAACTGATCACTTGACACAATGTCCCACCAGATCAGATCTCTCTATCGCTGTCTTCTCCGCGAACTCCCTATCCCGGGCACCACGACAACAACCGCCGCAGTCCCCAAGAAGTCAAAACCATCCCACCTCTCACATCCCACACCAATCAAGCATAGACTACGGCAATCTCTTCAGCACGCCTCTTCGACGACAGAGAAGGAATCAATACATCATCATTTACAAGTCACGGAGCAAATCGTACAATATTTGAAGGCACAGCGGACGTACGCGACGTTGGTGGAACGGTATAATCCGGGCATGAATATGAATGATGGGGAAAGGGTTCGGTTGTCTGCGCGGAGGATCGGGATGAATTTGCCTGTGGATTATGAAACCGAGGGAGAGAAGAAGTAGAGGCTTTTATTACATTTAGAAGGAGGAAATACATTGGTATGAGGTCGAAGGGCAGATAGGAGATGGGACGTTTAGATGGCCGTTACATGTTGGACAAGGTACGTGTAAGACCCAGTGTATTTGTCTCCCTTCTCGGTTCTCATACACAACAGTAGAGCCAACATGATTACCATGTTTCTGGAGGCATTTGCTGAGAGGTCGGCAAAGCCTCAGCGACATATCGATCCTATCAATGAAACCTAGATTCTCGATGAGATCTGTGCGAGTGACGCCTGGGTTTACGGCGACAGATGCGATCTCACGACTTCGATGGATAGAGTGGGTATGGTACTGGTGACGGGCAATACCCTCGTATCTCTATCGCGAGCGGGATATCCAGGACAAGTGCTCAAGGTCGTTTGTCGTTCGGAGATAGCGGCTACCAACGTCGCTGACGTAAGAGAAAGGAATAACCACGCCCTTTCATCGCTGACTTAACCAAAACAACAACCTTAATTGACACTCGACTGTCGGGCAGCCCGCGATATGTATACACTCGGTCTTGATGATGATCTCGGGGACTTGTTCGCGCCTCCTCTTTCGATAGTTTCTTCTGTCGTACGACTCTCCAATGTCACCACCGCGGCACTTTAACAGTCATACATTCGCCTTCCGTGTCGCCATCTGGAGGGCCCGTCTGGGCTGCTTGGTAGAGCAACTGCAGCTGACCTGCAGCTTGACTTCCACATGTTTGGTTGGCCACGTCGACGAGGGATGTGGTAATCATTCCGAAAGCTCGCAGCACTTCGTATCTTGGTCCAGGACGCCGTCAGGTTCGTGTAGATCACGATGTTTGCATGGGTTGTTTACGCGGAAAAGGAGAGGTGAAGATGCTTTACCACTACTGCTCCCCGTAGCTGCACAAGAATCGTTCCCTGCTCGATGCAGCAGTTTTTTAATCCAATACCGCCCGAACTAGCCCCTCGACCGAACCAATCTCGGCATCTACATGGCATTAGTCTTCAAGATTTCATCGACATCCATGCATAAGTGCAGAGCTCCAGCAGGACAAGCGCTCCTAAGCTCCCGACTTTAGCTGTGCATACCACAGATGATCGTGTCCGTCTAGTCTAACTCTTGCTATCTGTCAGACCCAACCAGTGTCAGACCCAACCAGTATAAATACAGCCTAGGAGCACGATCTGAATACTTTTGGGATCATAATGGACAAAAGCTTAGTGTCCGACAGCCAAACGCGCAATTGACTTGAGCAAGGGAGGGAGAATCAGGAGTACCAAAATGGTAGATCTATCCTGCAGTGTCGGAAATTTCAAGGCTTTTGTCTTTGCCGCTGAATGCGGCTCTGGCGAAAGCAATGTTTTGGCATTGTTCCATAGACTTTGTCTGCATGAATTGTTCTGCAGTTCAGACCAGAACCTCTTTCAGAGCGCCGTGTCGCCGTGTCGCCGTTTCACTCCGTCCTTTCAGCCAAAAACCTCTTCCCTTGCTCTATGCCCAGTATCTCCCCACAAATCAAGGCTTTTTGGAGTTGGACCAACGCCACTTTCTCCAAGATGCTTGAGCCCAATGGAAATGGTAGTACAGAACCCGACGAGTTGGATGACACGCAAAATACCATGGATGATTGCCTCCTCCGACACGGCATGCACTCAACTACGCCTTTCAAGCTCAAGAAACGAAGACCAACTGTGAGCAAAAAGAGATGGGGTTTTGTAACCCGATCTCGCAAGGAGCACATCACCAAGGACACGAACCTGAGGATGAAACGCGACGGTGATTTTGACAAGGGCATTATCAAGCTGAAGAAAAGGCTTGCGAGAATGCAGAATGAAAGATTGGCGAGAACCAGGCGGGAAAACCATTGCGACTTCATCTCCAAAATGAAGGCGGAGGCGGAGGCGAAGAAGAGTACCCGAGAAGCAAGGATGTATGAGGATGACAGTGAATCGGATTACATTGCTTTTAGTGAGGCGTTTTGGGAAAGGGAGGAATCGGCACGAAGCGGACCTGCTGGTTGGGCCAAGCTTCGTCATCCTCAGTATCAACCGGGGACGAGAACAGGGCAATTGCAGTGGGAGATAAATCGCAACAAATTCATCGAGGGAGAAATGGAAATCGACGATTCCATACTTCGACATCGATTAGAGGCTGAGTGGAAAGGTATGAAAACATCCAGAAGCAGGAAAACATTACGAAACCGGCTTGTGGTGAAGGATTGTGCCAATCCGACTATCAGTCCGGCCTTTAAAAAAGAGTTAAAATTAAAGAGGAGGAAGAGGGTCGAGAAATATGGAAAGCTGAAGCAGAAATACCACAACGATCTGGAGCGCTTGAAAGAATTACCGACAATCACGGAGCCTGAATTCCGAAACTTCATTCAAGGCGAGGGTACAGATGATCGCACATACAAGCAACAACTACGCAATCGCAAGACCCTAATCGAAAGCGAGACCGCGGGGTTCTCCTTTCCCAGAATTCAACCCAGAACGCAGGTCGGGAACGCCATTTGGCAGTACCGCCGACATATACTCATCCAAACTACCCAGAAGAAAATCGTCGGGTGGAGGTTTTCAAAGATGTTGACGAAGATGAAGAAGGATGGGTGGAGTCGCAAGCAGTGTTCGGGGTTGATTGGGTTTTGGAAGGTTATGGCGCTGATGGAGAGGGAGGAGTGGGGAAAGGATGATTGTCTGGATGTTTTGAAGGAGGTTTGGAGTTGAGATGGTGGTTTGAAGGGGGATGGGGGAAGAGGAGGGGAGGGTGGAGATTGTCCAGTGGGAGAGCAGGAGATGGTTGAAATAGACGAGTTTGATGTAGGTATTCGTGATCCAGATTTCGTGTTGTACTTAGTGCAGATCGATTCCTGGCAGAAAACGACATCAGCTCTCACTGGACAATTCGCACGTGTGGGGAGTCAATTGATTGGTCTGTTGTGACCGATCGTCTTAAAACCTACTTACAACGAAGTTATGGCGAAATTCGGTGTCAAGAAAATTTTGGGCTCGGTAGCACGATGATCAAATGCTGAACAAGACAATGCCCTTACCCCCAACCACGGAGACGGAGACGAAGTGGAGGAACGACGTGCTAATGCTAATCGGCTTGCTCAAGCGCAAGCGCAGCGCAATCGAGACACCATGGGATACAATGCAAACTCTCCTCCCTCGTTCCATGGAGCAGCTCACCACAACCAAGGAGCTCCATTTCACCATCAGTTTGCCCACACGTCTGCTCCTCAGTATACGGGTGTCATGGGGCACAATACAAACTTACCTCCTTCGTTTGGAACAGCTCAGGGACCTCCATCATATACTCAAGGGGCCCGCACTCATACTCCTCAGACTCCACAGGGAGCTCCGGTAGCTCGGATGCTTCCAATGGCACCCACACATGAAATCACCGTGGACCAGCTCCAGTTCCCACGAGCAGACCTTGCCAATGCTCAGAACAGTGCATTTGAAGTCCCTCGTCACATCGTTGACCAGATGTTTCGAGCAACAGTGAATGATTCCAACAGGCTCGATGATTTCGTGCATACATGGCAAACAGCGGTCGCCCAGAACAACCTGTATAACACTCACCGATTGCTGTGGGAAATATTTGCAGCCAACGAAGGACAAGTTCCCGATCAACTTGTTCCCTACCTTCCACCGCAGCAAATTGAACGATCGCCTCCCAAATACGTCCCGATGCGAGTGGTGTTTCCTGGCATGGGGCCGAATCGCGATATGACCACGCCACGAGGTGTAAACGCTTACCTCATCGAGTTCAGCACGCGGCATCCAGGTTTCTTCGGAAGTTCGGTGTTTGAGACGGGTATAGAAGGTGGGTGGGCGAGCTACATGCCGTCGACCATCGAGGTGACCATGTGGCGATCTCTCCTCATGCATGGCATAAATCCGAGCAACGAACTTGGCGTGATGTGGATTATTGCAACCTTCAGTTACATCGCTTCCACGGCAACTCATCGACTGGAAATTTACGGTATCACCGAAGATCGTAACGTTGGACTGCACGACACTCGCGAGGCATTCGAGTATCTCCTTGATCGAGTCCCCCGCGAAATGCCGCACGACCAGGCCATTCAACAATTAGCCCAACGTGTGCAGGGCTTGCTTCGAAACGTGCCTGCTCTGCCGCTAGCTGGTCCAGCGCAAGGCGTACGGCTCGTGAACGAGTTCATCAGGGAGGTCAGGGGTGGAGATTTCACTGTTCGTCCACGTGCTCGAATATCCTCAGGAGCTAGATTGGGGGAGCTGCATACAAGATTACCACCGTTCTCTGCCGGTAGGAATGGTCCTTCTGGATCAGCGGCAGTTCCTAACCAAGGCCGTTTATTGGGAGAGCGTCCCTCTGGCTCATCAACACCTGGATATGGCACACCTAGTCCAGCAGCAGAACGAGGGTCGACCACAGGAAGCAGCACAGTAGAGTGAGCGTGCAAAAGTCAGTTAAGGTGGTGGTGGAAAGACTGAAAGTCGATGAGCGTTTGTATTCCTTCTTGGATTGATATCTTTCTTTCCGAAAGCGTTCATTGCCGTTTAGTTGGATGGTGATTCGCGGGGAGGATCTGACGGGTGGTTGGTGGTAGCGTTGCAGTAAGATACCGATACCCTAGAGGTTGAAAATCTCGGAGTTGACATCGGCATTGGAACCACAAATCAACGGTCGCGATTGGGTGACGCATCATTCACCCGAACTTTCGTACTCCACCATCCGCGATACCAGATGCAACTTGTGAACATGCATGAGAAGCTCTTCGCCCTCTCGATTCTTCCATTTTTGGACTGTCATGGCTCTCACCATCCTCCTTGAGCCGCTCAATGTGCTGGGTGCTTCCATTGTTGCTCTCCTATCCACGATAGTATACCGTCTATACTTCCACCCTCTCGCCCATATCCCTGGCCCGTTCCTAGCTCGGATCTCCTCACTATGGCTCTATCGTCTCTCCTATACCGGTACTGAAGCTAGTACAATCGACGCTCTTCACAAGAGGTATGGACCCGTCGTCAGGATCGCACCAAACGATGTGGACATCTCAGACGGAGCAGCCTTGCATCCGATATATGTCAAGAGTGGAGGAATGCTCAAAGAACAATGCTACCAGAACTTCGACATCGACGATTTTCCTACCATATTCTCAGGGTTAGATCCTGCACACAGAGCTATTCGCGCGAAAGCTGTCGTTGCCATGTTTGCGCCCAGGGCAATCCAGGATGCGAAGCCAGTCATATACGGGTGCGCCGAGCGCATGGTTACGAGGCTGGAGAAAGAGAAGAGAGAAGCGGACGGGAAAGCAGTCGACATTCTCAATGCCTTCAGAAGCCTGGCATTAGATGCTGTGTCCGCTTATCTGTTTGGGAAGTCCTACAATGGTCTGGCAGAGCAGAAACTCAGCGCAAGCGAGTTCGTAGACACATTCGTGGCCGTTGGGAGATTCTTCTATCTCCCCAATTGGGTGTTCAAAACCGTTGAGTTTTGGGCTGGGCGATTGGCAGAGGACAATCCGCAAGTCTGGAAGAGTATTGCATCGGTGGACATGTTCGCTTCCAAGCTTGTAGATGAAACGAAGATCGATGAGCATGAGCCTGGGACCAGCTATCAAGCGAGGCTTTTGAATGCCGGAATCTCGAGATCGGAAACGATTGCACAATGTAAGGATCTAATGTTTGCTGGGACTGATTCCACTGGCATGAATCTGTCAACAATCGCTTGGCGTCTGGCGGAACATCCTAAAAAGTATGTGCAACGCTCCCTCTCCCTCAGATGTCGCTCACATGTACGACAGACTGGCAATACTTCGCAAAGAAATCATGGAAAACCCCGACGCAGACGCCCAGAGTCTTCCATACCTTTCAGGCGTGGTCAAAGAAGGCCTTCGCATGTCAATGGCCAACCCAACCCAGCTTCGCAGAGTTGTCTCTCCTACTGGTCTTCAAGTTCCAGGGCTGCCTTTTATACCCGCAGGCACTAGTGTCGGCGTCTCCCCATATACGCTTCACTTCAACCCTGAAGTGTTTCCCGATCCACACGAGTTTCTGCCTGAGAGATGGGCAGAGCCCACAGAGAAGATGCTGAGAGACAGCATTCCTTTCGGACTAGGCTCTCGACAATGCATTGCCAGAACTTTGGCGACAGCAGAGTTATACTGGGGGACTCAAGAGGTTGTAAGAAGGAATTTGCTGGAAGGCGCCAGACCCGTCAAGAAGAAGATTGAAATCATGGAGTGGTTCAATTCCAAGGTCAAGGGCGAGAAAATTGAGCTGGTTTGGGACAGGTGAAGACCCCAGAACGCAGTCGAAAGGAAGCAAGCAATTCCACGAATAAAAACGCTCGACCTGGAATCCGGTCTCGCGCGCTGGAAATTCTACCCGCACTTGCGATGTCACTGATGGCTAATCTGATAAGGTCGTTCGAGGTTCTCGAGGCCACAACCACGCTATCACCTGAACCAATTCCACCGTATAGTGAAATCCACAACGTAGAACACGGCCTCATAAAGTGAGGGGCTGAAACTGGGTGATCCTGTGGTATCGTGACCAATGTCGCCACAAACAACAGCGTCTCGAGGCTACAAGTACCCAATGAATCCGACGTATTACAGCTAGAGGCTCATCAATCCTGAGTGTTTTCTCAAGGATCACCAGCTCATGTGCACATGGTCAGGCCGAGATTTGTGAGGCAAGTGCTAGCAGCTGCCATGAGCTGCCATTGCGAAATAGACGGTCCCGGCTGGGAGCTTCAAGTTGTTTGTTGCCCGTCGAAAACATCAACACAACCCATCGGGATTTTTCGAACATTGCTCTCCATTGTGTATTCCATGGCTTCCTGCAAAGATCTAAACACGCTAGGCAAGCGCGTGAGCACATTGCTATTGATACTGTCAACACACCCCCGCCATCGTGCTCACTTGTCCTTACTCTTTCACACTCGTTGCTACACCACTGTCACTCAACTACTACTTCAACCGAAGGTATCGCATTTGTACCGGTCAATTATTATCGCAATCGCACCGCACAATAGCTAAAGCAAACCCAATTGCAATGGCTGTGCTCAAGCTCAAGGCCACCGGCGTAAGCGGCGACTGAGGTCTCAGATTCTCAGAGATTTGCTAACAAGCCACTTTTAACAGCGCAAGGTTTCGGGACTATACTTCGGATATTCGTTCGCAGGACAGATTGTGGGTGTCGCAACAGACTACAGGTGCTCTGCATCACCACGTTCGCCATCGCTAATCCTTTCAGAATCGCAAGGTGGCCAAACACGCCGAGAAGCACCTCGACGAGCCAAATCCGATGGAGATTGACCTGAACGGAAAAGGCCTCACAGACGAGGGCCTGTTCGAGGTGTTGAATACTGTCATGGTCACGATTCAAAGTTTCAGCAACTTTCACCTCGAAGAACTTCACCTGGGTAAGAACAGCCTGACCACAGCCATCCTGCCGTACCTATCGCAAGTCATCCAGAAGTCTGCGTTTGATCTGAGGGCTCTTGACCTCTCCGGCAATGATATCCATGTGGTCACCAAGGAGCAAGCTCAACAATGGGAACAATTCCTCGACTCCTTCCGCACCTGCAGGGTGATGCGCCGATTGGATCTAAGCGGCAACGATTTGTCCAAGTCGCTCGCCATGGAGATCCTGTCTCGTGTTTATTTCAGCCACCCACAACTCGACCCAAACGAACTCGAGAGCGGTGCGCCAATCGACGACGACATGGCCTTGACACGTGGGCTCTATGTTGGCAAGCTGAGGGACAAGACCAATTTTTTGGCCTCCGTATCACCGGAAGACCCATTCCAGGGCTCGAGCGAACCTGCAGACTGCCTCTCCAATGCCGTCATTCTAAAGCGACGCGAAGGCCTTCGATCGATTCCTTACATTGTTCTGCGAAGTGTGAGCATGACCGACGCCGGCGCCCTGTGGCTCTCTGGACTTGTTGCTCACCACTACTGGCCACAGTATCTCATGACCAGACTCAAAGAGGCATCGCACGCCGCCAAGCTCAAAGGAGAGGATGATTCTACCCAATCCTTCGGTATCATCTACGTTGGCAATCCAAAAATCACCTCTGCGGGACTGAAAGCACTTGCATTGGCAGAGCAAGCTCGAGTGGGGTTGGCTGGCATTTCGGAAATGTCGGGCAGCGTCAAGGACGAGTATGAGGACCCCAATGAGGCCTGCACTCAGTAAGTATCACTTGTGTTTTGAAGCGTGTCGTGTGAACCGTGTCCTCGTGTGGCCCGACCCCATGTATCCAGGATTCCGCAGCAGGGAGTCAATGAGATTTGAGAAGATAAGCACCGCGAACCGATAGCGCCATGGAATCCACCCACTGAACTTGGACTCGACCGGACCGGGCCGGACTGAACTGGACTACACTGGGAGATGGTTATGAATCGATCATGCTTGGGATGGGCTTCGCATGTCCAGTATGTATCAAATGCAACAACGTCAATTTGATAGTCACTAACTTTTGAGGCTCAACTTTGTGCCTGCTCAATGACAATGTCCAACTCGAGATCGCGCGCTATAAATTCCTGGCAAAGGTATGTTTTAATATTGCCAGGAACCAGTACTATCGGTCATGAGTTGGACACGCCGAATCCATCTCAGCACTTGCAGACAGTCGGACAATCAATTGGGAACGGCGGAGACTTTCACCATCGTCAAAGATATCATTCCCACGTCGATAATTTTGGGTTCCTGGCAAATTTTCGAAATTCACATTGCCAGAAATTGATCGAAATCAGTCTTGAGTTGAACGTGTTCATTCGCAAATCATACAATGTGACAGTATTGACCTAATTTTCTTCTTAGGTTACGCCATGGTCAGATGGAACATCTTCGAAAGAAGCTCCAGCGCACCACTATCGAGGCCGTAGGAGTCAACGGCGTTCAGTTATGGGCCGCAGCACTGCAGCTCCTGAATCTCGCTCGCGCAATTGTTCCGCCAAGTGTCTCTCAGCGACCGGTATCGCCAGTCATCGCACCGACACCAGACGAGACACCATTCGAGGACACAATCGTTGAGCGGTCCATCCAGACACCACCCGCCGCGAACATGTCCGACTTCCCACCACTGCCACCCGCTCTCTCCGCTTTCCCACACAAGACTCTGCGCATCATTGCGAAAAAGGAGGATCGAGCCGCCAACCCACCCAAGCCTACGCGTGGCAAAGGTCTCGCGCCACGCTCGCCACCGGTCAACACCCCGCAACCTCTCGCGATCGCACGAACCTCCTTCAGCGCTCCCAACAAAGTGAGCCTCATCACTACAGGTTTCCGCAACATGAGCATGCCTTCGAAACCCGTCTACACCCCACCCATCGACCAGATGGTGAAGCGTTCTGAGACGTGGCCGATGGGTATGCACGAGCACCTCTGGATCCGAGCATTGGGTCAGATTGGTAGGGATGGAGGTATCCTGAGCGCTGGACAGGTCGAGTCTGTGGTCAAGTACGCGCGGGATAGGGATACCCTGGTGGTTGAGATGGAGGCGATGGGCAGGGCGAGGAGTGTGCAGATTTGGGGCGTGTTGGATAGGATGGAGTGTTTGGAGTATGAAATGGAGATGTGAGGGCGGGGGTCGATGAGGAGACGGGGGCTTGATGTGTGGGTGTGGGTGTGGGTGTGGGTGTGGGTGTGAGTTCGAGGGAGCGGCAAGATTGTGGTGTAAAAGATGAAAAGTACCAATACATGGGAGCGTCATGGCTTATTCAACGCCGCAAGGCTTTTGGCCGCCTGTCTGTGGGTTGTGAGTGGGATCTTGAGCTGGTGTTAGATACCCCTGCTATGTCCACGGATATGGCGTTCATGAATTCAATTATGATTCTTCAGAAATGGAAATCCAGTGTCTTCCAACCCTGACTGTGCTTAGAAATGAACCACCGCATGAACCACGGACGATCCTGCGCTCTCCGTTTGATCACTGGCATTTCCATTGGTACAGCTACAGATTCCGGCCAGTAGGTTCCTACGATCGGTCTTACATTTCATTCCTATGCACATGCTCATACCGCATCATCATCAGTCTCTTCATCTCTATATTTTACCCACTCCCAACGCCTCGCTCAAGCCGCCCCCCCACCCACCCACCCAGTCAGTCACTCCTCCCCCTCCACCCCCATCCGTCGATTCCTCTTCCTCCAACTCCTGACCCCCTCATCCACCTCCCTAGCACAAACCCCGTCCCTAACCAACCACATCACCACGCCCAACCTCTCCGTATCCCGGTTCCTGGCCTCGTCGTCGAAGAAAACCATTTCCTCGTAGGCGAGACCAGTCTCCCTGTGCAGTTTTTCAAAGTGGCGGATTTTGGAACCGGGGTAGATTTGGGTATGGGTGAAGAGGTCGAGGGCTTTTGTTGATGGTGGGGGCGGGGGCGGGTTCGGGTTTGAAAGCGTTGTTGTTGTTGTGGTAGTGACGGTGTTTGTAAGGGAGGTTAGTGGGGAAGGGATACGGAGGAGTTTTAGCATTTCGCGGGCGAGGTCTGGGGCTTCTGTTCTCGAGGCAATGGCTATGGGTATATTTCGTTTTTTCAGCTGCATGGTGCGTTAGCATCGCTTCTCCCCAGTTCACTTCTTCTCCCGAGCATATTTCTCTCCTGGAGGTAGGGAGGGAGACGAGGCAGGACTTGAGCCTACTACACCGGTCAGACACGCCCCGACTTCATCGTAGAATCCGAAACCCTCGCCGTATCTATCCTTTACTTTACCACCGCCTTCGGTCGCTTTGATGGGAGGCGAGACGTGGCAATCTACCCAGAAGGGCCAGAGGGTGTAGTCGAGGTCGAAGACGAAGAGTTTGGGGAGCGGGAGGCCGTCGGAGAAGGTTTCTGGTTCGGTGAAGGTCGTGGATCCTATGGATTTTCCCGAGGAATTTTTTGGACGCGGCATTTCGGTGTGAGGATGAGGGGCGTTGGAGGGTTGGAGGTCTTGGTGGATTGGATGTTTTGGGAGTTGAGGTCATGGATCGTCGTGAGGTTGAAGTGAGGTCCCGGATACCTCGATTGGGTAATCCGAGTGCCCTCGGTACTTCTGCGGTCCTTCTCTTCTAACCTCACTTGCTCTCACCGAATTCGATAATCCACCTCCAAGTCTATCCATCTCTATTTTCAATCTGCGAGGCATTCTCCAATACCTCCATAAGCACGACGATAGGCTTGAAGCTCTATCGTTCTTATGCATGCAAGAGCTTTTGATCTGTCGCGTGTAAGAAATGACCCCTTTCATCCAGGATATCTACTAGAATATGGAGCTCCCTATGAAAAGATTGGGTTTTCTCGCTAGCTTAGACAATACCGTTCCACCGAGCAGGAATAACCGAAGGTGCACTGGAATCGACTTCAGCTCCCTGAACATGGTCGTGCTCTGCTCCAGGGCCATGCTCTAGTGATCAATAGATTATCTCCAGGAAAGATTTGAATTTTGTCCTTGTGGACATCATTGATTGCAAACTGGGACATTCAGCTCTACATTTTTAGTACTGCCAATAACTAGCAAGCAGCCGATATGGCAAGCGACCGGGTCATCTCTGATATCATAGAAGACCTGCTTACATATCTCAAGATCAACTCCGCCACTGTATTTCGGACTGGCTCCGACGGTATCCTAAACAAGCCGAATCTAGCTGGTCTTGTCACAAGGCCGAGAAAAAAGTAGATAAGCTTGCTCCGATTGCAAAAGTAAGAATGCCATAGGAATCTCTGTCGCCTATACGAGGTCCGGGAGTGGCAGTCCTTAGTTTCAAGGTAATAAAGTGCGGACTGACGGTGAAGGACAGATGATTAGGTATTCTATTTTGCTTTAAGGTGTTTCAAAGTATTGTACCGACTCAGTATCTTCAAGTAGAAAAATAGTGCTGACCTTTATTATCATAGTGTAATATCCAACAGCATTGCTCGGTCATACAACCAAAGAGGCTTGAATCAATTGAAACCCGCAAATTGATCTCTCCAAGTCCGGGAGGAAAGCTCATAGAAAGATGCGCATCTGAATTTTGCTGCTTGCGTCCTGATTAGAATATTTAAAGAAAGAAAGGGGATATGCTTATACTTCTAGCAAGATCCACGACCCAATAGCAAATCTAGAGACGGTGTATAGGAACAACCTCCTTAAAGGTAGTGGGGAGCGGGGTTATTTCTAGCTCGTTCCTCAAGGACCGATACTACTCCAGCTCCTACGATCATCTTCATGTTCTTGGAGAGACTGGGGCCATTTTGGAGTACTGTCTGAAAATGTAGTATTCACCATCAGTAAAACAGGTGTTCGACCCTGGTTGCAAGCTTGACACATAGGACTCCGCGACACACACGAAGTTCGTTACTCGTTTACCTCGCTCCACAGCCGCATATATTCGCCACGTTCCTCAGTCCTTTGATCTTCTATGCAAGTCTAATCTCACTTTCATACTCTGTCATCGAATCAATCATCGAATCAAACGAGGAGATATACTAGACCTCGTCCTTTATAATCCGAGGTCAGTATAAGCTGCCGAAACCTGAAAAACAACGACGAGTCGTTTAGATACCTCGTAGAAAGGTTTGCAATACAACCACAACGAGTTAACCCGGCGTCTTATAACATGGAGCTTGGTGTTTGTCAAAGTATCACCCGTAGATTGATAAAGTACGTGATAGAATAAGGTGTAGGATTGGGTTATTTCTTCATTGGAAATTTGATATGTAGCTTATTTCGATGACTGCCTTGTACTACTAACCATCGCTATTATTAGTTCTAGGGGTGTAAACTGCACCTAATAGTTAAGCTCGATAGCTATCTAGAATTATAGCTCCTGTTTTGTTAAGTGTAGTGGGTAAAAGACTCGATATACTCTTAAACCCTCGAATTAAGCTAAATAATAGTAGGGTATAGAGTAACGAAGATACTACTTCGAGTCGCCAGACAAACCTAGAGCTTCTTATACTAGTAATATAAAAAAATAAGATAAAGGTCATCGCCTTCACCAAAAAGACCCGACGAGTCCAAATTTCTACTAGACTTTAGTAGATTATCCAAGGCAGTTATAGTATAATTTCCATATATCCACTATAGTTTCAAATACCGCAGCATCTTCACTGGCCCTCTGTCCATTCCTTGCTTAGTCCTTGAAGAACAAACGATAGTAGACTTATATACTACCGACAAGGCTAACCATTACGTTACGCCGTGCCGAAATGGATCAGAGAGCTAGATCTAACTCGCCTCTTTCCAACATCCAAGTAATAACTTCCAGAAGAATCTCGATGCACCAGGACCATATATCGAAGCGCGCACAAGCTCGTGGGGGGGGGGGGGGGGGGGGGGGTAGTAGTATTAGCCCAGCACGACCAAATCTCGAAGAATGTTTAGAAAGAGACGAGGAAGTCGAGGACTAGTCCGCAACGATTCTAGATCCGCAAAGTATCGAGAAAAGGAAGTAGTGACGAGGATCACCACGAATTGAAGTCATGATGGGTCTACAGGGGATAAATACAACAGGACAACCAAAAATCCCCTGTGATGGCCCAAGTATCTTCTAGCTACTCTTGTAAAGTCGCCTTGGAGATTTGATGGGGACCTCGATGAGTGTAGTCTAGAAGATTTCTGATTCGCCTATATATGACGAACTAAGATGAATGAAGGAGGTACATCAGATTCTTTAGCCGTAGTCAGCCGTACCTCGTAACGAAAGTTGCAATTTTGAGATCCATAGGAAGCGCAGTAACGACTGGCACCAAATCCTGATGATAATGAGGAGGAGGGGCACCAGTCACCAAGGAAGGCAACATCAACACCAAGAGACAATCCAGCACAACGAACAAAATCAAGGACTCATCGCCTCACCAATCAAACCTAATATTCTGCTTCCACCATAACCCAGTAAACATGGCACTAACTAGAAAGACCAAGGCTAGCCCTCGCGCGGATCTCCTTGTCGACGATCATTGTCGCCACCAAACTACATCCAAGTCAAAATGGCTTCTAAACCGGATCTCTCCCAGACAGAGCAGGAGACCCCCCCCCCCCCCCCCCCCCCCCCCCCCCCCCCCATTCGCCCGAACTCGGCCCGCACTGAGAGTACATCCCGACCCAAAGTAGTCGACTATAGATACGCCATCACGATCCATACCGACCGAATCAACAAAGTGCTCCTGGCAAAATGCGGAACAAAAGTTGGTATCGCAGGCTCGTTGCATCCTCACAAAGAGGATATCGATGTATTTTGGCATGGTGAAATACCATATACATGTACTTGACTAGCAAAGTCGAAAGTAGCGAATTTAGCAACCCAAAACCTCGGCGGGTTGCACTTCTGACCATGAAAAACGAAGAGAAGTCACTCTTGGTAGACTTTATACTCTCTATCCTTCGCGAAGAGATTGTATAACACCGCAAGTTGCCGACTGGAAGCACAACAGAGCGACACACTACCATCCGGATGAATTCGATAGATGCTATCAGGTATGAAAAGAACAGCAAACCATTCGTGTGCTTGTTGGATCGTGAGATCATGGTTCTGGCAAACCTCTCTTGATGCACATCAATGGCGAATTCGGAGTGAGATATCGGACCAAAATGTGGGCCATGTGAATGTCAGCGATATATTGGTTGTTTGTAATCAAGTCCATTACAATGAACAATCAACAGTGATGCTGCCAATATTCTGACCAGTAGCGATACCCAAATCATGGTCCGTGACAATGCTCTTTCAAAACAAAATCAGTAGTACACGCTGTCCTTCCAAATCGGCAGCTCCCGCAAGGCGCTTTCGTCGAACCTGACGTTTCTGTAGGATCGATCCAAGCTCCTTCGTCGGTGATATCGAGATCTTTGCCAAGAGCTTCGATCTCCTTTTTCGACACGCCCAGATTGTCCTTCGCAATCCACAATTTCGGCATTTTCGAGGTTTGTGATGGCGGCAGGTATGCGCTCTCCTCTTGCTCCTCCGACAGTGCAGATACCGGCTCTCCCAAGCTCGTCCTCAGCAGATGCTTGTAATTAGTCTCGAACGAGACATACTTCTGGGGCTCAAAGAATTTGAAAAACAGTCCTGTGACGCCGGACGGAAGCTCGCGAGGACCGGTGCCACCAAGCAACGGATCTTGCTCTTCTCCATCTCCATCACGACGGGGTTCAAGCTCGCTACGATTGACCATGTTGCTTGGCAGAGTCTTGGTGAGCGGATCCAAAGTCCTGTGCATGATGCGGTGGAACACAACAGTGAGGATTGAAAACATGACCATGAGAATCAGCGGTCCCTGCGAGGCTCCGTGGCGCTTGACAGATATTGAAAATAATCCGATTAGAGCAAGCTCGGCTGTGTAGACCCCAACAGTCAGTTGTTGTAGAGCTTTAGCATATGCTCGGCCTTGCGTGTCTATACTGGTTTTGACTACGTAGAAGAGATTATACCTGAAACAAGCGTAAAGGATGGCAAAGGCGACGGTCGCAAAACCTAGGGTGAGAGGTGCGATGCAAGAGTAAGAAATTGCTGTCATAATGGTTAGCATAGATACGTACGGATATTTTGACTTCACGAACCGATCAGGGCAAGGTTGGTGAACTTTGGATACCAAGAACCCCATCCTGTGCCAGACATGGAGGTGTAGCGTTCGTACTTGTCTCTGGGTGTCCTATCAAACAGAGCGTAAAGCTTGTCGAAGAATACTCCTGACCAATTGAGAAGATTTTTTGTGCTTTGCCCAAGACCATAAACGATGAAGTATGAAAGATAAAAGTTTGAAGCCTTGGGAAGCTTTCTGGCGAGCAATTCGGGAGCCATTTTCGGATCATTAGCAATATCCTGAAAAACTGCAGTGGCACCAGATGAGAGCGTTGTGACCAAGAACACTTGGATAACTTGGAAGATGAAATACCATGTCTGCGTTTTGAGTTCGACTTCTGCCGTCGTCACCTCGCCAGATAAACGAGCAAAATAGCGACAGATGATCGGAACGTATGACACCAACGTCGAGAGCAGTAGAGACGGGAGCAGGCCTTCAATGGTTCCCAAGACTGACGGGGGCAGTCTATTAATCCAGTGAAGCCAGGAAAATCTGTCGGCGATATCGCTGATATTGGAAAGCACACCGATGAACGATGTCGGGATGGACCAGAACAGTGTCAAAGCAGCGATGAAAGATGTCGCAAGAAGGCTACGAACTATGACCTGCCAAGAGGGAATCCCAACGTTCTCCCAAATGATGCCCTTTGGCACGGTCGCAATGCACCTTGGAACCATCACAAGAGGCGCTTGCGCCGTGGTCATCTGCATGGCAGCCTGAGCAGCGGAAATGGTCTCGAACTCAATAAAGGCGGCTCTCTTGGCTTTTCCATTGCCTTTTTTCATAACTTCTTGAGCATTTTCCACATGTCGGTTGAGTTTGATCAGCTGGTCTCGATTCAATTCGATTGCGTCTCGCTTCTCTCCGATCACAGTAGTTGTTCGTTGTGTAGGTCGGTCTGTGGAGCTGACCACATATCTAGCTTTTGCGAGATTTGAGTTGTCTTTGTTATCTTTCTTGACTGCGCTCTGCGAGACGTGCACCAATGCAGACTCCAAGGTCTTAGCAGTGCTGTCTCGTTTCTCAACAAGCTCTTTGATTTTCGAAAAAATCGTTGATGATCCACACTCGCTTCACAGCTTGGAAAGTCTGACGCATTTGTTCTTCGTCAAGCTGTCTGGTCGGGACAGATGTGAACAAAACAGTGCGACTCGACATTCTGCTTGCAGCCCAAGGCGTCAATAGATATGCTTGTCGTAAATTGATATAGTAAAGCGTCTCTCTCGTGATAGTAAACATGACAAACCCTGAAAAATGTGAGCTGATGGTTGCGGCACGAAGATAAGATCAAGGCTACCCAAGAAGACCCAGGAAATGAACAAATGTACATAGTACTTGTTCGGGTCCTTCACGTTGCCGATGGTCAGACGGTCAAGCTCCTTGGCTTTTCCACCACCGTTGATATTAACGGGAAACA
Source organism: Venturia carpophila (assembly GCA_014858625.1). NCBI lineage: Eukaryota > Fungi > Ascomycota > Dothideomycetes > Venturiales > Venturiaceae > Venturia > Venturia carpophila. The sequence continues at coordinate 100,503 of JACTAK010000010.1, forward strand.
GAATAGGCCAGGTCATACAGAGTCCAACGAAGCATATCAAGATGATCATCTTCAGGAATCGGAGGAAGAGATAGGCGTCTAGAGACTGCTTCTCGAGCAGCTCATGATCTTTTAGTCTCCAAAACACTGGAATCCAGTTGAACCATCCATTCTTGTGAAGAGGCGGCGTTCGTTCCACCTCATCTAGGGTATCGAGGATTGTCCTCGGAGCATAAAGGTGGCGCTGAGTCCTCCTCAGAAAGAGAAAGGCCGCTAGTTGAGCCACTGCAACAACAACCACAGGAATGAGAGTCGAAAAAAGCGCATCAGCCGAGGAGGATGCTTTGGCAGAGGCTTTTGGCTGAATATATGTCAGCCTGGCCAGTATACCTTTTTCGGCCTCCTAACTTACGGAGCCGCCATTCAGCACGATGGCTATACCGTCTGACAGAGGCTGCTGCCACGGTACGCCTTGCTGGTTTTCCATGATGAGAGTTGATGATTGGAGCTGTATTTCAAACTGCCATGGTGGATGGTGGTGGTGGTTGTTCGCTGTTGGCGGAGCAAGGAAGTCGTTGGAGGCGACGGAACGCGTGACGTCAGTTTCACGCTGTGGTTATCAAACACCATTTCTTTCATCCCAATCTAATAATCATTCTACATCTCACCTCTTCATCGTGAAACTTGGGTTCGGGGGATCGTACTACATCCCATCCCAAACAGTTCCGTCGGCATTGCATTTAGTTAAGAAGCATCAGCTTGACGACCAAGAAATTCACTCCAGAAGAACAAAGTAATCGGTAAATATCCCTACCAGTACAGAATCTCTTTTTTCCCTCCATCAGATTTCGTCAACAGAAGAATTTCCAAGACGCCGCCAGGACTATACATGGCAAACACATCTCTCCTTCGCCACGTCGTAATAGCGCGCGTCGCACAAAGAGCCAGAAACGTATGTACAGAAGAAGGGGCGTTACGGTAAAGCGCTGCAAATATCAAAAATCAGACTCTCCTCTCCTATTCTCCTCCCCCTCCTCTCCATTTCAACTCCCTCCGCTTCGACTCTCTTATCCAGATCCTTCCCTCCCTCGACCACAACTACCTACTAGCCCTAAACCACCTTCCCAAATCGTCTTTAGTGGCCAACACCCCATCACCCGCCTCACCTTCATAAATCTCCCTCCCAGCATCCTGCACCTGTTGGAAAATCGAAACATAAGTCCCTTCGCAATGTTTCAGTACCGTACCCACCAAATGCCTGCTCAGATTCACATCATCCGCGTCTCCAAAATGTTTATCTACTCTCTTCTTGAGAGCCTCTACCCCCTTGCGCAACTCTTTCTGATCGATCGATTGAATGAGTTTGCGGAATGCTGATGTGGACGTTGAGGATTTGGTGGCGATGGCAGTTGGCGGTGTACCGACAGGCAAGTTCTTGATCGCATGACCGATGGAATCGAGGAAATCCTGGCAGGCGCGTTAGCTCAGCCAAAATGTAGTTTAGATATGGCGCTAGACTTACCATGATCTTGCCCAGCGGTCTCCTCAAAACAGCATCGACATACCTTGCCAAATGCTCTTCCATCTCCTCTTGCGCTTCCCTCTTACCCTCCTCAAGAACAGTGTCGCCACGTGTCTCCACCTCCTCAACATAGTGATTCATGTTCTCGATAAGCAAGATTTGATAGTTAAGCGCCTCCTTGTCCTCAGGATCTGCTGACAAGCCTCCAGCCAGTGTACTGCCAGGCGCCATACCAGGACTCTCCTTCGCGATCACCCTCAAAGACTCAAACATGGCTTTATTAATCTTACCATATCCGACGTCAACCATCCGGCGGACTTCGCTGGTAGAGGCGGGCTCGTCAAGGGCCGACGGGAGCATATTCTCGATCGCCGCTGAGAAATTGGGGAATGTCTTTATGAATCCGATGACGCCTTTCCTCTTCTTGATCTTGACTTTCGTGTCCTCAATTGCACGGATTTGCTCATCGACAAATTTGTCCCATCTGCTGGCCAATGCATTGGCAATCCCCGTAAGTGTCTTGTTAAGAAACTCTTGGTTTGTATCTTCAAACGAGTTATTGCGGTGGAGAGAATGCATGATTCCGATGCCTTGAAGGGGATCGTCCCGAATAGCCCACGTGATCAAATCATTGATCTGGTTGGGGAAGAACGAATACATGTCCGCCATCGCAGCCGTAATCCTCGCGGCCAAATTCCGGTCTGGCTCGAACGCTTTCCGAGCGCGAAGATTTGTGCCTCTTCGGAATTCCGGTGGGGCAGCGGCCACAGCGTCAGCAAAGTCGATGTACTGTGTCCCAGTGGCATGGAAGAAGTCCACAATAAAATTCTGTTCCATGGAGATCAATGGTATCATTTCATCCATTGCACCACTGAACGCCTCGAATGGCCAGAGAGTACCACTTTGAAGAGACTTGGCTGCCTTTTCACCTGAAGCTGTTCGCAATCCACGAGCAAGGGTTTGCGATCGTTTGACGGTAAGTTTGCGAGCAGTGCCAGTCAAACCAGCGTCTTCTTTTTCGTTGAAAGTAAACAGAACCTCTTGTTCGTCTCCTGTTAGTTTGCGCGCAAGATGTTTCCATGCTTTCGCATTGGCTGTAAATTCGGCCAAATAAGAATCATGGGCTGCCTTTTGATACACAACCAACAAAGCTTCCCATTGCGGAGGGTCAATTTCCTTTGCAAAGAGCATGATGGGACTGTACTGCCACAATTCTGCTCGAGCAGCATCGTGAGACTCCATGCTGAGTTTGGCGCCACCGCTTTTGTCAACTTGCATGAAGGCAGCAGGGAATCCCATTCGCATGAACTCGGTGAAACGTGAGAGGAATGTTGTGCTTTCATTAAAATATTGCCCTCCCTTCTCCCTGAGAGCAACCATTGTCGACAGCTCATTGTTCAGGCCAGCATTACTTTGTAATCTATTGCCTTGACGAATGGTGGGGTCGATCGTGACCATGGCCCTATACAGCAGGAGAAGGGCTTGCTCAATTGAAAAGAGTCCATCGCGGTTGCTGGGCGTTGCCCGTTTCAGCGCTTCGAGCTGTTTGGGAGTAATGGAAATGGTGTCCACAAGACTTTGGAGCTCGATTTGTAGGAGTTTCTGATTGGCAGTCTGCACTTGCAGACCTTGAGATTGAGCTTCAATGAACGCGATATCGTCATTCAAACTGCCAAGCTCAACGCTGTATAGGGTGAGAAGTCCGTCAAGCTCGTCAATTTCTGCAATGGTCTTGTCGAGTAGTATCTCGACAGCTTGAACTCGATCGTCCTTTTGTTCCAGATGGCCGAGCCAGCTTCCAGCTTCAACGCGGCTGATTTCACGGCGGATGTCGAGTTCGAGAGTTTCGATGGTCTTGGCCTGAGAAACACTCGTGCCCCAGCCAAGATCGTCCAGCATCAACTCAAAATCGATACCTCTGTTCTCCAGAGCTGCATTATCAATCCCAAGCACAGAGCGATACTTGTTTTGTTGTGCGGATCGTCGCTTCCTCCTCCTGGCAGTTTCCTCCTGATCCGCTTTCGCTTTCTTTTGCTGGGCATTCTCAACTGGCACTTCTGCCTCGGCCTCTTTGGAGACTTCGCTCTGCTGTTTTGGCAGAGCATTCTCATTCTCTTTCAAGGGAGAAATGGGACTCGAGACCCTGACTTCTGGAACAGGTTCGGTGGTTGGCGGAATCTGGTCTTTGGCACCAGAAGCCAGAGCGGATGTCGGTGTGGCTTGAATGGACGCATCCGTCGCTGGTGAATCTGTCTTCACACTATCGTCCGTTCTCGTGCGAAGAAGCCCCGGTGCCGGCACGACGCCGGATATCCCATCAGGCTCATTCTTGCCAACTTCTCCAGCTTTCAGCTTTGCCACAGCACCACCCGCTCGCGGAACAAATGCACCATACGTGGTCGCTGCAGATTTGAACATGTCTCTTGCTGACTTCTTCTGAGCTCCAAACATGCGTCCTAAACCAGGCCTCGATAGGTCCGTTCCGTCATCCGCCTGATCTCCACCCTTTGCTTCGCCCTCCGGCATTGTGCTCGTATCCTTTACCAAGGGCGTAGATTCGGGCTCCGCTTCTGCAGGTTGCTGCACTAAAGGTGGCTCTGCTTGAATAGGTGGGGCCGAAGGTTTGAGCGGTGGAGGTATCAAGCCCTCTTTCTCAATCTTTTCTGAAGGTGCAGGAGATTCGATAAAGGCACCGGGAACGCCCATCAATCGACCGTCTGGCATGGGTTGGTTGCTATTATTTCTTGATGTTGGAGGAGGCATCATCTCTTGTCTGGCCTTTGTAGGCGTAGGGGGTATTGGCTGGCTGGTTGGACCTTTGCTCAGATTCGATGGCGATCCATTCAATTGGGCTCCCGTCATGAAGGGCCGTCTTCGCTCTGGCACTGGTTGGTCTTTCAGCGAGCTTTGCGAACCTTTCGGTGTAACAGTGGCCCCATTTGCTGGTCTCAGAGGCATGGGAACTTCTTGTGAGTTTGGCGGATCTGGAGAAGCACCGTTCGGCCGCCATCGATCTGGCACATTGCCAATGCCCAATCCGTTTGGCCCTGCTTGTTCGCCATGTTTTTGTATCTGCAGCGCATCAGGAGTTCGCGTTGGAGACCGATCGGCTTGATTGAACGCAGCTTGACGTGACTGGACCAGTGAATCTGGCGTCCCAACTCGCTGTTGGCCAAACTCTGAGCGCGACGATGCTAGGGAAGTGAAGCTGCCATTTGTAGGTGGTGCACCTCTTGGAGGCATCAATGGGTCCCGACTATTTGGCTGTCGCAGGTTTCCGTCTCGTGAAGGCTGCAATCGCGGCTGGCGTCCGGGATCCTGAGATGAGTAAAATCCACTGGCACTAGGGGGAGGCGTTCCAGTCAAAGCCGAAGGTGATCGTCCTTGGGAGAAATTTGACCGGTCTGAATTTGACGTTGTCGGTCTATTTCCTGGCATCGGTCGATTTGGATCAGGTGGCTGACCGTCCGACGGAGGCGTGAAGTTTCGCTGACCAGCAAAATTAGCACTCGTCAATCCCCGATCTGGACTAAAAGGACGCAATTGTGGTGGGCGTCCGGGGGAATTCCCAGAACCCACTCTTGAAGAAGCCGCCGAATTGAAGCTTGAACTGCTAGTCATTTGTTCCATCTCTCGAGGCGAGAAGCCACGAAGTTCCGGTAGTCTGCCTTGGGTGTACTTCCTGAAGATCTTCACCAGGCTGGCTATGAAGAACTCCTTCTCTTTCTCAGTTCCCGCCTGCCAGTAGTACTGCTTCGCGATGGTCACAGTGAAGCCAACATCGCCGGCCCATGATTTCAATTGAGCTTCTTCCTCGGATCGTGGTGTGAGGTTGGCCCAGGACATGACGCCCGTCAGTTCCTCCAGATTCCAGGTCTTGCCGATGGAGAAGCTTTTGTTCGCATTTTCTCGAGCTTTGTGTAATCGGACTCTGCCCGTGTTTTTGACGGCTACTATGATCATCCGTTCCTTGTTCGCAGAGGTGGAATCTGGTGGATGTGGAGTCTGCGGGTACGAGGAGTCTTCGGTCACTCTGATGTGCGTAATGTAGGATTCGGCTACTATCGTCCTTGTCAGTTCTAGCACTCACTGATGGCAAGCCACATACATAAACCAGCCTCATCCGTCTTGGAGAAGCAGCTCTCGATGATGCGCCTCTTCTCCTCCTCGAACCGCTCGGCGCGCGTCATCTGTCCTGGCGCAGTCGAAGAGTTTGCAGACAGCAGGCTGTTCTGCGATGGTCTTTGAGGAGGAGGTCTGACGCCAGAGTGGGGGCCACTGGGCAGGCCGGGGCCTTGTTGTTGTCTATATCTCGGGTCCATGGTGTATGCCTTTGTCCCACCCGTTCCGCGTGTCCAGCTCTATGCCCCAGCTCTGTTCTCTTCGGTCCAACGATCGGATTAGTCGTGCTAGTGAAGGCACCTTCTACGCGTCCAGTCTCGCATGGTGATATACGCAGCAGGGGCGAGATGCCTGATGGAGAGGGAGCTTGCGGGAGTCGTAAGACCGGGAGTGATGCGGAGGAGAGATTGTAAGTGTAGAGAGTCCGGACGAGCAGAGGAAATGCAATGCTCTGTGTCGTGAAGGGCGGTTATCTTTGTGTGAGGATATCCAGCATTCCCAGGACAATCATAAGGTATCGGGTTTCCTTGTAGCTCTGCCTGGTATCACGTAGCCTCTCCTTCAGCACTCGGGCCCTGGGGGCGCTCGTCCGCGCTTACTCGTCCCGCATACCTCTCCTTCTGCCGCTCCTCGAATTCAATTGAAGCCATGCAAACCGAGCTCGATCTCGCATAGTATCTGTTACGCCAGACGCTTGCTCCTCCAGGAACCCAGCTCCATCGAGACCGAATCCAGCGTGGTGTACTGTTATATGGTATCAGGGCGCGCTCACTGCCGGCAGCGCTCGTTTGCGCTTAGACCTCACGGTTAGTTCCCGCTGCCAGGGACTTGTTGGAACTTGCCCACCACTCAAACTTTTTTCCCTCAGCGCGACTTCAACACTAATCAATCCAACCACCACCATGACGAAGAGCGACAAGAAAGCAAAGGCCCGCGCCGGCAATTCCTCTTCCGCACCTTCTGTCAAGCAGCTGCCATTACCTCCCTTCAGCGACCTCAGCAACTTCTACAAGGAAAACCCTTCGGTCCAGGAATCTTTCCAAAAATGGCAGAGGAAGAAGCAAGAGGCTTCGATGCAGAAGGACGAGGAGGCCGAGGATAGCGATGACGAAAGCAGTGACAGCGACAGGTGAGCGCTCTCCTTCTGAAGTCCGGCATTGCCAGATCGATGTCGATACATTTCTGGCAACACTGCAAGAAGATGGTCGAGATTGATCTCGCATTGGTGGACGGGAATCATGAGCGGGACATTTGGAATGCCGAGAAATGGCTAAGCCTGGTGTGAATAGCAACAGCTCCGATTCAGATTCAGATTCTTCCGGCAACAGCAGTAGCGATTCTGATTCGGGAGAGTCTGAAGCCTCAGTCAAGAAAATCAGAGCCACCAAGACGCCAGAAGAGACCGCCCTTCCAGACTCGGATTCGTCCGATCCCAGTTCCTCATCTTCCTCAGATAGCGATCCAGACAGCGCACCCGCCATCGCACAACCCAAAAAAGCCACTGTTGTCAAGTCGGCAAAGCGCAATGCTTCGACATCGTCATCGTCGAGCTCTTCCAGCTCCTCATCAAGCTCCTCAGATCCCTCCAGCGATTCAGACAGTGAACCAGACATTGTACAGCCTACAGAAGCGGTAAAGCCTACAAAAGCGATTGCAAGCCTAAAGCGCAAGGCAGAATCGTCCTCCTCGGACTCGGCTAGTGCTGCGTCATCGGACGAGCCTAAGCAGAAGAAGCTGAAGGTCGTTATGGCGACGACAAAGGCCACAAAAACGGCATCTTCGAGCTCTTCCAGTGATAGCAGCAGTACCGACAGTTCTAGCGATTCCTCCGATTCCAGCGACTTGTCTGAAAGCGACGAGGACATGGCCGATGCGACGAAATCCTCCTCGAGCTCATCCTCGAGCTCATCCGACAGCGATCCTTCCAGCGATTCTCCCAGCGATTCGTCCAGCGATTCGTCCAGCGATTCGTCTAGCGATTCATCCAGCGATTCGTCTAGCGATTCGTCATCAAGTGACTCGAGCGAAAGCGAAGCCGAAGCCAAGGTTGTCAAAAAGATGAAGAAAACAAAGATCATCAAGAAAGAGCGACAGAACTCGGATTCGAGTGAGACCATTGTTCCCACCTCCCCAGTCCTCGCACCAGGACCAGATTCCTCCGCCACATTGAAGACCGAGACGCCAACCAGCGGCAAGAAAGAACGCCCAGTCCCATTCTCTCGCATTCCAGCGGACCAAAAAGTCGACCCTCGCTTCTCAAGCAACGCATACGTCCCCAATGATTACTCGAACAAGGCGTACGATGATTTGGTGGTCACGAAAGGAAAGGGTTTCACCAAAGAGAAGAACAAGAAGAAGAGAGGTGCGTACAAGGGAGGCTATTTGGATACAGAGGCGGTGAGAGGCATCAAGTTCGAGGATTAGAATAACATTTTCAAACGGTACCATCGGTTAGAAGAGGTGAAAGTTCTGGCAACATAATTTTTGACATGGGCAGAAACTCGTCATCGTGAACGTGGAGTCGAAGGAGCCCAGAACTAATGGCGCCATGGGTTTGGTGACGGACATTTGGAAGGGAAAGGAATTCATGGCACGCCCCTCTGAACATACCTACGTTACATGCATCGATTCATTCCCCAGCGTCTACTCAACACCACTAGCAATCTCGTCTCTGGGACGAATAGGACGCATGCGGGATTGTATGTAAAAAGTACCACTTTCACAACAAAGGAAAGTAAAAGACAGGTCACGAGATCAGCTTACGCCCGGGCATTCGACAAAGTGACTTCTCTTGAGTTGAGCGATGCAAGCCCCATTTCTCCGATGGTAAACTCTGGCGGCTTGAACAAATACATAGTGATACTTACCTCCCGTGTTCACCTCAGCGCTCCCAATCTTGTAAACGCATCCATCTACCTACCCTTCAAAGAAATACCGTGGCCCTTTCCAACACCCCATGCAGGTGCCTCCATCCATCATCCCCCAAAACAACACCGTTCCAATATCCCAACCTCGACACTCCTAGCCTCTACCCGCCATACTGTACACCCCCTTTTCCCACTCCGCAGCCGGCGGATCCCAAAGATCCCAAGTCGCAACCACATCGCTATCGGATATCTCTCTAGTAGCAGGCATCCCCATCCCTACGTCTCCACCGGTATCGGTTTTCAACGCGTCCATTTGCTTGCCGATATCCTGTTTCTTTGAGGGCGCTGTTCATTGCTGGAGAGAGAGGGAGCGGGGTTTAGTGGGTAGATTGAGGTGAGGGGGATGTTTGATGGTGTGGTGAAAGGATGTTGAGGGTCTAGGAAGGTCAGGGGATTTTCTGTGCCATTGAGCGGTGTGGGGATTTTGTGGGTGGGTTGGGAGTGAAGAGGGTGTAATGCGTGTCTGCTGCAAAGGGGGTGATACGTTGTTTGTACTGCTCTAAAAAGATTGTGAGGATGGCGGAGAAGAGGTAGGGGATACTGGTGTGTTTTTTTTCTCGTGGGGAATATCATCATTGTTAGACGGGAGTGACCTCGAAGCGAGGAGGTCCACCACTTCTTCTTAACTGGAATAGACAGTCCAATGCATCATCAGTGCTTGAGTCTGAGACTAATTGAACCTTTTGGCTAGGTTTGGAAGCTTTTATTGGACCTCTGGAATGATCAGCTACAATGTCAGGCGAAAGCTGGCCGATGTCTTTAGTCAGGCGGCGAGTATCCAAATTTGTGTTTCATGTCGCCGGCACGAAGAAAAACAACCATACTTTCGTCTTCCCGCAGACCTTGCTGCTGGCGCGGTGGTTGCAGAGTATGTACACTCCATCACTAGCGACATACATCTCTCTATCGTCAGCGCAGTGGACCTTTCCTTGGCGTGGACCCTACCTCTTGTATATGCCTCCCGTATCGCTTGGGAGGCATTTTAGCTTGCGGGAGCGGCATGTCTCGCAAGCCCTGGCAATCCGGGGCGCAGGGCGGACAAGTGGAAGCGAATCAGACATTGCGACGTTGAGAGAAGAACAAAACGGCAAGGAAATTGGGAATAGAGGGTGTGAGGTACTGCGAGGGAGCGGTTCTTTTTATGCTGACACGGATGGAAAGGCGAAGCGGGGCAGATTGCGGAACGCAGTCATAGGCGAGATGGATGGAGCTAGCTGAATTGGGTAGCTCGGGGGATACTGTTCATGAGCAAGCAGTGGACGAAATGAACTTCATGAGTGGCATGTTGATGATATGGTGCAAGCGGCTGAAACCATCTTTCCGGTCCTTCACTTACTCATCTTCGCTCTCAATAGCCTCATCTGGCTTCGCATGCCTGTTGGTCTATCAGCGCCATACCGTACGCGTCCTTTTCTTTTACTACTTACTTCTTGACCACGCGCTCAATAGCATCCAGGCCTTTCTTTAGAACCTCCATGCGAGGCCCGTAGGATAAGCGAACATAGTCTAGATATATCATTAGTATCTTTCCGAGGTCCAAGCAAAACGTCAAAACTTACGATGACAGGGGCTGTCAAAAAGATCTCTTCGCTTGCTGGGATTGAGGTCGAAGAAGATACCAGGAACAACAATGCATTTCTCCTTCAAGCAAGCCTCGAAGAAGTTAAGACCATCATTGATGGCGTCGGGCAAACAGCGAAGATCTAGCCAAAGGTAGAACGTCGCCTGCGGGACTAGCTTCGCATCGATCTTGAAGCCCATCTCGCGGAGTCGACCGACCACATAATTGCGCTTCTCCATGAAATGGGTCTGCAATGCTTTCATCTCCTTCTTGACCTTGTTGGGCTCGAGCATAGGGATTGCAGCCTCTTGAAAGGGAACATCTACGGCGTTGTCAGTGCCATGGACAACCTCGAACACGAAACAGAAAGGGCTGTACTCACTGGTACCACCATCCAGATAGGAGCCACAACTGCCAATCGCCTTGATGAACTCTTTGGGGCCAATAATCCACGCCACGCGCCAACCTGGAAGGCGGAAACGCTTGGTCAGGCCATCGATGATGAGAACATCGTCATCGTCAACATTCTCAACGTTGTCGGCAGCACTAACGACGGTACCGTCGCAGCCTGACGTGTAATTGTACCCGCCATAGAACTCATCCATGATCAGTGTAGCCTTGTCTCGGCATATAGACTGGATTTGGCTCAACTCCGGATTGGTGATGACCTGTCCGGTAGGATTTCTAGGGTTACTAGTGATGAAGACGGAGGTCCCTCTCGCAATTTCTTCCTCAATCTTTTCAGGATGGATATGGTAGTTGTCATCGCGGTTCAGGGGCACCGGAATGGTCCCGAAGTTCCTGAACAGCGACAGCATCTCGTTATACGCTGTGTAATCAGGACTAATGAAGAGTCAGCAACGAGAGGGTTCGGGAAAATGGGCTTACGTACATGAAGAACCCAAGGTAAGCATGACCGAGGACAGCAGCAATGCGGATGAGACCGGCACGGCCACCAGGGACCACGCAGACGTTCTCCCAGCTGTATTGACTGTCTTTACCCGCACGATGATGTGCGTTGTAGAGGTTTGCGATGGCGGCATGTAAAGGCTTGATCCCGGCAGTCGGGCCATACTCTCGGCCGCCCATGGTCACGTCAACAGAGTGAGGACGCTCAAAGCAGCCTTCAATCTCATCTTCCACCTCGGGAGCACCTTGGCCTAGATTGGCCCACGCGTCTGGATCGTCCATATAGCCATGCTCGTCTGGCGAGGCCCGTCAGCCTCTGCGAAGGGAGTCTGGCTGGAGCCAAATGTACGTACACGCTCGTTCAGAAGTCCAAACAACTCCTGTCGAGGCTTTCGTGGGGTCGAGGCCAGCGTGAGGTTTGTGACCTTCATGGCATTCTCGAAATTGCATGTGAATGGCAGATGACAGCTCTATGCGTTCAAAGGTCAGCATCTTGCCTGAAGTGCTCGGCACACTTTGAAAGGTGGAAGTCCGAGGCCAGAAAGGAGGAAATCTATGCGACCAAAGTCGGGCAGTAGACCGGTGGAATCAGCAAGCAAAGTGGATCTGCCAAGGTGAAAAATTGCCCATTTCATTTTCGGCTGCAATCTCGAGCATGTTCGAAGAATGAGGAAGTGAAGATGTCTCGGTCGTTTGATGGTACCAGGACTAGAAGACAAGCAATTGACTAGCAAGACAAGCATTTCGGCTGGCGTCGAAAAAGCGGGAACTCTCCGCTACTGCAGCGGACTAGGAACTGAAAGGGAAAATTGTGTAGCATACCATTCACGGAGAACCTTCTTGCTGCCATGTTGGGTCGATCGGGAAGAGCTGGAAGCTGATTGAAGATGATTGAGGCTGTGGTTGACGGAGTGAGATGTCTAGTTGCGAGGATGGGCGAGGTCTATTTAACTGCCTACGGCACTAAGACGGGAGAGTTGCTTCTTCTTACTAGTACGTGGCGGGCATGTCTCTTGGATGCAGGGAGCATTGTGTGCGTGTTCAATCGGACGGCATGCTGAGAGCAGCGGGCTTGAGACAGCGAAAGCCCCCACGGAACCTATCATCGTCTAGTGCGAGGGCCGAAGCTGATTCGGAGCTGAAGCCCATCCCCCCAAGACGGCATTGTACCACGGGGAGACGGGAAAAGCAAGACGACGGCTGCATCGAGGCTATGGCTAGAGAGGCCGCTGGTGCTGACACAGTCACTCGGCGGGAGCAGCTGAAGTGCTGTAATTGTCGCGGGCGAGGGAGATGGCAGGGCGGGAGAAGGATCCATTAATGGCACATTGATGGCCCACGAATGGCCCATGGATGGCCCATCAGCCTCAGGCCAAGTCAGTCCGAATCGATGTCGAGATGATGGCGGCCTCAGCATGTGCAGCAGGGCAGCAGGGCAGCAGGGCAGTGGGTGCCTGGGTGCCTGGGTGGGTTGCGGTTGGTGCCACTACTGGCAGTCCGGCAGTGACTTTCCATGCAAGCAGCTTGAAGCCCAGGCAGGTTATGCTCCGTCACGTGCCCGTGTCCGACCCACGCTTGACGGTCGGGTGCTCAACCTCCCTAATAACAATAATATCCGAAAGACCCAACACCATCCATGGCCGCGCCCCTCACGCCTCAGAGCCAGGCTGACCAGCGACAACCTCACCTGCACCCGCGCCCACACTCCCTTCCGCACCCACAGCAGACCAACGACGAGTCGCACCAACCTCAGCAGGGCCAGCCCGGAGTATGGACCAACCCAAACCCTCCTCTGCCTCGGGGACGCGCCCCCAAGGACCCCGATGCCGTCGTCACCAAGTACGACTGCGCCAATCTCCAAGAGTTGGAGGCTAGATTGAAGGACTATCTCGAGAACCCCCCAGCCCCCGCCGAGCATTGCTCTGCGGAGCTTACATTGTGGGCTGGCGCCTCGTTCCTGGTAAATATGCCCGTTGGCGATCGGCAGCCATCCCATGCGCGCTCAGCAGACGCTGGACTGCTCCAACCTGTTGTCGATGCTCTGCATGCTACCACCGCCGCAGCTCCGCCCGCCCCTCCTGTCTTGTATGGCGCTGCTGCTGGTCCTGTCCGCACCCACCAGGAAACCCTGAGCGTCCTCGATGCCCTTCAGCCCATGCCGGATCCCAAAGATACTATGAAGAGACAAAGAGCCATATCGAAGGTGTGCATAGCTTCCATATCCAAGGTTGACGGTTTTCGCTACAGCTTTCACAACAACTGGAAAAGTGGCGAGGACAACGCCTACAGATTCTCGTACTATTGCAATGACTCTTTGCTCAACAAGGACCGCGTCGCCAACGGCAAGGCTGGATCTTCAGGTTGGTTGCTTCGATTCAGGGCTCACTGAGCTCGAGCACTAACGCATAACAGGCAGGCGAGCGACAAAGCCAGTATACGACTGCAAGGGTATACTGAGCATCAAATTCTCTGCTCTGAGGCAATGCCTCGATGTCGTCTACAAGCACATACGGTGTCATGAGACATATGAAGAGCGGGCCCCTCCTCCACGAAGAGATGCCAAGAGAAGAGCCGAATGGGAAATGTCCAATCCCGATAGGTCAGTTCATCGCACCAGTCATATGCGCTATAGAATTTATATCAGCATTTAGAGTCAAAAATCCTCGATACATCCAACGCCCTGCTAGCATTGAGAAAACGCCCGCTCCTCCCAAGAAGAAGAGAGTTAAAAAGACTCATCCAGAGCCTCAAACTACAGCTGAAAGCGACTTGAGAGTAGAGAGCATGAAATCACTCTTGGAGCTGATGCGCCAAGACGAGCCCACACCACCTGTTGAACCCATTTCTGCAACAAATGTGGCACGGCCAAGCGGTTCAACATCAGCTACTGCAAACAAGCCGCGACCGCCTGCTCGGCGCCCACCTGTGAAAGCCTGTGCCATTTGTCAATCACGGAAATACTCGAGAGTGAATCTCCTCGCCCCTGATACATGGTTCCACGTGCTAATGTATAAACAGTGCGATGGGCAGACGCCCAGTTGCAAATCTTGTGCAGAGAAAGGATGGCCTTGTCTCTATCTATCCGATGGACCAAATGGGGAGCCTCAAGCCGTTGTTTATGAAGCACCCGCTCAACCCGTGCATCCTGACCTCTTGCAGCAAAGTGCTACGACTTCATCATTGACTTCCGCTAACGAGGATCTTCAACGTGAACTTGACCAAGCCCGGAACAAGCTGGCAGATGCTGAAAAATGCGTTCTCGAGCTGCAGTCTAACCTTGCAGAGACGAACAAGCAGATGGATCAATTGCGAGCAGAAAACACGCGGCTCAAGGCTGTTGCGCAGAAATCTATCAGCTTGAATAGCACAAATCATGAGCGCAGAACTACGCATCAGCAACAAACAGCCCAACCGCAACAACCGGTAACAATTCCACCTCCTCCACAGCCACCAGGTTTTCATCCGCACACTCAGTATCCAGCCCCTGCCAACCAGATGTACCATGCGCCGCCTACCCCGTCCCAGGGTGAGTCTATTTGCGTGCACATCATGGACCTTTCACTAATCAACTACAGCCGCACATGGCGCTCCAGCCTACTCGCCAACCCACCGCCAAACGCCCTCCTGGAATGGCGCGTATGGGTATCAGCAAGCAGTGTCTCAACAACAGCCTCGGCAACAGTCACAGCAGCAGCAACAACAACAACCCGGTATTTGGCAAGCTCAAAATCAAATGCAAACCGGGCTACGATAAGACAGTTGCTGTGCTCGCAAGCAAGAAATGACTGTCGCGTGTTTACAGGGCAAAGATTCGCATGTCTAATTTGTAAGGATCAAAGAGGCTGCTTCCAGAAACCTGCCCTTGGCCCACATGGTGTATTAATCGTGCAGCTTGTCACTATTTCGAATTGGAAACTCTCATAAGAATGGATGATTCGTGAATCACACAAATGTAGAGAACGTCGTCGAATCCTCCAAAGCCAACCGCGGAAGGGTGAGCTGCTGAGCCATAGGTTGATTCTTGACTGTTTCCAGACTAAGGATAGCGTGCTTGTCCTTTTCGTCATTCAACTGTATCAGATATGGTCGAGTGAGTGATTAAATCTTTGGCACTGCTGGCGGACGTTGTCCTTTGACCAAAGTATCCCCAGTTCGTTTCATGCCCTCTTTATTACAACGGCGCAATTTATCACAAGTCTCCTTTCGCAACATCCGCATTATATCATGACACGACCAAATTGGTTCTGCGACACCTTTCCATGGACTTCAAGTTGGACGTCAATTCATGGACAATGCTATATTGCCCAGAATAACGTCGACGGCAATAGATGCTCCAGAATTACTCTTTTCCACTCATTGGTCTCAACATTCAGAAGAACCGAGGCCAGGGATAGGTCCCTAGCATGAGAATCGATCACTCGACGCAGTCAGCAGAAGAATCTCGATTGATATCATAACACAACGTCCCTACTCGGGCATAAATGCATATGTAACAGTTCAAAGAGGGGTAGCGACAGCAGTCACCAATAAAGCTGAACAGATTCCCTCTGCAAATCTCTCTGCCAGATTTTTTGCATCCATTGCAGTTCTCGTTCTTTGACGCTATCTGCGCGGCCCGGTTCCTAGCAAGGCATAATGTCTTGCACCTTTGACGCTGCTTGCTTGACCTCTGCGGTCAATGGCGCTCAACCTTCATTTGCCTTCAATAGTAATGATGCTAATTATTTCGGCATCTCTGCACAATTTACTAACAGCTGTAAGTCCCATCGCGCAATCTCATATAACAATAAGCTGACATGTTCAAAGTGGGTGCCAAGTACGTCTCATATAACGTGATGTATAACTCCTCATTGACAGCCGGATAGATGTTACACCGACCAAAAACATTCCTTCTCGCCCATTTTCAAATCTGGTACTGTTACGAAGACATGTCTTTGGGCTGGGGGTGTCCAGTCACTCTACTGCCCTGGTATCAAGAACTCTGCCTTTCCCACTGGAACGCATACAATCTCTTACTCTGCTCCTCATGCGCATACACCATTCCCGGTGACCACCTTCGTGGTTGAGACCGCAATGTATGGCGTATCAAATCTGCCTGGCCCCAGGGGACATCTGGCTAATTCGGGTGACAGGGCTACTGTGACCAAGACTGAAACTGCCTTCGCTACAGGACCTGGGATTGCTGTTACCTCCATTGCTACTAGCACAGTGACTATGCCAGCTGGAACAACAACCCTCCTTTTTACCGCGGCCGCAATTGATGGAACCCTCTTTGCCAATAACACCATCACAACTACCCAAACTCAAGGCCAGACAGTCGAGCGCACATCCACGATTACTCAGGCATGTTTACTTCCAAGCCAGAGGGATTTACTGTGTACTGACCATCGACGCCTAGAATTACACTTCCACCCTTCTCGCCAACAGCACAAGCACGCTAGTGAGGTACCAGGACATTACCACGGGATGTTCCATCCCATCAATCTCATCGATCCCGTCAATATCGATTCCGTCTGTGATTCCGTCTGTATCGATTCCGTCTGTATCGATTCCGTCTGTATCGATTCCGTCTGTATCAATTCCGTCTGTATCGATTCCCCTGGTATCGATCCCGTCAGTATCGATCCCGCCAACATCGATTCCATCAACATCGATTCCGTCAATATCGATTCCCCTAGTATCGATCCCGTCAGTATCGATTCCATCAACATCGATTCCGCTTGTATCGATTCCGTCAGTATCGATCCCGTCAGTATCGATCCCGTCAGTATCGATCCCGTCAGTATCGATCCCGTCAGTATCGATTCCAACAACATCGATTTCGTTAATATCGATTTCGTCAGTATCGATCCCGTTAGTATCGATTCCATCAACGTCGATTCCGGTTGTATCGATTCCGTCAGTATCGATTCCGTCAGTATCGATCCCGTCAATATCGATTCCATCAACATCGATTCCGTTACTATCAATTCCGTCAGTATCGATCCCGTCAATATCGATTCCATCAACATCGATTTCGTTAGTATCGATTTCGTCAGTATCGGTCCCGTTAATATCGATTCCATCAACGTCGATTCCCCTAGTATCGATTCCATCAGTATCGATTCCGTCTGTATCGATTCCATCTGCATCGATCCCGTCAGTGTCGGTTCCATCAATCACGTCAATTCCGTCAATCACGTCAATTCCGTCAATCACGTCAACTCCGTCAATCACGTCAACTCCGTCAATCACGTCAATTCCTTCGATCCCTTCAATCCCTTCAATCTCATCGATTCCGTCAATTCCGTCAATCCCAATCTCGTCGATTCCGTCAATCTCGTCAATCCCGTCGATGCCGTCAATCTCGTCAATCCTGTCAATCCCGTCAATCTCAATCTCATCGATCCTGTCAATTCCATCGGTCTCATCGATCCTGTCAATTCCATCGGTCTCATCGATCCCGTCAATTTCATTCCCATCGATCCCGTCAGTCTCATCGGTTCCATCGGTCCCATCAGTTTACTCGGTCCCATCAGTTTACTTGGTCCCATCAGTTTACTCGGTTCCGTCAATCCCATCGATCCCGTCAATCACATCGATCCCGTCAATCACATCGATCCCGTCAATCACATCGATCCCGTCAATCACATCGATCCCGTCAATCACATCGATCCCGTCAATCACATCGATCCCGTCAATCACATCGATCCCGTCAATCACATCGATCCCGTCAATTCCATCAATAGTCACAGACGCTGTCGCTTCTCTGACAGGAAAGGTAAGCTCCAACCTTGATGTCAATTCTGGACTGTCTCTTCTTTTTCGTTTCATCCTCCCAGAGTTCTCGCTGACCACAGCTCTAGGCTTTGTCCTGTCCACTTGCGCATGGCCAAATCCACAACGGATTTCAGATCGAATGCCGTGCTGATCGCGTGGGTGGCGACTTCGCCATTGGTTGGACAGATAGTTTCAATGGATGCATCAACCTTTGCGCGCAGACTTCCGGCTGCGTTGACATCTCTTACCTATCGGGTAAACCGGGACCCTGCTACATGAAGAACAGGCTTAAGCCGATCGTGCGAAATTCCAAGGTCTGGGGCGCCAGGAAAATCAATGCCATCATCTCAAACCCGGCTTCTTCGGCTGCGGCGACGTCAAAATCCATTACATGTCCAGGAAGTGATAGACATAAGGTACGTCGCCCTTGAGCCTGTGTGCCCATTTGGGCTATTAACCACCGATATAGTACACTGCTCCTTCTGGTGACGTCTACATTGTCGAATGCTACAACGACAGGTAAGTTCATAACAACCCATGATCCCAAAGCAACTGAATAGTATTCCCCGATTTTCCTCGGGTCCGACTCATGAAAGGAGTCGCGATTGAAAGCCGAATATGCTGGGAGACGTGGAAATCACCAAATCCCATCATATTCAGCTCACCAATGCCGGCCTGAATATCAAAGAAGAAAACGAAATCCCCTGTCCCCGGCTCTTTGTTCGCACTTACTCTTGTTCTGTTGTGCATAAAGGCCACCAGCTGACAATCCGTAAACAGGGAGGACCATGATCTTAGCACAGGAAGTCCAGTCATACTTGACTCAGACGACTTGGGGGCTTGCATGAACGCATGCGACTCCAACGCCAAGTGCGTAGACGTCACGCTCTCGGGCGTTGCCTGCTACCTCAAGGGCAACGTGGGAGCTTCGCAATTGGGCCGCCAAACAGCGTTTGGAGCTCGCCTCATCTCTTCCAAGTCCAAGCCCGTTCCCGTCGTTCCCGGCAGCTACGGCTTAAGCCGCCGTCGAGCACGAAAGAGCCGTGTGGATTCTGATCCACGTGTTCACCCTCGTGAAATCAAGGGTGTTTCCCACCCTAAGATGTTGCTCAAGGCGGAGGACATGGCAGCTTGCCCTGGTGGTTGCTCAGGTTGGGGTGGACCCGCTTCTACCTTCGCTGGAGCCTCCACCGTCACAGTCACCAGCACCGAAATCTCGTAAGTGGTCTCTGAAATGATAGGTATCGAATGCTGCTAATTGCGTTACGAAGTACCCTCCTACCAACTGTCATCCAGACATCTACCGTAACTGCCACAATGTCAGCTTCCCCTTCATCTCTATCCCTCTTCTAATAATGCCGAAGCTAACACGCCAAAGTGGAACTGTCACGAGTCGCGCGACCGTCACCCCTACGGCTGCTCTTCGTACCATCACGAACACCTTCACAGCCACAGCCACCGTCACCGGACTCAACACTTCCACCAGCATCGTCAGTGTCTACGTGGACTCCATTTACACCACCACCCTGACCGGCACCGCCACCAGTAAGCCCACCTCTTCCTTTTCTTTGCCCCCCCCCAGAGGCAGATGCAGACTAACGCCTTACTCCAGTCACGACGACACTGCAAAACTACGTCCCATGCTCCAATATCCCCGCGCAGATATCGCCGCAGCTACAAGGGGCGACAGGAATTCTGTCCGCGATCCCCGCCTTGACGTCGGCTCACACCACCACGACGTCCACCTCCACGCATGTCGTCGGGATCACGACCACGGCGACGGCAACCGGTATTCAAATAGGTTTTGGGTATGGTGGCATTTTTTAAAATAATCGGTGCATACCGATGGTTTGTGTAACCCGTGACCCCGCGGGAGGAGGATAAGGGTCGGTATATCTTGGTAATTGGGAGGATCAGTCGGGTTTGAAGAGCTGATAGAGGACGTTCTTTTGCACCCATTGTGTGCACCGGCGGCGCTTGGGCTATCGTTTTTGGCTTTTTTGGGGTTTTGCGGATTTTCCGATGGAAAATAGACTGGCGTGGGATAGGTGGGAGTTGGGGAGGAGGAGTACAGTAGTAGTGGAAAAATTCATTCATTCATTCATTCACTTCTTGTTCCACCAAACTTACTCTTCACGGTCTACAGACCGTTTTGCGCTGTCGCGATGTTTTCGTTCCACTGCTTATTGCCTTCTTTCTTCCTTTGAGAAACTTTCCTCTCCACTCTCCCTCTTTTCATCAAGCAATATGTATACAGTTTAGCTAGGCCTAATCGAGGAAGAGGAAGTGGGAAGAGGGGAGGAATACGTGTTCTTTGGGCTTGCGACGGGGATGTGTTGGCGATGATGTTGCTCTTGATTTTCATCTCTTGAGAGGTGTTGGGCAGGCATGGGAGGTTACATTTGCTGTTATTATCTCTTCCCTCAGGATGGAGGAATCTCTGGGAGAATTTTGTATCCGGCTTCTTTGGATGTCTTGATAAACTCGTCAGATAACCACCCTTTTGTCTGCGATTACGGAGGCGCTTCAACTTTCAATCTCCTCTCTACGCGTCTTTGCACACAAAACATCTGTGGTAGACATGGTTTATGTAGACTGTTAAAGAGAAGGACATGGCAAATACGATTCACCAATAGAAGACAAACCATACCATGACAATCGATCCACAAAGATGGCAACATTGAATCGCGAATATGAACTTTCTATTTCCTGTGAGTCAGCCAGGCCACATCGGTCAGAAGAATAGTAAGAAGTCAAACCTAGGACTTCGCCACCGCATCGGAATGGCATCCCAGCCACTCACGTATGATCTCAAAAACCTGGTCGCTCTTCCGATCGAACATTGGAAAGTGTGAGTTTCCTTTCACACTCTTCACAGGCAGGTGAACAACTTCAGTCGGCGCGGTTTTGTATGGCGCAGCGATCTTGACCCAGGCAGGTACAGTGTCCAGGTAGTCGCCCCAATATACCACGGTCCTAACACTTGGAATCAATCTACCAGCTCGTGCGGTGCCACCAGGTTCGACCAGCACTAGCCCATTCACCAAATGACTGAGATTGTCCAATACGTCCATTATCAACGCAGCGCCATGGCTATGCGCAATGACCTCGCATCGTCCGATCTTGGTGATAGCGTCGACGACACCTCTAGCTTCTGCCTCATCATTGTGCCTTCTCCTCGCGGATTGTCCGCCTACGAGGGCATCAAAAGCCTCAACAGGAAACTGACCACCGTCAAACACTCTCCTCGCATCGTAGCCATCTGCAGGGCCGATTCTGAATCTGTCCCAAATCTGCTTCGCGGTTCTATGTTCTACAAAACCAGCCGCAGCGCGTAACTTGTCCGGGGCTCTTTGAGAGCGACCATTGTCGATGGTATCCAATATATAGACGTGATGTCCAGCTTGACTCGCAAGGACTGCCCAGCCAGGACGGCCGTCTGGTGTAGCTTCCCACATTCCTCCTGTCAAGCCGCCGCCATGGATGAAGACCAGAGGGCGGTGCTCTTCTGGGACATGGCGATTGCAGTCGTGTTTCGAGGTCGGCGGGAGGTATTGGACGTAGGTTTGGTTGATGATGATATAGGAATCGTCGTAATCGACGCGGTCCCCTGCTGTGTAGAAAGAGGTTCGTAGAGGAGGCATCTCGGGTCTAGAAGTTATTAGGATTGCATCTATGGAGGAGATATCAGAGCTGCTGTGTGTCCTCAAGCCACTGGCAAAGTCTCGTACTCTGCTGGTGTGAGATTGCTCATCATTGGGCAGCGGAAGATCGCGCTAGACGAAGGCAGACTGAGGCTTCTTTTGTGATACAGGTACAGAGAGAGGATGATTTCCCTTTGGATGTGCTGAAGCGAGTACCCATTGTGTTTCAATGGCTTGGCCGCTCTACGAGGACGAGATCACGATCTTGCAACTCCCCAGTAAATGCAACATGATTGGGGCAACGAAAACAGCAGCTCAGCCTAGGCTCAGCCTTGCAAGCACATTGAGAGATTTACAAGACGGCTCGACAATGCTCACGACATAGAGAAGCCGAAGGATATTTGGGCCGATACAATTAAGAAAGTAGTAGCTGGCGAGAGCGACAGACGACGTGGATCTTACTAAGCATCAGCGCCAACTTATGTTTCCACCTCTTCGATCGAGCCCCGTATACGTATCGCTGTGGCATGTCCATCACTGCGTCTTTCTTGAATCCAACCGTTGAAGCTAACTATCCATCAGACGCAGGCGCCGGATCGCCTGTGCCAAAAGATGGTTCTCTCGCGACGCCGTCTCCCAGTTAACGGCAGCTAGCCACCAAGCTTGAGGTCATAGTTATGATGAGCTCGAGGGAAATGGCTTGGAATCTTCATAGACAATGTGTTGGCCGGCAGACTGCAGTCACAACCATAATCTCCGACCTTTCTAACTGTCTCCTCAATCCTGCGGCTTGCTTCAGGATGTATCTCAAGCATAGTATTGCTTCTTCACTGCTTCTCGCCATAACCGATGCATCACCTACAGACAATCTCCATTCTCGTCAACAAGCAAACAACCTCTTCGTTTCTATACCTCCAGAATGGACGTATAAACTTCCGCCCACCTTCCAGGGCAATGTATCAACTGACTTTGTCCGGACCAACACCACCAACAGCACAATTGACGCTACTCTTCTTCGCGCACGCTCGTCACCATTCATTTCATATTCTGACGAGTTCCAGTCTCTCGTAGCTGGTGCTCAGCGCTTCAGTCTCGTGTCCCAACAAGCTTCCGACTTCGCCGCCGAGGCTGGAATCTGGGTTCCCGAAACCAACCAGGTCTGGTTCACCTCATCCTTGTACGCCGGATACACATATACTCAGGTCCTTGACCTCAATAATTCGAAAATATCCGTACCTAAAACCTCATTGCCCATTCCAATCGCGAATGGCGGGTACTACTTCAATGGCCTCGTCTACCTTGCAGCCATTGGAAACGAGACGTTGGCAGGAGGCATCTACTCCATCAACCCAATCCCAGACGCTTCAGGTACACACCAAACCACAATAGTAGCGAACTCTTACTACGGGATCCGCTTCAACGGTGTAGATGACATAACCTGGAGCGTCTCGGCCACCAATGGCACCAAGAAACCCCTCATGTTCTTCACCGACGTGAATTTCCGCTCCCTTGTCAGTGGCTACACAGACCCAGCGGGTCTCCCAAACGCAGTCTGGCGCTTCGATCCGACCGAAAAAGTCCTCGAGCCCATCATTCCGCCCAGCGATATTGCAACCCCAAATGGGATCAGAGTGAACAAGGACTTCACCCTCCTCTACGTCACCGATACCACCCTGACCGCTGGAAGCCAAATCAGCGGCGTAAATGCTGCTTGGGGCTCACCGTCCATCTATCAATACAACCTAACACCAGATGGCTACCCCACAAACAAGAAGCTCGTCAGTTTTACCAGAAGAGGTGTCTCAGATGGCATACACATTGACGACGCCGGACGCATCTGGACGGGCGAATACGAAGGCATTGTGGTGAGGAGTCCCAACGGCAGGGTCCTAGGCATCTTCAATGCAGAATACTTCCTCGAAGGCGATGCGCAGGGACTCGCGCAACCGAAAATTGCAAACTTTGCGTTGGCGAATGATACTTTGGTTATCTTTGCTCAGACGAGGATTTGGACGATAAAGCTTGGGCAGGTGTTGATTGATCCTGCTCGGTTTCGATTGTAGCTTGCTCTGTTGAGATCACTGGAGAAGTTTTCAGGAGTTGGATGTGCTCAATTTGTATAGATGTATACTAATAGTAATCGATGAGCCCAAGATAATTTTATCCCTTTCCATCTCGGATGTTGTCACGTGGGAGATACCGCAGGCCGTAAAGGAGATGACTTTCTTCACGAGACCGATTCCACCTTGCTCAACTTGGCGACTCCTTGTAGCACCCACCATCAAGCAACATGGGAAGCAAGTTTTCGAAGAGTTATTACGAAAGGGGGAGACACAACCTCCGTCTAGAGACCAAAGAAAATGGGCCGTCGCTCGCCAAAAACCCATGATCGCCATGATGCAGACCTTCTCCATATCTTGCTTGTAAATAGTCGGAAGCAGCTCCTCGTCAAGCCCACTTAGAAGGCGTCTGTAGGCTCCGCGTTCAACACCTCCCCATCTACATTCATCCTTTCTGTAGAGGTTCTCCGCCTTCAGGGTACTCGGTCAGGGTATGGACCGGCTTGGAGACACTCCAGCGGCATTCGTGGGTGAGCTTGGACTTCAATTCTGCGTAAATATTAGCGACGGGTTTTCAGCCATCGATCCACTCTTACACGTACCAGAGTTCAATTTCCCGATGATGTGATTGACAATCTTGGAGCAAGTGCACGGTGGTGATACGCTGTGATTTCTTATCCATATGTCCATCCATAGGTTTTCGCGAGTGGACGAGCTATCGACTGCGAAGGTACAAGGAATAGGGTTTGGAGTTTCCCACTTCGATAGGTTGACTCTGGGGCAGAGGAGCGGTACGGCTGGGTCCGAGGTCGATGTTACCACGTTCGCGCGGTCGGTCTGTTCCTGGATCTCCTTCCACAAGACCTGTGGCACGCTACCCTGCTTACAATGGCTGACAAGCACAGATGTGTCTTGGGTAGATTTTGCAGCGGCAACAATGCTGAAGGAACCATCTAGTAACTCCTCCCAGTACTCGTAGTCCAAGAAAGTTGACCTACCTCCCGCTGAGTAGGTCTCGATCGTACAGAAATTCAAGTGCCGGATGCTTGTGAAAACATTTTCGAGGGCAGTCAGTCGACCCTCTAGGTTGGTTTTCTCCCTAGAACTCTTGGCCGCTGGATGGAGTCGTATGACGAGGCGGCGAACGAGTGAGAAGTCGGGCAATGGTCGTAAATGGCAAGAACATGCGGGGTGCATCTTTCGGTAGTTACCCAAATCGATCACGAAGGTAGTCTCCGCTAAGAGAATGGAGGTGCTCTCTATGCTGATGGCTCTGCATGTTCGAAGAAGGGATGTGGTAATATCGCGAAAAGGCTTGTATGCGACCTCATTGACGTTCCTGTCCCCGTAGTACACTCTAGTTTTGCTGTTCAGCACGTCTAGAACGATCGGGATCGGGTTAATCAGGGAAATCCGGTAGACGACATTCCGCAATTCGCCTGACAGATCGGAGAAGCCCTTCTTGCCCTGGTCCTGCTTCAGGAAGACGACTGCGAGGACAGAAGCATTGGTCTTAGGCGCTGATGTGGAGCTCATCTGAAGAGTGAACAACATGTCAAGTAGGGACTTCGACCCAGTAGGCCAGGCTACAAGCAGTCATCACGTACCTTGAGCTTGGATGTCCTTGTTTGTGTGCCAGTCGCGCAGGTGCCAAGAATGAGGAGGGCGTATTGGCGTGAAATGCTGAGTGCGTGTGGTCTTTCCGGGCGAATTGGTGGACGTTCCTCTGAAAGAGATTGTTGGCGTGGAACTTTGGAATCCTATTGCTGTTGCTGTTGCGTTGACTGAAGTTGTTGTTTCTGTTGACAGAACCTATATCCAGGGAGGGCCGTTCAAGTACCCGGCTAAGGCTGTGGCCAGGCGCGTTTCGATGTTGGAATGCCTGAAAAGGTGTGAGAATAAAGCTCTCATCGGTCGTCTCACGTGTGTGCAAGCATAGGCCACTTCAGAGTTCGCGCGAAGTCATGTGCGTGATGATTTGTGCGGTAGCATTCAGCCTGTCCCAGAGGCACTCTCTTAGACAGGCTGGACTTCAAGCCTAAAGGCACTCATATCAAGCAGATCGACATGCTTACATAGAGGCCGAGGCGCTTTTGGCTGTCAACTCACGTTACCATCCGCTGCCTGGTGCCAGGCCATAGTGCCAGCAAAAATCCATCTCGTACACCTTCGTTGCAGATACGGTTCATGATTGGCTCTGGTCGATCTACAGGCAACTAGGGGACAGCAATTATAACTGAACACAGCACAGCTCCAGTCCGCTCAAAGGCCTAACTTTTCTAGGATGTTGTGGCTCTTATGGAAGGGTGAGACTTCGTCGAAGGCGGTATTGATGCGTCGCTTGGTTAACGCCGAACATCTCCTTACTGTATTAGCAATTCAGATTCAAACAAGACAGGGTAGACTACTGACGACCAGTCTCAGGACAGAGCCAACCCTCCCGCAGACCAGAAATCTTGTTACGACAACTAGCTCGCTCGAAGTGTCATCTCCTCCTCGATCTCATCAGGCGCCTTCCAATCTTGTCCCTTCCTGCGCGAATCCTCGAAATCTTGATAACGGCTCTTTCTTCCTTATCACCAACGCCGCACCTCCGTCTCGTCAGACACGAGAAGAGCAGTTGATCCTTGCCACAAGATCAAAAGCCAAGATCAAAAGCAGGGTTTAAGGGGTTTCATGTCTACTACTTTGCAATATGTGCACCGACAGCGAGCTGTGTAAAAAAATGGGCCATACGCGAAAATGATGGCCTGGATGCAGAATCTTCACCTCGAATTCGATACAAAGCATTTGGCCATGGTTTGAACCTCGTTTAGCAGCCTAAGCAAGACGTCAAAGAGCTCCGTCCAATTTAGAAGAAGATGGAAAATACCTCAGAGAATCCTTTGGTAGTAGCGGGAATGCTTCGCCGTTGCTGTCAAGTCAAAAGTGATGCACGTAAGCTGTTGCATGTTCCACAAGCACCAGACTCGTACCGACAGTGCTCTAGGCGGTCTGATCATGACGGTGTCTTCCATAGCCATACCTTTCTGGTAGTGCAAGGGTTCTCGATGAGCGTCGTGGAGCTTACGAGAGAACGAAAGCTTCGCCCAGAGCCATCGAAGTTGGAACGGACGGCATCTTCAATTTCAGAAATACCACACTCTTCAGGACCAGTATCTTGCTCGGTTTAATCTTCCCATGTGGAGAGTCGGAAGGAGGCTGTTGAAGCAAGGGTACAAGTCCGACCACCTGACTAAGCCGGTTTGTACTCTGGTCGCCTGTAGTTTTCCACCTCAGCTTGTCGATACAGGCGGAAGTATAGACTTCAAGGATATGGCTAACCTAGTAAGACGAGATATGTATCGGTAACCATCCTCTCCGATGAGTGACGAGGACGGTGATCTTCATTGAATGATGGCTTTGCAGGTCCACGAACATATTGGTAAAGCTAGGCCACGAAATCATCCGAGATAATACTTGGCGAAAGGCAGCCTTCAAGAGTCGCTTCAGGGGAACTGTGTAGACCGCATCATGGAAGTCACATCTTGACGATTTGGCACCCGGATGGCAAAATCCCCTGAGAGGATCTGCTTAACGAACGAAGAGATCACAGCCTGCTTGCACTTTACCCATACTAAGCTTCCAGACAAGAAGGCGCTATATTGCTTCAGCCCTCGAGCCGCCAGACATGTCCTTGAGGCTTTATGCAGTAGCCCGTGCCGTACGCATCGGAGACCGTCCCTAGCTCTTAACTCGAACTATGCATTTGCGACACTCTATATCCAGGAATAGAGCCGCATTTATGTCAATTGTCGAACGCGACATTAGATGCAAACTCTTTCATTATGAGTTTGTGCCAATTCCTTGTCCATTGATCCTTTTTACGTGCGTGTATAGTTGCATACGGCAAGATGAGGTCAAGGATGATCCGGATGCGGCCCAATGCGAAGGAGTCGAGTTCGGCATGTCGGAAAGGATGCGGCGATGTTAGATGGAGCTATTGGAGTTTTGTTGCGTTTTCAATGAGCGGCAATCGTGGTCATGGGAGACTATGGGTCGATGCCTCGGACAGCTGCAACGGGAGCTTTTCGCTTGTGCCCGTGTGAGTGAATGATAATAGTCGGTGGCCGGTTGCGCTCTTGAAAGTTTAGGGACCAGAGTAATGCTCATTGCGATCTCGACATTGCTGCCGGTCGGTTTGCTCACAGAAACTCAGCAAAAGATCACTCCTATACTCTCGGACAAAGCCAGCGTCGCTATCCATTCCACTTGAGGGTCTGCGATCCACGGTTGCGGTCCTGCTCATAATTGTGGAGAGTGTGATGTAGCATGGAAGATGTAGCCAGGAACTGGGTAAGCCTTGGCAGGAAACTTCTGCTATACCTTCTTAATTCAACCGCTGCTGGTGATGTGAGCTCTCCTCGAGGTGTCACCACTAGTTCACGTCCTTGACGTCCCCTTCGTGCAGAGGGGGTGATGGTAAGAGGGCCAAACTGACGTCCTAAGGACCGGAATCGCCAGGAGGGCAAGGTCATATGTTTGGAACGGACGTTTTAGGTGCTGGTTAGAGAAGTCTCAGCACAAGGAACTCGAACTCGTTGGTCCTCGCGTCTTTCTTGTAGTTGTGGGTGTGATGGAGGAGGATGTGTGGTCTACTGGTCTCAAAGTTACGCCTAGGCTTCGGAAGTACCTGCGCGCTGACCTCTCACACCCACACGGTCATCATTTCATTCCGACCACACTCCTGCCCGTCTGTGCATATATTCTGATTATTCTCCTGCGCAATTCAATGGATAAGGTGACCATAAAGGCGACGACCGTCATTACTTCCCGTTCGCTTGTTAGCTTTTCTCTTTTCCTTCCATGACCATCGACCTGCTTGATAGTCCTGGATACCACATCTTCAACTTTCGTCTATGTCAATTTTGCCATTATCGATTCCTTTGGACGCCGTGTGCATCAATATCGCACTCTGTACTTCCTCTGCCGATGGACACAATTCTTCTAGGTAACGATGTCTTTGGTCCTGCTGGCTTTTACACGTCGATAGTTCATCAAACTACCAACCGGCCCAACTTGCAACCAAAATTCGATCCCAGCTTGTGCTCATAGCCTCTTTAGCTCTTTCCGTCCCAAACCAGGCACACCATCTCCGGAAGCTCGCCTCATATGGCAGATGAAAGCGGTGTCTCACATACCAACATTTGTCCCAAAGATCTTATTCCCGCACGAATCTCGAAGGTATATACGAGGAAATGAATCCTACAGCACAACTATAAATCTATCTCTCTATGCATATACCAACTTCAACAAATATACTAACTAATTCTCCCCCGATCTCGTTTGTCGAATCAACGATGAAGACAATCAGAATGGTTTTCCCTTGTAGGATGGCATCGCTTCTTTTAGGCTTGGCGCTGAGCCTGCTCGCGAGATGATTGCTTTTCCCTACCTGGCATTGAAACAGTATTGCCGACTCTACAAAGATCCAGCTTGTAACCCCAACAGAGTCTTGTCGCCTCGGATTTAGTATCGTGAGTTATACTTACCTTGCAGGATCAAGAGGTTTGCTTATTGGCTCAAATCCGAAATCCGAGGGCAGGTTGGGAGAGGCAGAGGCGGCGGACGAAGGGATACGGAGGTCATGAAGGTCATTATTGATATTGAGATCAAGAGGCAAAGGGGACAAGAAGAATCTCGGGCTTGGATTGCGCAGGGTGAAAATAGTTTGGTGCCGCATGCCCGAAGTAGTGGGAAAGGGGAAATTCTTATCTTGATGAGAAGGTCTAGTAATTTGAGAAAACAGAGTATCGTATATCTGTTATCTAGTAATTGATTGAGACCGGATTGGGTTGTTGGGTGATGCGAGTTCGTGGATCAATGATGTAGGGACTGTGCGTCTCTGCACGCAAGGACACGTAATAAATATAAACTTGTCCCCCTCTTCCTTCTTCACAACCACGATTCCAGGATGGCTCTAAGAAGCCGAATTCTAGAATGTTTTGCTAGGAACAGTCTCTTCATGCCTCAATTCTGCTGTTGGCGTCGCTGGTCGGTAATCTCGAACACCAGCACAAAAGCGGGAAGATTGGAGCTCGCATAGATGCACAGGTGCGTGAACAAAGAGCGTGATATATATGATTAAATTTGAGGGTTGCTATCCACAGATAGGCCAACTGGCCCAATGGCAAGGCGCTTGACTACGAGCTTCAATGAGATTGTGCGACATCAAGAGATTGCAGGTTCGATCCCTGCGTTGGTCAATTTTCTTTTTAGAGCATTCTGACGCTCCATTACTATTTTGTCCATTCTGAATATAGAAAATGATGGAGAAACCATTTTTTTCCGTTGGGAAAAGTTGCTTCGCCAAGGGCTTTAGCGCTCCCTGATGATACATCTCTTCAACTCCACGAAATGAGCCTTATCTCTTCGACACTTTCTGGCTGATACTCATAAAATCGACCATACAATCTCTTGATTTTGCGTATGCCTCGTGCCTATCTGTCAAGAACACCGTCAAATACTACGAAATACCAAGAAAGTGCATTCGTCTGCAGGAGACTGTCGCAACAGGTAACCTGGGCGTGGCACACAGCGGACACATCATCGCAGATGTCAAAAATCTGGCGGAGTCGAATCCACCGAGACTACCTCGCCATCGCATTGGTCATAGCTATTTATAACAGTCCCAGGCGATCGACTGCACAAAGTTCTATCCCAAGTATCTGCGGCTCTTGGATCCATACCGGAACGCCAGTAACGAGGAAGAAATACATATCCGAGAGAAGTAGTGGAAGAGTCATGGAACGCATCACCGAGAGCGTGATAAAAGCGCCGGAAGCTTGATGGAAGGAAGAAGAGCGACGAATTCTTCTTTTTAAATTATGACGAGGATAGGACCAGCTTCTGGGCGGAACAGCGACGCTGGAGAGCCAGACTGAGGAGAGCAGGGTTTCTGGCTTGTTAGATGGGCTGTAGCCGTCGGGGGTTAGATGGATAGATAGTCAGGGTTGTTTGATGGCGAAAACATAGAGGCGAGGAGGAGCAAAAGCAAGACTGGTCGTTTGTTTGAGGATGGAGAAAAGATGGTTGAGGGACTCGTTTTGTAATTGGCGTGTGACCTGTGACGGGGAAATTGGGTGACGAAGTTGGAATCTGGGGTACGGCAACTTCGAAGATTGGAGAGGTGCTTTGAGCACCGGAGGGAGATTGCAGGAGCTAGAGTTTGGGAAGGTGGGGATGGTCTGGTATCTTCGGAATCATGGAGCTGTGTAGAAGCGCAAAACCGGGATAACCGAGGGCATCAACAGGAGAATAGATTTCAAGCTACACGCACACGATGCGTCCCTGTTCTTTGCTAAGGGGAGAAAATGGTAGGGAGGCAAAAAGACCATCTCATTGGAGGACAACGCGAATGTCTTGGTTGCTAATTACGGCGGTCCCTTCGAATGTGTCATCTGCCATTCCTCCGCTCTTCATTGGATAACATTGTAGCCATGATTGAGTCGAAGACATTTCGTGGTGATTGTAAACACATCCGTGTGCTCCCTGGGTTATTGCCATTGTTATCTCTTCCACAGCATGATCAAATTATCCCCCTTTTCCTATCGCGCTTCTCTAGCCTTCGTTCGTCTGTATGAGTGGGCTGTCGAAAGGCAGGGCATCGGCTCGCTCCCATCTCGCGGTTTCCTGCCATCTCTCTCCCACTAAATCACGTTATTGCGCAGCCGCTTATCGTTTCAATTTGCGTCCTAAGCTTCCTCATCGTGCAGACTTCGTTTTCTCATCCTCTCCCAGGTCCTCAATTGATGATTGTACAGTCGCAGCTTGCATCCTCGTCTTCTCAGCTGCTTCCTGATCTTTCTTCACCTGTTTCTCTGCCCTCCACTTCGGTCCCCACTTCATGATGACCCAGAGCAGAGGCATCCAAACAACGTATAGCAAGCCGACAAAAGTAAAGGTCCATCCTGGATCCATAGCCTCGATCATGGGCACGATTGCCGCAACACCTCCGGCAGAAATCAGACATCGAACGAAGTTCACGGCTGCGGTCGCAGTAGCCGGTGCGTCGCGATGAAGATCGATCAGAAGCGTATTGCTGGTGTTGAAAGCGGTCGATATGCCGAAACCGAGGAAGAAGAGGATGACCTCTGGAACAGCAATGTGGACACGATACTTTATCGTCCAGCCAAACGCGATCAATGCCAATGTACCGATAGCATGGTTGGGAATAACGACTTCAATTCTTGCTCGCTCGATGGGAAAGTCGCGGAGATCCTGCTGCCTGCCTTTGTTGATGACAAGCCCCACTCTCTTTGCGTGACGACGGAAATTCCAATCCACAACAGGCCCCATGGAGAGAGCGGAGATCAGACTGCCGAAACCAAGCGTGATGAAGCAAAGTCCGACTTCCAGTTCGTTGTAATCGTATGCTTGCTTAAGCATATATGGTAGGCTAGAAGCAACGATCATCTGACCATTGAAAAAGAAGCCGTTGTACAATAGAACTAGCGCGGATTCTTTTTCGCCCAGAATCTTCAGAGTGAGTAAGGGGTTCGGGACGTTTAGTTTTCGTTTCTCCCCATTCTTCGTCTTCTTGCTGGCAAGTGACTCGAGATCGGCGTTGCGTTTTCGTTGCTGCATGTACCCGAGGACGGATCTGTTGACGCCACGAGCCGGTATGGAGCCATTACCGACGACATTCCTGCAGGTCTCCGGGAAGAAGATGGTGAACAGTATGAGTAAAACACCGCCAAAAATGGCCAAGAACCAAAATATTGACCGCCACCCAAGATATTCGGCGAGTGCGCCTATTTCAGAGGTTGGTATTCGAGGTCCTCGATGAAGATATTGAATAAACTTACCACCAAGCACGGGCCCAAAGGCAGGCCCAAGAAGAATACCACCAGTGGCATAACCCATGTATGTGCCCCGTTCAGAGGACGTTGCCACATCGGCAACAACGGCTATAGTCAAAGCAATTGTAGCTGAACTGCCGCATGCCTGCAAGCATCGAAGGACGAGAAGTGCAGCATAACTCGTTTGGAGAGCCAGACCGATGTTGGCACAAATGTATATACCAAAACAGATTAAGAAGCTGAATCGTCTCCCACTTTGGTCTGAGATACCTGCGAGGAATGCTGGAGCTACAGCTTGCGCTAGCTATGATATGTGAGCAAGCAATCACAAAATCTGGGTGGAGAAGTCGTTACCATGTATGTCGTCACGGATAGGGTGATCAAGGACTCGGAGACGTGCAATTGGTCGGCCAACACATTGAGGGCTGGGTAGAACAAAGTTGCAGCAAATGGGGAAACCAAAGCGGATATCGACACCATAAGCACGATAAATACTTTAGCCTTCGGAGTGAATATCGAATAAGGTGGGCCGGAGACGATGCGAGATAATGCACTGCCATCAACATCCTCTTGTTGACCTTCGGCCTTTACTTCCGGTCCTTTCACATCATAATTCTTGGATGTGGATCGAATGGGCTCGATGCCTGCATTGTCTTTCTCCATGGTAACGAGCCTTGAAACATCCAGTAGCTTTGAGAATATAGGCGAGGTAGTCTCGTATGTCCTAAAAGCTAGAGCGACCCTCGCGACGACTTACGAAAACAGCTTATCGATGCTCGTCCTGTACTGTAACATCGATAACAAAGTCTTTGCCGGGTAAAGATAAGATGCTGCTGATGGGAATACAAACGGATCACAATGGAATGCCGAAACGCAGAAATGAGGTTAAACAAGTGGAGGAAAGGAAGGAGGGAAAGTTTTGGACCCTCATAGCGGAAGTGCCACACTAGATGTATGTAAGAATTGAAGTTCCTGCAGTATCGTCGAGCTAGCGTTGGGCACTCGATTAGTGGAGTACGTCAAGTCCCCGAGTACTGTATCGCCTCGCAAGATCGCCGCCGTCGTCGGCTGGTGTGGCCGATTCATCCGCCACGTTCTCATGATCATGCTGTTTTGGCAGGGTGTACCGCAGCTGGCATGGAAGAGCAAGCAGGCTGCTTGTATCCGAAGGAGTGATTTGAGCATCAGCGCGTCGGGTTGGGCTCTGGAAAGGGTTCAGTCCGATACCGCTAAGACCACGTGAGATAGAACAGCTCTGATCGGTTCCACGTGAAGGAGCGAAGCCGATGAGGCTGTTATGATAGGAGAGATCTAATGGTTAGCCTGTGCATGAATCTGATCGCTGTTGTGGTCCAACGAATGGAATCGTTGGTATCTGTCCCGTCTCTGTACACGACGGAGCCCCAGCCCAGAGGGTCCCTGAATATTCGACAGGCTCGACTTCGCAGCAGGAAAATGGAAGCGAGAACGGCTCGTCAGTTCGGGGAAGAGTGGAGTGAGGAAGACTTTGAGCGACGAGCGACGAGCGACGTTGGAGGGGATATTGGTCATCGCGTATCCTTGCCGCCTACTCTTATTTCCGCCATCTTTTCGAGATGGCCTATCAGGAATTAGCTTCGGCGGACTGAAGGCGAATCAAAAGCTGGAGGGCCCAACCCATATACCGGACTCCGAAGCTATCGATGACCTCGCAGCACCAACATTTCTTCTAGCGGTATGCCAGGAGATGATCAAGGAGCTACTCGGAGCGGATACATCTGGACTTTCGACGCCGCGAACTTGAGGATGTCAAAAAACAAGAATTTTTACCCAGCAACGAGCTGAGCTGCTGGTCCCGAGAAGCAACAGTTTAAGATGGAGATTATGATGGGCGGACCAGAAAGAAAAGGTACAGCTGTGAGGTGACGTCCAAGGAAGGCGGCACGTGAGAGGTGTCTACGTCTAAGTACGTCAGAACAACAACAATCGCGACTCGATTCCTATAAACTCTGAATCTCAGCAGTGGGAAGGTATCGATATCATTACTTTCGACGCCCGACTCAAGGAATTGAATCGCTTATCAGCAACCGTTCAAACCTGACGAGCCGGAAATTCCTGGTGGAGTGATCTCATCACCACTACACAAAAAAAGACGCCCCGGGAGAAGCCGCCAAGCCATAAAAACCTCAACAAGATCTGGAAACCCCCAAGGAAAAGATCAGGAAACAGAGGAAGAGCTTGGAAACCACCAACCACCAACCACCAAAATCAAAGCACAAAACCTCCCGTCAGCCTCGTCCCGCATTCGTCACCATGCCAGGCCAAATCATCCTCTCCATAAACGCCGGATCCTCCTCCGTAAAAATCTCAGTGTACCAAGCCCGTGACAAGAACGAAGACCCAAAGGAACTAGCAGAAGCCCAGATCGACGGCCTAACAGCGCCCCCACCAACCCTAAAATACACGCGTGGCTCCAACAAAATACGGGGGGAAAAACTGCCATCCATAGACACGCAAGAGAGCGCTTTCAAATACATCCTCGACCGCCTGACCGCCGACGCCGGATTGACGCAGCTCTCGGAAAAGGGGGATGTGGCCTTCGCAACGCACAGAGTGGTCCACGGAGGCGATTACCCAGGCCCCCAATTACTGAACAAAGAAACGTACCACCACATCGAGACTCTCTCCGACCTAGCCCCGCTCCACAACGCCGGTGCCCTGTCCCTCGTCGACGCCGTCTTCAAAATCCTCCCAGACGCATCCAACATCGCCTTCTTCGACACATCCTTCCACAGCACCATCCCAGCCCACATATCAACCTACCCAATCGACCCCGCCCTAGCCACCAAGAACAAACTGAGGAAATACGGCTTCCACGGTCTATCCTACTCCTTCATAACCCGCTCCACAGCGCACTTCCTCCAGAAACCGCAGGGGGAAACCAAAGCGATAGCGCTGCATCTCGGCTCGGGGTGTTCCGTGACCGCCATCCACAATGGGAAATCGTACGACACGTCCATGGGTCTGACACCCCTCGCCGGTCTGCCCGGCGCCACACGCTCCGGCTCCATCGACCCATCCCTCGTCTTCCACTACACGCACGACGCCGGGAGACTGTCCCCATCCTCCACGAAATCACTGCATATAACGACGGCGGAACAGATCCTCAACAAGGAAAGCGGCTGGAAAGCACTGACCGGGACGACCGATTTCGGTTCCATTTCCGAAAAGGCGGCGGGAGGCGATGAGAGGTGTAAACTGGCGTTTGATCTGATGGTGGATCGAATCCTGGGGTTTGTGGGGTCGTATTATGTCACACTCCGCGGCGATGTAGATGCCATCGTGTTTGCAGGGGGGATGGGGGAGAAGGGAGTAGCATTGCGGAAGGCAGTCATTGAAGGGGTCCAGTGTTTGGGCTTCGAGATAGATCAGAGTAAGAATGAAAACCCCGGTGACGGAGTCGTAACAGAAATTACGAAGCAGGGCGCAAGACATCGGGTTCTGATTTGCAAGACGGATGAACAGGTAAATCTCGTCCACCACGGGGCCAACATGGTTTGCGCGAGGCTGACTTTTTCCACTAGCTTGAGATGGCGAGGGGTTGTATTGCCGAGGCTGAGAGGTTTGAGGCTCAGAAGAGGGATGGGAAGTGAGAGCGTCCAGTTTTGGCTCAGCTTCCATTGATGCCTGTCCTTGGCGGGTAACGGTCCGACCATTGCCTGATGAGGCCGCCTGGCCACATGTTTCACGATCAGTGTCGGGCCGCCTCGGAAGGCTCCATTCGTGCAAAGTTCGAGGTCAGATGATTCAGAGAAACGTGTGCAGTAATGAAGAGAGAAACCCGAACCGCACAGGGAACAGCAATCTCGAAGTCGTGTATTCACAAATTTTTGTAAAGAAGCTGGCATCGGCTCCCCAAAACTTCCCACGCTCCCAAGATAGCCACCATAGTGACCAGGATATATGAGCTTCCAAAATACTTGCCAATCGCAAAGGTCAAGGAAATCAAACCAAAGGGATGGTGGAGCCAGGGAAAGGGAGGTTCATGGATAATAATAGTGCCACCCCTTGATCCCAAACAAAGCAATACCTTCCCGAGTGCCCGTGTGTCTCTTCGTAATTTTGAGTGTCGTCTACTTTTGCATCATCAATTGGACGAACTCGTTGTCTGTGGTGTTTGTATTAGCTCGAGAGACTGGATGTTCTGCACGCAAACATACAGTCAATTCGTCCATCACCGTCCTGGTCAGCCTCTCGGATCATCTCATCAACCTCATCGTCAGTCAACTTCTCGCCAATTGAGGTCATGACATGGCGAAGCTCGGCAGCGGAGATGAAGCCGTTGTTGTCGCGGTCGAAGACCTTGAACGCCTCGCGAATCTCTTCTTCAGAGTCGGTGTCCTTCATTTTGCGTGCCATCATGGTCAAAAATTCTGGCAGCACGTGTCAGATGCATTCGCGATGTGATTATGCTAGTCATTACCTGGGAAATCGATTGTGCCATTGTTGTCGGCGTCCACCTCGTTGATCATGTCCTGCAGCTCTGATTCACTTGGGTTCTGGCCAAGGGAGCGCATAACGGTTCCGAGTTCCTTGGTCGTGATTTGTCCTAATCATTATCGTGAGCTGCCACTCTTCCTCGTGCGGGGCTTCAGGGTAAGCGGGAGGTGCCAGGGAGGGCATCAGGTCATGACAAGAAGCACGATAGGGTGCGAGATTCGGCAGAAACTTCGTGAGGGTGGAGAAGACGGGGGTGAGAGTCTTACCATCTCCATCCTTATCCTATCGTGTGCGAAAACACCGTTAGCATATGTTCGGGCAAGCCGCACAGCTGACCCCACTATGGAGGGCCAGACAGGCAGCAATTTGGATGGAAGGCGGGTGATTGACTTACGAAGAGAGAGAAAGCCTCCTTGAACTCGGAGACCTGCTCCTCGGTGAGTGAATCGGCCTGTACATTGTGCGTTAGCAAGTGGTGGATTTGGCCAGGCGGGAAGCCTCGTCTGTTGCCGTTTTCGACACTGACAAGCGTGGTGAGGTGATTGGCAGGAGCATACCATGGTGATGGTCGGCGAGGGTTTGTTGACGGGTTGCGTGTATGTTCGGAGCGGTCAAGGGATCTTTGAGGTGCAAGTTGTGCAAATTGTGTATCCTCAAGGGGAGAGAAAGTTGTTGTAGGAGACTCCCGGGACGATGATGGATGTGCTTGCTAGTGCCTCGCCCGTCAACCTTGCCTTGCCTGCGCTGATTGCGTCCGTGAAAGGGCAGGCAGTCAGGAGACCAGAGCGCCTCCAGGTCCTCAGCCTCAAGCCTCAAGACCAATCCGGCAATACCAGCAGTTTCTCGAATACACTGCGACCTGACGCCAGCAATACCATCGACCCCAAGGCGGATTCCAGCTATCGCAAATGACTGAGCTGACTACCCATCACACCGTCTTCCATCATGTGGAGGGATAGAACCAATCTGTGAGCGCCAACACCGACGAATAATTGCTACCTGGAGTATTTGCTGACGCAAGCTACAGCTTCGTCTCCTTCCGCCAGTCCTATACCCACCACCCCCAAAAGAAGAATGTCTTCTCAGGACCCAGCTCCAATGGCTTTGGAGAGGGTGCATCGTCGCTGTCAGAAGAGCGGCGTGGCCTCATGTCTGCCGGCGCATACGAGGACGATGGAGACGTGGTCATAGAAATGGATCTACTGCCACCGCGATGGCTGGATATACAAGACGAAGTCACTGAGATCCTGTCCGACATTGCTGCGCAGACCAGAACGCTTGAGCAGTTGCACCAGAAGCATGTGCTCCCTGGATTCGACGACGATGATGTAAAGAAAAGGGAGGAGCGGCAGATTGAGGAGAAGACACAGCAAATAACGCGGCAGTTTCAAAACTGTCAAAAGGCTATACAGAGAATAGATATGATGGTGCGCGAGTCGAGGCAGTCGGGAGGTATCAGCAAAGGCGAGGAGACCATGGCTAAGAATCTCAAAATTTCCTTAGCAACAAGAGTAGGGGACGTTAGCTCTCTGTTCCGCAAGAAGCAGTCTGCCTATCTCAAGAGTAATGGTGTCCTTTTACTGCTATCTACACAAATGCTGACTGGCACCAGAACTGCGCACCATTGGTGGCTTCTCGACCCCTATCGACCGATCTTCCACTCCGATGGTCCAGAACCCATACACCGATCCTTCTCTCATGGAATCCGAGTCCGACCGCAGCTTTTCTCAAGCAACCCTGTCACAGGCCCAGCAACGACTCCAACGTAATCCAAACGAGACAATCATCGCCCAGCGCGAACGTGAAATAGAGGATATTGCACAGGGCATCATCGAGTTGGCAACCATATTTCAGGAGCTGCAAACCATGGTCATCGACCAAGGCAGCATGTTGGATAGAATCGATTACAATGTGGAGCGCATGGCTGTGGACATGAAGGCGGCGGACAAAGAATTGACGGTAGCTACGGGCTATCAAAAGAAGAGCGTCAAGAGGAAGATCATACTTCTCCTGTTGCTTCTGGTGGTGGGCATGATCATCTTGCTCGGACTCAAATTGAGTTCGAAGAAGAGTTCTCCAGCGCCTTCACCCGTACCAGCCCCAAATCCACCCGAAAATATCCCTCCACCGCCGCGAATGATGTTGGAGAGACGGCAAGGATTAGCTCCCGTTACGGACGCGCTGAGAAGGGATACCCGGGATTGGCGCAGGAGACGGAAGAGAAGGATACGGGGTCTTGATGAGCTGGGTCTCGGAGGGCTCTAGAATCGATCATAGAAGGAATCGCCAATATCGAGCTCCTGAACAGTTGCACCGTGTGAACGTCGATCCTGTCTAAAGAGGTCAACTGGACCCTTGTGTCAAGTGTAACTTGTAAACACCCAACCCACATCTACCTCAACTCCAGTAGCCTCTACAGACCTTCTGTGATACGGAGATTTCGCTCATGATGCAGATATCGGGGACTAACGATTCCCATTGTGATTTGGAGCTTTGCGAGGTTGTAAGGAATGCTCATTTTCTCATCTGCCATGTCATGTTCAGATTCAAAGCAGGAACAT
Source organism: Venturia carpophila (assembly GCA_014858625.1). Taxonomy (NCBI): domain Eukaryota; kingdom Fungi; phylum Ascomycota; class Dothideomycetes; order Venturiales; family Venturiaceae; genus Venturia; species Venturia carpophila. The sequence goes on from JACTAK010000010.1 coordinate 139,866, forward strand.
CACCTACACATCAAATTATTATCAAGTTAAACATTTCGTCCCTGCTCTATGGGTAACGAACAAGGGTATCACCTCCCATCCAAAGATGTCGAAACCCCCCCCCCCCCCCCCCCCCCAAAAAAAAAAAAAAAAAAAAAAACCACTCAGCCACACCAAAAGCCTCCCATTTGTATACACGCGTCGGCATCGTCCCAGCTCAATCTACGCTCAAACGCCCTTCTTTTCCAAATGCCACGCCATGATCTTCTCAAAGACCCCCTTCCCCCCTGTCTCGATGACATCCCCATGACAAGGCACCAACCTGTCGAAATCCCACCCGTCAATCACCGCCATGCTCTTTGCGAACCCAGGCCGGTCCGCAGCACTAGTCCCGTACCAAACCACTCTCTGCTGCGCCATCGCTTTCCCCTGCGTCCCCTGCAACGCACAGAACAAGCGCGTCAGAAACCCCGATCTGGCGGCATCAACACCGACCCGTGAATACTGTTCTACGGCGGGTAGGTTGAAGAGGAGGTCTGCTTGGATGAGGGTACGGCTGGGACGGTGGTTGAAAACGAGTTCTTTGTTCATGTGGCTGTGGACGAATTCGTAGTCGAATTCCGCGTCGAATTCTGGGCTGACCTTCGTGGTCGCCTTGTCTTTTGCGGTGAAGATGACGCTGAAAGGGACTTGTTCGTTTTTTTGCTTGAGGCGTTTTTCAGGGAGGCCTTCGGGACCAAGGATGGCGGCGTTGGGGTATTCTTTGTTCCAGGCGCCGAGGAAGATGTGGTGCTATGCGCGCAGGTCGTCAGAAATTTGTGTTTGAGATTTTAGGTCGGGGAGGTTACCTCAATGTCAAGAGCGGCGATGTACTTCAATTCGCCCATTTTTGAAACGGTCTCTTTCACTTCTGGCGTCAGGGCGACTGGAGAGAAGACAGCAACGCCGCCGCTTTGGAGCTTCACGAGGGTCCCACGTCCTCCAATGTGGATGCGTCCGAATCTTGAAAAGGGGACGGAGAGCGTGGTCACGTTCTTTGTGACTTCTCGAATCACCATTACTTCCGATGGATTCGAGGGGATGAGTTTGGAAGTCATGATGGTGGTGTTTCAGTTGTCTTTGGTTGTGAAGCCGTGAAGTGTCCGGTATAGCTGTGATGGCGATTAGGATAGAGTTGAGAAAAAGATGGGACATCAGAACTTACAATGTTGCTGCAAATATGGTGATGATGAGATGATTCCCAGGCGCAAGTGTGAAACTCGTCCTCAAAACTTCTCGGGCGATGACGACGAAAGGTGTGGCGTGAGCTTGCGAAACCCGCCGGATATCAAGATGAACGAATGAACGAACGAACAAACAAACAAACAAGCGAACCTGACCTCTTACTTATACAAAAACCCACCTCCTCTGCTGGCTACAAAGGTTCTCCAATCAAGCCCGATCCAGAACGCAATGCCTCGCTGTCCATGCGAATAATCAGCTTAGTGATGACGGGCAAGGCGCCGCGCATTTCCCGTCTGCCTATGCCAATCTCGACGATGACTGATCACTCGAAGACGAGGCCCCTCGGATCAATCGGACGGGGGATGAATACGGGATAGCGTACACATACTCGCTCACATGCGGACTAGGCCATGGTGTGCAGAATTCCGAGTAAGAGGGATTCATGGCAAATACTGTTTACTTTCTCCCGCGTCTCAGGTGCCGATTACATCATACATCGCGGACTTGGTGCCTGAACCCGGACGGACTCCACACCAATAATTTCCCACCACAATAGGTACTCCTATTGCTCTCCATCACAATCGCATAGCACATCGAGAAGTTGGTGCCTCAAGCCCACTTAAAAAGGAGAAAAGTTTTGGTCTTCTAGGATTACATTTTGCCTCATCTCAAAGCCATTACAAGAGGACGCGATTCCTCTTTCGGCTTGAATCGAAACCGTTCATCAAATTACATCGTAAGACAACTTGCCATCAACTCAGCGTATCGGTGGCAGGTCAAGACCCTCCAGCATTGCCTCCAGCTTCACCAGCAGCAAGCTGGACCATCTTCCTCAGCCAGTTCCTCTTCTGCCATTCGCCAATCACCATGCACATGGCAGTTGCTATGATGGTATCGTACAGTCTCGTGTGCTTGACACTCACAAGGCTGCGTCCTAGCTCTACTGATCTGCTGCTCTCAGACAGAACGACGGCGTCCTTCAGCAAGTAATGGACAGCTTCATCATAGATCACCAGACTCCCGGCTTCCTTCTTTCCTATGGAAGACGTGTAGTTTGCGATACGAATTCGCGTCGCAACCGAGCTAGTGACAGGTAGGGGAGCCCCATGGTGCTCATGGTGCTCGCGGAAAGGGTATGGGACAAGGGTTGCTTCGGCGTCTTCCGTGCGAGATCTGTGCGCAGGAATCTACCATAGTAGACTTGCCAGTCAGTGCTACCAGTCTCATGGGTTACACATCAATATCAATATGTGCTACCTCTTCCACGATTATACTCTCGTCCTCGCTTTGTCAGTCACGCTCATCATGTCTGTTATTCATTGCTACAGAATAGCAGAGCCGGTTAGAGACCGACATGCTGAAGATATAAGCCGATGTAGAAGAAAGTGTACGATTGGCTGTCGTCGAGCGAACACGAACAGCATGGCCATATCGTTGGTTGGAGTTGTGCACAAGTTATGTACAGCCTCTCTTAGTAACTCGAGGTCGTATCCATGAACTTCGTATACGATTCCGATTCCAACAAATGGACTGCGTGGTCTGGCGCGACATCCGCGAAGACGACTTTGGTACTAGCAAGTCACGGGACAGATAGATCTCCATGAATTTATGACAATGGAGTTGTTTAATCTCCCCGGATATTGACAAGGCCACCCGATCAGGTCAGACAAGCGAAGCGCAGCTGTTTGACCTGGTGAGGCAGCGAACAGTAGTCGCGTGTTCTTCAGGCTTCCTCCTTGCTCGATTGCAGCTACATATAACCCTCGCACACCAAATTCCATGGCCTGTCCAGCTCCAGACTGTACCATGTACCACAGTACCCCACGGGCAGCTCGACCCCGCTTGCTTCCATCCATTGCTGCGTTCCACTGGCTGCATCTGGCGGCAGCAAGTGTATCGTTCGCGAGCATCTCCTGACGGACGACGCCACAGCAGAATGCGAACAACACAGATTTTATGCTTCGACACTTGTACGACCGACAACAGTTTCGTCGCTCCCAGCGGGCTTGGCGGCTGAACATCGCTTAACCCCAGCTTTCGGCGGCCAGCACTATCTGTGATTAGCCATACTGGTACCAAACCGGGCCCCGCCGCCCTGCCTCAATAAAATGATGTGCAGAAGAACGATGCAGCTCTCATCTTTGTCCATAAGCCGGTGATTGTGTGCAAACCTGGCGTCTCTGCAAGTGATCGCTGCACCCCGCATCGCTGTCCGCCATGCTCGTTGCATATATCTAAGAGAGATGGAAGCGCGGTCCGGCCCCGACCCCAATTTTCTTCACATTCTGCCCTCGTGAAGGTCTTCGCGACGTGTTTCTTTTTGTACAGTCCCGTTTCACGCGTTTCACGCGGTCATGTCGACTGGACAATCGCTCAGGTCCTCCCAGAGTCGACACAGCTTTCGTCATGGCGAACTTGACCTTGCCCAACCCTGTCGTGAAGCCCGTTTCGGGTGAAGGACTCGTACTGGAGGCCTGGGGGGAAGGGCTTGTTGTGGGAGCGTTCGTAGTCATGGCAGCAGTCACAGTCGCAAACATGCGCAAAGGAGTCTTGTTGCATAAGCTTATTTTGATCGAGGTGAGGCTGAACCCCTTCTCTGTATCCGAGCATTTAGAACTGACAAGGTAGCTCATATGTGGCATGCCTCACGGGACATTCATTTTCGCAAACGGCAAAGCCTATGGCTGGTATCTCAGCGTCACGGCGGTGTTCCTCAACGTTTCTTGGGTATAGTAATCAAGATGGGAGACAATAATAGAGTACTTATACAGGCCTAGGTTTTGCATAATGTGATTGCGTGGATCAAGAACAAGCCATTCCTCGCCAGAAACATCTCCCTCTTCTACATCGGAACCGTGATTCTCAGTATACCATACTGGGTCGTCGAAATTTACGCCAATTTTGCCTACTTCAACAACATTAATAACCTGTTTCATTTCACCCGGCCGTACGAAGCTATATTTCGGTACGCATCTAAATCATCCTCACCACAAACCCTTTACTTATGTGACCAGTGACCCATGGTGGATCTTCACAACAATAAACCTCTTCTATAATATTGTCCGCCGCTACAACTTCGGAATAATAGAACTGATCAAAGTATCTCCTCGCTTCGGCATCCTCCTCCTAGCTATGCTCATGAGCGTTGTCTTCATAGTCGTGGACATATGCTCCGTAACAGAAGTCTTCTCCTCCTCACTACCCGAAGGCATAAATCCCTTCTGGAAACTCGCCTTTATTTTCAAATGCTTGACCGACACAATTGTCCTCGACGATTTCAAAACCGCCCTCGACAAGATGATGAAGTACAAAATCGCACGTATGAATGGTGCTGCACACAGTCTCCCAAGCGAAGGTCACCCAATACCGGACTTCATGCGATCGCGACGTAGCACTTCCTGGCATCCTTGGAATGAGATTGTGAGAGGTCTGTTTCCTCCCTTATACTCATGGTGATGAGTTTGTTGACATGTACAGGTTCGACAGAAATCGACAAGCCAAGCAAAGTCATTCAAAATGAGCACAAACCAGAGTTTGACCACCATACCGATGTCGAAATGGCCTACTGGACCGCTCGCGGTGAAAGCTCTAAATCTAATGGTTGAAAGGTAAGGAGTTGGGGTTGCACCAAACCAAGACGGATATTTCTTCTCTCGGATGAGAGCCTGGGGCTAGAGAATGTCCGTTGACTGATGTATGGAGACTGCACTAGTGAAGAGCGCTGGTGGTAATGAAGCATTACCGCTTCCGGCATCGCCGTGTACCATTCTCAAGATTTTCTTCGTGAAAGCCGTCAATAATGCGCAAATGATGGGATGCGATAAAGCGCCCAGGAAACGAAAGTCAAGCAACTGTTGCGATCTGATCGATAACGAATGGAGAAGTTGCGCTGGTCGTGGAACGACTGTATCACACGGAGACACGGCCAAGAAGAAGGATGCGGGACGAAACAATATCTCAAAGCTCAGATATTCTGATCATATCCATTGATGGAAGGGGCCAGAGGGGATAGTCCGAATTACAAGATGGGATATCAATCTTTGGTGCGGTATTTTGTCGGAACTTTGGGATTTCGACTCGGAATTTCTCTTTTTTACGATAGAGGAGCTTCTTGACGATGTAGAGGAAATGTCTCCTCAATTGCTAGGAGTAGTAGTAATATGTTTTTGTAACGGCTTGATGAAAGTAGTACGGCGATGAGATGATTGACAAGGACGGCCTAGATTGAGTCCACAGTCTACCTTGCTTCTACGGCCACATACCAAAGTATCACGACGACAAGGATTTAGGTTTCTTTATCGCAACAGTAGGAAAAAGAAAATTGCAACATAATTGGAAACCTGTTCCATACTGTTGCCCTGGCAATCACGTGACTGCAAACCGATCTCCAAAGCGGCGGCCTCGAAGTCACCCACTTTCACCTCTGTCCAGCCTTGCAACCCCTCTACTGCCATAAGCCCCTCGCCATCCGTATCTTCACCCCACAATACCTGCAGTCATCATGTCTTCGACGACGAATGGTATGCGAAAAGGTAGGAACAACACCCCCAAACCAAAAGTTAAGGATGGTACTCACGCCAACCCACCAGCCCTGAAGAATCCAGCAGACCGTCAGAAGTACACAAAGCTAGGCCTTATCGATCCCTCGAAATACGAGAACATCTTGGCGGATGAGGAAAAGAAGCCGTTGAAGCTGAAAGCCAAGGCCGCGTTGGCGAAGCAGTCGACTCCGGGTATCTGGAATGGGGATAATGCTGTTACTGGCGTTAAGGGAAAGAGGGGAAAGGAAAAGGATACCGATAAGGATGGGAAGGATAGAGAAGCTGTCGGAAAGGATACGACTCCCGTTAGCCCACTTATGAAACCGCTGGACGACAAGATCGCTGCTGCTTTCCCCTCTGGAAAACCGTTTGAGGATTTACAGGAGACGGTGAACTGCAAGCATTGCAAGCGACCTGTTTTACGTAATGCGGCGGCACAACACATGAGGGACTGTTTGAGGAAGAAGCAGGAGAAGTTGCAGAAGAAGAAGGAGGCCAAGGAAGCGAAAGATGCTGCGATTCGCAAAGAAAAGAACGGTGGCGTGAGTCCTCCACCCGAAGCAGAGGAGGGAGGAGATCCCAAGCGGGCGAGGAAGACGGCACTCGATTTGGGCGATGGGGCGGAGAAGAAGGGCTCGAAGAAGAGGAAGGCGGATGATGAACCAAAGGGTGCTAGTGCTAAAAAGAAGAAGAAGGAGGACACAAAAACAAAGACAGCGAAGGCGAAGGGACCAGTCGATGTAGAGAAGCAATGTGGTGTCATTTTGCAGAATGGGGCTCTCTGTGCGAGGAGCTTGACCTGCAAGAGTCATTCTATGGGTGCGAAGAGATCAGTGCCGGGCAGGAGCGCGCCGTATGATTTGTTATTGGCACAGTATCAGAAGAAGAATCAGGCGAAGCAGCAACGTAAGTCCCTCTTCACTTGCTGAGTATTACGGGATCCATGCTAATGTGAACTCTAGGTGCTGCCATCGATGCAAATGCCCCTCTGGCAGACGACTTCGAACCAGCTGGCACCATCGATTCAGATGAAGAGCGAGAAGCTGTCATGGCCGCCATTTCACGCTCGTATCATAACAATCCATATACCGGATCTCGCCTTGCTGGCGCGCCGATAAACACGTTCTCTCTCGTCGCTCCTGTCACAAAATACAAGTACCACCGCATGAAAGATGCTTTGCGCAATGCCCTGAGCGGAGAGAATGGACGACATCTCTTCGCTACACCAGCCAGCCAAGCTGCCTCTTCGGGAATATTTGGAGCCAGTGCTGCGATTGAAAGTGCTGGGCTTCAGAGTGCTGGGCTTCAGAGCGCGGGGTTACAAAGTTCTGGATTACATGATGGATTCGATCACAGCCGGAGAGCGAGTAGTGTTACGGCAGGACGGCAGAATACCATGTTGACGCAGAATCGGAAACCTAGCATCAATGGGCAGATCGGGCAGATGTAGCAAGAGGGAAAGGCTGTATTTTCTTCTTAGTCAGCGTTTGCGAATGATACCCAGAAACATGAAGGGTTGGGAATTTGGTTATGAAGCGTCTTGTATTCATTTACCATCAGATGGAATTATGAACAACATGCTGTTCATGGTATAAAATGCCAGTACCGGAACTGATAATACAAGCAATTTCAAGGCATTTTGCTAACTCTGTGTTCCGCATGCGGTGTCCCTATTCTTCGCCGCTTGATGACGCATAACATCGCGACTTTTATATCGCACCAGCCACCTGCACCAGAAATCACACCCCAATACCTCTTTTCGTTTTCGATTCCCCAAGTCCAATACGATGGCGCAAAATTCTCAGACAAAGACGGATTTTCTACAGAAGCCGCTGTATATTTTCGACCTTCCTGATGAACTACTGCTGTCACTCTCTCTGAAGAGCAACCAAATCACTCACGAGCCCGAGGCGGCTCCTAAAGTTGTGGTAGAAGAGCGGTATGTACAAGTGGGGCTTCATAGCGATTTGAGTCGTGCACTCTCAGGAACTAAAACATGTCGACCTTGTCTGAGAATATCGTGCTGATTATCGTAGTCCTGAAAATCCGCCCACCACGTTGAAAGGAACATCGTGTAACCTCTGCGCGTCCTCATTTCCCACCTTACAAGAACAGAGAGATCATGTTCGCTCGGATCTGCATAACTACAATCTCAAGCAAAAGCTGAAAGGCTTGAAAGTCGTCAATGAGGCAGAGTTCGAGAGCTTGGTGGAGGGCTTGAGCAGTATTTCGGGATCGGAGACTGAGGAAACCGAGTCTGAAGAGGAGACGAAGGATTCAACACTGGTCAATCTTTTGAAGAAGCAGGCCAAGATCTCGGACAATGCAGATGAGGAGCAGGTAGGAAGGAGACTAGGACAACTCAAGACGGGCGCTGGAAACGCGCCGTTGGTTTGGTTCGAAAGTCCGTCTCTGCCTCAAAATACGAGTTTAGGTGTCTACAAGGCCATCTTTAGCAAGGCTGAAGTGGAAGAGCCGGCCAGCCTCGCTGATGCGTTGAGGAGACGGCAGATCCCTTCCACCACGTCAACGGGCAAGGCAGTCGAAGGCGTGAGTCTTGGCAAAAAGAGTCCCCACTACTTCCTCTGTATGATCGGAGGCGGGCATTTTGCTGCTATGATTGTATCTGTGGCTCCCAAGCTCGCAAAGAAGAATCATGAGCGGCAAGCGGACGTACTGGCCCACAAGACCTTTCATCGATATACCACGAGGCGAAAGCAGGGTGGCGGGCAGTCGTCTAACGATAATGCGAAAGGTGCCGCCAATTCTGCCGGTGCGCAGATACGACGACACAACGAGGTGGCGTTACAGCAGGAGGTCAGGGCACTGCTGACCGAATGGAAGAGCTTGATCGACACGGCAGAGTTGATCTTTGTGAGAGCTACAGGGAACACGAACCGAAATACCCTCTTTGGGGAATATGAGGACAGGGTCCTGCGATTGAATGACCCTCGCAATCGGGGATTTCCATTTACCACCAGGAGAGCCACCCAAGCCGAGCTCATGAGGGCCTTTGTTGAGCTTACGAGGTTCAAAGTCAGCCACGTTGACGATGCTGCGTTGGCGGCGGCAGCAGCAGAATACGAGAAACAACAAGCTTCGAAGATCGCCAGCTCGACGCCAAAGAAAGCAGCCCCTCCCAAATTGACTCTGGAGGAAGAAACGGCCACGACGCACACGGCACAATTGCAGACCTTGATTAAACGATCTAAAGCCCCCGCATTGCTCAATTACATCAAATCGAATTCTCTGTCGCCGGATTTTGTTTTCTATCCACCAGGAGGAGCAAACCATCATTCGCCTACACCCTTACATCTTGCCGCTTCCTCGGCGAGTCCAGCAATCATCACGACATTACTAGTCAAGGCCGATGCAGACCCGACCATCAAGAACGAAGATGGCAAGACTGCTTACGAGATCGCTGGCGATAGAGCCACAAGAGATGCATTCCGTCTCGCCCGTCACAGCCTCGGAGAACCCAAGTGGGACTGGGAAAGCGCAAACATCGGTTCTGCCTTGTCTCCAGAAGACGTAGCAGAGCGAACAGAAGAAGAGAGGAAAGAGAAGGCGATAGAAGATAAGAAAGAGGCGGAGAGGCGGAAAGGGGAGGTTGAGAAACTGAAGAAACAGGATTGGGAGCGCGAGACGCAGAAGATTGAGGGGAGGCTGGGCAAAGGGAAGAGCCTTGGTGTTTTGGAGAGTGTGGCGAAGAAGGGGGCGGAGAGGAGGGAAGAAGAGGGACGGGGTATGACGCCCGAAATGAGAATGAGACTTGAACGGGAGCGGAGGGCGAGGGCTGCGGAGGCCAGAATGGGTGGGGGCAGATGAGACTTTTGTTGCATTGATGACGAGGATTTGACAGGATCCTCGAGATAGTCGAATGATATGTATCATGTTTGGATCGATGCGGAAGTCTGTTCTGTCCGTTCTCATGCTCAAGCCTTTCCCTACGACGTCCTCATCTTCTCTATCAATACTCCCCGCGTCAAAACCATGAGTACCCGACCCATCCATCCATCCATCCATCCATCCCATCACTATGAAATCCCAACGGAATCGATCCCCGTTCCTCTCCACAAAGTTTTCCAGCGCTTTCCTACCACGAGAAAAGGAGAGATTGAAGATTATAAAGGTCACTTTCATCATCAGGGTTGACGTCGAGATGAGCGAGGCGGTGCTGTGCTGTATCCTGCTGATCTATTTGATGGCGCGTTGATGGGTAGATGAGGTCGAGGAAGGAAGGAAGGAAGGAAGGAAGGGGGGTGGTACTTTTGCCGTGCGGGACGTGCATGGAAACGTGGAATGCGTGGAGCTGTGAATCGGGGGATGGATGGATGAGGTGAGGTGAGGTGAGGTTGGGATGGGATGTGCGTTTTCTTCCTTGGAAAATAGAAATAGATGATGCGGTGGAGGGGGTTGGTTGGTTGGTTGGTTGGTTGGTGGTGTCGAGGTTGGGATGCTGGTTTTGACATGGGGATGGGGAGAGTTGGTGGTGCTGGCGGTGGCGGTGGTTTTTGAGATGTTTGATGGGAGATGGTTTTGTACTTGTGATGGGTTACGGTGGCTGGTGTCGTGATGTGTGTTTAGTCGACGCCTCGAGGGCTATGATGGAGAGGGGGGTCTTGAAATGCGTGGTAAGGATGTTCGGAGGGTAAATGGGAGGGAGGTATATTCGTCGTCGCTGGGGGGGGGCAAAGCGATTATGTTCGAGATGGAGGACTCCTAACGAGGAGTAAGCCGTCTCGGATTTGGCGAACTGTTTTCGTGTCTTTACCAGGCGACCGGGCATTGGGTGTCATGTCGAGGCTGAGAGCCATCCGTTGCCTCAACCTCACATGTAGTGAATGGTAATTCGCACAAGCTCCCTCCGACCATCTATTCATGTTTCCCCAACGTCGAGATCTACCATGGGATATTGTTGAACTGGCGATTCCGCCCCGACGACGACGCGCCCAAACGAAGCGTTCCAAAGCACAATAGACAAGACCAAAACCCCACCACTCAAGTACATATTCCGCTCCTGCATGAACTTGCCGGCTTTATACGCGTCGTAGCTTTTCCCGACGATGCTGGTTTGGAACGGTGCGAGAGTTGCGACGGTGCGGAGGGCCATGCAAAAGGTTGGCAGGATCGAGCAACAGAGCGTCAACGATATGAGTCTGCGGATCCATTTTGCGAGGCGACTTGAGGCCAGGTGTTTGGCGCATTCCTGGCGGTGCGCGATGAGGAAGGGGATTTTGGAGATAGTTATGGCAAAGGAAAGGTAGAGAAGTTGCAGGATTAGGAAGATGAAGGCGACAACGCAGGGGAAATTCATCATTGTGATTTGAGGGTTGGAAGGCTTGAATACTGTGGTAAGCCTGTACTTCTGATGAGGTGCTATGATTGTGGGGTATTAAGAGGTTTTGTATTTATATCTTGACAGAGCTAAGGATTGTTTGGTCGGGTAAGGGGCACTTTGTGATGAAGTGGGGGATGGACTTGTAAATTAGACAGAAGAACATTGTTTCTTACCACGGGACATCGGATGAGGCTGGCAAGGCTGTGATGTTTATTTTCACTGGTTGTCAGCAAAGGTATCTGGAATTTGATCAATACGTTCAACGATCCAATCGAACTCACTGATTCCACAAAAACTCGTCCAGTCGAGTCTCTACCGGATTTCTACTTCGATTCTATGAATCAAAAAGATTGATCTCGATATACTTGTAGCATTTTCACGACTTAACTTCGCCAGGTGCTTGTCGACGTTCGCCTGGAGTTGCATTTCACAATGCTATGTCTGCGATTTCGCGATGTAATGCGATGACTAAGCCACTATGAAAAGCCTACCAATAGTGCCGTCGACAACTAACGAAAATCCTGGGCATCGGTATTGTGGGCCCGCTGCAATGAATGGAACTGCGGCATAGCAAGACTGCATTCTACCTGTGTAAACGATGCCTCTTTCTTGTGATTCATGGCTCATTGTCAGGCGAGCTTGTGATGTGACTTCGAAAATCACCGAACGGTCAACTCATCAGAGTGGGACACTTGACGACCGAACTGGGCTGCAGAGATAGACGCGCATCTTTTGGAGGATGGAGACGGACTCGGGTCAATAATCGAGAGATACTCGGTATAATGTCTCTAATTCAAGCCCGATGTTGGAGCCACGCCTGACATTGCACAGAACACTCCAGAATGCCTGACGGCAGCTTGCGTCGGATCACACTGCAGCTCATCCTCGGACCGATATAGCCTCCATCTTCCCGCCCTCCTTCTCCATGGGCGAACTCTCACTCCGAACCTTGTCTTCACTGCTTGAATCCTTCGAGGCCATGCCAACAATAACACTTATATCTTGGCGCAAAACAAATCGTCGTACAAACATCATCAAAGAATGTCGACCTTGATAGACAGGCAATATCGCAATGGTGGCGGCAGCACAGATCGCCCACATGAACGTCCAAACGACCCAGAAGCGGAAGAAGCTAAGATTGAACACGTAACGCGTACCATAGAGCGGCATGGGGAAAATGATTAGGAAGCATAGAGCCACAGCCTTATATTACGTTAGTGAAGTAACTTGTTGGTGCTTTGAGTTCGCGAAGACTTACAACTGAGGCCCAGGCAGCGACGTTTCGCTCCTGCTTCAGCTTGTTATTCTCCTCAGCGGTGGAATGCTCGACAGCCTGTTGAGCCGCGAGCTGTTCTTGCGTGATGCCCTTGACATCAGAGTCGTCGACAGCGCGGATCTCTTTGAATATCTCCCAGTCGAAATTTTGAGGACCGGTCAGATAAGTGATTATGGGTGAGTATATGCATGGAGACCCCATGGCCGTGACTTGGCCTACGACTTGGCAGAGCGGCATTGACATTGTGTCGATCGTGATATGCATATATCTGTCAATACTCGTTTATCAGAAGTTAATTGAGGAGCAGACATACAGCGCCGTACAATGAGTACGCAGATCCCAGCCAGCTCGCCAGGGACGTGATGAGTCCGAGTATTGGCGCGCCAACAACGGCGTAAGTATTCTGTTGCTTCCAAAGAACAGTGGCGTAAATCGGGAACAACGCTGGATTACAGATGATTCCAATGGATGTGATGATGAAATTGACACCCACGGGTGTCGTGGTGAGGCCCGCTGCCACACCACAGCAAACCAGAGCAAAAAGCACCACTGATAGATGGCTCAGCTTGATGAGTAGACCTCCTGATGCGTTCGGATTGAAATAGGCTCTGTAGACGTCGAATGTCCACACAGAAGCAAAGCAGACTAGGTCGGAAGAAAACGCTGACGTGGCAGCCATAAAGATCTGGAGCAAGATGGCAACGGCCCCTCCTTTGCCCATTAAAGCTTGGGCAGCATATGGCAGAGCCAGACCTGCAGCGTACTGTTTTGCCGAAAGAAGAGCTGGATAGGTAGGATACGAAGGACTGGCCTCCAGAGCACGTCCCACAAGACCGAAAGTCGTCGCAAGACAAAAAGGAATACTGAACCAGCACAATGTTCCGAGAAAATAGCCAGTGAAAGTTCCCTCTGCTGTTGCAGCAATAGCCTTTTGAAATAGCTGTACGTCGACCGACGCCGCACACCCAGCACCAAAAAGGATAATGCCGTAGAGCACTGCGTCAAGTGAGTGCATCGTGAGATATTCTCCGCCAGGATTGCCCACGACCGGTGTTCTAATTGCAGCTTCTCGAAGGAGCTTGTACATCTCATCGATGGACCCGATGAGATTGGACGTAGTGTAGGTGACAAAAAGTCCAATCAAGATGACCGCATAAATGATGACCGTGTGGACCCAGTCTGTAAGAATTGTGGCTTTTACTAGGTGAAGTTAGCACCTAATTGGTAATAAGCACCGGAAGCTTCTCACGTACTTCCGCCTGTCAACGTGTATAAAATCGTGCCGAGGGGGATTAGGAAACAGGCTGCAATCGGATTCATGCCTGTCAAACCAGAGAACTGATGTTGTCAATCATTGGGCGCTCGAAAATTGTCCAAGGCAGGAACTCACAACTGCGGATGCTATGGATAATCTGTCAGAAAACGACCCATGGGTTTACTAAATACAGGAAATTCCAACTCACTGCCAACAAGAATGCAGACACAATTAAAGAATTGATAAAGGGTGGAAAAGGTAATCTGCACCCAATGACCTGCCACACCATATCGTAGTTTCGTAACTGTTGACTGCATTAGCAAATATGGTCGTAGGGTGTTCATGAGAAAGCAGGATAGCAGGAGTCGCTCAGGAAATTCTGACATAATTATCGTCATTGTAAATCGGAGTCTAATTAAAAAATTGCTCATCATAGCGAAAGGGAGAAAGTAAGAGCACACTTACGTTCTAGCATGGTGTGAGCGTTGGGAGCTTTTCTTTTCAACTCAATAGCAGCAACTGCGAACAGGAAGATCTGAACACAAGCACCAGCGCCATCTGCAGAATTTGTTAGCGTATACGCCGAAGTAGAGTTGGTAACTTACAAAAGTAAGCGCCAGAAACTCCATAGCCAAAGGTCCAGGTTGTGCTTGTGAGGAGCGTGGCAGCAATAGTCCAGCTACTAACAACGGAACTGGCAAGCAGACCAGATTTCACTGAATGCTTAGCAGTCATGAACATCTCTGTCCCCTGCACTTCGTTCGCAAACTTGGCCAGTACGATCGTGATGAAGTACATTCCCAAGGCGAAGAGAGCGCCGACGCCTACCAGTATACCATAGCCCACGCTTTCAGTGAGCAGCAGTGATGTCGACATGTTGATTCTATTGGTCAGTGTAGTCCAGAAACATGAAAAGCAGCAAAAGGACGTTCACGATGACGGCCGTGATAGAAAGTCATTCAAGTACCTGCGTTATCCACATGGCTGTAGAGTCAATCATTACCACACTAGATAAGCAGCAGCTAGACTACAATAGTTTCCTGGGTTGCGCTCAGATCCGTAGGAAATGTGGAGGCGGAGACAGGCTGCCTACGGCATCGTTATCAAGACCTTTAGGAGAGGCGAGATTGCTGGAACTGATAATGATATCTGCCCGTCTGATAGCCTATCGGAATCGAGTCCGCTGCTGGGTCATCCTTGAGGTGATACGGAATTCGCTGAGGTCACAAAAGCTCTTGCTGCATTGTCAAGTGGATGGGAAACTGATGGAGATGTGGTTGTGAAATGTAGAGGAAGAAATCTTCGCTCTGCAGATTCGCATTTTGAAGTCGGCCGAGTGGGTCGCGCATTGACGTTGTCTGTCCAAATCAGGTTAGTGTCGAACAGCACTTGTGATATTTGACTACGAGCCTCTCATGCAGTTATTCGTTATAGATTGAGAAGGCGATCCCAACTTTGTGAGAGGGATGGTTCATGAGTATCTAGGGAGAGATCAAAATGAAAGGGCTACGACAAGATAGGAATCACCAAGGTACTCTACTATACGTCTATATCTGAATAGATTGGTTGTAATCAGTTCATAAGTTTTCGAGCTTATTCTTTGAGGTAACAAGTATTATCGGAAGCTGCTGTGAATCTTCCAGCTGAGGTATAACTTTTGCTCATCCTAGTACATCAGAAAGACCTTTCTACTACAGCCTCGATCGATCATGTTGGATATCCATCCTAAGGTTAGGAGGGCCCGTAGGCACGCTCCCCAATATCATCTTCCGCTCAATGCACAAACCTTACATCAATCCCAGCTCATCAATGCAATGCAGATATGAAATCTAAGTGTCCTTGATCCAGCTGCCGTCGTCCATTCTACCTTCGACCTTGCCTCCTTCCGCGCGCCATGTCTCTACCAGGCCAGACTTCGGATCTTCGTCAGGATATCCGCGTGCTTTCCTCAGCTTGAGAATCTCGTCTCGCACCACAGCCACAACTTCGAGTCGCAAGGAAACTGCCTCTTTCCCGTACATTAATGCTTCAGTAAGTGTGCCATCACCATCTTGCTCGCCGGGGAGGGAAAATCCTGACTTGGTCGCCTCCCTGTGTCTGAGCTTCCTCCATCGTTCGCGAAACGCATCCCAAACGACCTGAGCTATTGGCTCTCCAAATGTAACGTTCACTTTTTTCCCGAATCGAGGTAGCCAGCGCGGTGCCGGGCGCGCTTCATGCATAATCTCTTCTGGTCCAGCAATGAATATTGGTACCACCTGAGGACAAACATCGGCTTCCAGTATCATCCGTGCGACGCCCCATTTGAAATATCTCATGCTATGGTCCGGGTGCTGGTGCACCTTTCCTTCTGGGAAAATATGAACCCAGCTATGTTTGCGCGTTGAATACGAGGATGGTGCGGGAAAGACATCGCTGCCAGTGGTTGTGTAGGTATGGGTCGGGTCTGTAAAAGGATCCGAGAGGTCGGGGTCAGAGGGCAAATCTGAGTTTTTGGGGGCTTCCTTTTTGGTATCTGAGGCCCAATTAGGATGAGGAGGCGTAGGCTTTAAAAAGGGTCCTCTCGAGAGGAGTCGAATGCATTGTGGCACTGTTGGTTGGAAAAGGCCGCCTTGCTTGGAGTAGGTGTGGCGATGGGTTGGTAAAACCTGTTTGAGGTTTAACAAAACCCCCCAAAAATTATCGGCGCAAAAGAGGTAGGAAGGGAAGAGGTGGAAGCGCTTACTTGTCCGAGGTTGAAGAATGTTGTCAGGGCACTTGTCGAGCTTTGTACATTAGTCAAGGCATAGTACCTTCCCATCGACCACATACCTTCCCTGGAAGCAAATATCATAGCTACCAAGGGACCAGCGCATCTGATTGGGGTTGAAGAGGATTCGCATCGGGAGGAATCCCCATATTAAAGGGTCGTCGAGGCTATTGTTGTTAGAAAACCTGCGGTTGTACGCCCTCGTCAGGAAGAACGTACACGGAGGTGTGATTGGAGATCGTCAACAATCCTCTCTCCCGTTGAGCGATATTCTGTCTCTTGTCCAAGAGCTTGACGAACTTGTCCAAGCCATGTGTTTCTGTTTCCTTCGTTCCGACCTTAAGAAACCCCTTACAAGCCAAGCCTATTGCTGCAATTGTCACTGTAGAAGTGTGTCAGTCTTGAAGATGGCCATCAACTGAGCCATTTGACTACCTTTGGAGGCAGCTCTCCATATCAAGCCGGGCTGTGTGTAGGTTTCGTCGTCTTGTCGTACGGACATGGCTGCGGTCATGAAACAGACATTGTGAAACTAGGCAAGAGAAGAAAATAACAACTTAGAAAGTAGTATCGAAGCGAACGTGGTGTTGTTAAGTGATTCACATCAGGGATTCAAAAAAAAAAGTTGGCGCATCACTCGTAATCGTATAAATACCGAATCAGGTGGTAGCCGTGACAGTGGACAGGAAGAGTAACTTCACCAACAAACCACACAATTCGGCTTTCTCCGCTTCGAAGCCATGGTCGCGCATAGTAAGCGATAAGTTAATTGAAACCTGTTCACATCACTGATTCGCAACAGGCAAAAGAAACACGTCCCTCGCCTTCTTCACGGCCTACGAACGGTCTCTCCTCAGTACAGCATGGGGCTCACAGCGAACAAGGTTAAGCCGGGACTCTTTCCTACCATTCGGTAGCTGTTCATTGTGTCTCTTACCAGTCCGAGATCCAGTGGCTTGTCCAAATGGAGACATCTTCTGCAGAGAATGCGCCATGAACAATCTGCTAGCACAACGGCAAGAGATAAAGCGTTTGGAGAAGGAGATGGAACGAAGGAAAGAGGACGAACTTGAAGCTGAAGGCAGGGAAGAAGAAGAGGTTAGGGAGAGGGCTGTGAGGGAATTCGAACTTGTCCAACTAGGCATCGAGTCCAAAGTTGGAGGTGCAGGAAGCAAGAAGATTGTAGGCCGTGAAGGTGGGAAGATCCAAGTCGAAGAAGAAGAAGATTACACCGATCCGAAGAAGAAGGGTACAAAAAGAAAGTTCGAGCTGGACGAAGCAGAGTTGCTCCGCGTGGCCAAAGAGGAAAGGACCAAATATCGCAAGGAGCTTGACGATGAGAAGGTACCACTCTCCGCCTTGATACTCTAAGCACAAAATCTAACATCTCACAGAAAGCCGCCGTGCATAATCTCCCATCCTTTTGGGTACCAGGTCACGAAGTCGATGCCGCAAGCGCAAACCCAAACACCCACGCCGCCCCTACAAAACTCCACCCATTATGTCCCTCTTCTTCTGAAAATGCCCCCCACAAGCTCTCCCTCAAAACCCTCACACCCATAAACTTCACTCAAGAAACAGACGCCACCGCCAAAAAGACGACCCTCACATGTCCCGCCTGCCGCAAAGCGCTGAGCAATTCCACGCACGCAGTCATGGCAATACCCTGTGGCCACGTCCTCTGCAAACCCTGCGTAGACAAATTCATGAATTTAGTCATGACGCCTGATCCACACAATCCAGAGCTAGAACACAGCGTACTCCGCTGCTTTGTATGTGAGATCGACTTGACAGGCGAAGAGCCAGAAGCCACAGCCACAAAGGCGGAAGGGGCCAAAGAGAAGAAGAAAAAGAAGAGCAAAAAGGACAAAGACGGTGGCGGTGGAGGGGTGAAACCAGGACTCGTAGATCTCAAATCCGAGGGCACTGGCTTCGCGTCTGGAGGCAATAACTTGGTCAAGAAGACGGGCGTTGTATTCCAGTGCTAGACCCGGTACACACTGTTCCCGCGATAGCTTTGGTCAGGCACAAAGGAGGCAACCTGATGTTGAAAATTAAAGATACCCATCATGCAGAGCAATAAGACTCGAAACATCAGCCTTGCATGCTTGACTTGACTTGACTTGACTTTCATTGAGACACGTACAAAGAGCACCAAGCCGCCCCTTCCCCTTCCAGTGAAAAAAAAAGGGATACAACTTTATTCGCAAGTAATCACATGAATAAAATCTCTTCCCATACCTCCCATCCAAGTCGTTATAGGAGTAACGCAAAGTCCAAATCCTGCCTCTATCTATATTGCTGGGGCTTGGCATCAAAAGCCGGCTGCGGAAATTCTGAAAACCCCGGCTACTGTACTACGGTAGAACAGCGCTTCGACAAGAGGTACGTAGACCTTGAACGGGCTCGCAAAGGGCATGAGATTTGCCGTTGGGTATCGTTTGATCTGGCGAAAGATAGGCGTTCAGCCTGGCTATAGCTCGACGGGAAGGTTTTGCCTGGAAGCCTGAGTGGATAGCTTTGGCGAGGCTAGACGCTACAGAACTCCTATTCAAGTTGCCAAAATTGTGGGCACAGATGTTCAATGTTACAAGGAGTATTTGGGGTTTGTAGGTCTTCCGGAAGCGCATGGAATCTTTATAAGTCTTCCGCACCAGCACCGAATCTGCATTCAAACACAATTGTAGATTCGGAGACAGCATTACGGTCTGGGCAAGATGTGATTTAGGTATTTGGACAAAAGAGATGCAGAGCCATCATTTCTATGCGTGTCTCCCACGACCTATATTACAAAACCCATCAACCACCACTGAATGCCTTATCTTGTCACTGGGCGGCAATGCTTGCGTATCCCGAAAAACTTTTTGTTGCATTTATTCCAACCCAGATTGTGTTCCGATCGTTGCTTGCCGCAACTGATAGAAGAGACACGCTAGCCGGCAGCCAACTCACGTTGAGCGAGTCATCTATGCGACGTAAAGGAGCAAGAAAGACATCATGAGAGCGAAAAGACCGGTGGCTTCAGCGAAGGCGAATCCCAAAACGGCGTACTGGAAGAGTTGACCACGGAGGGATGGGTTGCGGGCAACACCCTGGATCAAAGCACCGAACACTGTTCCGATACCAACACCTTGAATAAGCAGTTAGCGTCGTGGCCACATGGAAGCGCGACATTGGGTGGGGGAATTTACCGGCACCAGCAAGACCAATTGTTGCCAAACCAGCACCCTGGATCTTAGCAGCAGCAACCATGGCGGCGGCAGCGGACTCAGCGACAATGCCTCTGCGTTGGAAAAATTAGCATCGCACGCAAGTCAACAACTGTGCCGGCGTTTGAGCTCAGCATTGATGGCCCAAGATTATCCATACCGCTTCTGCATCATGTTTCCTGCGCGTGTGTTAGTCAATGGCCAATGGATGGAGCTCTGTGTCAGGAAGTTGGACGTACGGGTAACGTTGGAGGTGAAGCCGGTACGGGCGCTCATGATGAGGCCATTGGCTGGTGCCTGGAAGCGGGAAACGGATCGCTGGACCTGAGAAGGTGCTAATGGAGATGTCAGTCGAAGTCAATTGATGGATATGCGGCTGTAATGGCAGTGGAAGCTCTCGAAGCTGTCGAGCTCTTCCCCCGAGCCATTGAGGCAGGGACGTACCGGCAGCGGTGGACGCAAAGCGCCTGGCGCCCATGGACATGCGTGCAAAAGACATTGCGGCTGTAGTGTTCAATGAGGAGCGGGAAATGGGATGATGGGAGCAGGTGGTTTGGTGAATTGGGTGGATTGTGAAGAGAGGATTTTGACGGTCGGACAGTCGACCTCTCAGGCTGGTTGAGTTCCGGTTAGCGTCTCCAGGTCCGAAATCAACCGAGTGCCAAAACTCAGCAACCAACTACAATATCTCAGGCAATTTGAATGACCTCCCTTGTCGGGCTTCCAACAGCTTCCACGCCTAGGTTGAAGAACCTAACTCGGACTTCACGCTCCAGTTGACGATGGAGCTGCTCCTAGTAGCTCCTAGCATTGCCGCCATGAGCATCAAAACGCTGATGAGGAACCACGGTAAAATTGGTCGGCGTTTGTCCCAGGCAATATGACACGCAACCGACCTCTTCTCATCAAATTTTGTCTGAAGAATGCTCGCAAGCAACGAAAACAATGTCGACCTGGAGAGTGCTTCGGACAACTCAGTGTTCACTTGCACTAGGTCAATATGAATTATGCCCTCCAAAGAGACGATACTCCGAGTAGCAAGTCCATGCTCACCTATGAAAGGCAAAGCCTGAAGACGACAAATCTTTGCCACAGGAAAATCAACTTCGTCCAACTAGTCTTCAGCATGAGCATACTTGTAGACATTTTCTGTCAAGACAATTGCCTATCCAGAGCCCAACTCACGAGGTTAATAGTTGCTCAGGCCACCTCAGAGGCGGCGTCGACAGCGTAGCAGGGCAACTCTAATGGCAAAGATGCGAGTGTTCGATTTCATCACATTGTCACAAGCCCAGTGATGAATTGCAACGCAAAAATATGTGGAATTACAACTTCTGTTCTACGGCGCACGATTGGCGGCAGCCCGAGCACCAAGACGTCAACTCACTTTCGGCCATCCTGCTTGGACACTGAGTTTCTTGCCTAAACGAACCGCTATGACCATGTACTTCAGCTCAAGGAAAACCACGCAGAGCTGGTCCCGTCGGCATCACCAATACGGCTTGCTAGAGTACCTAGCCATCGCATCGTCTCAGGATGCCAATTTCGAATGCGCATTCATCACAGTGGACATCGATGGTAGTATAGTATCACCTCAGTCTGCCACCGAGGTGTCCGAGCTGCTACCGGCCTTACACCTATCGGTCTTCATCGCGGTCTACTATCCTCGCTCCGGATTGTCTCGCCCTGAGCTTGTTGATGACCTCTTCCCTCTCTCCTTTCCCACTGGGGCATCACTGCTAAGATAGGGTGCATTTTTAATTCAGGAACTTGCGGCTGAAGAAGAGAAAGCCAGGCTCTCTACGGGCGTGTTCGACAACAGTGGCGTTAGCAGTGCCTCCCGCCGTAACATCAACCTCCTTTTTCTGTTTGAGGAATGCTTCGAGTACCGAAAGGACTTTTCTGCTTCAAAGCAAGATCCAACTTTCGAAAAACCACCAAGGCCACGGCGAGCCCGTTGATTCATGTCCATTTGTACTGCCCTTTCCAACCTACCTTCCTGTTCGAACCCAAAACCATATATCCCAGATCGATACTGATAATTTTCCGGCATTTTCCGCCTGCATGATTGCCAGAAAATCATCGATATCGATCTTGTGTTGGATATGATGAACTGGCTATGCACTGTCGGAGGAGAAAGAAACGGATCCAATTCTTCAAGGACCCGCGCGTGGCCCTTGGTTTTTTTGCTGCAGCGAAAGTGCATGTAGAGTGGACGGAATGCGATATCGACCCTGATTGGTTGCGTGTGCAATTCGTTGTCAGATTGATGGCGGCGACGAGAGAGAATGAGGATGACCGGGAAAACGCTGGCGAGAGGAAAATTTTGGAAGGTACGAGTTTGAAGAAGTTCTGGACCTTTGGCGAAATCGTCGTTATACAGTTTGAATTCCCCAAGGAGGAGGCGCGTCTTAAGTTGCAATTGGATAGTGTTTCAAAAGAAATCTTGGAGTTTCGTGTAGCTAGATCTCAATTGATGGTACCATCATCCCGCCTATTTCTGATCGCTATGGAGTAGGTCCTGATTGTGATTTGAATGCGATTGGTGAATCATCTTTTGTCGCCCGAATCCTCATATCGACAGTTGGCTCAGATTGGAGCTGGAAAGTCTTGAGAATCTGGAATAGCTGTACATCAAGGAAATAACAATACACTGTGATGAGGCAGAGCATGACCACGAATCGGGGATGTTTCTATATCCCTTCACATATTCAGATCCTCGTCACCTTCGTGGGAGGACGATCCCCAGAAACCTGGATAACCGCATGTAGATGTTTCATTGCAATCGGATCGACCATTCAGACCTCGATTAAGGTTACCCATGGTTGCAGATATCTCCCGACAGCATCCAGACTTATGGAGTCACGCGGTAGCTATTCTGCCGACTGTCGAATAGGTCCAGGGACCAGGAGGCGCGGAAGTGTAGCCGGACAAGGATGCATCCAGGTTCCTGTAACCTGAGCTTGAGAAAGTGACGGGTTGATTTGTGGCCTGGCTTGGGGTTCCCTTACATCTGCTGACCCCTTTGCCGTCGTCACTCGGTGTATATGTGGCGAGTGAGGCGCCAAAATAGCCTTTCAAGGCGAAAAGAAAGTGCTGATCCCACGTTCTGCTGGGGAAAATAATGTGCCAGTTGGCCTCTTAGAGTTGTGCTGGAAATGCCGAGAGTACTTGTATTCTGCGGTATGTCCTGGACTAGCCATACCCATACCTGGTAGCAATCCCCATAGCGGGAGATGAGATTAGCAGCGTGGCCACGAGAGGCTTGCGTGGACCGTGTTTCGTCAGGCAGGTAAAATTGTGTTGTGCCCTCCCTGTGGCTGAGCTTCAATGGATGGACCCTTCCCAAGAATAGGGGGTCCAATAGGCCGTGTGCCATGGTGAGAAGAAAAGAAGTCTGGATGCCACTTGTTTAGACGTGTGACCCAGATCTCTCCCACCTATACGAATTACAACGCACCTCTTCCTTCACTCACACCGTCGTTCATACAAATACCGCTATAGCTCGACTCTCATCCTCAAAAGTCGCTCCCACTTGCTCTCTCTCGCAAACACCCCGCACCCACCCACAATCACTATGAAGGGTAAGCTCCAGAGCTTCGACTCAATCGCCATACCACCAACTGACAATGTAAACAGCTCTCATTCTCGTCGGTGGCTTCGGCACCCGGCTGCGCCCATTGGTACGCTGCAATCATACGCACGGCGCCCACAGCCGTGAGGCTGTATCGAATTCGATTCTAACTCCCTCAAGACCCTCACTCTGCCAAAGCCTCTCGTTGAATTCGGCAACAAGCCCATGATACTGCACCAGATCCAAGCTCTCGCTGCTGCCGGTGTTACAGACATTGTGCTAGCTGTCAACTACCGCCCTGAGATTATGACTGCGGCGCTAAAGAAGGTACATACTCTCTCATCCACCGGGCCCCAGCTGTTGCTGATTCTCGACCGGTAGTACGAGAAAGAATACAACGTCCGTATCGAATTCTCCGTCGAGACCGAACCACTAGGGACCGCAGGGCCACTCAAGCTTGCTGAGAAGATTCTTGGAAAAGACGACGCCCCTTTCTTCGTTCTCAACTCTGATGTCATCTGCGACTACCCGTTCGAGGAGCTAGTAGAGTTCCACAACGCCCACGGCAACGAGGGAACTATTGTCGTCACAAGAGTGGAGGAGCCATCGAAATACGGTGTCATCGTACACAAGCCAGGACATGCTACCAAGATCGACCGCTTCGTCGAGAAGCCAGTGGAGTTTGTAGGGAACAGGATCAACGCTGGTCTCTACATTTTCAACCCAAGCATACTGAAAAGAATCGATCTGCGACCCACGTCCATCGAGCAGGAGACTTTCCCTGCCATGGTTGCAGAGGGAGAACTACACTCTTTCGACCTCGAGGGATTCTGGATGGACGTGGGACAACCAAAAGACTTCATTGCGGGTACCTGCCTCTACTTATCGTCTCTCGCTAAGAGGAACCCGAAACTCCTCGTTCCCAACAGCGAGCCATATGTCCACCAAGGCAATGTCATGGTCGACCCCACGGCGAAGATTGGAAAGAATTGCAAGATCGGACCAAACGTCACGATCGGACCGGGTGTCGTTGTAGGCGACGGAGTCCGCCTGCAGCGATGTGTCCTGCTCTCAAACAGCAAGATCAAGGACCACGCCTGGATCAAGAGCACCATTGTAGGATGGAACAGCACCGTCGGCCGTTGGGCACGACTGGAGAATATCACTGTTTTGGGAGACGATGTGACCATCGGCGACGAGATCTACGTCAACGGTGGCTCCGTTCTACCTCACAAGAGCATCAAGGCGAATGTCGACTGTAAGCAAATACTACGCACATTAGCAGGAACGGCCCAAGCTAACAATATCAACCAGCACCATCTATCATCATGTAGACCACTCGAGCCTCAACATCCTTCGATTCACCATCTTCACTGCAACTTTACGGCATCGATCGATCCCTGCTGTGCGTGTTTAAAATAAGCTAATCATAATCCCACCTCGATGGATCAACCCCCGACCCTCTCTGCTCTTACATCATATTACAATGGCACGGAAAACGATACATACCAGGTCAGCAGCGACGGCGTTCGTAATCTAGCTGCTGAAAAAATTTGGTGCCGGGTGGATTCTGGCAGGCATGAAATCACAGGCGTTCTGATTTTGGGAAGGGCTATCCAAACGTTTGTTATCGTGGGGAACTCTCCATCATGTTCAGGTTTGCTGCGTATTTAGAGGGACGGTGGTTTGAGTGGGGATGGCGGCGTGCATGTGACGATTCGATGATTTGTGTCTAGCAGTGTGCTGGGGGGAAACCTGGTGGATGAAATCCGAATATTATGCACGACTTTTGTACGTGGGTTTTTTTTCTCTTCTCTGCCCTGTGATGAGTTTGTCTTTCCTTCTTCACACACGACGGGGCCAAACGTGGGATCTTGACTATACCTACGCGTGCTATAGCATTGCAAGTCATGAGGTGGATCTACCTACCTACCTACCTACCTACCTATCCAAACAGAAAGTATCGATCTTACAATACCGGACGTGAAAACGAAGAATGGATAACTTTTCCTTCACCATTGCCGTGATATCTCCGGGATACCGTGTTCATACCGTGCCACACAAATACGGACGTGCAGGCGTGTGTACATCTATCTAGTATACAAAAAATAATGTTTAGAGCTCAACATCATCTATCTATTCCTCTATTAGAATTATCTTATTTCCCTCTCGCCTCTGCTCGTCTTTCTCTCTCGAGTAAACACATCAGGGAGTCCTGACAAAACTGCTCTTGGTCCTCAAAATCCCCATGATACTCTTCTTCTTTCTCGGCGTGCCTCGCGGCATCTCCAGCACCTTCTTCCCCTTGAAGCTATAGCCACTGAGACTGCTCGCCTCGCTGTCCGGCACAGAGGGCGGCGAGGGCGGATACTCCAACCTCGTCACCATGGGTGGGTCCCGCGCCTTTGCAAAATCGGTGACCAGCAGTGGTCGCTCGCTCAGCGGGGCGGGTGGGGATTGCGGTCCTCCGAGCCTGTACTCGCTTCCCAGGATCTGGCTGAGTTTGCGGTGGCGATCGTTGATGGGTGGGGTGGGGAAGAGGGTGCATATTTCCGAGTCTGCGTTAGCCTGGTTCTGGCTGGAGAGGCTGTGGGAGGTGGAGGACATGGAGTAGGCACGTTGGCGGTCCACGGGGCTGTGCGATCTCGAGGCGGGATAGGATTGATCTTGGCTGCCTGAGATGGATCTGGCATCGTCCATGGAAATGTGGAATCCGGAATCGTCGCGGGAAGCGCGACGGCTTGAATCGGTCTGCTCGTCAAGGAAGAGATCTATTTTGCTTTGGCGGTAAGTGGCACCCAAGATAAGGTCGTCCACTGCGGTCGTGCCTCTGCTGTCTGACACTTGTGTAAAGGAGTCGAAAGATCCATGGCGAGTGTAGTTGATACGTTTGCTATAGTTAGTAAAGGAAGGGTCTGGAGACTGGGCAATAAGTCCGTAGACATCCGTGGTGTGGTGGCGTTGCATGTGTACCCGTGGATCAGAATCCGGCTGGACGTAAGTCGGCACGAATCTGGGCTTGCTTGCGATTGGGATTGGTGGTGGTTCCAGGGGCATAGGCTGAGCCTCCTGCTGAGGAGGGAAATCATCTTGCTCGTAGTTCGATTCACTGATAGCTGGGGATGTGCCGCAGAGAGACGCGCGTCTTGAAGACGGGTAACGAGAAATGTGAACGATGCCATCAGAGGCTCCTCGGTATGGCGAAGATGACACATGCCGCTGGGATGAAATCGACCTGCGCTCCGAACCTTGTGGGTGGCTTGTGGGGGGCTGCACATTGAGCGTAGCAGAGTGCAGATTTGATGTCTGCCGTCCCCGATTCAACAACGTGTCGACACGAGCAAAAGAGGCGTCCGCCTGCTGCATGGGACGAGGGTTCCACTGTGAGTGTATGGATTCTGACGAGATGAAATTGCTCTGGCGACGTCCCCCATAAGGCTGAGCTTGGTGAGAAAGACGTTGGAACTGAGGCGTGGGTTCTAATGAAGCAGAACGGCTCTCATGACGCCCCTCACGAGGCCGAGCAAGACGCGAAGCGCGCTGAGACTGGTGCAGGTGACGCATGGAATCTGGGGGAGATGTGATCGATCTACCCACAGGATAGAGATGGCCAAGCACAGTGTTGTATGCATTAGCTTGCCGCGCGATGTACTCTTGGTGCTCTGACCGGGCCGAGGAGGACGATCTGCTATTGGCAGCGCTCTCACTGAGGTCAGATCGCCCGCGCGATCGTGGTGGAGGTCGAAGATCTATTGACGATGCACACGACTCGAGTGCGTGGCTGTCGGCCACAGATATGTCGGACTGGTTCTCGAAAGTAAAGGAAGACGCAGAAGATTCCAGCCCAGGGTTGGGTTCTGTGACGGGCGTTGAATCCACAATTATTTCGATTGGGTTTTCGGGCATCGAACAAGCCTTCACTCCTTCCTTCGCCTTCCGCTCCTGCACAGGAGGTTCCTCCAATGGGCCTGATCTGAAGTCTGTGCTTACTTTGCTGTTCTCCGAAAACCAATCATCGTTTGGTGATTCTATGGAAACATCAATGGCTGTTGGTTTGGGAGCCAGGTCAAGGTCCAAATCAGAGCTCGGGCCGCAGATCGTGGGCGGTTGTCTTGGACTTGAGGATGATCTTTTGACATGTGCTTGCGCGGCTGGTGATTTCTTCGTGGCGGTCGAGTCTTCCGAGGACATGTCTACGAACGAATCGACCTTGTCTTTTATCGGAGGATTGGGTTGAGGAGTCTTCAGTGTCTCAATCGGTGGCTCTGAGGCCAGCTCAGGCACGGATTTTGCGTACGAAGCTTTCTTCCTGGGAACGTCGAGCCTAGAATGGTCGTGCTTCATTTCAAGCCCATCGTCTTCGGACACGTCAGTGAAAAGAAGAGCAATAAAGAGCAAGGGTCATGGTACCTGATGAAGAAGTACTTCCTGCTGGTGTATCATCGGTAGTCTCGGACAACTCTTCTTCTGAATTTATTGTCAGCGCTGTTATATTCCATGTCCCAGACCAGCATACCAACGATTGTATTCGAAAGAGGACTTCTTGCAAGCGAAGCAGTGCTCCGAAAAGGCGGCCTTCGATGACTGGAATTGAAGCTGGAATTTCTGGAAGAATGTCTTGCTGGACCTTGTTCCAGTAGTGAAGCGATTGTGAGATCCCCAGCGCTCCACGATTTATTCGACTTCAGCCTTGGCGCGATGGGTTTGCCAGGAGCAGTCATCTCTCGTCTGACCAGTTCATACATGTCTGGTCGTGCAGGTCGTGCAGTGGGCGCTTTGACATTGAGAGAGCCTGCTGCTGCACGTTGAGGAACATGCACAGATTTTGCGTGAGACGGTCTATTCACAGCAGGCGACACTTGTTGAGCCTTGGTTTCTTCCTCATCCGCCTTCTTTGCACCCTTCCACCGACCGAAGATGGCCATCTTGGATTGGAAACGTGCTCGACTGTCGAGGCTGTGCGTGGTTCTGAGGCGTCTCGGCGCGTCGAGACGGATTCGAGCACAAAGGGCTGACGTCTGTGAGAGGCTTGACCGAACCCAGACAGCTACATGGATTTGTCGTCGGTCGTGGTGCGGCACTTGATATCAGATGATGGCGAGTGGTTGGCCGGATTCGTGTTTGACAGCAGGTCTCGGCTTTGTATTCAATGGTGATGGGAAGAGGAGTGGGTATCAAGGAATGGGTACGCTCGAGGTGAAGAGGAAAAAGGCTTGCCAGAACCGGAAAATGGCAAATGGAGATGGAAGGAAGGGTTGACAGGAGTTGGCAAGAGATGATAAGAGATGATGGCGGGCGAATTCCCTTGAGAAGAGGGCATCAGGGTGAAGATAAAGCGCAGTGACGGCGACTATTGTTTGGAACGATGGTGGTGGGTCACGACCAGGTATGTGACAAGCTACTGTAGTTCCGTAGCCGCTAATCGGATAGTGGCTGATCGAGGCCGGCAGCTTGTCCTAAACTCCGTAGGCAATGCGACGTGGTGGATGAGCCAGTTGTTGCAACAGTCCTGCTTGTCCTCCAGCGCGCGACGGCCGATGCCCCAGGGCCATCATGGATGTCTATGCACAGCCGTGTGTCTTGCGCAGACGCAGACGCAGACGCAGACGCAGACGAGCAAGTGACGATGATGGAGCAGGCGGCAGGGCTCAGCGGCAGGATTGAGATGGGCGAAGCTGGGTGTGGGTGTGTTTCGAAAGGTGTTGAAACGGACATGTCGCTAGCGTCACTCTGGGCGGCGTTCTTCAGTAGTACCTAGTCCAGTGCACCCCGGTGCGCATCTCGAGTCTTGACATGGCGAACGGCTTCCAGCTCCCTCTAGAATAATAGATGCGTCTGTCTTCACCGTCACGATGGCGAGCATGGTCGCCTGAAGAGTGAGGGCAGTACAGTAGGTACTCCTAGTGCTCTCCTACTTGACCGCCCATGTGCAGACCTGGACTTGGAGTGTCTTGCGAACCAGACGCGGACCATTGCCATTGCCGGCTGCCTTCTTGCCCGGCCTGCTCCTTGGCCGCTTCACTTCTGACCATGGACACTGGAGAGTGGTTCGGCAGCTCTGACCACGACAATTACGGCACGAACACCAGCATGGCATATCTGCTACCTAAGAGGCCATGCTGAGCGGCCTTGCCTTGGTCCTCCTTCTCCTCGTACGAATCCGAGACAGTGCGAGCACCAAGTTTGACTTGGTCGCCTCTTACTCGACGTCAGCCTCAGAAGCTACTACCTAGTACCGATTACCCACCCTGGCCACCCACGTCGGCAGCGCGGAAGCTAATCGCAGCTTCTGTGCTACAAGTCGGGCCTGGGTAACGGCGACTCAACGCCTCGGAGCAATGGCTTCCGACTTGTCATTGGCCCAGCTTGACGTGCCATCGCCCGCAGATAGGGGACCATCTCTCCGGCCTAGATCCTCGTTCGCGCATCAGTCTTCCATTATTGTTCCTTGCGGAAGTCCACATGTTTGCGCCAGGATGACTCGACTCGCGAGACCGAAACATGCCGTCTGGATCCTGGGGAAATGGATGCATCACAGGATATAAAAAGACATGCAGCTGCGCCCTCTTCCATACTTTCACAACCTCAACTTGCCGCCACAAGAAGGATTCCGGCCTGTTGAGCGCTGGCGTTCTCTGCTCTCTCAACCACGTAGCGTACTGTATGCGCGCATTTCTAATCCTTTCTTCTTCTCACTTGCGTCGATACGCCATGTCTACCAGAGTTATGTCTACCTAGCTACAACTAGCTTACCAACAAGCAATACACGCCCGATCGAGACGATCAGTGAGAATTCTTCCGAACTCGGGCTGTTGCATGTTCATCCACATGCGCGGTATAGGAGAATGACAGAAGCCGCTTCCGGTACCATCAGGCTGGGTTGGAGCAAGTCTGCCGGCGTCCAGGTCAAATGAAGGGTCTGCGTCTCGAAGTGGAAGTTGAGGTTGGAGTTGGACTCGAACTTGAACCCGATCACTCATCCTCTTCAACTTTCGTAGCCGCCAAACGAATCCTAGATGGGAAGGGGACAGCATCTATAGGTCGTCGTATTACTTTATCTCAGTGCTGTAGTAGGCTTATCACTTCTTTCGCTAGCGCCCAAAGACGATCACGATCCTTGTGTTGAAGATCGATCCAACTCATTTCCAAGTGTTGTGTGTTGTCCCCATCAACTCGGTGCGCGTGTTGCAACAGACGTCAATCCACTTCCTGAATCACGTCCACGTCTCTGGAGAGACGGGTGGGCAGGTGCAAGGGTGACTGCCAGTGAGAATACGGTTCCCTCCTGAACATGACAGAGGAAAACCCGCCAAAAGCCTCCCGCACCATCTGCCCTTAGTCAGGCGTGTCCCTGCGTGTCGTCTCCATACCTTACAACCTTGGAGGTCGTCGATATTGTGGGATTCACTATTGTTTCGGGTGTCTGCATCTTCCCTTATCGATACCCGCTGGGTTTGCGTCTGGACAAAGTCTCCTCCACTGTCGCCATCGGATTGACCACGCTAAGTGGCCACTCGAGCAGGGGCACGGCCCTCCGTTCAACTCCTTGGTCTTCTCTGTGTCGACAAGCCTCCTACACCTGCCTATTGCCGCCGCCGCGACCCACGAGCTGTACCGCACCGCCACCATCATCATCTGCTGCGAGATATCGACTACCCATATTGTCCAACCGCGTCGCGTACGCCAGTGCTGCCGTCCGGCGCGAGCTGTGTTGACCACCACGGCGACCCCAAGACGTTGGGACTTCAGACCACCACACGCGCCCACCCTCGTCAAATTGCGACGCTCCCGTCAAGAACCACAACCACACCCACGTTCCGCTCCCTCTACTCTAGATCCTCCAGCGCGACACCGGAACAGCCCAGCGGTCGACAGTCGGGAGGCATCATCTGTCAGACTCGACTGGCGCGTATCCTGCCGCCCAGACAATGGATACAAATGACAGGAAGCGAGTCAAAGTCTACGAGCTCAAGGCGAACGACTGGTTTGATAGAGGCACGGGCTTCTGCACAGGCACAGTCATAAATGTGAGTGCTGGAGCTTGCCACCGCGTTGTTTACTCGACTGCCATGGCGTCACGCGCCAAGCGGAGAATGGTTTTCAGAACATGCGACGGACATGCTGACACAACGTGCCATCTAGGATGAGGCTCGGATACATGTTCAGTCGGAGGATGAACCAGATCGCACTCTGCTTGAGACCAAGATCGCCAAAGATGACGGATATCAGCAGCAACAAGGTGCGCACCGGCGTCGCATGCCATTTGCGAACGCGCACTGATCATCATCGTAGATACTCTCATCGTCTGGACCGAATCCAATGTTACCGACATGGCGCTCAGCTTTCAAGAGCCAGAGGCATGTGCGGCCATATGGTGCGCATTGCCACGTTGAGATGGACATGTAGGAACCACTAACAAAGCTAGGGATTTTGTGAGCGAGGCGCAACAGAGATTGGGTGGAAACCCTGGCATAGGTAGGTCATGGCGATTTGCGAATCCCGAACCATGGAGAGTCACTTCTCACATCAAACAGTGGATGATAGCGTGGATGACACCGTCGACACCGTGCAACCCTTTGCCTTGCCGGCACCAGAACTCGCCAATCTTGCAGAAATCGAGAGCACAATGCGCATGGCGAACAGCACAGCACAGGGTCGAGAGGCTCTTACGAAATTCACTCTGGCATCAGATCTGATACCGAAGCTGGTTCCTCTGGTCGAGATGGCGGAGGACTTGGAGAGTTTGGGGGATTTGCATCGGCTGTGCAACATCATGAAAACCCTGATTTTGCTCAACGACACCGCCATCATAGAGAATGTGGTTATGGATGATGTTGTGATAGGCGTGGTTGGAGCATTAGAATGTAGGCTACAGCATCTTTGGCCAATCTTTTGACATGCTAATACGCCTCTAGATGACCCCGACTTCCCGAGCCATAAAGCAAACCACCGACAGTACCTCAAAGACACCACAAGATTTAAAGAGGTCGTCAGGATAGAAGCACCCATGATTCGGAAAAAGATCCACTACACGTACCGATTACAATACCTCAAAGATGTAGTCCTTGCACGCATACTGGACGATCCTACCTTCTCCGTCCTGAACTCACTTATATTTTTCCACCAGGTGGACATTGTCCAGCACGTTCAGAGCGATGGGCCATTTCTCAAAGAGCTTTTCAGCATTTTCAATCCAACAGAGCTGAACCTCCAACGCAAGAAAGATGCGGTAATTTTCATACAACAGTGCTGCACAATTGCAAAAGGTCTGCAAGCAAACACGAGGCAACAGCTGTACCAGAATTTTATTGGCAGCGGTCTTCTTGGTGTCATAATCTTCGCCTTGAAGCACCAGGATGCTTCTGTCAGAGTTGCGGGGACCGAAATCCTGATGGCACTGATCGATCACGATCCACTCGCCATGCGTGGAAACATATTCAAAGCAGTGGCGGACCACCAACAGCCCTTGACCGATATTCTCATCGAGCTCTTGTTGATGGAAGAAGACCAGGGCGTAAAAACGCAGATGGCAGACGCGATCAAGATTTTACTGGATCCGACTGCAAACGCACAGAGTATCGAAACCATTGTAGGTCGTGCAAATGGTGATTTTCTAGCGAAAATGCGCAACGGCAGTTCTCAGCCCGAGAATTTTATCCTCGACTTCTATAACGATTCCGCGAAGAAATTGTTCCGTCCACTGAAAGACTTGGAACACAAGTCAGGTATATGAAGGTTGATCCTCAAAACACCGGACCTTTGCTAATACGGATCGCTTAGTCGCAGACCTCACGACTCGAGAAGTCTCATTATACGTCCATCTCGTCGAAGTCCTCTGTTACTTTGTGCGCCAACACGCTTACCGGAGCAAATACTTCCTCTTGCAAGATTGCCTCCCAGAACGCGTCTCTCAGCTCCTCTCCTCGCCTGCAAAGCATCTTAGGCTCACAGCTTTGAAATACTTCCGCACCTGCATCGGCCTGCACGATGATTTTCACAACCGACAAATTATTAATAATGGTATCTTCGAGCCAATTTTGAACATCGTATACGAGACCATGCCCAGGGACAACTTACTGAACTCTGCTTGTCTGGAGTTCTTCGAGTTTATCATGAGGGAGAATATGAAGGCGTTGATGATTCATCTTGTCGAGCAACACAGGGAAAAGCTGGAAGGTATCACCTACGTGGAAACTTTCAGGAATCTGATTGACAAATACGAGAAATGCACGGCTCCACCCCCAGAAAACATCTCCTTCACAACCGTGGACACTGATCAAACACAGAGCAGGGCGGTGGTCAATGGAGGACGATGGGGTCAGGAACTGAAGGCTCCAGATCATGAAGAGGAGGCATACTTTAATGGTGTTGGGGAAGAGGAAGACGACGACGAATTCTCTGCCGTTTCGAAGCCAAAGCTCACCAATGGCATGTCAGCGATGAAATCTTTGGTAGATTATCCGGACGATGATGACGATGCCACTATGGATATTCTGGCCCAAGACCCATCCACGGCTATCCCGGGCGAAGCATCGTCAGATCTGCCTCGTGAGACCATTGAAGGCCTCCCCACGGACATCATCCCCGTTCCAGAGCGGTTGGCGGAGAAGAGAAGGAGAGAGGATGAGGATGAGGATGAGCTGAGCAAGCTCTCATCAAAACCAGGGAAACGACGAAGCTCGTCAATCAGTAGCATAGGGAGCGCACCCAGTACACACGCACAAACTCTTCGTCGTGATAGTCGAAAGAGGAGTATCAGCAGCGGCAAAGATGGTCCACCGCAAAAGATCTCAATATCGCTCGCCGTCAAGTCTGGCAATGAAAATGGGCAATCGGAATCGCAGTGAACAAGCACATGGATCGAATGGCGTTTAGGTGTCACGGACCACGACGGAGGTGGATCAAACCTGTCTTCATGGGTTATGGGAGTGATGAAGCACAGTAGCCTAAAGGCGTCGCTCTGGGAGCCATCGTTGCATTTTGGATTGGCTAGTGAACAGCAACCAGTTTTTGGTTGGGTTGGGATACCACATATTCTTTCAGTCCGCGAGGCTTGGCATCTGCGTTCGTCCGAGTTCTTCGGATCGGTGATCTGGTATTATATTCTTTGGGGGCACAAATGAATGCGCCTTTGATGATCGGAACTTTCCCACCGGCATGCCTCGCTGGCCGCACGTGATTTTGATGACTAAACTGTACGATGTATGAATATGTGTTCGAGTTCTTTCGTCCCACCAATGCGATGTTCCAAGCGAAACAGCTACTTACAACTTTTACCATCTTACGTTCTTCATCGCACAGGAGCAGGCTCCTTTACAATGGTCCTTTAGTGCGCCAGTGTGGCGGGACATGTACATCGCACCTGCATCAGCATCTCCCGACCAACCTCGCGTGCTCCTCCTCGACTATCCTCGAGCAAGTCGATGAATGCAGCAATGGGGACGTTACTAATATCACTCACTCTTCGCCTATAAGACGTATGTCCAGTCACCTGGGAATCCGATCATGGCTTTGAAAACGAAGGTTCTGATCCATCACCGAAAGACAATTCGAACCAAGTTAAGTCGGCCAGCCACTGCATTCTAACCCGACGCTCTAGGAACGACTGTTTTCAGGACAGTGTAGTCGACAGCTCCGAAAATTGCCTCTATATGTCTCCCCGCGGTTCAGCGCCTTGACGGACTTGGGCCTCCAATTCTACTACACCAGCAGTTTTGAACCTAGTTGCCCCAGTCGAAATGCATGATCAACGTCGCGGGAACAGCCGAAAAGAACGGCTACGACTGCCTTTTTCCCCTTGTTTTTGCCCTCGTTCCATAGACTAAACATTTCATTTCATTTATCTCGCCTGTTTCTAGGCATTGACCAATATATCTGCTAGATCATGCCGCCTGTCATTCACTTTGTCCCTGGATCTTGGAGCTGTCGTATAGCTTCGGAGAGAAGGACCAGCTTCATCAAGATTGTCTAGGCTTTGCAATATACAATTGTCAAGCAGCTACTGTACTTGGAATATGGTTGCTGCTGCTTGGGTTTCCCGATCTTTAAAGACCTCCTTTCCTGCCCATAGGCTCATTTTGTTCGTTGGGTTCCAAAGACTGCGACTTCGTTCCAGAACTTTCCTCTCCTGGTCCTCGCCTTTGCTGGTTTGAGGCTTTTCCACTGGATCGCCACCGAGGTTGTTTCTCGCTGCGGGCGTTTCTGGACCTTCGAACGCCATGCCGTCTCGGATTTTGTTTGCTGTGATGTTAGCAGTACTGTCATGGGTCGGACCCGTAAACGCCAACAGGCTGGAGAAGCGCTCGTTCAGCATTCCACACTCGACACCACCACATCGCCATCTGGACGGCCCAGAAGCTTTGCGAAAGGCATATCTGAAGCATGGATTTGAGGTGCCGGAAGCCCTTCGACTACGAAAACGCCAATCATTGCATGTTGGGCTTGCGAGACCAAGCGACGTGAGTCCAGCTGTACTTGCAACGACGGCCAGCGTGGTAGCAGTTACGGAGAAGAATGATTTGGCCTATTTGTCTCCTGTTGACATCGGAGGGACAATGATGCAACTCGATTTTGACACAGGATCCAGTGATCTGTAAGTAGCGTTTTCCCTTGATTGCCGTATGTTTATGCTGCGCACGGTAATCAATAGTATGAAGCGCATAGTTCGACAGCTTGCGCGAAAGACACCAAAACCAGGTAGAAATGGCCTTAGCCAAGCCGCAGATCTTGTTTCGCATTCTGCGACCAATCCTGCCAACGGGCCCTTCAAGACTTGAATGAGTACCTTTGCTGACTCGTCACATAGTTGGGTTTTCTCAGAGCGACTGCCTCAGCAACAGCGAGTTGGACATCAATTCTACTCACTGGCAAATAACACGGGAGGGAAGCCCCTGGATGGGTTGTCGTGGAAGATCGGATACGGAGATGGGAGCGGCGCATCTGGAGTGGTCTTTGCCGACAGGGTGAAAGTAGGCGGAGTCACGGCCACACGACAAGCGGTCGAAGCCGCGACGTCCATCTCCGCTCAGTTCATTGATCAACATTCAGATGGTCTGCTGGGTCTAGGATTTGGAAATACGAACACGATCAAGCCAACGAAGCAACCGACTTTCTTTGAAAACATCAAAGCGTCGCTCAAGGAACCTCTCTTCACTGTTACGCTGAAGAAGAATGCAACGGGTGTCTATGATTTTGGTTCCATCGATACCAAGAAATACATTGTGAGTTTCACAGTTCTCCACCATCGAGAGCGGCCAAGCAACCAGCCTAACACACACGACAGGAACCACTCCAATACGTACCAATAAACACAACACGCGGTTACTGGGAATACACAACAACCGGCTACTCCATCGGCGCCGGTCCCATGACAAAAACCTCCTTCCAGTCAATCGCCGACACAGGCACAACACTCCTCCTCCTCCCCCCAGAAGTAACCCGCGCCTATTACGCCAACGTCACCGGCGCAACCATGAACGCGACTGAAGGCGGTTACGTCTTCCCCTGCACCTCCCTCCTCCCAGACCTCACCCTCGAACTCGTCGAAGGCGTCAGAGCCACCGTCCCCGGCACTTTCATGAATAGGAGTCTCAGCATGACGAAGGGGAGTAAGAGTTGTTATGGTGGGATCCAACAAGGGAGCAATTCGTTGAGTATTTGGGGCGATGTATTCTTGAAGAGTCAGTTTGTTGTTTTTGATGGGAGGGAGCCGCCGCGAATCGGGTTTGCGCGGCAGGATGAGCGGTTTTTAATCGAGACGCCTCATGCGCCGCCGAGAACTGAGCTGCCGCCGCCGCCTAACGTGACGACAGGGCCTTTGGGACCGACGGGTCCGATTCCTGGGGTTTTGGCGCCGTTGGGACCGGTTATGACACTGGCGCCTATTGCGCCTGCTAGACCTGTGGAGGCGAAGAAGGGGAGGGTGGGATGGGCGATGGGTTTTCTTGGTGAGTTGGCGAATTGGTGGGGGAGTGGGCTGGGGGATGAGAGGAACGGTGTCATTGGGAGGGATAGGAGGGTGGCTGGACGGATGAGAATTTGAGGGGAGCGTGTGCGTAAGGGAGAGAGGGAGGGAGGCTTTCAAGCTGTGATGACTGATGGGCTGATGCTTCAGATAATTTACTGGTTGTGTTTTTCTCTGTCTTCTTGTACAGAGCTTCTGTATTCCTGCGGAAAGATTTGTGCGAGATCTTCGATGAGAAGAGGGGGGGGGGGGGGCGGCCGAGAAATCTCCCGCCTCGGTTTGGATTGGATTGACGTCCCTTCAACCTACCTACCTACCTACCGATAGTAATCAAAACTCGTGGGGTTTTCCCATAGAAACCTACCCTCCCTTGACTTGTCCCTCACATATTCACGATATTAGCCGACTGGATCATCTACTCCCCCTTTACTACCCCCCCCTCCAGCCCAGCCTGAGCTCCAAGCTTTACCTCGACATAAGAGGCAAGCAAGAAGAGACGAGACGCGGGTCATGCCAAAATTCACGACGTCGGGTTGTCGAGGGATTTACGAAGTTGGTGGCGTGTGTTTGATTCACTGGTAGTGGCGGGAAGGGTGATGTTGGAAGTGAGCTTGGGAAAGGCGATGTTGATGTTGGGGGATGTCAATACATGTCGAAACTGCGAAATCTACAGCTTTCCAGTACTGAAGGGTAGAGGGGATGGAACCAAAGGCAAGGAAGTGGGCCGAGAGGGGAAATGAGTTGGGGGTTTTGTGGTTGGTGGTGTTCTGGAGGTTAGGGAATTCGAGAATAAGTAGTGAGATGGGGTCTCGTTGGGCTTTTGTACTGGTTTTTGATGCTTTGCTTCGGCGATTGTAGATTGGACCGTCGTGTTGTGCTTGGCTCGGATTCAAGGATATTTCGAGGGCGATGGCGAAGAGATGGAGGATGGAGGATTGAACCGTGTACCGAGTTTGATCGTCGCGGATGAATGTTTGGGTTACCGTGTTCGGCCTAGCCCACTTTGCTGTTCCCCTTTCTCAACGACCCATTGCCAGGACTTTGCCCAATAATCTCCATCTCGCATTTCTTCGCCCTCAGCTGATCCAGACGCGATTCCTCCAGCTGTCAATATCGCCAAGCCAATGAACGCGACTTGAGTCGTCGCTTACCTCCCAACCTGCCCCGATCTTACAACATCGAGCTAGCGCATGAGCACCAGCTACCACCATCGTGGCGGCAGTGGCTGCGTCGACTATCAAACAGAATAGCTGGGATCACATTCGGTGTCTTGTTGGCATAGATGCAACGACACTAGGTGGAAGAACCACAGAGGGCGTCTGGAAGCTGGACGGGCATGCTATCGAGAAACGTTGGATGAACGCAGGCATAGGCATTGAGATGCTACGAGATCCGGTCATCAAAACCCAGCTGGTTCGCCTAGTATATTGATCACGCCCAATTTTCCGCCGCTTTTCTTCGCAGACTTGCTGACCTGCATTTCTCTTTCTTGTCGGTGGTAGCTTGCGACAACGGCTTCTTCGTACTCGTCTTGCTTTACTGATGTTAGCTGAATTGAGAAGGCTTTCCTCGGTATGATCATGACCTTCTCGACCAGACGCGAGGGGCGTGTACACAATGAGGGACTACAAACATGGTGTCCATTAGGATCACGTCTTGTACACCAAAGCAGGCCAGGACGAGACTCTTTGCCACGTGCCTAGGCAGGCTTGACTCGCCCATCTTGAGCTTTCTGGATGTGGCGCCGCCCAGGGAGTGATATTGGCTAGGCCTTGATGGGCTGATGTACAGCTTTCCCAGACCCTTTCCTACCTGCTTCGCGGAAGGGTACGAGATATATTGCCTTTCCTCCCCAGCTTTCCCCAGCTTTGTTTTGAAGGGCAGGGATGACGTCCAATGTTCTGTTTAGTGAACGTGGTGTGTCTCAACCTCGACTAACCAGCGAGCGTAGACTTGGAACGTACTGCGTTTCGTCAGGCTGCGTTGGGGTAGCAACCACATCTCTTGGTGTATCAGTGAGGGTCATTTCAGTTCTCTATTTGCATTTCCTTCTTCATCTCGCCTTGAGCAAAGCTTGATTGTTTTCGACACAGGAAGTATTCTATGGTGGAGTCGCTGTCAAGACAGGAAATACCTTCTGACAGATCATCCAGGCACGCGACCAACATCAAGTTCTATCACGGCTCAAGCCTCCGCGGCAGAGGAAGGCGGCCTTGTTCCGCGTGTCATCATGTCTAAGAAACAAATCCTCTAGTGACTGACAGAACTTGGCGTTTGGATACGTCCTCAACCATTCTCTCTGCTCATCGAAAAACTGTTTCTCGACTCATCTACGCAAATGCCACACTGTGCCATTCGCGAAAGAATGGTTTCACGCCTGGCAAGTGCTCTTTACTATCATACTGCCAAGTTAGGTGAAGCAAAGCTTGCGACAGTCGACTCCCCTCATGATTTTACATAGTCTTGCAGGCGATGCTGCAAGAGATGGCCTTTTCGGAAGTGAGCAGTCCTACACTCCTTTACGTGGAACTTCAGTTCATTCTCTTCGTTCGCTTTGATAGCGAATGCTTTGATAGCAAACCTTCTGCAATAATACTTGCTGTGCAAGTAAGCTCCTTTACCGACCACATTCGGCTCGATTCATCGAAACGAGTTATTAATCATGAAGCAATCTTTCCAATCCATTTTTGTTGCGCTTCTGCCCGCCCTCATCGCAGCAGGACCTGGTAAGACACCCTTGTTATTACCTCAAACTCTGTTCGCTGATTTCACAGGCATCAATCCAAATCCGAATGCCAACTTTGATCCAACAACGAGCCAAGGTAATTTCGGGCCCTTCGTCGCTGCACAAAAAGCCGCAGCCGGTGCGACAGGTGGACCAACCGGCCGTCTTGATGAGAGAACCAAGCAGGCTATGCAGCTTGCCATCAGTAACTGGCAGACAGACACTGGCATCGTTTCAGCCTTCCAGAATGCCGGCGTGAACACAATGGACGCTCAGCAGTTCATGGGCATCGCCGATGGAGCGTTTAAAGCGGAGGTCGACGAACTTTCGCAAAAGGCTGTTCTCGACGAAGTCATTGGCAATGACCCTCGCGTCTCGATTGCCAATTTGACTCTGACGAACGGCGTTTTCCAGTCCGTGGTGGACAACTTGCAGATCATGTCTATGCAAGGTGCCAGCAAGGTCAATCTGATTGATACCATCAATCAGGTCCGATGTGTTCAGATCTTGCCAAGTATCGATACGTATATGCTTGTGGCTGCCGAATATATCGGTCCAAACGCGCAACAGCGACGTGCTGTTCGTCCAGATGCCTGCGGGGATATCCTCGCGGCCGCGAGCGGGAACGGCACTGCTTTTCCTAACGTGCCCGTAAGTCACTCCACTATGCATGCCTCTTTGGGTCGCTCAACTTTCAATCTAGGGTACCCCCAACGGCAGCCCACAGGGCAAAGGAGACGGCCAAGTCAATGGCGTTCCAAACGCCTGCATGTCCGGCGTCGGAAGTGGTGAGTTCACATCCCCAACACCCTCTCCAAATCAACCCACTAACCATGGCCCCAGGTCTTCCAGGAGGCCAGATCCAAGCAGCCGCCAATTCCACAAGCAATAGCAACAACAACAATAATAACGACAACAACAACAACAACGACAACAACAACAACAACAATGCAAACGCAAACGCCGCCCCGGTATCATCTCCCCTCCCCAACGCCACGACTCCAAAACTGGGTGGAATCATCCCCGGCCCCGCCAACGCCAACAATTCCACCTCCTCCGGAAGTGCCGCGGCGAGTGGGACGGCGCCCAAAACCGCGGGGTCTACCGGGACGCCTCAGGGGGCTGCTGGTGCTGGTGCTGGTACCGGTACCGCCAACGCTGCCAGTGGAAATAGGAATGGGAAGAAGGCGAAGAAGGCGAAGAAGACGGCGGCAGGTGGGTTGACGGCTTTGTTGGGGAGGAAGAAGAAGGCGGCGAGGAGGGTGAGGGTGTGAGTGTGGATGTGGATGGGGCTGCTGGAGATGGGCTTGGTGTATTCGTTGGATGGGACGGAGGTCCGCGGATGTGTGGGACTGATGGAGTGATGAGGGAGGGGTGTGCAATTCCTGTAGACGAGGGAGATGAGTATGTACAATAACGCGCCGCTGTCCCCAGAATATGGCGATTCCCCGTCGTCCCTTTCTGTCTCTTTGTTGTCAGACGAGACGAGATAATTACTCTTCCTTCCGGGCTGCCGAAAGGAGAGAATAGGGCGGTCCAACCCCCGCTACCTATGAATATGCAGTACTCAGCGAGACACATGGATGCGGACGCCTGAAACTCCTCCTAGCCTTAGCAGCCGATCCCAAAGAATCCAATCCAATCCAATCCAATCCAATCCAATCCAATCCAATCCAATCCACCAAAGCCTCCATAAAAACCCCCCAAAAAGAAGCAACAAAATAAAATGAAAATAGAAATAGAAAAACCTCTGTTCGTTCACCTCCTCCCTTCAGACCCGGCCTCATAACTCCCCACCGCCTTCTGCAGATCCTCCAACGACTCCCCGCTCCCATACGCATCCAGCAAAGACTGGTACCGCTGATCCGTCTCCGCCAATTCTTTTTTCTTGCTCGCGCGGAGGGAGGCCTGTTGTTGGTCGCGGAATTGGATGGCGGCGGCGGTGGAGATGGCGATGGCTGTTGCACTGATGAGGGACCTTTTGGGTGTTAGAGTGGATGGTGATGAGGTGGTGATGGGGTAGGGTAGGGTAGGGTAGGGTGGGGTAGGGTGGAAGGGGGAGGAGAGGTGGTGGTATGTACCATTTTGTCCCTCGGCCGAATTTGGTCAGGGAGGCGCTCATGTTTTGTGCTGGTGGGGTGGTGGTGTGTGCGGATGCGGGGATGAGACGGGGCGCGTTGAATGTTGCGCTTGGTTCTGCAGCATTCGTGTGGAAGAGTGCTCGTTGACCCCGGGGGATCGGCAATGTCATGATATTGCACTTTTTGTTGTTGGTGTTGATGTTGATGTTTGCAAGAAGAAAGGAAGGAAGGGAGTGGAATGAACCGTGGCGAAAGTACCGGGATGGAAATGGGTACGATGGGCTATCTCCGCGTTTCGATTTTGGCTCGTGACGACTCGGTGAGGCTGAGCAGATGTGGCGGCACGATGAGGATACAGAGCTGAAGTGACGCTAAAAATGGTTATAGATGGAGGAAGAGGAGAGTATGGATTGCAGTTATGGTAGGTTAGGGGCGTGCCGGACGCCGCTTGGTTTTGAATGATGGTTGTGGACGCTGGACACGCGACTATGATGTGATGCGAGAGGGTCGAGAAATCTGGGGTCTGGGGTAGCGCGGTTGTCTCTGACGGGAGATACCTTTCCCTGCTTCCCCTAGCCCTCCGAGGCAATCTACCATAGTATTCGTCATGGCCAATTACATTGTCCAGGGCTCCAGGTACAGAGATTACAGCGTCGGTCCTCGAAATACCATGGGTTTCTCGGATGAGCAATGGACTGATGTGTCTGGAGACTGACAGGAGATGGTTGGGAGATTGTGGTGCGATGCTTTGGATCATGTCCAGCTTGTCGAAGCCGTGCGGAATCATACCGCTCACGACGGGAAGGCGGGTCCAAGCCCGCAGTGATTATCCTCCAGTTCGCGTACGT
This sequence comes from Venturia carpophila, assembly GCA_014858625.1. Lineage (NCBI taxonomy): Eukaryota > Fungi > Ascomycota > Dothideomycetes > Venturiales > Venturiaceae > Venturia > Venturia carpophila. The sequence goes on from JACTAK010000010.1 coordinate 182,631, forward strand.
AAATTGGCTTCACACTTCAACCAATGGGAGATCGGGAAGCGCGTGTACCGGGAGGGATTGGGCGGAGACTAAGGCCGAGAAGCACGAGCAACGAGAAACAGATGAGCAAAGACACCTCTTCGCAACTCCAAAAACTTGGAATCAGGATCGCAAGAGCCTGGACAAGCCTATGGACCTAACAGTTAAAACGAGCAGAGGTCATGTCTCTTGAGAGGAACAAAAGGGACCAAAAATTGACTAAACTCGAACTCAGGACCTTTCGCCTGCATTGTGTCAGCAATCTGATCAAAAAGTCTGTCGACGATAGAGCTTAGGTGTGAGGCGAACGTAATAGATTTCCGACTTGCCTGTGGTAACAATCGAACCAGTCCGTAGACAGAGAGTCTGAGAGGATTCAGATTTCTGTGGGTCGTTGCTGTGGGTGAATCTGTGGAAACCGCGAGGAAAAAAGCTGTAACCGGTTGTGTTTGGATAGGAAAGCAGGGAAGCGCAAGAAAAAGAAGACTGGAAAAGAAGGTACGGAAAGATGGAAAATGTCTCGACGTCAAAGATGGGCAATCCCAGAAAGTAGGACCTGTCCAGCTCGCGCAAACTTGCGGCTGAATACCTAATGAATTCCGGCAATATTCGGTGTTTTCCAAGCTCTCAATTCTGACTACATCACGCGCAGTCTATTTGTTGTCGCGAAGGGATTTGTTGGTAAAAGGTCTGGAGCTTAGTCAGCGAGCACGTGGTTGGATAAATATCATCAACGTGATTCGTTCTTCACTTCTTTCATCCTTTCACTAAATGAACCATCATCCGAGAGTCAATCCGCTGATATACATATACTGCCAATGAAGAGAAACGTTGGAGTCCGTTCGGATTTCATGAGTTTTAACTAAGATACATGCTGATAAACTCTTCATCGACATGGATAGCGAGCGAACCGTCAGAAATCCGAAGCATTAACAGAGACTCATTAACATCCATTCCAGGTCCAGAGGGGTGATTCTGACGACTTGAACTTATCCATCACACGGGCGTCTTCCCAGCCTCGTAGCGTTTCTTTATCGCCAAGCGGCTTTCTCTCAATACATACTCCGTTACTGTGCTTCCCGTCGTCTTTCTGTAGACTTGGTAATGGAGATTGAATAGAGCTATAGTGATTCTACCAGTCTTTAATGTTCCACCTGCTCCCTGCTTTGATGAATTCGGTGACGTTCGTCGGCTTTTTCGAAGCGAATATGCTCTTGACTACCATTGAATGGAGTCTGCTGGTACCGATCAAGCTGATGATATTCTGTATCGTTCAGTTTCACGTAGCCAGACTGACCGTTTGTGGAGACTGCATAGGGGATATAGCTGCTTTTGTGTAGAAGGTTCTTTGCTGTAGTCGTATTGTCTAATAGACCGCCGTGGATGTACAAGTACAAAAGTAAAGCTGCCGAAAGTTGTAGGGTCAAAGCTGAAGAGAAAAGTTGGAGTCACAAACGTTGGAGAGTCTGGATCTAGTTGTTAAATTTGGGATTGACAAGAGTATCCCAAGCAATCAAGGGAGGATGGTTCGATACTCTTGGCCCTTCATCTAGAACGAACTTTAGCCAAGCGAACTAGACTCTGAACCATGATAGTTAAGCACGCAGTACGTAGCCAGTCGTCGAGGTCCGCACAAGTAACACAAGCCGAATGCTTGACAGTAGGATGTCAAATCCAAACCGCGACAAGCAATTCGACGCGTGGAAAAGGTACACAATCTAGCTAACAGTCCTTACCATACCACTTGTAGCTATTTTGGGACGGAAGCTCAGGCTGAAACGTGCTCGATATGAATGTCACGACCAGATGAAGGCATCGGCATCCTGAGTAGCAAAGCCATCGAGACGTGGATGCGGATGGTTTGACTGGCTTGTGACCGGGTTTAGGCGTGGATCTTGGGGAAGGTTGATAGAGTGTTTCGGGAGCGGATGTGGGACAAGGCACGTCCATGGTAATAAATGGTAGAGCACACAGTACTAGTACCGGACAGATGGACGACGAAGATGGGATACATTGATGTTGTTCCTTGGAGGATACTGATCTGCACGCGAAAGATGGATTTGGTTGTGTTCTTCTTTTGTTCTGATCCTCGGTGGGCTGCGGGACTTTGGTTGTGGAGAGGCGAGTCGGGTGAGTAATTGTGGGAGTTGGCTTACCTTACCACTCATCCAGGCATTGGCCTGCGGAAGAGGGTTGCGGATAGAAACATGCCATACTACTACTCCATATATGTGTATATCTGCTGCTGTCTCCTATAACTCTCAGAACTCACAGGACCATTCCTTCTCTACACCACCCCACTACTCCGAGATCGCCGGCTTCGTTGCTACTTTTCATACTCCCCGGCAATAACCCGGCGACTTGACGGGACATTATAGGAAGAGACAGACGTATTGTAAAATAGTCGCAACACATTCTACAAGATGGTTCACTCTACCGTCGTCACGAACGGCGTCAATGACCACACGAACGGCACCAATGGCACGACAAAGGCGAAGCCGCTACCCAAGAACTTTGACACAGTCGAGGATACGCTGGAAGCATTCTGTACAACTTTTCCCAGCGCATCATCTGACAGAATACTCGCTAACCCCCCAACCCAGCAAGAGGCGAATTCGTAATCATCCTCGACAGCGAATCCCGCGAAAACGAAGGCGACCTCATCATCGCCGCCGAAGACGCAACGCCCGCCAAAATGGCCTTCATGATCCGCTACACATCAGGCTACATCTGCGCGCCCGTCACCCGCCAACGAGCCCTCGAACTGGATCTGCCACAAATGGTTGCCGTCAACGAGGATACACATAGGACAGCGTACGCCGTCTCCGTCGATGCTGTGACGCCCGAGTTGAGCACGGGCATCAGCGCCACGGATCGTTCGAATACAGCGCGTTTCCTTGCGAAGCCGGGCGCGAAGCCTGAGAATTTTAGGAGACCGGGACATGTTTTGCCGTTGCAAGCGAGAGATGGGGGGATCAGGGAGAGGCACGGGCATACGGAGGCCGGGGTTGAGTTGTGCAGATTAACTGGCAAGCAACCTGTCGCCGTTATTTGCGAGATGGTGTTGGATGGGGAGGAGGTTGAGGGTGTGCCTGAAAGAGTTGGTGGGGGCATGATGAAGAGGGATGACTGTCTTGAGTTCGGGAGGAGGTGGGGGGTGAAGGTTTGCACGATCGAGGCCATGGTTGAGTATGTTGAGGGGAAGGAGGGGAAGTTGGACGTCGAGGGAAGTGATTATTGACGAGGCCGATGGTACATGCCAGGCGCGTCCTGCGGATTGTGTTAGGATACTCGGTCGGTCTGGCAAGGGAAATTCCTGGTCGTATATTTGGACCGTGATAGAAAGTGTTTTGTATCATACTATCATAGGACTCCTCCGCAGGCAAGGCTTTGTAAGATACATTTCCCCCTTTGTCGCGCACTCCATTCACCATCTCTTTCTCTATGTAACTGAAGACTCTTTCGCTTCGAAATCCGCACCACCATTTCTCCCATATCACGTCTCAGTCCTCACGATCATTCCTCTAAATCTTCCTATTACCTCGTCAACAAATACCAGCTCTCACATTCCTCAGACTTCTGTTCCACCATCTTCCTCACCTGGTTTTTAGGCTCCCGATCACCTACCTCTGGGTCCATAATCCAGATATCAACCCACGTCACTGGTTTCGAGACTGTCGCTTTTCCGACGTGATTTATGGCATTGTGGGGGACTGCAGGTGAGACTATTTGTATTGTGATCTAGTACGGATTGTCCAGCTCTGGTTTGAGCACTATCGCTGGTTGATGCCAAACACCTTAAAGCAACGATGGTGGGGCAAAGGGACAAAACCCATGACAAAGAACATTGGTATCCAGCATTCAAGATATCATACACTCATCCATCCGAACCATAAACACCCTCCTGACTCAGAAAAACAGAAATATGCGTCATCCACAACAACAAATACAAAAGATATCCAGCCTCTCCCTCCACCGCCAACACCTCCCATCGTCTATTTCCATTTCCCAATCTACCCAACCTACCAACTGCAGATCTAAATACCGACCTCCCTCTCCTTAGCCAATTCCTCCCCCCCTTTATCCCCACTCGCCTTAGCCTCTTCCTCAACCTCAAAGTCAAGTTCAGCATCAAACCCCTCAGGCGTTCTAACATCAATCCCCAACCTCTCAAAAGCCTCCACAATCCTCTCCTTCTCCCCTTGCCCCAGATCCGCTTCCAACTCAATATCATCCTCCTCCTCCTCCTCCCCCTCCTCTCCATCATCCCTATCCTCATTCTCAACACTATCAGCACTATCCTCTCTCCCCCCCGAGAAAAGCGCCCGTCTCTGCTCATTATTAAGTCGAACCCCCTGACCACTACTACCCCTGGAGACATCGCCATCATTCATCTTATCCATATCACCAGCCTTACCCACCACAAGCGACCTCGCAGATTTACGCATAACGATCCCCACATCCTCCCCCTCCGAATCCGGAAGCGAATCATCGCTCCTGAAATCCCCACTCGCACCACCGCTTTCCACCATCACATGTCTCATGCCACCATACCCACTACCAACCCTACTCCCCCCATCCACCCCCACCTCCTCGCCCGAATCCTCCCGATGCAACCTCACAAGTTCATCATCTTCATCTTCCTCTTCGTCTTCGTCCTCGTCGGAATGGAGATCTGCGGAAGCGGCTTCGGCTTCGGCGCGGCGGGCCGCGAGACGCGCTGCGAATTGTCTCCTTGCGCGGGATGGGGGAACGTTGAGAGGGGCGATGGTGGAGTCTTCTGCGAGACCGGTTGTCGGATCGATCATCGTTGCCTGATGGCGTTGTTAGCAATGGTCTTCTGTGGTGAGGACGAAAGCGAGGTGATGTGATGTTGATGCGGTACGATTGTGCGGGAGGGATTCGTGTGTGAATGTGAATGGTGTATGTCTTCAGTTTCCACAGGCTCTTGATTCGATTCGTGAAGACACCTGAGCAAACCCAGACCGTGAAGAACTGGGCTCCAATCCAAACGGACCTCTTCCCCACAATCAGGTCACTTGGCACTGACTGGTCGATGAATGAGGGGGAGGGTGACATGACGTGGTGCAAGGGGCCAACGTGGACAACGTTGAATGATAGCTGGCGCACTGGTACTGGGGAACGCACTGGGGTAACATTGAAAAACAGAAGAATTGACGAAAGACTATCGATTGATGATGAATGGATGCTTGCTTATTGTACAAGGAAGAAATAACGACCAAAAAAAGGGAATGTAATTCGTGGCCATGGCGTCGTTCGATTCGTTTTCGTATGCGTAGTTGTGCGGAGCAGGAATCCTCCACCAGCTGATGGACAACCCCCAAAAATGAGCGAGTCGTGACAAAAAATGTAGTAAGAATACAGAGCCAGAAGAGTGAAGAACGCGCGCAACGTCGGATTCAAAACTTAGAGCCGAGACTCTTCCTCGTCATCATAAATGTCCTCCCCAGGAGAAGCCCGCCACATTCCATGGCGGATGCTCCTAGCCGGCGAAACGATTTGATAACCTTCGAAAGAGCCGTCAAGCCCGAAGAACTAGATCGATCATCAACGCAGACGTCAAAAAGCAAGGGGATTCATCAATCATCGATAGTCCATGTCAACATCTTCAAACGAGAGTTCACCCACTTGATCCTGATCCTCAATCGGGCTGGGTTTTGGGAATTCGCTGTCCCCTCCTTGCTCGCCGCCCTCCATCTCTTCGTCCTCCTCGTCGCTGCTTCCGTGGTTGAAACCTGAAAGTAAGCTACTGCCACTGAAGAGATAACCGCCGGATGATGTGTTACCAGTTGCACTCGTGAGTTCCGCTGTATCCAGACCCATCGCTCCAGTGCCAGCCGAGAGTCCTGACAGGGCCGAGCCGGCGCCTGCGTTGCCACCATAACCTTGCGCGGCATTGACGGCATTGAGCACTGCCTGTCTAGGACCGACAGACATGTCAGGACGGACACCACCGAGGATCGCGTTATCCCTTTCGCGTGTTTCTGCTAGCGTTTGTTCTACATACTGAACCCATTGGTTCGCCATGACTTTATCGAGTACACTTTGGCTGAGACACTCTGGTGGGTGTCGTTCAGTGAATTTGACGACCTCCTCAGCGATGAGGGTGAGATGGCCCATGTATCCGAGACGCATGTTGTTGTCTTTCTGAGCCTTGTCGCTGGCTTGCTGGCCTTCGACAATGCGTTCCGTGATGCGGCCTGTTTCGAAAAGGTCGATTGCAAGAGAGCGATTGAATCCGCGATTCATCTGGCCGTTGAAAACTTGTTGAACAACGTCGTAAACTACATTATGCAAGAAATTATTCCAAGGAAATCGGAAAAAGAAATCCTAGGCAGTCAGTCTAGTCCAGTCTCTAAGATTCGCTCACTCACGAGAATCGTTGGTACTACATGGTGCTCTACAAACTTCATCTTGAGCAAATCGCCAACAACAGGTTGGCCGTCAATATCTAATTCGTAGGGAGGAACTTCGTCATCTTCACTAGCTTGCGTCACAAAAACTGCTTGACCCTCGCCTGTAGGGTTCCCTACGACAGACGCCTCTGGTGCTTGGTCATCGGCGGTGTTGCTGCCACCTCTTGCTTGTGGAGGATCGGTTTTTGCAGGTGATAAGGGACGTTTTCCGGAGAACAAAGGAGCAGGCTTGTCGTCATCCATATCTGGGGGCAACGCTAATGGCTGGTCGCCAGTGTTCTCTGGTAAGTCCTTTGTCGGCGAGTCTTCCATGACAGTATCCTTGTCTAATTCGACATTGTTGAGTCTGTCTGTCAGGCCAGCAGAAGTTGGGGAGTCCGCATCTTTAGCTTCCGCTTCCACCTTTGCTTTGCCGTCCGATTTAGAGCGGGCATGCGCTTTCTTTGGTGAAAGTGGAGGCACCGTCAAATCATCGTCCGGGTTCTTTATCGGACTTCGCGGTCGAACTCGAGGTGATCGCTCTAATGGCGCGCCCACAAACTGTTCCTTGTCATCAAAAGAGTCCTTCATATCGTCCACGTTAGCTTCGGAGGCAGTTACATTCTCGAACCCATCCTCGGCTCCATTGGACACTTCCAGAGGTCGCTTTATCTCTTCGGGTGATTCATTCGACAGCGAAGGAGCTCGTGCATGATGGAATCCAGAGCTGTCAACACTCGTCCCAAAGTCGTCCTCGTTGTTGGCTTCTGATGAATCTTTAGCCAGTGAAAGCTTGCCCTCAGCCTTCAATCGCTCACGCTCAGCGTCTCTCCGCCTGACTTCCGCTTCACTACCGCGTTCGTTGAGCAATGCCATGTTGCTGCAATGTAGCAACTCTGCCATCAACTCGCAAGTCTTGAATCGATCAAAACCAAGGGGCTCAATCTTGTCGCCAAATGCGATTTTGAGCTCCTTCTTTTGGCTCGCGTTGCCGATGAGATCCATGAAATTTGTGACATTCTTGGCGAAGCATCTGAGCAATGTTCCGAGATAGATTGGGTCCGATGACTTTGGCACTGGGCCAATCTGGTTGTCCAAGTCGTAGTCCGAGTTGTTTTTTCTTATCACCTCAATGATGATACCAACACCGACAGTCAAAGTATTGCCGCCACGAAGCATATCCGTGATCAGAGTCTGTACACATTCTTCGGACACCAATTGTCGCGTAAGCTCGTTTGGCCCAATCACATTTGTATCTTGCGCGGTTGCGTTTGCAGAAATGGTGATGATGGCTTTCAAGAAGTCGCCCGCGGATGTTTGTGTCGCAGCTTCTCGGTCAGGGGCGAGATTCGAGAGGAGGAGCGGGATGAGGTTTTGCGTTTGTAGCCACTGTATGCATTTTAGCTTCCTAACCGCGACACGAAACGCAGCGTACTCACATCGACAATCCCCTGGCCGCCCTCGCTACGTTCCATGCTGATAATCTTGAGCAACAAGTCCATGATGGTTGGGCAGTCAACGTGTTTCAACATGTTCGGCACAACACCATCAATTGATTTGAGGACTTCAATCATCTCTTCCGTCTTTTTGTCGAAAAGCGAATCGTTGACCTTTTGGAAGTAGCCAGCCTGAACGGCATCGAGCGGAGCATCCTGCTTGAGGTAGTCCCAGAACTTGTGCAGAGCATCCCTATTTTCCAGTATGGCCTCGGATATCGACCAGACATCACAAGACAGAATTTCGCAAGCAACATAGGCGTACTTCATGCGCTGCTTCTCCTCTTTTGTCTCTTCTTCGGCTTCTAGCTTTCCGACTGACTTCGAGCGTGACCTCCTCTTTTTGCCGAAAAAACTGTTGAGAGGGTTCCCACTTGACGCCTCTTCCTCCTCAAGCTCTGGAGTTTCCTGATCCTCGTCCTGTTTGGGCGCAGTAACGTACTGCAGAAGTCTTTGCAAAACATTGTCGTCGCGGAGGAATTCTATTAGCTTCGAGTTCTGCTGCTTCAATTCCTGGATCAGGTCGGACTCGTCCAGCAGCTCCTCAACAGTGACGTCTGGTTTGTCGAGTATGGAATCTAAGGTAGAGATGTTGGCATAGCCTCCGAAACGCCAGAACATGATGGTCTAAGTAATGTTGACAGCAGATAAGAAAGTGCGACGTAGGTGCTTGGTGGGAGGTTCTCGGAGCGCGGAGAGTCTCCTGTAGGGTATCATGCGCGTAGGATGGACGAGTGAGGTCAGGTGGAGTCTGGACGGCAATAGCTGGAAAAATGGGGTTCAAGGTGTCGCGAGGATCGTGGGCGTGTGTTTTTGCTGCTGGGGTCAGAGAGCAACGGGGGGTGATAGCCTTGTTGGACACGTCGATGATGCAGCAGTGGCAGCGGACGACGACGATGGGTATGCAAACGTGGTCGCACAGTGTCAGCCTGCGTCTCTCAATGGGGCTGTCAGCGATTGATGTATGAGTGTGTATCTGCTAGGGGGAGAGGGGGAGCATATAAGCTTGGATACGGCAGTACTAGTAATCCTCCAGGTACTCGGTCGTGCCCGTGATCGAAGCGAGCGTGCGGCGCCCAGGTGGGAGACGCATACTAGATCACCGGCGGGCCAAGCAGAGGGAAGAAACAACAAGCACTTCGACATATGTTCAACTGATACATAGCTTCTTCACTGCTACAGCTGCCCCTCCAACATACGAGACTCCCCCCCGATACTCGGTCCTTGCCTTGCTGCTACAGTTAGTAGTCTGTGCCAACTGCCAATCCCACAGGCAAACACGACCAAACCCTCACAGACCCCAGGCGGCATTAGGGGACCGCCATGAACCGCCTCTTCGGAGCAAAGAATACTGCCCCAAAGCCCACCTTGAACGGCGCCATTTCAAATGTGCGATCCTGCCACGACTCTGCCCATCTCCCCCGCCATATCCAAGCTAACCCTCCACCAGGTCGACACCCGAATAGAAAGCATAGACGTCAAGCTCGCAAAGCTCAATGGCGAGCTCACTTCCTACCAGCAAAAGCTCGCCAAAATGCGCGATGGCCCCGGGAAGACTGCCATAAAACAAAAAGCCCTCAAAGTCCTCCAGCAACGCAAAATGTACGAATCGCAACGGGATCAGCTGCAACAACAATCGTGGAACATGGAGCAGGCGGGTATGATGCAGGACAACCTTAAGAACACAATGACCACGGTCGACGCTATGAAGACAACCACGAAAGAATTACGGAAGCAATATGGCAAAGTCAATATTGACAAGATTGAGCGGTTGCAGGACGAGATGGCTGATCTGATGGACATGGGCAACGACATACAAGACGCTATCAGCAGGAGCTATGATGTGCCAGAGGATGTCGATGAGGCTGAGCTGGATGCTGAGTTGGAAGCGCTTGGTGAAGAGGTGGCCATGGACGGTATTGGAGCTGAGTCTGAAGGCCTGCCTGGCTTCTTGATGGACGAGACAGCTCCGCCCACGTTCATCGACGAGCCACCTGATGCTGCGAAAATGAAGGAGGCTGCTACCTAGTCGGTGAGTTGTTTCGAGTGACGATGTTTGATTTTCAGCGTAGCAGCCGCGATTGCAGCATCACGGCATCAATTGGTCCATAACTTGCATTTTATGTGTTATGATTATATCACAGCGGCTCTCTAGCACCATGCCATAATCCCTCAGAAGAAATGATTTGGAACCATCAGAGGGCTTCTGGCCGAAGATTTTTGTTATGTCTAATACTTAGAACTTGCTACTGACTATTGGACATCGAGTCGGGGATAGTCACCTGATCCTGTGAGAGCTAAGATTAGGGGTCTCCAAAGGCCACAGAACAGCAGCTATTTGATTTGCTGCCCGCATCATTTCAATTGTTCATTGTTGGCTTTTGCTTTCTGCGATATTCACTGCTTTCGACATAGTTCTGGCTATCCAAAGTGCGTTACATCACAACGGCTGTTCCAGCTGCCCACCTTACTCCACGTCAAGTTTACCGCACTCGATGCCCCTCCACAATCTCAAGGCCTCAAAAATGGCATGTTTCCACGAGCGTTTCTGCTCCTAAACGAATCTGCTACTACACGTCTCCCACATCCATGACCAATACTAAACGGTACAAACGAGATTCGTTCCAATACTCCATCCAAAATATGTGAAACGGCACGGATGTCCTTTGAATCACCTCCGGGGAAGACAAGTCGAAAGGGGTCAAGCCCATCAGAACCCAGTCCTTGGGCCAGTCGCGACGACTCGACACACTAAATCCACCCAGCCTTCCGCAACAAACCACGTCAAGAATTAAAGATCAAAGGCCCCATCAGCAAACTGCGTAGAGTCTCTTCAAGCAACACGGAGCACTTTTTTAGTGGAGACTCGCACGTCGATAAAGAAAGCGACGAAAAAGAAATAATCGAGTTTGAAGATGAAGACGAAGAAAATCCCTGCAACTGGTCAAAGAGGAGGAAATGGGTCATCACAATCACTCTCTGTATCATTGGCATCTTGATAGGCTTACCAGCTGGTGCCTATGGCGCTGGTGATGCGGGCAGGTCGCAGGACTTCCATATCCCTTTCCCACATCTCTTCTGGGCCACTACAGGCTGGAATCTTGGCGCAGCGCTCTTTCCCCTGTTCGTTGCTCCACTGACCGAAAGCAGGGAAGGATGTTTGGATATTTCTCTTCTTATATTCTTTTCGTGGTGTGGTTGTTCGGCCAGGCACTTTTCCTTCTGCTCAAGAAGACGAGAAATGACGTTGTTCTCCAAAAGCGAGCGAAAACGATGAGATAAGAGGAAGTTAGAAATGCGTGGGCACACTCCGAACTCAGTGGCGACTCTCTCAAGCAACAGATCAAAACCTCTGTGTTTCGACACGTGGAAATGCTGTTTACAGAACCTGTGGTCACCACCTTCACACTCTGGGTCAGTTTTGCATGAGGAATCCTTCAAGTCCCAAGCCTAAGCAAGCTCCCCTCTACTAATCCCCCTTCCAACCCTACCCTGCAAAAAAGACGAGAAACCTAACACTCAAAGCTTCCTCTTCCAAAATCTACGAACTAAAACTTCACCACCTTTCAAACCTAACTCATCCAAATCTCCTGCTCCGCCGGCGCCATAACAGGCATGTTCCTAAACCTAATCCAAGACACCCTCTACCTCCGCTCCGCCCGCCGCAATGAAGAGAAGATTGGGTGAGGGAGGAATAGGAACAGATCTCGGGAATGGTCACTTTGTTGGGATTTTGTATTCTTATTGGAAACAAAGGGTTTAGTTGAACCTGAGACACCTAACCTCCTCTCGAGTTGGTATCCTACTCCCACAGATTCCTTCGCCGCCGAGGTAGTGTTTGCTTATCGTTGACACAATCATAGCAGATATATCCACTTTCTCGAGCCGCTCTACACATGTCGCGTACTCTATCTAAGTCACTGCTATTCAGTGAGACGTCCGAATCCTCAACATGCCAGAATGCCCCAAAGCCTACCTGGTCCTGCCATCTTTCAAACTCTCAGTGTACAATATTCTTTTCCTCATGCCGCACCAGTACTACTAAACTCGTCTATGGGTATCTCTTGCTTTACCGCGGCTGCTGGCGGCGCCACCTCTCTCGTCTGAGTTGAATACCCGAATCTGTTCTCAGTGATGCTGAGACCGACTTCGCGCCCGGCGTCGAGACCCTCCAAGTCATCGCAAAGATCGAAACTGGCTTTATCTGCCGCAATCGCTACGGCGCGTGCTGGCGTGATTTAGTGCCCAAGCCATTTCTGAACAAAAAAAAAGGGGGGGGAGGTGTGAATCTAGAGAAGAAACTCACAAATCACAGTTTCGTCTGCGGCCATTCTCATCATGACATCTGTGCAATCGCTCACTTCTGCCATTTTGACGCCCATGCGCTCCAAGTGACCCCGGAATGGCTGCGTCAGTGGTGTTTTAACGTGTGCTGGCGCGATCAAGTTGCATCGCAGGGGAGGACCTTGAGCGCCCATGGCAAACCTGTTCCCTCTCAATGACCGGAACAAACCTCTCACGCCCCATTTCGAAGTGCAGTAACCGTAAGCACCGGTCATGGACGTGTAGCCACCCATACTGGATACGAATATGATTTGCTTCTCCGACTTGGTTAGCCCCGGGTGCTTTTTGAAGTAATACATGGCGAGATGCGTGGTAGTGAAAACAGCACCCAAGTTTATATCCAGAACCCGGTGAGGCATCGGTTCCGGGTCTCCGTTGCCGTTTTCTTTAACTTCATCGAGCCAGCCTCGTGGTCCACCGTTTGAGACTCCCGCGGCTGGAATGACAATGTCTAGCGTTTTGTTTGGGCAGAACTCGACAGCGGATTTGAAGGCGGAGACTTGGGCCTCCCAGGAGGTGACGTCGCAAAGGATGAATTGGGCTTTGTGACCTGCTTCCGTGATTTCCTGGACGGTAGACTCTGCTTCGGCGGTTTTTACGTCGGCAATGGTAACATAGACGCCTGCTTCCGCGAGGGCGAAGGCGATGCCCTGACCTATTCCTGACGCGCCTCCTGTAATAAGTGCACTCTTGTTTTTCAGAGAAGAGGTATCGCAGTTTTTGGAGAGGTCGATCTTTAGGCTTGGTGCGTCCAGATCTAGAGGCCCGCGTTGTTTACGTTCTGCTGCCATTTTGGTGGATGGTGAAGAGGATAAAAAGTATGGGTATGAGGAGTGATTCGAAAGTCTAGGATAAGAGAAGGCAGGGAAATGCTGTTGCCTATATGAGGTACACAATCAATCGACACGTGCTCCATAGGGAGCACGGAGGTTATGAATACATCAGAGCTCGTCGGATCGAACCTTCAGCTGATCTCATTTCGCGAGTCGAACATCACATCTGGGAATGCGCGAAGGGTACATGAGACGCTTTCTTTCGCGAAATGGTAGCGGAGTTCAATTGATTTCGGGATGCCTTGCGATTCGTAAAAATGCAGCGAGGATGATGAATGCGTGCCGAGGCTGAGATACTTGCGGACCGACCACTTGGTGTCTCCGTGCTGTGGTGGGTGTGTTATAAATTGAGCAAAACGTCGCCTCCTTGTTAAGGTTCTTCGTCATGGAAACTCGTTTATCGCTGCATTACGAGCACATTTTCCAAAGTGGCCTGTTTCTGAGAATTATGATTTTAGGAATTATGACCATGTTATAACATTTATGGCTAAAATTGAGATTTGGGATGAGGGTCTTTCGGTGAAAATAAAAGATGATGGGTGAACGTTCGGTTGAAGTGACGACTCGAAGGAGAAAAAAGGAAGAAATGTCTCATTCCACCTGAGATATCAACTCGACCTAGACCTCGACCTGGAGCATCTGGTACCAGCATCTCTTCGATCATCCCGAATTTTCCTTCACCATCAGCATTATCCTCAAGGTCGTTTCTCTGGCCCCTCTCTTTGCTCTCCTCTTTGCATCCTCGCCAACAGCGGGACATCATGGCCCGAAGCATCAGCTGAGGAACCTTGACGTGGATACTGTATCTATAGTAGGCCGCGACTTCATGGTCAGGGACCCAGATCTGCTGAACACCAGACATTCAGCTTGTATATCAGCTCTCGTACCAGGCGAGATCTTTCTTTGTCCGTTCGTATTAGCATCCAGCAGCAAACTAGAAAGCCCCAACAAATTTGTCGTTGAGCAAAGTGGAAGTCTTTGGAGGGATGCTTGGAAGGAGGCAAGTCGAACCCAGGGGTACGATGGCAACGTTTATGTGATGTTACGGAGGAGTGGGACTGATCAAATCGAATCAAGGATCATTAGAAAGAAAGCAGTTGAGCTTTCAAATGACCGACGTTTTGTATCATCACGTGAGAGCAAGAAAGACGCTTACTAACCCTACACTTCACAGCACTCGACTTTCACCGCCGCTCATTCATCCACTCTCGCATACCCTTCGCCTTCAATCGCTCCACGAATACTGCGTCCTCCTCGCACAAATGGTTGCTAACAATCGGAGGATATAGAAGCTCCAAAGGGACTTCCCGCACCTGGCATTGCGTGTCCGCCGCACAGGTGCCCATGGGAGTCAGCTCCACGATGTGTCCGTCACCGTACTCGGGTGCTGTGAGCACTTTGATCATCTGTTCCGCGATCATCTCAGGGGTGAGCCCGACATCAGTTGGCAACAGCCTGTTCTTACAGTACTCCTGTTGGGTCATTAGAGTGTGTGCCATGCCTGGTGTGACCGCCGAATTGCGGATGCCGAATGTGCTGCGGAGCCGGCCTGTACTCTTCACGAAGCTGATGACTGCAGCTTTGCTTGCAAATAGAAAGGGACCTGCATAAGATGGACGTATCCACCCGCACTGGCCAGCCAGAGGAGATTTCCCTCAATCTTGTTTTCTAGTCACGCTTGTTAGCACATGGGAATCTGGAACGATGGCATCACCAATCTCGAGGAGGAGGAAACTTACGAGACCAGTAGTCAATCGCAATCTGCGCGAGCCGAATTGGAGCCATCGTATTGACAGCGAAGGTCTGGTATACGCCAGGGTTGCAATCTGCCGAATCTGCAGCCAAAGAATTGTGGTCTGGGTTGAACCAGAAGCTGCTAGAGGGAGGCTCAAATAGGCCAGCACCATTGATGACGATGTCGACGCGGCCAAACTTCTCCACAGCACTGTCGAAAAGCGTCCTCAGTTGGGCCCAGTCGACAACATCGGTTTTGATGAAGATAGCCGAGGGTGTCTTGTTGATATTTTCAGAAGAACTATCCGGGTACTGAGCAACAAGCTCCTTGGCTTCAGGTCGCATACGCAGATCCGCGAGGACGACAGAAGTGCCGGCCCGGAGAAGTAACTTGACCGTGGCGAGGTTAATGCCAGAACCAGCACCTGTTACAATGGCGATCTTGTTCTCAAGATCGTATGGCTTGACCCAAGCCGGCGTGTCGATGTTGATGGCTGAACCCATATTGGAACAGAATGATAATGGATGCCAAGGTGAGGTATAGGAGAGCAATTGTTTGCTATTCAAGTTTTGTTGTGGGAGAATAAAGTGTTGAGCATAAGACGACAACTGAGGTCTATATTGACATAACGGGTCTCAGCACGTACCACGAGGCACAGCGAACACACGCATCAGATCTCCCGAGGTCGCACGAGGTTCTGTACCTGGCTAATGGCTTCGATCCGGCCGCCTCTCCACAAGCACTCGCAGATCGGGTTTGCATGCACTGGTCCCTCTGCCGGGCGATTCAAGAAGGGCTCACACTGATGAAATGCTCTAGATGATCTCCTAGCTCCCAGGATACGCAGTTGATTAAAGAAAGCTACAACAGCAACGGGAAATCCTACCTTGTCTTCTTCACGCTGCACTCGAGACTGACAGATCTTCTTGACGGAATTTCCAAAACTTAATGAACTCCGGCTGCCACCCGCAACGTCCCGCCCGTATGAAGTTGTGGTTATTTCGGCCGTGGGCCGACTCCTGGATCTGAAAGTCTATATCAAAAGTAGAATCCATCTCCAGCTCGTCCAGGCCGCTATCCGTTGGTCGTTTCCATGAACAACTACCGGCTACCAACACTAGTCGCCCACAACGCGGAACATCATCCTGCCTTCCATTGAATAACCTTTCAACCCCGACTCTTGTCTGGCTCCACTCAAGCTTTCGCGGGACGGAATAGTCAGAGTATAGCTAGGCCGTCCGTACATATGTTTCTTTGATCTTAAATGAGACATCGATTGCTACGAGTTTTGCGGTAGCAACGAGGCAGTGTTCCGCAGTCGAAAAAGGCGTTATGGAATGGATACAGCTAGAATTTCTGGGTTCTAGTAGAG
Organism: Venturia carpophila; assembly: GCA_014858625.1. Taxonomy (NCBI): domain Eukaryota; kingdom Fungi; phylum Ascomycota; class Dothideomycetes; order Venturiales; family Venturiaceae; genus Venturia; species Venturia carpophila. Next base: position 198,845 of record JACTAK010000010.1, read on the forward strand.
GTTTTAAGCATGAAGCTTTGCTATTGAGAGGCGGTGGGAATGTGGATGTAAAAGAACAGCTTCGCTTTTGTTTTCATGGGCCATTATGCTGGCAAGGCTGATACAATGCTAGGCTTAATTGAGAGGCCCACTTAATCTTGGTCAGCTCACCAATAGGCCCTTCTTCTCTATTGATAGAAATTCTCTAGCATTAGGCCTGGACCGACTGTGGTGGTGTAACACCTCAGCTCTTGGGACAGTTCTTGCGGGAGGACGCAACAGCAGCAGATAAGACTTAAATGTCTACAGGGTGAAGAAGAAGAGTGCTTCCAGCTCTTCTTGTCCTTATGGTATCTTCTTTCAGCCCTTCATCAAAGCCAAGCAAGGTTTCCGCCCGGGGGTATTCGGTATTTGGTAAGCGAAAGACCATCAAGAAGAATAGCCGCTGTAAGACGAGACGCCTTCCTAAGAATGGAAGAGCGGGAAGGCAGGAAAATGAACCTGCCTCTCCGACATCACTGCCCTAGCTACAGCAACTGGTGATGGAGAGAACCCGTGGGCTAAGGACGGGTATTTTTAGGGGGGAGGGGAAAGAGGGCGACGACGAGAGTGCAAGGGAAATGATTCGGAATGAGGGTGTGAAGAATGGGATCAGAGTTACGGGCAGGTTTGAGAGGAGGATTTCTATCATGGGTGAGAGAGAGGAGAGAGTGAGAGGGAGGGAGGGAGGGAGTACAAGGAAGGAAGGGAGTACAAGGAAGGAAGGAAGGAATGAAGGAGGTATCGTGGCTTCCAGACAGAAAGTCTCGAAGGCGGGTCGTACTGGCGGTCTATAACCCTTGTACTAGCTTTTTAAAATATCGTCTATGAAATGTACAACCACGTTTCTTTACTGAGCTGGAAATTCCGCAACAGGTAGACAGGTAAATATCCAAGTTCGAGGGACGCCTCTACCACACACACGTTTCCATCGCTTACCGCCTCGGTACCTTATCTATCGCCAGTGCCCTTGATGGAAAATCAATGCAGATCAAAGCGCTATCAGCGACGTGTAAGACGTACAAGACACGAGAAAGAGAGTACTCCACCCCATCTACCCTCTCCCACGCAAATCCCAAAAATCACCTGTAACCCTCCCACATCACCTCACTCACTCACTCACTCACCCTCACAAACCAACCAATCACAAAATCACCCAGACGGCATCTCCCCTTCCTGCTTTGTGTGTGTGTGAAAAGTGTATGTGGGGAGACGAGCCAAGACCCACAGACGACAGACGATTTATCTTCTTGGGGATCCCCCAAAAAAAACAAGGGGAAAAAAAACAAACGATGGGTGGTACATACACATTACCTGCCTGCCTGCCTGCCTGCCTACCTACCTACTCCATCAACGTCCCGACAGATCCCCGGATCAAATTACTTCCACCATCTCTTTACCTATATCTCATCATCGCGGCAGAATCGAAAAGCACAACAGACATATCCACGCGTCATCATCCCAAACGCCACACGCTTGCTAGTTGGACACACGCCGCGCTGAAAAGAAGAAGGGAAACACAAAGTCATAGGTAGATAGATGTAGGCTCCACATGAACCGAGCCCCCGCCACAAAACGAACCCTTCACTCAGAATCACTGGGAACATCAGACATCGCTACAACCTCTTTATCCTTCCTTGCCTTCCTGGTAGCCCTCCCGTTCATATTGCTATCCACTTTCTTCGCCCCCTTCCCCTTAGCAACAGGCTGGACCGGGGCCTTCGCCGTCTTCTTAACCGCGTCTCCCTTCTCCTTCTTCTTCTTCACCGCAGACGCAGACCCGTTCGTCGTTTTCGGTGACGGTCTCTGCAGCGTCGCTTTCTTCTTAGCTGCAGGTTTGGCCGATGGAGGGCTTGCTTCTTCTTCTTCTTCCTCCTCCTCCTGTTCGGAAAGTGCTGAGCTCTCGTCCTCCGAGATCGTCATAGCGAGTGTCTCGCGCTTTCGAGTGGTGCGTGAAGATTGGACAGCGGCTTTGGGCTCAGCTGGAGCCTCCGTTTCTGGCGCTTCCGTCTCTTGTACAACAGCATCTGATTTCCTCGGCCGACCACGGCCCTTCTTGGCTGGGGGTTCAGATCTCTGCTCGGATATGATGGGCCCTGGCTCTTCCTCTGCCTCTTCTGGCGCAGCATCTGATTTCCTCAGCCTACCACGGCTCTTTCTGGCTGGGGGAGATAATTTCTGCTCAGTGACGATAGGCTCGACGTCTTTTTCTGCCTCCTCAACCACCGTCTCTGCTTTCCTCGGCCTGCCACGGCCCTTTTTGACCAGAGGTGATGATTTGTGCTCCGGCGCGACAATTTCCTCCTGTTGTTCGAGCTCCATCTCAACAACAGGGTCTGCTTTTTTCGGCCTGCCGCGGCCCTTCGTGGCCGAAGGCGCAGGTTCCTCTTGCGGCAGAGCATTTGCCTGAGACTCTGCTTCCTTTTGCACACCGTTCTCGGACTTCCTCGGTCTGCCACGGCCTTTTCTGGCAGAAGGCGCGGGCTCTTCTTCCGGCGCAGCAGCTGGCTCAGCGTCTACCTCCTTTTCGACAATAGAGTCGAGCTTCTTCGTTCTGCCACGACTTTTCTTGGCCGGCGGTGACGACTTCTGTTTGATAATGATAGCTTCTTCCTCTTCCTCCTCTGGCTCCTTCTCTGCCACCAATTCTGGCTTTCGTGCTCTGCCACGGCTCTTTTTAGCCGATGTTAAGGGTTCAGGTTCAGGTTCAGGTTCGACCTCGACCTCGACCTCGACCTCGACCTCGACCTCGACCTCAGAATCAAGCGCAGGCGCATCTGAGAGCTCAGAATCAGCGTCTGCCACAACAGCTTCGGCCCGCCGTGCCTTCTCACGCCCTTTTCTGATCGGTAATGCAGGTTCCGGTTCTGGCTCGACTGACATCTCGGCCTCAGTTTCTGGTGGCGGGGCTGACAGATCAGACTCGGCATCCGAAGCATCAGCCATCTCCTCGTCGCCTTCGGACTCCACGACCTCTTCTTCATCACTAGATTCCAAGTAACTCTTTTGCACAGTCGCACGACCACTGCGACGACGATCACTCAATGGTGCTGCTGGGTCGGAGGAGTTGAAGTTATCAACTCGCTTCTTCTTTTTCTTTGGCGTCTTGGCCGGGGTCAACCTAGCGGTTTTCTTTGAGACTTTGCGCTCACTGTCAGGTCCTTTGGCACGCTTCTTTGCCCGATTTTCCGAATGATCAATCTTGCGCTGCATGAAAATCAGTCATCCTGTCATGATCGTTTTGCAGTTCCTGATTAACATACCTTCTTGCTCTTCAACGCAGCTCGTACAAGAACATCCATATCCTCACGCAAAGCATTCGGAAGATAGTTCTTCATTGCTACCGCCTGCGCAGTATCATGATCGGGAATCTTCCTGAAAATACCATACGGCATAGACGCTTTCCCTGGGAAGACTAGTAAAGTCCAGCCCTTTTCGTCCTTGTAAGCTTCGATAATTGCCACACTGAGATCGCTGAGCATATACAGCCTCTCGTTCATCTTCTCCAGCAGGTCCGACTTTGAAGGGTCGACGATGCCATCTTGAACGGCTTTGCACCGCTGCGCAAGGTGGTTGATGAGACTGATATTGTCGCGTGTAGCCACACACTGCAAATAGAAAATGATGAAGGACATGAAAATTTTCAGTGTTTCAATGAGTTCTTCTTCATGGTCCGCCTCTGTCTTCTCTTCGTCAGGCGTGTCATCTGAATCCCAATCAGGGTGATGTGCAAGCAGACTGAGTAACCGAGCAAAGACACTCTCCATGACAGTTTCATTCGCTCGAGCGAAAGTGGCAGCGCGGGCTTTCAGCCAGGTGATCGCGCCTTCCTTAATGGCAGGAATCGGTTCATGACCGAGCAAGAAGAGCGGCGTATAAAATTTCGGAGGCAGCTTTCCTTGACCAAGGTACTTTCGGATCTTGTTGACAAAGCCAGAGCGAATATGTTCGTTGGGGTCCATGGCAAGAGTGGACATGTTGTTGAACGCGCTCAAAGCTAATGCCTTCTCGAATCGCTTCTCGCAACACATCTTGAGAAGCAAATCTGCAGCGACGAGGCGGAGTCTCGACATATGCGCCAGCGGTGACTGTCTGCCTTTTGAGATCTGCCCGTTTTTCTGGATCAGTGTGTTCAAAAATTGAAAGACCGGCTTGACGGCATCATCCACAGGTTCACTTGGATCTGTCGATCGTGCGCGATTAACCAGACATTTCAACGCCCAAATTTTGGCTGCACAGTTCTCGTCCATGTCGTCCGTCCAAGCTGGATCGCTGTCTCCTTCTCCGGGCGTTGGTGTCGCATCAGGGTTTATCAGCACATTAGTGATGGCAATTGTAGTGATGAGATCCGCTTCGGAAGTATCCATCGAATCCGCGCCCAGTAGCACCAATTGACTAAGCGCAGCAAGTCGCGTGACGAAGTTGCCCTCGCCGTATGTGAAGTCGGTCGTACACTGCTTGAAGATGTCCTTTACATACATCTCCTTCTTGTTGGCTGTCTTGAGGATGACGAAGACTGCATACTTGGCGGCTTCAGGAGGATTGCCGTGCTCAACAAAATTAAGCATTGCCTGAATAAACTTCCTGTCCTTTCGGATGTCCTCGGGAAACTTGCGGACGAATTCTGCGCAAGCCTTGAGGTCTTGCACCGCACCAGGATTGTTTGGTCTCTTTGCCGTGGGAGCTTCTGATTCGAGAGACTTGCAAAGATTAGCAACATGAGACTTGAAGACCTCTGATTTGTTCTTTGAGATCTCCATGAGCACTTCATGGGCAGCCTTGCCCAATCCTTTCTCGTCGGTCCGCGAGAACTCGATGATGGCTGGCACATGACTTTTGTTATAGACGAGCAAGCTCGCACGATAGACGATGGTGGTGATGGTTTCTGATAGAGTGTTGGTTGCACCAGCGTTTTCGTCAATTCGCTTGGTCAATTCGTTGATCGAGTTCTTGACCTTTCGATAGTCGCTATCGACGGCTATGCAAAATCGCATGAGCTGATAACTTCGACGATCATGCAGCTTTGCGAACTTCCACAAATCTTCGGCTGCCCTCTTTGGCTCTGGTAACTTGAGTGTCATGTAATCGATCAGTTTTTGAAGGTCTTGTTTGACCCTCGCCTCGTCTCCTTCGACGACACCGCCATTGTAAAGCTCGCATCGCTTGAGGAAGCCTTCCAAAAAGGCCGCGTTGTTGGTTTGTACAGTTTGTATCGAGAAGAATACTTTCTTCGCGCGCTCGTCAAGATCGCGAACGAGCACAAGAATACGCTCTACACGCAGCTTGTCGGGATCTACAGCTTCACCACTGCCGCCGGGTTGACTGTCCTTGACACGCTGTGAGTGTCCGTTGGTCTGAGCCTTGACCTTGATGGGAGGATAACTGAGTGGCAGAAGAGAGTCGAAGAGTACCCTATCCACCACAACATTGAGCTCCATGTCATTGATATAGTAAACGTCAAGGATTCTGGATGGTATTGCGCCCAGCAGTAACGCCACACGCTCCCTGCCTTCAGCGATGGCACCAGCGCCAACACCCCAGATCTTTGCAAGAAGCTTGATGGCCTCGATTCGCACACTGTGTCGTTTGTCCTTGACTCGCTCGGCAAGATTTGCCAGAATAGAGCCAGAATCGCTCACTCCACCTTTCCTGCCGAGTTTTTCAATGACTTCGTCGAATTCAAACTGCTCCACAGCTTTGATGGCCTGAAGTCGCACTTTTTCATCGGCGTTTATAAGGCTGTCTGCAAAGCATTTTGACAGCTGCTCTTCTTGCTCAGAATCAAGGCCGACTCCACCTGCAGAGGTGAGGATGATGTTTCCCACGGCAGCTGCCCAGGCAGTACGAATGGCAACGGATTTGTCGTTCTTGCGACCCAAGAATGTTTTGTAAATGGAACTGTAGCGTGACATGAAGGCAACGGGCGATGAAGGCGTCGTTAGAAAGTTAAACACACGCGGCCTTTCGGATGGGTCCAGTAGGCTCTGAGATGGGTATGCAGCAGGATTTAAAGGTGTCGGCACCGGCGCTCCTGCATGTCCGATGCCAGCAATCATATCTCCAACCGTCTCAACGGCAAATTGGCGCAAATGGACATCATCGGTGTTGAGTTCTGTTTCGAGTGATGGTATTATCTCCTGCAAAATGGAGGGCACAGCTCTCCAGAGCTCACGCAGCAAATCGTGGGCTTTCCGCGTGTCCTCCATATCCTGTGCAACGTGCTCGTCCTCTGATTCCTCCATATCATCGGCCCCACGCTTCTTTCCCTTTTTCCCGTTCGCAGAAACGCCATTCGAGAACGCTGTCGAAGAATTGAGAATCACCGCACTGAAATATCGGCTGATATAGCGCGCCATCTTCTCCTGACTGGAGTTGCAGATGTTCTTGGCCATGTTGTACGCGGGCGGCGCCTCTTTGAGGAGAAGCGTTCCCTGTGTCTCCTCCACTTTTGCGCCCTTCTTGCCCTTTGTAGTACCATTGGCCGCAACCTTGGGACTGGTACGCAGAAATTGTGCGAGAACAGTCTGGATGACCTCGTCTGGTAGACCTGACGATTCATCAATCAGCGTGGCGAGTACAGCCGTCATATGGTGTTCGACGTTCTTGCTAAGCTCTTCTCCTGAATCGCCCTTCGTGGGGCCGCCCAGAACATCAAAGCATTCCTTGAAGAGGGTCTCCGTTATGGCAGATGAGCCGGGTATTTCGGTGAGGAGGATTATGGATTTGACTTCGGCCAACGATCTGAGGACGTACAGGTGCTGTCCGTTGTACGGGTTGGATGGGTCGGCCAGTGCAGGAAAGATGGATTGAACGAAGAGCGTAAAGATTTCCTAGACATTGGTAAGGATGTATATCATCAAAGTAAGCAGACAGCCTCACCTTCAATTGAGGTCCCGTGTATGGCGCGTCCGGGGCGCATAGTCTGAAGATGTCGACCAAGCAAGCGGCCGTATATGCCTTGACTCCACGGTCTTTGTGCGCAATAAGCTGTGTGCTCACCAGCTCTTTAGCTACTGTCTGTAATGAGTCTTTGTCCACTTCGTCTTGGTCGTATGTTTGCAGCTCCTTTGACAACGTTTCGAGGCGGCGCAAAAGGTCCGCAACAGCTATCGGCCGTCCTGCTCGCCACGAGAGAGGTTGTTTGAATTGAAGACGCGCTCCGGACTCCTCCTCCTCCATCTCTTGATCGTCCATGTCTTCCTCTACAGGAGCCGGGCTCGATTGTCGCCGTGTCCCGGCGGGCATGATATCGAATTCGGAGCGTAGTGTATGGTTGGGCTCACGTTATTTGGCGGCGGCTCACGTTCCGTTCGACAGGAGATCGCGACGGCTACGTTTTGTTCGATATTAAGCCAGATGTTGATTTTGGGCCTGAGTTACATGGTGCATTGGGAGGTGTATTACTGTGCGGGTTGAGATGCGTTTGCTTGCGGTGTTGTAAAGCGCGTTGCCCTTCACGCGACTTGGTGGATAGGTGTGTCAAGCTAACTCAAGTAAGGCACGAAAAACCGTTGAATGCGTCCAAGTCATCGCCCAATATTCAGCATCATGATCAAAAGAAGTCATTTTCATACTTGAGAAAATCATCCGATAGTGTTCAATTCAAGACCGATGTTATCGGATTTCTATGAATTCTGTCCAACCAAATCGCCAGAATGTCAGCAATTTCCATCCCAGACCAGACGTCCTGAAGACAGATGGATCGAAATCCAAGTTTCTTACCAGGACGACGTTCAGTCGAAGGCTCGCATTTTCATCCGCAGCATAACAGTTCATAGCATCACATTCACAGCCACTCTTCATTTTAATCCAATGTGTATTCGTCTCCCGACCAGAGACGGTCTCTACAATTCCCCTTTCGGATGCTCTTCTCTTCTCAAAAGACTAAACTAATGATAAACTGGTGGCCTGGATATCGAAAAGAAACAAGTTGCCCACAAAAGAAACAGGAGAAATCTCCGAGACAAAAGAAAGAACGGGTAAACTATTGGCGCCTCCTCCAGCGAGGCGTCTTGTTGCCACTGGCTTCGGACTCTTTCTTTGAATACTCAACAAACAAACAACCAACCAACCAACGAGCGAGACAACCAAACAGCCGTCGACGATGCTAGCCAAGAAAAGAGTATGTCCTGTCCAGCCTATCTCGTGACAAAAGAAAAGGGGCCTCAATGCTCTGCTTCCTCATTTTTTTAATATCACAAAGGACAGACAAGAATATGAATCTTCCCCTTTTTGGTGCCACGCGGATTTCGTACAGTGGCTGTTGGGTTCCAGTTCCTTGCCGCTTAGAGGGTTGTTGAACACATTCTAGAACAAATGCATGATGCGCTGCATGGAAGCCAAAGAAGTGTGCCGTCAACACGCTGTATTTTGATGCATCATATGCTGTTGCAAAAACTCCGTTCATGATGCTGAGAAGGAATGGGCCAATATTAAACAATATTTTATGCTCCAGGAATGGCTTGAGGCGCGCCTTGTAATCTCACGAAAGCGGCCCCTGGCTCAAAGTCTTCATGTGTGGCGCTATAAAGACACATCGAGAACAAGACTGACATCGGCGACCTGAGGACCAGCCAGGTCTTCGAGAACAGGTATCAGATCCAGCAGCTCATTGTCATGAGCGTCTGAAAACCAACTGCTGATGGGTACCGCGTGTTGAGGATGGAAAATGTATGATGTCGGCGAGTTGTCGATGATGATCGTGTCCTTCAGGTCGCGACCGACTTGTGATAGATCCTGGACAGAGGTCAGTGACCAGACTTTAGGATAGCACATGCTGATTTTCTGCATACCTTGACATAGTTGCCTTGATGATTGTAACAACTTTCGCGGAATAACCGGTGGTGGACCACACCATGTATATCGAGTTGATCAAGCAAAGGGTCACCATACTGAAAGATTTAGCAGGCAAAGCAGAAGCACATTGCAGACTCTTACCTTGGACACTGATGCTGTGAAGACGACAACTTCGTATAGTTCGCCAACGCGCTTCATGAATTGGTCAACGCCAGGTCTTTTGATGACATAGACGTTGTGATATTGACCCTCGATCTCTACCGGAATCGTAAAGTCGGCTTGATGCAGAATCTGATTTGGCTGATGAGCAGATGTCGTTTCAATAGTCCAACGCCCAAACCTACCTTGAAACTGCTATGGACCAAGGTCTCGTCCAGGTCGAGCACTAAGCATTTTCTGCCCTTGTGCTCGGGTCGCATCACTGGCAATAGCCATTTCGTATTCTCATGCCTTCCAGCAATCTCTGGGTGCTCTTTTTGCTCATCTACTTGGTTCTGTCGTTCTTCGAGCGGTGGGGGAGGTGGCAGATCTACGGTGACCTGGGTAGCGTCCTTGTGCAGAGGCTCTCCACTTTCCCCTTGTTGCCCTTCTTCATTGTGCTGAACGTCGTTGGGTGAAATGGGCAGATTTGGGCCTGAATCGGTCATTTCGATGTCAGTATCTCGCTGCTCCTGCTCGGGTGTACGGTCATGTATTAATTGCTCCTCAGCAGGTGATACCTCATCCGGCGACACTGGTGTTGGGGCTGTGAGTTCGATTTCTGGTGATGCTGTAGTCGAGGGAACATCAGTGTCTAGAGCGCCGGATTGCCCAGGCAATGCAGGTTGTGCCTTTTCTCGATTGGAAGGAGTTCTGTCGATAGCGATAGCTGGCGTGTTGGAACTGCTTTCAGGGTTTTCTGCTGGAGGAGAGTTTGTGGCGGATTTTTCGTTTATGGGCTCTTTTGAGCCGGCCGTGCTCGAATCGGCTGTACTGGCCTCAGCCTTTTGTTGTGATGGAGCTGAGTCCCTTTCCGGCCTCGCTGTGATTGGCTTTGCGGCAAGGCTTTCATCGTCCTCTGTAGCCTTTGACCCGCAGCACAGAAACGAGAGGAATTTTGGAGGCCCTTTCCTTTTCTCGGTCAACGCCCTTGGAGACCCGCTTTCGGGCGCCGTTGCTTGCTTCTTCTCTGTCATTCTGTTGGAAGCGAGAGCGTGAGCTGCTTTCCTGCTGCTTGCAGTGCTTCGAGGCTTTCTCTTGCCAGCCAAGCTCCGCTTGGAGCTCTTCGAACCAAGTTTGACACTGTGCGACGATCCCTGGAAGGTCTCTCCGCTGAGCCCTGTATGGAGAGGGCTCTGAGATGACGAATCCGCCGAGGCCGTGGCTGGCGGGAGCTCAAGATTGGCCCGTTTCCGTCGCGCTTGCACGTCTGAAAGGGAGGTGCTTTCAGTTCCGGAACGCTTCTCGCCAAGCAGGTCAGCGGTGGAAGGGCCACGGGAGGAGGTTCGACTGGGGATGAGACGTCGCGAAGAGGTGGAGGAGGCTTTGCGCTCTGCGGTGAATGTGTGTTAGCAATTGATCAAGTCTGACTGCTGCGTGCAACAACATGTGCGCAGTGTGTCGCGACTGCCGTCCAAGGTCCTGGTCGTACCTTCACCGGCGGCTAAATGAGTTGCTTGATCGAGGGTTCCTTCTTCTATCGTGGGCCGAATGCTACCGTTCATGATACTGCTGCGCAATCAGATGACGGTAGCGACGATCAGAGTCAGGGAGGGTGGTGAGTCGGCCAGCAATGAGTTGTGGTCGAGGCCGAAGGGGGGAGCTGCTGGTCGCGTCTACTCAAGCCGCGGATCGCCACAGCCAAGCGAGATGGTGATTGAGTATCGAGGATCGCGTGCAGATGGGGCGAATACCAAGACCGTCGCGCCGCCAAAGGAGACTTGGACTGGAGGGACAGTTGGGCAGAGGACAGAGGACAGAGGGCAGAGGGCAGAGGGCAGAGGGGAGCAGCGTGAAGGAGGAGGATGGGTGTACCGTTCTTGTCAACTGCAATGAATGGGATGGTAAATGCGTGGGCCTTGGCTTTTGTGGCGTCAACGGGCCAATCTTGTTTCCTCGATAGATGCTGAGAGACGGGTCGCCGGGTGCAAGGCGAGTCGGGCGAGGAATTGGGGGAGCCTCGAGAGTCGAGAGGATGGATGGTTGCAGGTGCACAGCTCCGAGTCGTCGCAACTCTGGAATGACAGTGCTGGGTTGCGATGATGAGCGCAGGCCGGATTGAGACGTGAGGGACTTGGAAACGTTCACAGGAGAGCTCCAGAGTCCAGAGGGCTGGTCTGGCCAGCTAGTCGAACGAAATTGGCAGAAGCAAGGCCAACCGGCTATAATTCGTCCACTACCGCCGCCGCCGCCGCTGTTGAACGGCGATCGTCGTCCTGTCTTCCGGTACTCTTTCCTCGCTACATGACTTTGAATCGACCATCAATGGCCATGAGTTCCTGGCCATGAGTTCCTGGCCATTGATGTTGCTCGATTGGGTGCGAGAGCTCAGTTCCTCCCATCGCTCTTCATGAGGCGCATAGACGAATCTAGGTAAGAGTCGCAAGCGAAATAGCTTCTGTTACTCTATTCCTAATCATCAAATTCACGGTTTTACCACATTTCTCCGACACGCAAAGGATTGTACCAGGCAAGGCTCCTCAGTATCTGAAAAGCAGCCTACGCAGAAACTCAAGCCACAGGTCTGAATGTGCTGTTCACGACGACGTTCTACTAATGTCCCGATGGCGCAACCTCCACAGTACGGGACGATGGAGATGCACGATCATCACAATCTGCAAGGCAGCCTGAGATGTGCAAACAACCAAGTTTGACAACGGGCAGGAGCAGTACTGTTTGGGATGCAGCTTCGCTCTCGATGGCTTCGCAAAAACTTGAACCAAAGTCCAAATCCATATCACCAAGTATTTCTGAACCGAGATGGATATCAACAGACTTCTGGCAATGTCAAAGCTCAAATTGCCAGAAACTTGTCGTTTCTAACAGTCGACGTCCTTGACTCCTTGGTGCCTGGCTAGGCGCAAGTGATTCGAAGGGCAATTGACGGTCCGACATGTTCCTACATGGTATATCTGTATGGAGCAGTGCAGAAAGCAGTACTTTCTGCACCCTGACCAAGGACATCAAGGCAAGTCTGGGGTCATGGTTGGTGTTGGTGTCGGTGTCGGTGTCGGTGTCGGTGTCTCAAGCTCGAAGATTGTCCCCTAAGCGACCCGTGCCTAGCCACAGCGCGGCGCTACACATTTCCTCACCTCACGGAAGGCCTGATTAGATGGGACAGAGCGCTATCAGTGGCTATCGTTCGTCTCCACCTTGGCGCCTGAGGACGTGCTTCCGGCAACCACGGACATCTCTCTCTCTCTCTCTCTCTCTCTCTCTCTCTCTCTCTCTCTCTCTCTCTCTTTTTTCAATGACCAGTCTCACATGTACGGAGGTACTCGGTACTTAGCAGCCAGTGCAGTCACCGTGAGACCATTGCAGCGTTTAGTTTTGTTTGCACGCGACTGTTTGGAACAATGACGCATGCTGATCCTGACTGCTCTGGCGAGCCTGGCTGCCTGACCCTGCAGGTGGCATTGTCCGCTTTGACGTTAGGGGAGCTAGGTAGCTGGGGTGCCTGCTTACTTAAACTTTCGCCGCTTTCCCTCCAGCTGCCTTGACCTCATCAGCAAGCGTCGGCTGGGCCGGAATATTTACCACTCTACCACCCCTTCAACACCGTTCCAAGGTCACCATCGCATCTCATCAACGACTGTCATTCTCTGGCTTGTCCGAGGCAGCAGCCGTCATAAAGCACGGTTGAAGTCGTACTGACCTTTCTCCTGCGGCATCAATCTCCTATTGCGGGTATCCGCGTAAATGATGACAGGGTTTCAAAGGATGTCCACAGTCCACAGTCCACACTTTCAGCCAGGAACGGCGAACGTCACTGCTGTGCTACAGACCTCCCTTTGGACAGACAGAGCATGGGAAATCGATGACCAGGTCTACGAAGTATCAAGTTTGACCAAGTCTAGTCGCTGATGACGGCACAACAATGGGAAACCATGATTTGCGACCCCCTCGAGTTCGACATCAACGCGCCACAAATGAATCACTGCAGATTGTGTATGCTGACATCGTGACTTTGAGCAGGGGCCACAGCATTTGCAACGTAACACAAGATTACGAAACGTTGCCTTAATCAGCTTCGCAGGGCAGATCAGATGACTTTTGCAACGAATAACTTCCTGTCATACCACGAGACAGCTGACGAGGATTTGGGGAAAGTCGGGGACATTTTGCTGAGAAAAATAGGTGGCCGTCGTAATGAAGGCCTTACATGACCTGGCGAGGGCGACGCTAAGAACGTCCAGGGCGGAAGCGAGTTGGTAGCGGGTTGCCTTCGACGACGATGGCGATAACGCCTATAGACGCCATCGTGACAATCTCGAAAGGAACTTACTCTACTACCTCGCTACTCTTCTGGCCATTCTCACTGCTGTCCTCTCATCCGATCTGCGATAAGCGTGAAGACAAAAATGATCAGACCTTTGGCTATAGATTGTCTCAAAGGCAAGAACGACTTGAGGACTCTTGGCGAGTTTGTGTCGAATATCATCACTTTAACTCTACTAGATTCCCGATCCTCGGTTCATGGCGTGTAGAAAATCGGCGTCGGTTGGCTTCTGATGGAAGCTCGCGGAATTGGCTAGCTTGACAAACATAGCGCAAGTTTACAACTTTCAAACGTTCCATGGATATAAAGAAGAACAGGTTTAGTTTACTCTTTCCCGCCAACCTTTCCCCTCTTTCGTATATAGCAGTCTCGATGTCCAATAGGAGCTGACATCGACGACTACTTCTACATGCCGCTCATCACAATGGATACATAAATATCACCTCCCCCATCAGCATACTTCGTTTTCTTAGAGACTGTGTGCGGGGAATAAAAGGCAAGAGACGGTCCCGCATGACTGAAGGAGGGCGCAACGTGAATTCGTACCTTGCGCCTATAGATACGACCATTAACCAGGTGGCTCGAGTACACGGACTTCAGAAGACGGCGGGAACAAACTCGTGGCCTTCAGCTCAAATCGGTTTATTGCACTAGGCTTGTGGACGAGTCCAACTACATACAGTAGAAAATTTACAGTACAGCGGAACGAGACTAAAACAGCACAATACGTACTTCTAGTCGTCAAGGAATGCTTCTCATCGTCTCGTCAACTCCAGCACGAGTCAATTGTTCTGTGTTGTTGCGCAATTTTCGTCCCCACTGCCAAAGCGATGCTCATTAACAGTGTTGAGGTTGATATGTCAAAACACAATGACGGGCTCAAAGTGATAAACACACTGCGCTTCTTGTCCAAAACCGACGTCTTGCTCCTGCACTTGCTCCTCTCCCAACAACTTCAGACAACTGGCCACCGCCTAGCACCATCACCATAACCACCACCACCACCTTGTCCCGCGATCATTGTTTTCGACAACCACCTATCTTTGCAAAAATACTGCACTGTATGAGGAGAGGAAATTCGTCCGCCAATACAACGTCGCAACATCGACTTTCGACCTCAATCGTTCAACGCAGAATAACAACTCAGCCTTTTATTGCTCAGCACCGATGGCCAAGTTTCCCGTTCCACTACCAGAAACTTCACTCTTGACCATCAATTCCGAGACAATGGACGAATCGCAATCGCAACTGCGGCCCATCAAAGACTATCCGTACTACAACATCGCAGCCCTAGCTGCTATAGTAGGCGTTGGACTCCTCGGACCCGCCTTGACCGCTGCAATCGCCATCGGCACTCACGGCTATCTCAATTGGAACAGCACGAAGCCTAGTCTCGTCAAAAGCGACCTTGCCAAAGACAAGTCGGTAATTCAAAGTCGTTCGCATGAAGTTGCCCCCATGCCTGCTAATTATCCTGAGGTCTTAATATCGAGGAATGCACAGCGTGATCTCGACACTGCCCGGGCAGGTGTGAAGCTGCGTGATGATTTGTTGAAGTTCAAAGATCGAGACATTGCCGAGCAAGTTGCGACAATTGTTGACCTCCAGGATGCTTTGGACAATGCAGAGCGACGCGTCCAAAATCGAGACGAAGAAGTTTCTCGCCTTCTGGGGGTGGTGGAGATGCGCGAAAACACCATCCAGACGCTGCAAGAGACCAAAGATAAAATGTTAAAGGAAGCAGATGATGTCATCCAAGACTACAAGACGAGATTTGCTTGGCTACAGCAGGACTCTCAGGAGGCGATCCAGGAGTGGGCCCTCAGATATGCCGAGATGGAGGAGAAACGCAAAATCACGGTTGAGCAGACGACAGTCCCCAAGCAGGAACAGGGCTCCCAATGCTCCGACGACCATTTCTCTCACCTTGGAGACGACAGCCCCAACGAGGTTGAGCTGGTTCTCTCAAAGAAGCTCGAAATTCGTCGTGATTCCGGGTACAACTCACGACCGGCTGCTGGACAGACGCCAGAGTTGATCCATACGCAGCCGAGGATACCTGTGGACTTTTCTCGACTGCTTTCACTCGCGGACCAATTCCCCACCCTCGAGCCCGATGTTACGATTGAGAATCGCTGCGCGGAGCTCCGTGGCTATTCGCTCGGTGACCGGTTAGCACATCGAGCTCCGTTTACAGGGGTCTCTGGCAATTACCACGAAAAGAGCTCCCAGCCTGCCCGGGCTGACCATTCGGTGGAGCAGTCCAGCACAATTGGCGAGTTCGAGGGTACACCGCCCCCAGCTCATTCCACCGTTGCCATCATCCCCCACGATCCCGCCAACTCCAAGAGCCTTTTCAGCTTTCCAAAACCCCCTCGATAGTTACCCATCCCCTTCACCACCCTCGCCCTCACCAATCCCACAGACGACACTTTCCGCAACAACGAAGATCAAGGCAGCCCCTTCGTTTGCAAACAACAACAAAAACGACGGAGATGGACCACGAAACGCCCCAGACCCCACCCTTCACCGCCCCCGTAACCGAGACACCCAACCGCTCAAAACGTGAACATCAATGACAATACCAGAACGCGTTCGTCGCACAAATACATCGCACAACGACAAGATGCTAAAAATATAGTATAGACCTCCGCTTCACAGGCGTCTTGAGTTCGGACCTTTGTACGGCGGGGACGTCGGGGCTAAAAGCTCCTACTACTACTCTGCTCTTCCTCGCGGCTACTGTCCCCCCCGCGGACTTATTCGGCGGTCCAAGTTAGGGCTGGTGTTTCGTACCGGTACTATCTTTATCTTTATCTTCTTCTTCATCTTCTGGTGGAATCGCCGCCTAGATAGCTAGTAGGACAGGCATGATGGAGATGGTGGGGGTTGCGAAAGGTTGGGGATAGTGGGGGTCTGGGGTTTGGGGTTTGGGAGGGGAGGGGTTAAGCGTGGCGGTTTGGAAGGTTTAGGGATGGATGAAAAGTGTGGGTTTTCACGTCCCATGTCGTTGTGGAGGAATATAGACGCAGCTAGTAGTCCGTGTATATGCATTGTGTAGATGGGCGGTCGGGTTTGTCGGACAGACAGATAGACAGACAGGTTTGTGTCGATGATCTAGGATAAAAAGGGGGGTTTTGTGACTTCGCCCGCCAGATAGATAGATAAGATAGATAATTAGATTGGTCGTACAGTTTGGAAGAGGGGATACTGCAAGATGGGTTGTGTGTGGTGGCTGTAAAGTGTGTGTGTAATGTCATCAAGGTTGATTCGTGAGTACCAATCTCCAGCTACCTACCTACGTACCTACTTACTTACCTACTTACTAACCATCCCTCCAGCGCTCATCATACCCAGCCATCATGCCCGCGTACTTCCCCACCCCAGCTTGCGTCCTCAACCGCATCGTCTTTGTATGCTCGACCATGGCGAAATTGAGAACATCGCCCTTGGGATTCCAGGAGCGGGCGACGTTGATATTGCCGCGAGGATCGCGCACCAATCCGCGCGCGAATATCGGGTCGGGGTGTTTGTCCAGCATGGAGACGAAATCGAGTTCGACGATGTTGTTTTCCACCCCGGCGAATAGCGAGGGAGAGCTTGGTGATGGCGAAGAAAGCGAGTAGACGGGTGATTCTGTTGCTCGGTTGGCGGACCGTTGCCAACGCTGTGGGTGCTGGACTTGGTTCCGCGGGTTTAGAAACAAATTCCAATCACTTTGACCTTCTTCCGGAGTCGAAATGCTCAAGGTCTGCATGCGCTCCGAGGCGTTTCTTTCCAAGTTAGTGTAGTGATAGACCCGTCCTCCTGCGACCCGGAGATCGAAGAACTTGATGATGCTGTGACGAGAACTTCCAGCCGCCAGACGTTCGCGTCCCAGGGTCTGGAGGGAATAAATGGCACCATCATCGGCAGGATCAAAGTACGTTGACACATAGTCTGATTTGCTTCTCATATCGTGGACTCTGATGATGCCGTCATAGCAGCCGCTCAAGAATACTTCTCCAGAGGCGTGACCGACAGTGGAAGACCAAGGGAGAGGCGTGACCGGATACACAGAAGTCGTCTTCTCCTTCGAGGATTTGGCAATGTCGACCCGGTCGTCGCCATCCCAGGCATCCGACTCCATACTGAATTGTCGTAAGGGGTCCTTGCTCAAGCCATCATTACCGACACGGTAGACGTGAACAGGTTTGGCGGAGGGCCCAAGGCCTAGTGCAAGCAATCCGTCGGAGAGGAATTTGGTAGACCAAATACGATGGCCCTTCCCTTGTTCCAACACAGATCTTTCGGAGCACGGCGAGATACTTTGATGGTCTTCGGGTGCACTGTAGAGATACTCAGGAACCTGGTACAAAACCATGCTTGTGTCGGAAAGACAGGCGGCAAGAAGCTGCTGGTCTCGTGGAGACACGTCTGCGGATCTGACGTGGCGGCGATTGGTTTCGAAAATTGATCCAAGAGTATTGTAAGACGATCGATCGAGCTCCAGATGGGACAAATGAAGCTTTCCCGAGGCTGTCCCGTGAATGACATGCTCGGTCGTTCCACTGGGATTATCTGCGCGGTACGGGCCGCTCAGGAGCTTCATACAAGTGATGTCATCCCTGCCCTCCATGGCCTTGGGAGGCTTGTAGGTAAACCACCGAGTACGATGTCCATAATGATCGAAGTACGAGTAAGTTCCTCTCCTCTCGGGTGTCAAAAACTTTCCCATTTCCTTCACTCGCAATACAAGTTCCGAGCCAGCACTCCACGCAAGGACCTGTTTCCGAGCATCCCAAGCCGAGCCAATGGATTCCTCGTAGCTATCAATCACAGGCTGATAGCCCATCGTTTGACCTCGAGGCTTTCGCCACTGCGTTTTCAAATCCCGATCCGGAAGGCTGACAATGAAATTGGACGGCTCCACATATCTGGCGAGGAATGCTTTCCGATCCAGGTTTCTGGAGAGCGTGGTCATGGACCGGGCGGCCTCTCTCCAGTGGTCGCGCGCAGGCAAGGATGGAAACTGCGTCTGGACGAAGATCTTCCATCCCTCATCCTCGATGAATCTATGGAGAGCATGGTTGCAGAGCGAGAGGTGATGCACTGATTGGGCAGTGGGTAGAAGCGCCACAACCTGGCTCAGGAGTTCAAAGGGAAGCTCCTGTAGCATGTCGTTAGAGTCTGGGAAGAGAGCGGCTTCACTCCAGAGCACAGTCCAAACTCCTAGGCATTGTGACCGTGATCGAGTTTTGTAGTTGCGAGTGTCTAATGTCGGTCGGTGGTCGATGATGATGGCACTCTTGACGTCGCAGCCTCTATCGATTCTGGACCCGCGCTAGTTCAGAAAAGGCAAAGCGTCATTCTGGAAAGAGATTCAGCCTCGCCCCTATTGACGATTCCTTGCAGCCAGGATCAGAGTCACGGTATTTCAACTGCAAATCAAGGCCTGGATGTAGACCGTCATGAAATTTGAGGTATATCGCACTCGAGTCGTCAAGATAGGGCACACGTCAGGATTTGCTACGATATAGTACAAGCTTCAGACTGGGAAGCTACTCGTTAATTGACAATACCCTGCGAAATATTCCTGAACGAAGACCTGCAGGATCTCGGGTCTCAAAAGAAGTAGCCAAAAGCAAATAAGTGCCAACAGTTCTGGGCTATAGACGCAACGAGGAAAATATGTATGCACCATCAAATCATTCAGTCATTGCCCATCAACACGTCAGATCAAATCCCTCCAAATACTATGCCAACATCGACCCCTATCCCATGAGCATCTTCCCTCCAGCCCTGAAAATTTCCATGATGACAATTCTGAGATTACGGCTTCGAATATCTCCGTGCCTCTGTATCAAGCGGATAGATGTGCGTTGGAAATCACAGATTTCGATTTCACTTCATCACTCTGTGCAGATGTGAGCTCAGGAGTAGGCGGCTGAGAACCCGAGCTGTCTTGACTGCTATTGTCGTCCGCTGACAAGGATGGAGTCTTTCTGTTATCGGCCCCCTTCGCCTGTTCCGCGCCAGTCGGTTTCTGCTTGACTTCCTCGCTCTCCAATTTCGAAGCACCGACATTGGGCGTTGGTTTCTGCTTGCGTGGGACATTGGTGTTTCGAGGCTGCCGAGGCTGCGTCAGCTTGTATGTTCGCGGCGCTGGAATGGTAGCTTTCCCATTATCGTCATAGAACTTGTATTTCCAAGGACACAACGTTTCGATCCTGCCGACGTTTCTGAAAAACTTCTCCTTGTCATTGCGGAACGTGGGCAGGATTTGGGAGACCTGGCTCTCGTTTAAATGGTAGACCTCCTGCAAGTCAAACTCATCATAGGCCTGGCCCATCGTGGTATCGCCGCAAATCGGATGGTCCATCACGAAGGGCAAACAATGGTCGATGATGATCTTGTCGACATAAGTGCGGGTGTGGAGTACCGCGCCAACCTTGGTATGATCGACCGCGCATGTCAAAGCTTCCTTCTGATCGCAGAATTCATTCCAACCTGGATGGTGTTCTGCAAAGACTTCTCTAGGCACTCCAAACCGCAGAACTTTGTTGATGGCCTGGGCACAAAGCACATAATGCCCAGTGAGAGGCAGGAACCGAATCCACTTGATCCCTACAGCATCCACCATCAAGTGCCCGCCTTGGAGATAACGGCCTATGATGGTCTCCGGTTCTCCGGTCCATGGTCCGATAGGAAGCGGCATATCTTCGCCTGGTGCTACCTCGTCAGGTGTGGCGTCCAGTCCCATGAACGAGACCTCGTAATCCATGAGACGCAAAGTCCCGGAATTCTCGAATGCAATTTCGCCATTCCATTGGAATACCTGATGGCCATCGTCGGAGAGACCATACTCCTCGTATGGAAGCTCTTCAGCCCATTCCTGGCAAGCCTTGGCTTGATTTAATGAACAGAAGTGGAGATTGTGGAACTTCAAACAGCATTGGCGACATACGTAGTCTGGCAGAAACTCGCAGCCGCAGACCACATCAGACCAAGCCTCGCTGAATGCACCGGTAGAGAGATTCGAGGCATGGAATGAACGCCCATCTGCCAGGGCAAGGTCTCGCGCTTGTTCTTCCTCACAGAAGACGTTCGTGCTAGTTATTTTCATGCTTTGACGGTACAAATGCACGGGATCAATGGCATCTCGAACGGGGTGTTGAGGCTTCGCCGGAACTTGCTTGGACGATTCCCACATCGGTTGGAGGCGTGCATGTTCGGGGCATAGCGGCGTGAAAAAATCCTGTCCGTCTTCAAGGCGAAACAACTGTCCTCGAGGAGTCTCGTCGTTCAGGAGAAGATATGTCGGTAGGATTCCGGAAAAATCACAGGACTGGCCGTAATCATGCCATGGCTGCACTTCAGCAAGGTGTGCCGCTACGTCGTCAACGAGCAGTGGAACTGTCTGACCCTCGGACACATGCATCATGTGAAATTCCCAACTGTTGCGATCGCCATTGCGGACAAGTGCTTGATCCCCAGTATAGCCATCGAGGGCTGGGAGACCTTCGCAAGCTCTAAGGGCGGCAAATGGGGAGCATTGCTTGTTGACGACTTGAAGCGATGCTATGAGCCCCAGGTGCTTGCGATGGTAACGCGCAAAGGCCGCAACACTGTCCAGCTGCATGTCTGTCATTTTCTGGCATTCCACATGCTCTAACATGTTGGAGGGAAATATCCCGCCATTAGCGCGGATCGTGTAGTCAAAGTCCGCGTGAACCAGAGGTTTGGTCGATCGCACGATGCACCGGGTAAACATGTCTCCAAACTCGACTTCATACCTGAAGCGATCCCGCTCTTCCGGAAGGACATCGTCCATAGTCAGCCCTGGCTGTAGAGCGAAGCCAGTGAAGTTAAAACCGCCCATTGTGAAGACTATCTGGTTGTCAATTGGAAGGCAGTATATTTACAGTGGCTTTTCGATGTCGACAAGAACGTATTGGATCTCTCCTTGTTTTGCTTCCAAGGTGTAGCCACGTCCTATCGTGCTAGCCAGCTGTTCTGGTATCTGTACAGGGAAGTTTTCTCCATACGGACCGCAGGTCAATGTGTGAGCTCGGGTGAATTTGGCCTGCAAGCCCCATGGGTGCTGAACAATCTTATTGGCATTTAGAGAGGACTCGGAAGCCGACTGCGCCCTTGGTGCGGTCAGTCTCGTCTTGAGGTTTCGGATCTCTGCCAAGCGGCCAATCAGGAGATTGTTCAGCGCGCTATTCTTCTTCTCCATTTCGGCCACTCTCGCTCGCAGTTCCTGTTCAGATGTGTGCTGCTCTCGCAGACGATGCTGGGAGATGTGCAGGTCACATTGGATGGAGAAAAACGCCTTTTACAGCTCAGATACTGTCAATTTCAGTTGCGATACCTCCTCGAGCTCGTTGCATGTATCCAGCTCCTGCTCTGTCTTGGAGACTCCTGATTCGAGCTGGACGCCTGGACCAGGGAGACTGTCTTGTGGCAAGGCTGAAATGTTGTGAACTACCAGCAGAGCTTGTTCTATTGGTGACTTCACGTTCTCGTTCGATCGCGCTCGCTGTGGAGTCGAAAGAGAAGGGGGCCCTCGAGGCACATCAGCCAATGGCACCGCGGGAAAAAGTCGGCCATCTGAGAGCTGTGCTGCTGGAACAGGGCTTTCTAATTTCGACTGCAAATATTTTGCAGGCTCGTCGCACTTTTCGTTTTCCTGCTTGGACAGATCGAGTTCGAGCCGGCCACCCATGCCAAAGCGGGCATCTGGCGATATGGTCGAAGCAGTATGGATATCTTTAGGGGGTTCTTGCTTCCCTGATTTCACCAGTGGTGTTGGAATTGTATTTGGCATGTCGGATCCTGTGGCGAGCTTTCTCCAGCTGAACCAGCCATGTACTGCAATGGCGACCGCGGCAGTCAATTCTGGCCCCAGGATACTGAGCCCAAGTAGAATGACCGTAGCATTCTCGGCGTAACGAGGGTGGTCTTTAAGAGATTGTTTCCCTGATCGTTGGGCATGGAAATAAGGCATTGTGGTGCGTATAATGGGGTATAAGCGGTTCAATATGGTAGACCACTGCTTACTTGTTGTTCGGGTTAGCTTGAAAGGTCTCCAAAACACAGAATAGTGTCGAAATTACCATGAAAGAGAAAGAATAGAGCAGCTTATATTGGTGACGAATGCTCTTCCTGTTGTGCAGATCGATAATATTTGCAAAAGAAAAGAAGGACAATTGATGGTCCCTGGTTATCGGAATCCGGCGTGGATGGTAATGGGTGAAGTCAAGCTGCAAGTTCTGTCGAGTCCAATTTGTGTGAGATTGTTGTTGGAAGGAGCAGGAATTTCAAGACATTCTCCAAGTGTTTCCCTGTTGGCCTATGCATCTCGTGTTAGCAGCTACTGTCATGAGTCTTGTCATGAGGCGTGTGTTTCCCTCTTCATTGGGTTTTCATACTGGAGTACAAGTTAAACACAGTTGCTATCAAAATCATCCAGGCCACCGCCAACAGTGTTTCGTGCATGTCGAACGCTTGCTATAGTCAACACTGCGCGATGGAATGGTTGCTTGTCCAGCATAATGGCTGAGGCTAAAGGGTATATAGATGATCCCAAGAGGTATATTGCGTTCTTCATCCTCCACTTTCTGGACAGTGCAGCAACGTCCATTCTTAAAGTCTATTCAGAGAGCTTGGCCATCGTCAGATCTCTAGAAGTCGTACTCCGTTTCGTGCGCTACAGTAACAGCAGCGGTGGTACGTTATCCGCGGCATTAGCCCATGGTGTCAAAGAAGAAACATTTACTGGATTGCTGCTGGTTTACGGCTTCAAAGCCTCCTTGGTTTGAAAGAGAGGTGAGGTGAGATTTGCAATAAGACAAAGAGTTTGAAAGAGAAGTGAGGTGAAGTTTGCAACAAGAAAAAGAGAAGAAACCTAGCCTTTTCAGAACGGTGAACTGTCTCCCTATCTGGCGTTCCAAAGTGAGTTTGCTGATTGAGTGCATGATGTATCGTCCTCCAACAACATTCCGAACGCAATTCGATACTACCAAATCGGAGGAGATATTGTATAAAGCAATAGATCTATTGAACTTTGCCAGGAAATCGCATGGTATCGGTCTAGAAAGAGTGCTAGTAGTTATTAGGTATCGGGAGAAGGAGGCCGATGAATGGCCAGTGCAGAAGCGCCTAAATCGTGAACTTCATTGCCAACGTTGGGTTCAGATTTACGAACAGATCCGGAGTAGGCCTCCTTCCACGTCGAGCTCATTCCCACATTCACATCCACAGGACGTGACGCCAATGAAGAGCATTGCCAGACAGCCGCAGACAAACAAGGCCATTTACCACGGGACAGGGAGATCAATCCCAATTTGTATGAAATGAAAGCGCTTCCTCCAGTAACCGCGAAGTAACCGTGAGCCGGAGCGAGGACGAGAGGGCGTAGTGGCAGTGGGCCGTGAAGGTGGTCGCAACTCGAAGTTGCTGATGTACCTATGATGTATCTCCAGAGCGTGGCCGGTGCAGGTGGAGAGTTGAGGTTGAGACGGGCGTAAACTGGATACCGGCCGAGTTTCTAAGAATGAGATAGATTCCGCTCGGCACTTCAATGACTGCACAAAACAAAGTAGGCATTGGCAGCAACATTTCTCGTCGGATGCGAAGCGTTTGAGGATCGACAGGATAGGATGGGAGAGAAGAGGTCAACGTAGGCGAGGCGGCAGTCCTCTCGCTCATGTGTCATCACAGAGGCGAGGTAATTGTGTATCGCTATTATTACATGTCGTGAAGTCTAACCTCTATTTGGCGTGTCCATTTTGACCTTGCAAATATACAGAGCAACTCCCTTCTTTACTGTACACCCTGAGGTGTCCATTCCCATTCACACACAAAGACTGCTGCTCCAGTCCACCATTTGAGACCGCTCTATGATGCCCTTTCTCCCCGTCTATTTTCTTATTTTGTGCCATATCGTCGATGGGACCAACAATTGGACTCTTCCTCCCCTCCTTCCCACCCGTCACAAGATCTTCCAGGCTTTTGGTCGCACGCGCGAATACTGGTTCAACCTTTACACTCCAGAGATGTACGACCACCATCAAAAACACCAAGAAGACGGGAAGAATGAGCAGGAACCAGCCATCACTAGGTTGTGCGAAGAATCCAGTTGGTGGCACAAGATCCTTGCCGCTCAAAATTGCAGGCCCAAACGTCATCCATGCCAGCACCGTTCTCATCAACGTCCCATGCAGCAAGTAAAGGCTGAAACTTATGCCACCAAGGTAGGCCAGAATTTGTCCACTCAGTATTTGCCGTATATCCTGTGACACCAGTATAGAAGCACAAAGGATTTGAGCACCAATTCCTGGCCAGAATCTTGCCAGTTCGGCCTGGCCTGGTGTTATGCTTTTGCCGAGATCGTAGAGGACGCGAGACCAAGCGGCATCTTGGGCGTATTCTGATGGAAAAGACATGAGGAAGAGACCAAATACGGTGAAGCCGAAGGGTAGGCAGCGCCAAAGGATGGACTTGGTCGGCGCGGCGATGTTTAGCGTGTGCAGCTGGGCGAGCAGGATGCCGAAGTATACGTTTGTGCTTACGAGGACTAGGAAATGTTAGCGTTGCGACTAGGACGTGTGAATGGAGCCATACAATCGCCTGCTGCCCAGCAGTACATGTACAGGAGAATCAGCACGGCAATGCGGAACCTTGCTTGCATGGTGATTGTAATTAGTAGCACCAAGAAAATGTTCATGGAACCCAGAAGGAGGTATCGAAGTGCCCATTGCGGTTGATCGTACGGATTATCTCCCCAAATCCAAGTGTTGAATATGCCCTTCTTGAACAAGTCCACAATTGCCTGGACCAAGCCTTCACTTTGTGGCTTAGAATTGACCTGCAGCCAGTAGGCGTCGCTGCTCCTCGCGACATCAAACAACCCCAACTGACATGCGGCCCAGGCAATCGTTGTGACGGCGGTAGCAGGCAGGACCAGCCTTGCCGTACGGTTGAGAGAACTTTTCGCCAATGCCATGAGTGCTTCCTCGAATTGATGCGCTTGAGCTTGCTTCAATGGTTTCAAGGAATTGACGAATCCCATGAGTACAAAGAACAGAGCCACGAAGGAGTGTCCTTGGACGATGAGGCGGAGAAAAGGCCGTTGAAACAGGTACATTGGGCCGTCTCTGCCTTCATGGCATGGAGCCACCAGAGATCGCGCGAAACAAAGGACCAGATGGGAGCTCACGACCCCCACGGCGGCGAGTCCTCGTAAGCCCTGAAGCCACGGTTAACTCATGGTGTTGTGAATTGGAATGAGCGATTGGAGAGCAACTCGAGACTTACATCGGCCCAGCGAGTGGAATTCCCATTCTGGGAAGTTTTCAAAGACGTTGGACCTCCAAACGGTTTCATATCATGACATTCGCCAAGACGCAACGCTCGATGAACAGGATGACGAGGGAAGTAGAGAGCGTGTGTGAAGGAGAGACAAGAAGACACAAAGAATAAGAAAGCAGCAGACGTGCCAACAAAGGGATAGCCAAACAATATAATCGAAGGGCTTTGCCTCGATGGCGGCCCACGGACCCTGTCCTTCACCTTGCATCGTCTCTGGCTCCAGTGACGATGCAGGGTGACCCGCCCCGAGTCCGTTTGCAGGAGGAAGGCTGCGCGGGCTTTGTCTCATTCGGCGGCCTCGTTCCCGACACAACGCATCAGGAGTACCTAGGAGAAATGGAGATCGACTCGCCCGGAAGCTTCGTCCATCCCGAACCGACAAGAAGATGATATGATGTAGGAGTCGACTCGGGATTATGATTGCGAATTGTGGGCTCTGTGGGCTCTGTGGGCTTTGTGGGCTCTGTTTCTGCCCATGGGCCCATGTTGTGAAAGGAGTTGTTTGACGTCAAAGGACGGGCTGAGGCTCCCAGGTGATTGGACCTGAGGCCAACGATCTGCAGCTCCTCGACACCTGAAACCCCTTTGACGCCCCATCACCTCTCTTCTTGGCCATCGACTACTCCTAGTAAGGTTCCTGACAGGCCGCCGTCACGGATGTGGCGCTTTGCAGCTTCATAAAAACGACGACGCTTGTTTGCTCGAAACTCTGGGGAAGAAACCCCCCCACCCAACGACAATATCTCCCTCTCCAGCCCTACCAACAATGCAGAGCAGGGCATACACGCACTGCCCGCGACTTCATATCTACAATGTAGCTCGTAATTCGCAAGGGCTCGACGTTCGCCCACTCCCTTGGGACACTGACTCAGCGGCACAATGGTTCCGACATAGTGCCTGGCCGCAAGGAGAAAGATACGAGATCCCTCCGCGCCAGAGACTAATGGCCTTGTGCTCCCGTCGCTCAATCCGGCTACGCTTTCTAGAACCTCTCACCAACGGACCAAATGCTACGCAATATCTCCTGCCGCAGTCGCGTGCTCCAAGAACGCAATTTCATGTGGAAGCCACAAGTGTTGGACACTGAATTCTCACACCCGTCCTTTCATAATTACGAGAAACTCAAACCCCTGTTCATGTGCAGTGTACAACGGTACCTTAGATTCACGAGCAAATTCCTAGTACCTGATCAAACCAACAGCAAACATGACGTCGCCACCGCCACTTTCCGACTCCAATTTGCCAGGCCCAAGGCCCAGCAGTGCCAGCTCGAGAATCAGTGCACCCAGATCCATCAAGCGCTCGAGAGGCGTCTAGCTGTGCAGAAAGCTTCCACAATTCCAGGACACCTACAGAAAAAAACAGCCAACCAGCGACATCCCCTTCAACCCAGATACGCGCACCAAGAAGTCGGGGGAAAAGCTATCAGTACTCACAGTGCAAGGTACCAACCAAGTACCGTGGGACCGTAGCACCGAAACAACGGCACCCGGGATCCGATCCTCCATCTCAACACCTGTGTGCTCCGACAAGTCAAAACGACATGGCACTCCATCTCGAAGCAGTGAACACCACAGCGAGATTTCCCAGTCACGCAAGGGATGCATCAGAGAAGAGTATGTCCCGTGTCATCAAGGCAGTGAGTTTGGATGGATGAGTTATAGGAGCGAACGGTAATAGCACCCGTTCGATTCCGACAAGGAGCACGTTCGGACGAGACTCAACCAAAGAGAGACTGGGAAAGGTGAAGATTGGCTTCAAAAAAACACTTGGAATCGAATGGCAAGATCAGGACCAAACAACGTGGCAAGTAATGGTAGACTGTATGTACAAGACGATCGAAACCGCCTCGTCTCAAGCGTCGAGTCGCGGAGGACAACTACAAAATGGTATCAAGCTCCCACCTCTTACAGACGAGGAAAAAAAACCCCAGCCCAATCCCACCCAAATCTGGGACCGAACCGACAACCGAATACTCCAGCGGTTCCAATGTGGAAAACAATATACTGTAGAAGCGAGCCCCCAAGTCAATACCCAGCATCCCACATGTCATCGTCATCCTTGACCTCATCCTCTTCCAGCAACACCTTCCTACCCTCAGCCTTGATCCTCTCCTTCCTCTCCTTGCGGCTCACCAAGCCCGGAGTGACGGGCGTGATGGGTGTGAATGGCATGTAGGCGGAGTAAGGGGTTGGTGGAACACCCGTCCTCGGTGTCCGGCCTGTCTGGGGCCCACGTCCGACTTTCTCCAGCTTCTTCTCCAGGTAGGTTGTCTTGATGATGCCGGGCGACATGGCATCGACGTTTTGGATCGAAGCGTTTTGGAATGCGCGGAGGGGGAGGGTGTTGGCGGATAAGGAGGCGGGTTTGGCGGCGCCGGGGCCTGGTGGGAGGGTTAGGGTGAGGTTGGATGGTCGTCTTTGTGGTTGTGCTGCTGGCATGGGGAGTGGTTGAGGTTCGTCCATGCGCTCAGAGCTGTAGCTATCCATTGAGGCGGCGCTGAGTTGTGGTTCTTGGAAGCGTACACCGTAGGCCGGTGGAGCTGGAGGCGCGCCTGGATTGTATGTCCGTGGGGTGAGGGGTTGTCTGTCATCGAATTCGTCCTTCTGCAACGGTGCACTGATCCGCAGATTCTTGAGACCTAGTTTGCGAGATTTCCCACTGCCAGATGAGGACGACTGTCGCTCCCCCACCGGGGGCGGAGGAGGGGGAGGTGGAAGCTGCATTTGGACTGGTCGAGGCGCAGGAGACGCTGGATACATGTCGTTTGGTAGCTCTATTCGCATTGTTGCAGACATCGGACCGGGGCCAGGCGTGGTGGGCGAGGGCAATGGCCACATGTCGAGCTGTCGAGGAGGGATGTAATTGCCGGCCCTGCGTGGAGTGATTGGTGTCATAGGACTCGCGTCCTGCGTGCTTTGGCCGTCAGGACTTGGTGGGTAAATAGCTCTGTATGGACTCTTGGGCTGCTGTTCGAAATGCTGAGGCTCGGCTGGCGTAATCTGAACCCGCAGATTACGCTTCGAATCTCTTGGACTTTGTGGTAGCGCGATGACAGGGACCGACAAGGGCGGTGGGCTTGGTGCGATGCTGTCTGCTGCTGCTCCATCAGATGGAGCGAGAGAGAGCTGGCCAGTTGACCTCTTCGCATCCTCGTGAGCCATGACTGCGGCATACAGTCTCTCCAGTTCAGCCTGTCGACTCTCCCGGTTTTGGGCCTCGATCTTGTTGTCGAAAGAGTACATCGAGCCGACAGCTGGACTTGAGGCTTCGATGGGGCTTCCTGCGAAACTGCTTGCCTTGCTCAAAGCACTGCTTCTGAAGCCTTTGAAGGGCGCTCTTATCCATGATCTTTGACTGGAAGCTGGCGAGAGAGGCTCAAAACTCTTGTGCCGGTACTCTTGTTTGACCATCTCGATCTCGTACTTCGGAAGCCGTTCAACGAATCCTTGAGCTTTGTTCCGTAATCTTTTGCCGACCGTGACAAGTAGGGTACCAATGACAAGGACAAAAAGCAGGTATGCAGCTACAATGCCGCAGATTTGAACTGGTAACTTGGTCCTGTCGCGGAGAGCGTTGATGGACAATGGCGGGCCACACTCAGGTGCTAACGCTGGCCTGTTGTCGATATCAATATCCCAGAATCCTGTCTTACGAAAACGGTCGCAAGACAGAGTCGTCGACGCTGGCTCTTTGGGGGTGGGAGTCTCGGTTTCAGCGCTTGCAAGAGAAGCTAGAAGGTAGAAGAGGGAGAGCGAGGCAGAAGATACCAGACCCATATCTGCAGAAGAATTCGCTCAGCGAGGATGTGGCAGGGTCTACGCTGGAGTGATATACATGAGTTTGCCAGCTAAGTTCAAGTCAGAGGGGGTGATAGGAGGGAGCAGAGCTAGAGACAGTCACGGTGACTGCCTTTAGGCTGGAAGCCCACGCCATTGTGAGCAGCGCGATTGATCCGCCGGTCCCTGTGAGGATATGCGGTGGTGCTGTGTGAAGAGTGAAGGCGGCGATGCGATTGGAAGCTTGATAGTGCAGGGCGACCAAAGGAGGAAAGGCGGACTTCTTCGCACATCTCTCCAGCTTTTTCATTGGACTTCGAACCGCCCGCTCTCTCCAGCCACCTGCTTGTGCATTTTCAGCGCTTCATGCTGTCTTTGCAATTGTGAACCATGCAGAGGGACCCGGTCCGATGGTCATTATTTGCATCCTTCAAGTTCACGACATCGTCTCAAAATCCAATCAACCTAGCTTACAAAGGACTCCAATTAGTCTTTCGTTATCAACAATCCAGAATCGAGTTAGGCACTTGCTTCTACGCTGTCAAAGATGAAGAGCACGTTACTTATTACAATTACATGAAAATACTTACCAACCAATGTCACAGAACTACAATTTCTTTGTCATCGAAATGATGAAACGAGAATACGGGATAAACAACACACACCCATACATTGAATGCTCGTACTACGGACACCACCTTCCAGTTCGATAGTGTCAGCATGGAGCACGCAAGACAATCTGATCAACCGACACCACCTTCACCACTGCACCAAAGGCAAAATAACCCAAACAAGCCCAACCTAAATGACAACCGCATCCCCCGTCTCCAGCCTCCTCCTCGCAGTTCCCATCCCATTCACCCCCTCCACCTGCCCCTCCCCAAGCCACGGCTTCTCCTGATCCCCAAAAACCCCATCCATCAAAAAATAAACCACCAATCCCAGCAGAATAAGCACAAAAGCAATCGGATACATCCAATGCACCCTAAGCCCGAAAACATGAATCCCAATAATCGTGCCCCAGAAATTACTCGTCAATAAGCTGATGTTGAGGAAGGCTGCAGAGCCCATGCGGAACACGAGCGGGACAAGACTGTAAAAGATGAAAAGGAGGATGTCGAAACCCGCGATCCAGCCGCCGATTTTGGGGGAGTAGACTTTGAGCATGCCGCGGAAGGCTTCGCGGTCGAAGATTCCGGCCTGGACGCCGTTGATGATCATGCCCCAGAAAGCGAGCATACCAATGACCTCATACATCGGCTGTTTGGAGACCAGGAATTCCTGAAGGGCGTTGGAGACGCCGTAGCAAGTCGCTCCGAGGAGGCCGAAGAGGTCACCTTTCAACTGGTTTTCGGCCGGGAAATCGTTTGCGCCTGTGATCTTGTCCGAGCCCAGCAAGACGCCCATTCCGCCGACGGCGATGAGGATACCGATGATCTGCATTGGTGGGTATCGCACTTTCATAAAGAAGAAACTGGCGAGCATGACGATGACGATGGCCCAGAAATTGAGCAGCTGCATGGATAGGATGGTGGTGTATCTGTATCCGAGGACTGTGAAGTAGTTGCCTTCAACGTCGAAGAAGGAGAGGATGAGATATTTCCAGCCTTGTGTTTTGACCATTTTGCACCAGCCCTTGAATCCGTATTTGTAGAGTGTGATGGATGTCCAGACGAGGTTGAGGAGGACGTAGTTGAAGAAGGATTGGAAGGCGGGGATGTTGGCGCCGGCGTTGGCGAGGAGCGAGGAGAAGGTGTTTGTGCCTGTTATGCACAGGGCGAGTACTTGTCTGTTCGGTAAGGAGAATTAGCCAAGCTCTTCAGATCAGTGCGACATTGCGACCGTGATCTTGCGACCATCAGAGCTTGCATTTGGAGATGGTGAAGAACATACCCGAAAAGAAGCACCAACCAAAATTGTTTTGTCTTCACATAAGCAAACCATTCCCTCTTTCTATTCGTCCCCCCAGTTACAGCACCTTCCTCGCCTCCATCGAGGATCTCAGGAACGTGGTTGGAAGAGGCAGAGCTGCGATCTCCATGATCCGCTTTCGCGTGAACAATGGTCGACTCAACGCCCTTATCCTCAATTTCGTGAGACCTTCCAGCAGATGTGGGTTCCGCCATTGCAGTTGAGTCGTCCGTCGCGTTCGGTGCTGGTGCAAATCGTACGTAGGTGCGTGCAGCCGTTATCGACGTGGGAAGCTGGAGCTCAACGCGGGGTCCGATAAAAATTGTCGACGAGAAAAGTGTAGGGAAGATGACTGCGCTACGGTGGAGCTTTTCAAACCGAGAGTAAGCGCAAAACTCCAGAAGTCGCTTACGAGTTTATCAAAAGACTGGCGAGAGTCAAAGACCTTGAGGAAGAGCTTCAGCTGGTGGGAAGCGGAAGCAGATCTTTTATGGCGGATGCGATTCTGCATGGCGAACGGGGAAAAAGCAGGCATGAAAGTGTCGATCTTGGAGATCATTGGGTAGCGAGAGTTTGGTGCCGGCCAGAAGCGAGAGCTGGGCCTTCTAGCGTTCCAGGCGCAAAGAAACCCTTGGTTAGCGGGGCTAGAGGCTAACCTTGAATGCTGCAGCATGCAAACTACTCGGATCGGATTGCCTTGTGATGTGAGCCACGAGATGGCAGTTTGTTCAGTGCAATGTCGAGTAGGGACTCACTGATCCTCAATAGGATTGTGCTTGCTGAGAAAACATGTTGATCATTAGGGTACTTCATCGCGCCAGTTGCATCCAAAGAAAAACTCAGCGTCTCCTACTCCTCCTCAGTTCCCATTGCACAATACTGTCCTCCACCTCCAAGTCTTCCTCTTTCTTTGGAAGAGTCTCGTTCTCTGCGAGTTCATCCTTGTCGAGACCTGATTTGTCCACAGGAACAAACCCCTCATCTTGCGCTTCCTCTTCAACCAGCTCATCACTGCTCAGTCCCACTTGACCCATCAGGTATCGGCCTAGATATGTCACGGCCTGGACCATCTCGCGTCCTTGCGGGACAATATTTTCTTTCGGAAGCAAGAATCCATAGCTTCCCATATCCCTCAGCTTGATCTGATACGAGTATCGGATCTTCATTTCGTGATAGAACCAGTCCAGAAGACTGCCGCCTCCAGTCTCGATCCTCGGCAATCGCTGCTTCGTCTCTCGGCCTTTGAGTGTACTGAGCGCGACATTGCCTTCACACGCCGAAGTGGTCTTATAGTAATGACCCTTGTTTGTTTGGTGCATCGCTTTGGCGAGACCAAATGCCAACTCTTCCAAGTCTTCGAGAGTCGGAGGGGAGGCATCGCATGAGTAGCTGTACGGGTAAAGGACCTGCTGTGAATAGCTGTGGAGATCGACCAGCGATACAAACTCGACGTTGTTATTATCTGTCTCGTTGCGAGCCCAATCCGCAAAAGCCTTTGCTTCTGCCGCCTGCCAGGGTTCTTCTCCAGCATAGGACTCTGAGCATGGATTGCTGCCGCCAGAAGCCGCGTCGCCGTCCCAGTGAAAACCATACGCGCGGTCCAGATCTATGCCACGGCAGAAACGTAGAGAGGTTGGCTGGCGATTCTTGCGCCACAGTCGATCGCTCTCCCATGTATACACATAGCCATCGGGATTGAGCGTCGGTATGAAGACCCAATCGAATGCCTCGACGAGTGATGTCCACTCCTGTGTTTTTCCGTAGGACGTGATCAGGGTATTGGCAACATAGAGCACTGTGCTCGTGCTAATCCATTCCCGAGCATGGGTTCCACCTGATATGACAATCGTTTTTCGACGGTCCGAAGGCTCATCATTGTTTGTAGGGTGAACACCGACTCGAATCGCAGGGATATCTCGACCCTCCCAAGTGATGCCAATATTGATGATCTGGACATGGGTTGGGAACATGGAGCGCATCAACTTCATCCATGGTGTGATGACGGAGAGAGGTTGGTAATCTGAAAAGAACAGATCCTTGGAGTGAGGCTGTAGAGTTGGCGTGAACGAGCGGTGCCCGGACGAGGGTGTAGACTGATCTATAACTTGGGCCAGCCCAAAATGAGGCATCAATGGTGCATGCGCCTGCTGCAGAGATGGTGGTAAGAGTCCTAACAGCGACGAAACGACGTCCTTTGCTAATCGCACGTCCACCCAGTCCTCATTAAACTCCCAAACGTCCAAATATAACTCTTCCGATGCCACGGCTAAGGAGTGTGCTTCAGCTGGGGTGGAAACATTGAAGCGGAGAACCACATCGCGACCATATCTCGCGCAAGATGTCGAGGAGGCGCCCTGTGACAGGGCTCTGCACGGGGACTCTGAATTCGCTGTCGAGGCTTCCTGGGTGAGTCCAAAGATCTTCTGCACGATTGTGTTTGTGAAGCGTCTCCACGGTGCTTGTTGTTTTGGCCTGGGTAGATGGCTGGGAGCCGCTGGAGGAACGGCGAGAACGGGGCACGCGACGAGCGAGAAAAGGATATATGCTTGCCGTAAACGCATGGTGGTGCGTGGTGCCGGTCAGTCGCTGAGGGTAGGCCCTGTCAAGACGACTGCATTTTCTGCGACAGGAAGTCGGCGTATGATGTTCGCACCATCATCAGCAGCCCGCGAAGTCGAATTCCTGGGGGCCTGCTGATCTGGTCGCGAAATCGGCAGGCACCGCCACAGGTGAGCCCAGCCCAGCAGCAGGGCCTACTGTAGCCGCCTACCTATAGGAGGTACAAGCGCGGCGCTCTACTATGTACTCTGGGTTTGATCAAGGGAGATGGCGAGTCCTTCGGAGCTTCGGAGTATCTCTGTACAGAATCTGGTGGCCTATCCCATGCGAATCCATTCTGGTACCTTAGCGACGAACCTGCCTTCCAGATCATGTCCTCCACAAGAAGCTTGGAAGCAGATACGAAGAGGCCCATTTTGCTATGGGTGTGTGTACACAGTCCAAAGGCATGGCCAGAGGACAAACGGATGGATCATGGAGACCCGTGGCCAGTCGAAGGACAAGAGGCAGACTTGCCAGGAATGCCAGGAGTGCCAGGAGTGCCAGGAATGCCTGAGCGAAACCAGGAGGCAGAACTTGTACTTGTACTTGTATTTACGACCTATTCTTAGTGGCTGAGCACTGCGTCTCCCGGGCTGGAATATCACCAGGGTTCTGCTGTGGTTTACCGACCTGGGACGCGTTTCACCCAGGTTTTCCACCTGCCATGGAGTGATCTTTGACCTCTATACCCTCCCAACCGCTATTACCAAATCCAAGACTGGCCACGCTGCGCACAAAGTGATTTGGGCACGGCAATTTGTCCGTCTGTCTCTGTCTCGGTGCTCGGTGACGGATCGCATCAGCTTGCTTGCTTGCTTGCTTGCCTCCCACGAGCTCTCCACTCCCACTCCCACTCCCACTCTCACTCCCACTCCCTCGTCTCGTCTCCGCTGGCGATCCCACCCTCACACCCTGCCTTACCACGACCTACCTCACAATTGTGCGCGCCCGACCACGCCCCACGACTCCGCCTGCAAACGATCCATATCCTTGGTTGCTCCAGCCTCGTCCATTCTCTATCGAACACACCTATACCACCCAGGCGCGTGGCCTGACTTAGTCCATACTCCGTCCTCCAACCTGTTCTCCACCAGCTCCAGCCCTATCCATTCGCATTCCATCCATGCCCTTCCACCACCCGCAGATCGCCTGTAGATGATCGTGCTGAGGTACCATCGCGATCGCGATGCCCGACAGGTCCTTGAAGCCGAATGCCAGTGTAAGGGATCTCAAGCGTCGCAGCACGCTCGATCCTCTCAATTTCTTTCGCCCTGGCCGCATGTCCGAAGACCTCCTCCGCTCCCATACCAATACACCAGCCCCTGAGAGGCCAGAATCACCACCAGTCCAGGAATACATCCCGAGATTCAGTCTGTCAAGGTGGAGGCATGCGTCAGAATCGCAGTTGTCTGTCAAGGCCAAGAAACAAGCAAAACAGGCAGGGCAGACAGAGAACGGACAAGATGGGGACATTCCACCAGTTCCAGCAATGCCCGCCAATATATCCCAGATGCAGCAGAGACCTCGTACCAGCGGCATCACAGAAAACGGCCAGACGCCTTCAGTTATGGTCACAGCCCCTACTTTGGAGGTCAATGGGCATACTGGAAAGCCAGGCTTGGATCGCCGCAAATCAAAGTTTCACCCTTTCACGCGTCAGAAACAGTCGAACGGCCCTATTGCAATCGAAACGCAATCTGCTCGCCCCTCAATGGAGGTTAGGAGGAAAACGGACAAAATGGAGAACCGAAAGAGCAGGTTCGGCACATTTCGATCGAAGGATCCAATGGAAGAGCTGCGCATGCTAGCGGATAGTCGGATGGACATGGCAGCTACAGAGGAGGCGCATGCCGCGGACCAGCAGAAGGTGGGATCCAGTCTTACATTGCCCGTTGGAAGGAAGTCGGAATCTGCGAGGTCTGAGGGTGACCCTGGAGGTTCTTATAGAGGAGGAAGAGCAACTCCAGAACGCGCGCGAAATGAAAACGGCCACTCAACATTCACTTGGCTGACGCGCAAGAACAAGCACAGAGCATCGTTATTCCCACTACCAGTTAACTTGCATCCTACCGAACCACGTCAAGCTTCTTCAGAGCCGGAGACTCCACGACCATCCACCAGCGGGCGAAACAGTGGCTCACCAGAACCTACCTCCTCTCGTTCCAGTCCACAGAGAGACCGCCAGGGGAACTATTCGACCCAGCAGGTACCTCATCATCTCCCGTTGGCGCTTGCGGCTTCATCCATAAGCTTCGCAGCCCCAGGTGCGTTGCTTCGGCAGACATCCAACAGATCGCACAGATCATCCCAATCTTCTCCAGTGCCGGCACCTCCTTTCGACCGTCGCACTCGCTCGTCAACAACGGGTTCGAACATGTCCGAAGACCACCATCCTCCGACCCCGCCTTTCGCGACTGGTAGCGGTCGCAATTCCACTTCTACCACTAATGGACGCAGCAGCTTCAGCAACTTGTTCAACTTGAACAGGCTGCGATATGGCGACCCTCTCTCGCCGCGGCAGGGCTCACCTGGTCACACTCCTGCCAATTCTATGAGCATCAGTCGGGAAAACGTGTCGTTGCCAGACCGTATGGAAGGCGAAGCGCCGATGAAGTATCTTTCCCGAGTTGAAGCCGTCATACCCAAGAGCCAGATACCTGTTGTGCTGTCGAAAAAAGTTGATGATTTCATCCCTGTCGTTTTGCGTAGTTTCATGCGGAAGTTTGCGTTCTTCGGAGACCCTTTGGATATGGCTCTTCGAAAAATACTGACCGAGGTCGACTTACCGAAAGAGACTCAACAGATCGATCGCGTTGTGCAAAGCTTCGCAGACAGATATCACGAGTGCAATCCTGGCATCTTCTCGGATTCAGGCAAGTTGGTGCACTAGCAAAAGGAATGAGAACTAACGACCCGCAGAGAAAACCTATTTCATTTCATTCTCGCTTTTGCTGTTGCAGAGTGATTTCTTCAACAAGAGCAACAAATTCAAGATGAAGAAGCAGGATTATGTCAAGAACGCCGCCACCGAGGGCGTTTCCGTTGATGTTCTGGACTGCTTCTATGACAACATCATCTACACGCCGTTCATTCGAGTTGAAGATGACTTTGACACCAAGACAATGCATTCGCGAAAAAGCAAGCGAGCCCCGAAGGCACTCAAGACCGCCTTGCCAGCGCCAGTGAAGAAACCGTCAAAAGAGCCGCTGGACCCGTATCCGCTCTTACTAGAAAACAATCTAGATGTATTGCGACCTCAGATTCGGGATCTCATCGCACTTGAAGACCCGTACTCCTATCTTGGCACCGCACCAAGCTTGGACAAGCGGCTGCTCAGGAGCTCCAAGTGTGGAATCATTCAGCTGGAGTCCTCACGTTCACGGCCTGATGCTTTTGCAGTCGAGAGGTACCAGGAGGCCAAAGTAGGTGTCGTTGATCTTCCTGTCGATAAGGTCGGTCTACTATGGCGTAAGGATAGTAAGAAGAAGACTGCGAGGTCTCCATGGCAGGAATGGGGTGCCATACTTACTGGAGCGGGTCTCTACTTCTTCAAGAACTCCAACTTCGTGAAGAACTTCATACACCAG
Source organism: Venturia carpophila (assembly GCA_014858625.1). NCBI lineage: Eukaryota > Fungi > Ascomycota > Dothideomycetes > Venturiales > Venturiaceae > Venturia > Venturia carpophila. The sequence continues at coordinate 236,371 of JACTAK010000010.1, forward strand.
CATGAACACCACATCAAGCATAATTCTGGCTCACTTTGCATTTTCAAGCCAGCCATCACTTCATGGAAAGCCGACTTCATGCTCCCGATTGATAATTCTGTTGCTCTCCACGATGCGACCTACCAGAAACACAAGAATGCATTCACCTTCTTCCGTCACAACAACATCGATGAGGTTTTTCTTGCTGACACAGAAACGGAGATGAACGATTGGTTGGCCAGGCTGAACCACCAAGCCGCTTTCAAGACTGCTGGCATCAGACAACGTGGACTGATTGGAGCACATTACGATGGCCAAAAGCAGCGAGGGATCCGGCGACTCGAATCTTCAGCCTCAACATCCGCGGTCCAGACAGTTCAAACTCCAACCGGCGAGGTTACCATTCAAAGTGGTAGGATCAACCAAGAAGAAGCCCAGCAGATCAGTGCTGCCCGGCGTCACAACATAGAGCAAAAGATTGCCGAGTTGGAGGACCGTTTGGAGGAAATGATCAAGATCGAGCACGCGCACAAAAGGGAGGCGAGTCATTTGGTTATTCTGGCACCCATCCAAGAAAGGACGAGGACTCAGCTTGTACACGCCGCGAGCAAGGTTGCGGCACAGTTGAACTGGACCAGAATCGAGATTTGGCGACTGAAATGTCATCGCGACATCCTTGCGATGGACCTTGAGGAAGAAAAGGTTGAGGCTCAGAGCAAGCAGGATCGCATCAACAAGCTGGCTGGCAAAGCCACTTCCATCAAATCTCATTCCACAACGTCCACAGCTAGACCCAAAACCAATGGCATCGAGAGGCTGAATTCCACTGCCACTTCAAGTACCGTTCAGAGCCCGACGGCTCTGGGCCCTCAGTCACCTGACTCCGCACGACGCTCCGATACAGCTCCATCAGAGGGCTCTGTTGTGGATGTCACAGAAGATCACGAGTCCGTATCAGGCAGTGAGCGGGAGCTTGCAGATGAAGACGAAGTGTTTAAGACTCCCACTGAGCAGAGCCCAGTCAGCTCGCCTGTGCTGGTTCCGCAGAGTACGCCCGATGAAGAGGCGCCATCGATGATGAAAGCATCACGCCGCTCACGCGACACTCACCGCGGCTCCATCGTCTCGTTACTGTCAGGTTCACCACACCTGAGGCCTCATAGCCGGAGCACCAATGCCGACGACATTCACTCTGCTCGCTTATCTGAATACTTTACTCCAATACTTACAGATGAACAGGCGCGAGCTCAGCGCGAAGAGCTGTTGTCACCAGGCGCAATAGGCACACCACTCGAACGACCCAAATCAGCGGACAGTGTTGAGCCAGAGACAGATCTATCGCGCCCAGGGGAACCTTCGTCATCAGCTGCAGGTAGTCCTGAAGCTAAGAAAATAAGACGGTCACTCAAGCAGTCATTACGAGATCCAAGCAGCCGGGACTCGCAGAGCAGCCTTCACAATGCCATTCACCACCGTCATTCCAGTCGTAGAACTACAAAGACCGAGGCTGCCACAAGCTCTTCGTTACCTGAAAATGCCATCGCCGAGGACGGTGCCGGTATTGAGCCACACGAAGGTCTCAAGCGCGAGAAGGGAAGCTTTACCGTGCATGGCAAGAAGGCTTCTGTGGTCACTTTCGGTTCTGACTGGGCCGAGGAGCGATTGAAGGCTTTGACGCGAAACGAGAGCACAGCGTCTTCTACTGCACATCGCGATGCGGATGGTAACCCCATGAGGACAATATCGACTCCGTTGTCGATGTCTAGTGCTGACGCAAATGAGCATGGCAAGGGCGAGGAGTATTTGCACACTCCCGTCCCTCCTCTACCTCGCAACACCACAAGCGAAGATCACGCGGTCAGCAAAGCAACTTCCCCGAAGTATGCAGGACAAGAACGCCAGCGTGCTATGGATCTATTTTCTTTGCAACAATTGGAAAGGCAAAATGCGATCCCTCCTCACAAACCTGGCATGAGTTTGCCAGACCGTAGAGCAGCTTCAGATCCTGATCTGAGGAGGTTAAGCAACGCCAGTTCCGACATCATTCTTTTGCCTAGTGCCATGCCGCAACACGTCGAGGAAATGGACAAAAACGCCGGCGCGGTCGGAGGGGGATATTTTTTTGACGATTCTTCTTCTGCGGGTACTTCTTCTGTCATCATTCACCGCGACGAAGAGGAAGAGGAGGGTATAGAACGGGCCTGAGGTGGTGAATTCCCCATTTTCTGTCATTGATTCTGCATTGGGAGGAGAAATACCGCTTTTTATCAAGCGACGTCTTCCATCCTTTGTTTGTATTCCCTTGTGTTCCTTTTTCGATTGGCTGGGCGTGGATGAAGTGGATGATGGAATGAAGATATTCGATTTCGCTTTGCATGGGCGAAAGGAAGGGCGGCGGGTTAGGGGGGTTTCTTGGTTGCATCGTGGGGTCCCGTCTTAACCTGGAGAGTCTCTGTGGGCAAAAGCATGGCGTTCAATTGTAGGGGTGACGGTGTTTCCTTTTTCGACTCGAACGAAACCTGGGGGACTCCGATTCTTTGCTTGGCGCAGGCGCGAGGATCTAACTATGTGTGGGTCACTACTTTTCGGGATGGGACGGGTGTGAGTAGATAGAGTTGGGCGGCGTTCATCAGCCTTATTGAGCCTCGCGCATTCGTTCTTGGCTGAGCGATGTCAGTGAGGATTGTGGATATCAATGTCATATTGGTTCCTTGAGCAGAGTCTGGTCCATTACCGTGATGTCGATATTGCCCACCTTGAACTTTTGGCGTTTCTCACGGGGGTCTGTTTGCAAGCGGTATGTGGAGCGAACTTGTCTATTCAATTCTTTGGAGCAATTGTAGCAGTCACCAATCCATGCTCGACCTCCACATCCAATTGTAGACATTGTAGACCATTTGAAGAGATCTGTAGAGGCAAATTCATTGGATCAATGCGGAGTAAGAAATTGTGCAGTACATACCTTATCCACCCTCTCAACCTTCTGCCTTCTCATTCGCCGACCCGACAGCGCGGGGCGGCTCCGGCTCCGCCTTGACGAAGTGCATTCACTCTGCCACCATCCGCCTATCACCACACCCACTCACCCACCCACACTCTACCTGGTCCCTTTCCTGCGTCTTCCTCGGCGCGGGGCTCAGTAGCGCACTTGGAACCGATGGGAATATCAGTGATAAGGAGCTTGGGACGTGATGGCCTCGTTGACGTCGACGTCTCGCTCGCGCGCTGGATATACGATGGTTCCTAAGGATGATACTGCCACTGCTGTCAGCAGTTCTACTCCTTATGATGGTGAGCTCAATGGTGAGGCTGTGGTGAGGGGAGGGTGTGGCCTTGGGACGGAGGCACGGAGGGTTTTTTTTTGGTCGCGATGGGTATGGCTTTTTCCCATTCTTTACTTGCTCCGGTCTGCTCGTCTCGTCGACGTCGCTGATCATCTCGTAGATACGTCGGAGCTCTTTTGTTCAATTTTGGCGCGTTCTTGCTGCCTGCTTTGTACGGCACCCTTTCGAAATTGTGGGTGGCCAATATTGACAATTCCATGGTCGTCACAACGGATGTGTATACCTACATCGGCGTCGTCACGGAGTGTATCAACGAAGGTCTTCCACGCGCTGCTTGGGTTGTCATTGGAGATAAGAGCTCTAGGACTCTTGCTTCGCGCCTGGGTTTGAGTTACACTCTCATCACTTTCCAGGCCGTTCTCGGCACTCTGTTGAGCATCATTTTCATTGCTGCTGCCGGCAGATTCGCGGATTCGTTCGTTCCGGTCGAGGTAAGAGCGGCGAGTTTGAAGTATGTCCGCATCAGCGCTTTCTCTGCGCTCAGCTCGGCGCTGGAGACATCGGTGGCGGCGTGTACAAGGGCCTTGGATAAACCGGATGTGCCGCTTTTGATCAGCTCGGTCAAGTTTGCCGTCAACATTGTTCTGGATTTACTTCTCATCTCCAAGTTTCATGTTGGGAAGGCAGAGCCTTCTGTGAATGAGCAGGCTTGGATCCGGCTGGCCTGCGATATGAGTTCGGCTGTCGCTGGTCTGCTCTACTTCATATACATCTCTCACAGGAAGAGAGCGTCAGCGGCGGCAACAGAGAGACGTACCGAAAAAACTCGTCCCAATTTCAAAGCTCTGGGAGTCCTGATCAGACCTGGCTCCATCACCTTCGCTGAATCAGCCGTTCGTAACGCTCTCTACCTCTGGCTGGTCTCCGGCATCGTCAGCCTAGGTAGTGGTTACGCCACAGCCTGGGGCGTGTTCAACACGATAAGATGGGGTCTAGTCATGGTCCCCGTCTCCTCCCTCGAAGCAACCTCAAACGCCTTTGTCGGACACGCATGGGGAAAATGGCGTCGCCGTATCGGCATCACGACCCTCAAACCCAAAGCTTCACGGCAGGATCTCCTCTGTAAGCCTACCCCACCGCTGTTCCCATGTTGAACTCGTAAGTCTACGCTAACCCCCTCCCAACAGCGATCACAAAACCAGCCTTCCTCTCGTGTATAATCGCGCTAACGGTGGAAATCCCCCTCTGCATCCTCCTCTCCACCATCGGCGCCTACCCCTACGCCCTCTGGCTCTCCAACAACCCCACCGTCGCCAGAATAACAGCAAAAATGTGGCGGACCATAGACTGGTGCTACATCTTTTACGCCATCTCCACACAACTCGCGACTATCCTTCTCGCTACCAGACCGCGCTGGTACCTCTACCAATCTCTAGCGTCGAATCTTCTTTACGTCCTACCGTGGGCCATTGTCTGTCAGACGGCGCATTTGAACAAGAAGGATGCGTGGACTTATCACAGTCTTGTCTTTGGCGGGAGTCTCGTTTTCAGTTTTTTCGATATCGCCGCGGTGGTGGGGGTGTGGGCGTGGACGCTTTGCAAGGGGAGAGCGAGGTTGGAAGTCTTCAGGGGGGGCGTGATGAACGGGGCCACAGAGTGACCGCCATGGGGAAAAAGAAAACACAAAAGGAAAGGGGATGGACTTGTACGCTGATTCTTAGAAAGGGAAGCCCCAAATCCAGCCAGCAGGAAGCAGAAGATTCATACCCGCAATAACTTCAGAAGTGAGATTACCAAAGCGACGGCACCTCCCTCGTCGTTCTTGCAATGCCTGCCTGGACAGCTAATTATCTACTCTACATGTGTACATCCATCCATCCATCCCATCACGCCGCCGTCATATCATCATTGGATACGCCCCAAACCCAAGAAGAAGGGGAAACGAGACTGGGACACCTGGCACAGACATGATACTACCACCGTCTTTTTAAGTTTCCGGTATACCGCAGACGGAGAGCCAAGGACGCGAGGTGGGATTCACTGACTGATAAACCCAGGGAAATGATGCCAAGACGATAGGTGGGATTCGAAGAGGGAAGCGATGGGGGCGGGATGAAAGGGGTTGTCGGCGATGTTGTGGGAGAGAGAGGTGGGGAGATCTGGATGGGGAAAAACGACGTGTAGACGGGAGGCGAGTTTTCGATCCAACCCCCGTCGGCGGAAACGAAACGTGTCGATGTCGGACTTTGAAGTGTCGGTGATTGCGCCTGAACTGATTCACCGGGAGAGAGGGAGAGGGAGAGAGGGAGAGGGAGAGAGGGAGAGGGAGAGAATAGTACCCTGGTCTAGGAAGGGGTCGAGATCTGATATCGGGAAGCAAGTGAGTGATGGTGCGGAATCTAGGTTTAGCTGAGGACGGTGCGCTCTCGGAAAGACGCTCGTTCCTGAGCTTTCGCGTCTGCATGGGCAATCGGTTGGTCCAAGTCGGTGACTTGCTCGGCGGCAAGGGGGTAGATTTACCTGTGAAATGGTGGTGATGGAATCGAAATGAAGAATGGAGTTCGACGCGAAGGCGGTGAAGTAATCTAGTACTAAGTAACTGAAAAATCGAGCTTGCATGTGGTTTCAGGTAAGACATCTACAAAAAACAGACGGAGACTCTCGTGTCGGGTCTTTCGAATTTCTTCTCGCGATTAGACGAATTTGTCAGGTGCAAGTTCGACTGCGAAGAGTAGTTTTCAAAGTCGAGTAATTGAAGTCACTTGTATCCATCTCTCGTGCCAACTACTAGTAGCAAAGCAGAGAGAATATCAAATTCAATCTCAAAAAGCTAATGTTCACTAGATATAGATTCCCGCGAATAACCAAAAGCAAGACCTCCACCCAAAATAAAGCATGCCTCGAGGCAGAATCAGCGTAAAAAGGTGAGTAGACCGCACGGTTTTTCTCCGCCGCTAACCTCATAAATCAAAAGCACACCCAGTATATTCTTGCGAATATACTTTCCCCGATAACTCTTTCCAACCAGCAGGAAGAGTCGATTGGGGTGGGGTCGCTCAAGCTTATACCGTTGTCTCTGTTTTGGTGTAATATAAGGATATAATGAAAGCCGCAATGAAAGCCACCGATAACGCTTGAACGCTTGATTCAGCCGAGCCAATGGAATGAATGGGCCAAAGAATGAAAGGAAAGACCACCGTAAGTTAATGGTCGACAAAACGCCAGGATGCAGATGAGATGGACCGTCGTTAATCGTGATAATGTTTGGGTTATTGAGGGGTACTTGCTACCATCATTTCTTCGTGTCGTAAAAGTCGTAGAAGTCGTTATCGTAAATTGGAGTTTGTGGGAGAGATCCGTATACAAAGTGCATCGTAAGATTGATGTCGTAGTTGCGATGCTTCGTGTGTCCTCCACAAGACTGAGGATGTTTCGAGTCAGAGTAGAACTGGATGCAAGCAGACCCTTTTTGCCTCGTGACCGATAGGAGAGCCTAATACCAAGCATGCTCACGAATGCAATGCTCGCATCGACTCTGGTGGTAAACATATGCCCTCCTGCAATTGCAGATAGTGTATTTGCTTGCAGGCGAATTGGCACTGGACTGTCGAATCGGGACATCAAGATCACTTTCGCTCGTCCTCGGACTGCTACCAGCACTGCCGGAGCTGTAGACGGAAGTATAGTCGCTGGCAAAGCGTTGATTACTTCGTCTTCCCGTTCCGATGGCCACTGGTAGGCCTTGAATAACACCTGGCTGCCCCTGCTTTTGTCCTGGGTACATACCATCATTGATGGAGAAGTTTCTGCAAATCATGTATGCGGACTCAGCGGCTTTGTCCCGAGCTTGTTCCTCGGTGTGGTAATTTGTGTCGCAGGTGTATTCGCGGTTGTTGACTCGCACACGGCAGGTCCACCCAGCGCGAGATTGACGTGGTTCAAAGTGCGGGTCGGGCCAGTGTCGACGTTCGCAAAGATCTGTGACAATTCAGCGAGGGAATTTGACATCTCAAGGGTATGGATAATGCAAATGGATAAACATCCGAACGATGACTTTGGTTCAACCAACGCATGGCTGCGTGGAGTAGTTCCGTGTTCACTGTCCCGGTCGATTTCAAAGAGAGAACAAAAGCAAAACGGATAATGCTTACTGGTGAGATACATGGTGTAGAACATTTTGACGATGTGGTCAGCACTGACTTAGGGAGATATCGGGCGGGAAGCAATATCAGGTGCAAGAAGCCGAATCCGTTCAGAATCCCTCGTGGACACCGTCCGGTTTGCACAACAACGTCTTCTGGTGAGTGACGGTGGCGTTGACTCGGTGGCGGCGGTCGTATGACGAAGAGAATTTTGAAAGACTGCAGATGAAGAATAGACAACTGGCCCAATGACGGAGTGAAGATGATGAAGTGAAGAAACAAGGGATACTGTGTGGTCTGTAACGAAAACGGACTTCAACATACCATTCAATGCGGGAAAGCACGTTAGTTATATCAAAGCATAGAGTTACAGCGGAGATTTCTGAATATGCAACCGAGTAAAACCCGGTGAGATGACGGCCCAATGGCACGAACTCGAAAAATATGAGAACATGCATGCTGAGGCTCTGTCAAAGGGAGTGCTCCATCAGTTGATGCGTTGGCGTGTCTTCTGGCCAGTGAAGTCCAGGGGTCCAAATTGGAAGCTAGTACTCCGATAGCTCCCCCACAAGGCAGGACGACACACGGCGATCCAGGCGTGCAGTACGGTGGCCGATACGAATGAGAAGAGGAGTTTTCAGATGGATACGCGCGGGTAAGGATTGCTAGTGCTGCAGCAGGTGGCAAGGAGGCAGCCAAAGGCTACGCTGTGTAGCATGGCTTTGTTCTGGGAATTTAATATCAAACGCAGCCTCTTTTGCGGCCAAACATGTACTACTTTTCGATACTGAGCCGGACCGGACCTTGATTTGACCAGTAGTACCGGAAAGGACATGCAAAGCAACAAGGGCTTCGGCGTCCCACAATGCATCAATCTAAGTAGGCGACGTAATTTTGAAGTTCATGTCGCATTGTCGAGCTGTCCGAGGATCGGTAACGATTATGGGGGCGCTTAGCTGGAGAACAGGATTCGACCGCTGTAACGGCCAGTCTGAATCTGGAAATGCTTCCAACCTCTGCGCATGCTCGGAAGGCTTTCAGCGGCCTAGGCGGTACTTGACCATGTTGACATGCGGAGTTGCTTCGACTAGTCCGGGAGCCTTGGCCATGGTAAAATCTGCAAGTATGAGTTGGCAGAGAATGGCGTCTGCACGGTAGACCCCATCATCCGCAAGAGGTCAGGACCAACGGCTTTGGCCTGCACAAAACACCCAAGAAGGGCAACTTACATGCAGATGAGAAGATGTAACAGAAAACTGGTCCGGCGGAGCATGCGCGACATCTGAAATCCAAGCGGTGGATGAATGACAGGGCGTCACAGCTGTTCATTGACCGGTACGGCCCCTGAAATAGCTGCTCCAGAGGAAGCTAGTTGATGCTGACCTCCCAAGCAAATGTTGCAAACTTGCAATGGTCGATGCGCTCGCCTGGTATCTCCTTTGAGCTTCAAGCTTCAAGCTTCGAGCTTCGAGCTTCGAGCATGCTGCAGGGCGGTTGGCTGCCATTGACAGGCAGAAGAACATGATTGCGGGGTGCCGTATGTATCGAGGCTCCGAGGGTCTGGGGTTCAGGCGCGGCATCCATCGAAGACGATTTACCACAGTGGTAGATCGGAAGTAGTATGCCTGGACGTCGAGAAGCTGTACGGAGCACGACAGTAGAGGTTCGCCCCTCTCTCTGCCGGCCAATGGCGACATGGTTCCACAGCAGCTCAGCAGGTGCAGGAGGATGTCGGGAGTCAAGCGGTGAGAGGTTTTCCTCACATGCTGGCTGCTGGCTGCTGGCTGCTGGCTGCTGGCTGCAACGGTGCTACTGCACTCTGCAGTGTTGATTTCATCCTGGTCCGTCTTCGATGCACCAGATCATCCAGATGATGAAGGAGATGGTCAAGCCCGAAGGCTCCCCTTCCACCTCCCCTTGTGCTTGTGAAACATAGCCGTCCGTCGGCTGGCATCTCTGGCGTGGACGAGGCTGTCAGAAGAAAATCAGCCTTGCGAGGTCAGAGTGGCACGGTGGGTGTAGTGGTGGGAGTGCAACTGAAGGTGCCCTGCCGAGCCTGCCCACCGTTGTGGCACGCTATTCCGCGGGATATCCGCTGAGCATGGTTCGCTAGTAGGAGGAGGCAGAACCAGGACCAGGCCAGAGATGCCGGACTCCCCAGATGAGCCAACCATGATGCTGTACATAGGAGGTAAGCAACCGACCATCAACATGTCATGCTGAAGGTGAAGAGGTACGGGACGATAAACAACCTCCAAACCTCGCCTCTTCGAAAGCATTACTTCTCCATTCGAAACATGACAGTCAGTCGTACAACGCTCTTCAAGCTGCCCAACGATGCCGACATCGAGACGGTGCTGGCGGCGTACGTGAAGCTCGCTGAAACCAACTCGAAGGTGAGTTGTCAAAGCCCTGGAGCGCCTGTAGCTCAGGTGACAGGAGAGCTAATCTCGAACAAAAGGATGGCAAACCATACATTCTCTCAAGCAACGCCTTCAAGCTTTTGCCCGATCCTCGCTCCCAAGGCTACACGCTCGCGGCCCAAACAAAGTTCGCCAGCGTCGAAGATATGAAATACTATGATGAGGAGTGTGCAGCACACAAGGCACTCAAGGACATTGTCAAGCCAAAGGCAGCTGGTCCGCCCTTGATGGTGTATGGCGAAACGTGAAGCCGAGTTGTACGGAGATCTAGCACTGGGGTGCTATAGGCTTTAGACCTTAATACAACACGAAAACTTCATAACACACTTGGCATCAAACGGCTAGAATGCCACGTTGCCCTCTAATAAGCGTGTCTTACTTTGTTTCGCAAGATTTTGGGCATCGTTACGATCTTAAAGCGCACCTAATCGCAACCCAACCTGGACCCAGGATCGCAGGTGGATATCGAGTACAACATTGGGACGGACACGAGCGCCTCTGCACATAGCTTAGGTCTCGGTCGAATACACGAGATCGATATAGACGCGTCGGCAATCTCCGGGACGATGGAGCAGTGAAAGTTGCGATCGATGCCCAGCCGACGAGGATTTGTGAGCGGCGGTCATGGCAATGGCATGAACGTTCGCGATGAGACAAGTACTGCGTGTGCTCCATTCATCCAGTACCATTTCTATCGATGATTCATGTTCATAAATGCGTCACGTCATCACACATTTTGAGCTGATCAACCGGGCTCTTTGAGCACAATAAACATTCACGTTCAACGGTAACTACTGATCCACGAAGCTTGCTCACGTATTGTATCAAGAAAGAAATCTGAATGGTATCACACTGGTTTTATAATCCAGTGCGGCTAGGAATCACGATGTCTCCTTGCTCTCAAACTCCGCGAACTTTGTTTAACACTCCATCGTTCAGATTCTGGAACTTCCACGAGTAATTTTGCTACCACGTTATCGACGTCCATCTCCAGTTGCCAATGTCGTTACTGGCTCAGATTGAGATTTCGAATTGAGTAAGCAGCTAGCAGACTGTTTGACAACGACGCCGTTTCATTATTGTGGTTGGCTGATACATTATGGAAATTCGTTGGTACCATCCAAGCTGGGACGAATGCCAGCTTTTCAACCAAGATTCGAGATGTGTAAAACGGCCTCAGAGTTCTCCGTTCCTGTCCATATTAGGACACATATCGCTTCCAAGGTCAGTCTTCTCACTCATCACCATCTCTCAAGTTGTGAATATCAATTTCTTCCTCGACATTTACAATGAGCGCGATCCTAGCACATACACGGGAGGGAGTCTTCGGCAATAACGAACGATCCGGTGCCGACAAACGCGATTCGCACATTGAGTTCGAACTCGAACATGAATGCCATGGTGGTTCTATCGAGAGCTTGAATCAAGGTGATCCACAGCTTGAAGTACTGATTTCGTGAGAAGCTGATCAATCAAACAGGCATATTGCCAACGACGACATCAATAGATTTACGCCGCCATGTGCCTCAGCCCACCAGTGAGGTTGACGGAGGGTTCATAATTCATAATACCTTATCCAGATACACACCTACAGTCACAGTGACCGTTCCAGAATCGATGAGCTCGCCCTTCGCTGACACCGCAACCACTAAGAAGTGTACAACTATTAAAATCGAGCCCCTACCAACTGGTGGCGTGTCTGTCGTTCCAGAACTTGGCCCAACTGTCTTCATGGATTCATCTGGGCGCGTTACCTTGCATGGCAAAGGCACCGCATCGACCACCACTGAGAATGCAACCACAACGACGTTTCCGCCTGGCGCCACCACAATAAAAGATGGTCCAACTGTCTACGCTGATGCCACCGGCGCCGTCAGTGTTCTAACAGGCCTACATTCTTACCCAATTGCCAACTCGTCGAGCTCTTCGGTATCAGCAATTTCTTCGCGAGCAAGCTGTTCTACCCGGGCAAGCTCTTCCATCACGGCAAGTTCTTATACTAAGGCAAGATCTTCTGTCACGGCAAGCTCTTCTCCAACGACCTCTCCAGAAACTTCCAAGATTCCTACGTTGAGCACGACGGTGACCCAAACATATCATACCACAGAGACGATTACCTTACAGCCACACAGCACTACGATGAATTCAGGCACCACGGCTATGACAGTTTCAAATGCTACCAGCGGTGTCAGCGTCGTCCCAACATCCTCGACGAGATCCAGTGTCCCCACGTCTGACCGATTCTTCACAACAAAATTGACCTTACCACTGCCACAAACATCTGCAAGTCTCCTTATTCTCTCCAATACTCTATGAGCTCTTCTAATTCTCAATTCACCAGATCAACAGCACCCCCACTATCTCCTCGTCGAACACCTCGAACTCCACAACCTTGAAACCCCAAGACATCCAATACCCAGTCCAAGGCTGCACCCTCAGCCCTCCATCCTTCACAACAATCACAACAGCCCTATCCACAGGCCCATCAACATTGCTCCGTCTCCGCCGCTCCGCGGGTCACTACCTCGACGCGGAACAAGCCACCCTCCAACGTCCTGTAATCAGAGCCATTGAAACATCCCTCGGCACCAAGGATTCCTCCAACCTCTTTTACAACGAGGATACTGCTGCTACACCTTATCAGCCTTGGGGTACAGCAAGGCATGCTGGACAGGTGTTTAATAAGCCCAAGGATTTCGCTGGAGAGATTAGTACGAGGTTGGTTGGGATTGTTATTGGGGGGATCTTTGGTTTGGTGGTTATTATTGCTTTTATTTGGTGGGGGTTTAGGAAAGTGCAGCAGAGGAGGGGCTGGGCTAAGGGGAAGGATGTTAGGGAGGAGATGGTGCAGATGGCGCAGCGTTGAAGGACTTAGGGGAGGTGTGGGAGATGAATTGAGATTGCTGGTGGTGTAATGGTGTTTCTCGAGTTATTTTCTGTCGAGCTGGACTTTATATTGTAGATCCCGTAATTTATTGTTTTTGAAACGGATACACCTCGTACTTGCTTTCAGTAAAGGGGACCAGTCGCGAGGCTTTGGCAGAGAAAAGATACAAAACTGCCAAATCATCTAAGTTGGGATAAGGTTGGATATTGAAACTATCAGCCTCGAAAGCTGTCGCTGCAATCTGCTCCCTCGAATTTGCTTCACCTTTCTCAATGCCCCAACGCAGCCATGCATTCAGCACATCGCAATGCATGGACGCAAGAACATCCAACGGTCAAAATACTCCGACTCGTTTTCACCCTCTGTAAGAAGAAGGCAACTCCGATTATGGTGGTCCCGCGCTTTATCACGCAGTCGCACTTAATATTTGTAGCAGAGATGTTGGGGTAGTGAAATTGGCCAGGGATTTCTTCACGTCGAGGTTGACTTGGGCTTGATGGGTTGGCAGAATTAAGAAGATTAAACGGCTTTGTCCTTGGATCTGACCATTTTGATGGCTGCAGTCGAGGTCGGTAAGTCCTTTGATAACCCTGGCAGTCCTTGAATCAAGAGTATGCCCCCTGATGCACTGGCTCTTTCGGAGGACGATGTGCTTGCTGATAAGATTCTCGTGATATTTTCGTCATCTCTGGACATGTGGCGATTTTCCGTTAAGAATAAACCTACGTGTTTCGGTCTGGATAGTAGCCAGCGCTATTAAAAGAAAAGGCAGTCGAAGCGTATGCAGAGCAATCTTCTCATGATTATTCGAAATGGTTGATGAATCAGCCTCGGTTAGTTTGCTTGGGCGAAATGTTGATCGCACATATCACATGATTGTCCCACTTTAATGTCTTGGCACGCTCAAGCACACTTTGAATATCGTTCGTCGCTGGACGACCAAATAGTACACCCAAGTCATATTACACCCACAACTCCGAAAAGATGACGAAACGCACAAAGAGTACGCCCTGTATAGAGTTTTACTTGATATTCCGTCGCTAATAATTACTCCAGAGGTCGGCGTGACCGGGAAATACGGTACCAGGTACGCAAATCGCGATTCTCTCCTCCGCCCTCCAGTCCACGAACAGACTCGTCCATCCACCAGTACATCAACTGCGCCATTGTACTCACATATTTGCAGATACGGTGCTTCGCTCCGAAAGCAGGTCAAGAAGATGGAAATCTCGCAGCACGCCAAATACCGTGAGCTACACCACATCCCACAAATGCAATGAACAGCCATCTGACAGCATCCTCAGTATGCACATTCTGCGGAAAGACCACGGTCAAGCGTCACTCAGTTGGAATTTGGGAGTGCAGGTCGTGCAAGAAGACCATTGCAGGAGGAGCATACGTTGTCTCGTAAGTGGAATAGAGAACTGACAGATGGACACGATTAGATAATGTCAGCCACAATCCTGGAATATTCACTAACCATCCTACAGAACCCCAGCTGCTGCCGCGACCCGATCAACGATTCGTCGTCTGCGTGAAATTGCGGAGGTTTAAATGGTCAAGATTTATGAATGGGATTGCGAGATGGGCGGGATTTCTATCAACTCTCTGGGCTCCGACCCATCATCGATGTACGGCGTCTTCGCTTCCAAAGGATAGCATCTTTTCAATGCGACCGACTCCCACCTCTTCCCGGGACGGATCGTTTGCGCACTCCCACATTGCGGAGTTGAAAATAGAAATGAAAATCGGACCTTCGGCCGCCTCAAACAATCTCTGTCCATCTTTGAGCCTCATCGTGGCTAGCGAATTCGTCGATTTATCCGTACATTGACGGTTTGATTCTTCGCTGGCGGTCCTTTCTTACTAGTACATTGTGATACTCCTTACCTGGCCACGCACACGCATACGCCCATGTACCGTATACTTTGACTGCGAAAATCGCTTTTCGCTTTTCCAAGGCACGCAACATGGAACGGCAGAAAGTGTCAGCCGGCGAAACAAGTGATACAACTGCCGAAATCATGTGAGAGATCTAACTGACCCTTACGGTCGTAGCTGTTGACATCCGCTATCAGGCAGTCACAAGTCCCGTGTGTGTTTTGTTCATCTTATCAAGCAATTTCCAACAGCTGCGTCGTCTTTGTTCATCATCTCGGCTTCACTAAATGTTTCTCAGCTGCTTCCAATCTTCGCTTTCGTATTTAGGCTACCGAGTCGTCATTGGCTAGATTGTGAATCACGTTGCTCAGAGCCAGCGTCCGTGCGTCTGGCGAGCCATCCTCTCCAACTTGAACTTCTTCCCTTCAACATCCACTCTCTATCAAAGCACACACTTTCTCATGATCCTCCACTCAGGTCGACTATTTTCTCTTCAAATTTCCGGGACATTATACAATGGCCGAATCCTGCATCGTCTGCCTCGGTGATCTCTACCAAGACGACCCTGGCACCTCCGCCATTGGGGTCGCTGCTCAAAGCCCGCTTGAGAACAATGATGGCGATGCTGCCAATCCCAGCTCAACACCACCACCACAGCTGCCTGAAGGCGAGGCCGAGTCGATTGCTCACCTGCTGCCTTGTGGACATTTCCTCCACAACGAATGTTTAAAACCATGGGTCGAACGGGCGAATAGTTGTCCCGTGTGTCGTCAAACCTTTAACATGGTCGAAGTTAGTGCTTCTTTGAAAGGTAAACGTTCCGATGCGCTTGTTAGCACTTGAGCGATTGCTAATTTCCTGGTTTACAGGTCCTGTCGTATCCTCGTATGCAGTCCAAGACAAACAACAAGTTGCGGATATCGATCCTACCATGATTGTTGAGGAAGATCTGTTCGATGAACATGACGGTCCTTGCATGATTTGCGAAACTGTCGGCGATGAGAGCGAACTTCTGCTCTGTGACGGCTGCAGCAACACTTGCCACGTTGTGTGTGCGGGCCTTGACGGCATCCCCGCGGGAGCATGGTTCTGCTATACCTGCTCAGAAGATCCTCAAATACTGGCAAGTAATGTCACTACATTTGAGCGTAGGCGTCAAGGTCGAAGACGCGGTAGAGAGCCTGCGTGGGAGCGGGTGTGGCGATCGGTCTTTGATCGACTACACTTTGATCTCGAATTTCCCTTCGATGAAGAAGAGGAAAGCCTTCCCACCAGACAAAGGGTTGAGGCTGAGCGACGAGAATTCCAGGAATGGCGACGCCGGTTTGACGTTGCTGCTCGTCAGGGAGCTGCAACTCGTTTCCGGAACACAGCAGCCATTGTTCGCCAGCCGGAGCGACGACGACCTTCGCCTGAGTCTCGGGAGGAAATCAGGGCATGGAACGCTTTTGAAAAAGCTCGCGCTGCGGAAGAGGCCCAAAATGAACCTGCACGCAACCGCAGAAAACGCAAGTCGCCGACAGCTTCGCCCCGCGAAACCCCTACCGAACCAGAACGCCGATTAAAGCGACCTCGCACAGCGAGACGGCCACAAAATATTCCAGAAGCAACCGAAAGTGCTGGAGAATCTTCGCGAGCGGCAAGTTCTCGGCCTGTCGCACCTTCAGCAATCCGGCCACCACGAGCACTTTCGCGAGTCGAAGCCAGTGGTGCGCCAACCTTCTTGGAATCTCTTATCAGCGAAGTCGAGGCCCACCCGCCAGCTGGAGGCCAGGAAGAGAGTCCTTGGCTGGACTACAATTCAGATGGTGCGGAGCGTTCACCATCCCCACAAAATTATTCCCCGGACGCATCGCCCGCTGCCTCAAATCACGCCTCTCCACGAAACATGACTCCTCCACCTCACTCTCCCATCATGCGCCCGGTTTCGCCTCCTCTCGCCTCAATGATAACACCCGTATTTCCTCCTGCACCCGACTTCTCACCCTTCTCGCCTATCGCAGACAGCGTCGAACGAGCGCGTTCTCGCCACCGAAGCAAGCATACCTCTCCCTCACATTCGCCTTCCCATTCGCCAACTCGGGCACCTATATCCTATGAAATGAAATCGGAAATTCAGAAAATGGTTTCGGGTGTGCTGAAGCCACACTATGCCAAAAAGCTGGTGGACAAAGACACGTTCACGGACATCAACCGGGATATTTCCCGGATGCTTTACGATCGCGTTTGGGATGACGGAGGGTTTGTGGATAAAACAGCAAGGGACAGGTGGGAAAAGATTGCGGTTGAAGAGGTTGAGAAGGCCGTGCAGGAAGCGAAGGCGAAACAAGATAAAAGGAAGGAGGACGAGGAAGCTGCCATTACGATGACGCCTGGACACGATATTCCTGTAAGGAGTAGTGCCACTGTTTCGGCGTAAAAGGTAGTTCGATGCTTGATGTATCACGGTCATATGAAGGGATTGATTAGGCGATTGGCGTACAGGTATACTTTTGACGAATGGGCATATGGCGTTGTAACGGGCAGATAGCCAGACACCGACATATACTCACGTGCGCGTGGCGCGACGGTGGATTACAGCGAGGGCGCTGGGCGTCATGGTATTGGGTCATTGTGGACCTGTTTTGGCATGGCGTGGGAAGAGATACCCACACTCTACATTGATGTCTCTGGCCGAATCTTTTGAGGTATATCTGCTGGACCTTTTCGGCATGTAGATCTCATTTGGGTCTGGGCTGAGGACTGTGTATGAAGTGGACCGTTGTTCCCTCGTTCTTTCCTGGGTAGGGAGGTTTCTTGTATGTAGATGAGATGAGCATCTCTTATGCATTTGTTGTTTGGCGAAATACCTCCCTTCTTTCCCACTCAGTTTTGGCTCCTGTGAATATTTTCGTGGCCTTTCGAGTCGTCATGTCATGATGATTGTTTTTTCCGAGCCCGCCCGGTTTGTTGTAGAGGAGGAAGAACAATATCTTGACAGTACATATCGCACTTGCTTGCTGCTACTGCGTGAGTAGATTGGTATAGCTTGATAGCGCGGACAACGAACGACCTATTGTGTGGTAGGAAAGATGGATTTCAGGAGCCGCCTCAGAAACGGTAGGGGAGATGTATCTTGGGACACTGGGAATTCAAAAAGGAAAAAAAAAGCAAAGGAAAGGAAAAAAACATGGGTGTTGAGATCTACGATCTGTGCCTGCATACGCGTCGCTGCGGATTCTCAGCCTCAGCGGAATAATAATGCGTCCATCCTCCTTTTGTCGACTGCCCCATCCCATCTGCGACGCCTACCTACTCCTCATACTGGCCTCCCTCAAGCACATCCCTGGTCTTCTCGAGCTTGTCCTTCAGGTACTCGTACACTGTGAACGTCACAGCCTGGCCGGGCGCCACTCTCATCACTCTCGGCGTGATGCCTTTGTAGAAACTCCTCGCGCCCTCTTGCTTCCACATGTCCCTCGATATAGCTACTATACGTCCTAGAGCAGTGTCGCCAGGTTGTGCGGGGGTCTTCTGGAGACGGGTCTTGATGGTGTCGATCGGGGCGTTGGAGAAAGGTCCCATAGCTCCAGAGATGAGACCGATGATGGAGGTTTGCCAGCCGGGGAGATCGTTGGTGCCTTGGTAGACTTGCAGGCGGGCGCGGAGTTCCGAGTATGCTGTGAAATTTGCTATTGCGATCTGTGAGTATCATATCGATCCTGGTTTCTTGGGATGGAACGTACCAGCTTGGTTCGTTCCTTGCCTTAATGCGGTGAGAGAGACACCGCGATATAGAGCTCCAATTCCTTCTTCTCTGACCACTGTATATAATGCGTGTGCAGCGTTGCGGTATTTGGGAATGTCCAGCGGATCGGCCATGGAGTGGTGTTGTGCTTGTAGTCGGATCTTGATCACTTCCATGGGCGTGACTACGGCTACGGCTTCTGTTATACCGGCTGAGAGACCAGCTGTTCAAAAATCATCAGCATTGTAATTCGCTTGTAAAAGTCTGTAGGCCATGGCAGAAAATTCAAACGAGAAAGGAGCCGTGTAAGAGTTTCTCTTAAAATTGCTCTGGAACAGCTCCTAAGCAGCTGAGAACTTACCGACAAACGTTGCCTTGGAGCTCACAGTTCCGTCTTGACTCGCGAGGGCTTGCTTGTACCAGTCGAATGAGGTGAATCGAATCGCCATCTTTGGGATGATGCCAGCGAGAACAGCTCCAAGACCTTTGTAGAGACCCAGTGGGGTTTCTCTCTTCACGATTTGGGCTCCAGTTCCGATGAAACCAAGTTTCTTAACCTGGCCACAGTTGTTAGTACAGCCTTGCACAGGTATTCCTTCCCAAGAGAAGTCAAAAGGTACAACTTACTCCAGGCCTCATGGCTCGTTTCGACAATTGTAACCGCACTTTAATAGTATCTGCGATAGAGGTCAGTTTTGTTCCATTGTACGTGTAAAGTTATCCATTTACCCAGAGGATGGCAAATCAATGCTTCCATCATACCAGCTCCACCACCAGCTATTTATCGACGTTAGTTCGTGAGGCTCCTGTCGCGAAAACGATTGTCCATACCAATCAAGTTGGTGGCCGCCGAGGCAGGCTTCTTGCCTCCTGGCCCAGCTGTACTCTTCGCGGACATTGTGGTTATATTTTGAGGTCAAAATAGCAATCTTGCGAATCTGTTAGGAGAAGTTCGGGTCGTGTAGCACGAGACTCTTATGGCACGTCTGAAACAGTCGAAGTAGTATATGGAGGGAGGAGAGTCATGAGCAACGAGAACAACGGAAGCTTTCAAAAGACCTGTTGGCAAGAGAGGAAGAAGAGATGAAAAGTTGGAAGAACTGGAAACAGTCACGAACAAGAATTTACCGGCGCACGCACGACACAAATGACCTTTTTCCGTCATCGCGATCGAATTGTATGGGCTACCTTTGGGCCGAGCAATGAGCTCAAGAAAAGCCTCGGCCATGGGGTTCTGCGTCGGGACCACCGCTCAGGCGCGGGAACCACAGGCGCGTCTTTCCCTCGAAAGTTACGGACAAGAACATCGCGTTGCTCCAGATCCTTGGAATAATACCATTATAGCAGCCACAGACGGCCGAAAGCTTCTCTCGGCAGAAGTCGGGCAGAAGTCGATTCTACAAAGCTCTCAGATTGCTATGCAGGTACAGCGAACAGGGTCCTGCTTGTGCGAAAGCCACTGTGCAGTGTGGTATACTGCGGATTGAGTCAAGAGAACGTCTGAACCTTTCTTTCTTCAGTTGGTCTCCCTCTTGCAAAATGAATCGAGCCACATCAATGACGTTCCTGTCACCAGCGTTCCTTCAAGGGGTCTGTTTCCATGTGAAAGGAGTTGCGGGGAAACTCAAGTTAGCTGAAGGACGGAAAGTTATCATCCACCCGGTTCGCTCCGCACTACCCAGAGGTTGTTTAGCGAAGCCGAAGGAATTGACTCGATATTAGGTCTGGGTGATGTCGGTGCGTGAGGGTGATGTCGGATGATTGGAAACGGAGATGAAAGAAGAGATGGGAGAAGTGGGTGGGATGAAAAATGCTGTCGAGAATTTTCGGAGCAGGTCTAGTCACATGATCACACTGTCCGCGATTGAGGAATCGCTGATCGTAACATCTAATAGTAGGTTTGTTTTTAAGACATGACGATACTGTCCTGCAGTCAAAGTCACTCTGAGGTTTGGTCTGGGATTTGTTTTGAAGATTTGCGTTTGATGCTTTCCTGGATTGTATAGAGGGGTACGGAAAGTATACTACCAAGTAGTCTAATGGTTGAACAAGGTCTATCAATATCGTCATGTTGGAGAAGGTCTCTAGTTCTACTAGGAAGTGCCGAAGTTCCTAGTGAAATTTCTGCATGACTTCGTCTGGAATTGAGCGTCGTCGGACTTTAGATTAGATCAGTCACGGAGTACTCGTCAAAACTCTCTGTACACTGTATACAAAAGTCTATCGCCATCGCGAACCAACATTCCAAATTCGGTGATCACCAAGTCTCCTGCCTGTACCTTCCATCTTTCCCCATCTCCACCAGATACCTCTCTGCGTCATCTCTCTCCATTCTCCCTTCGTTGACGAAGACCTCGATCAGCGCTTCGCGTACAGCGAGTGGCATCTTACCACTACTTCCGCACAGATACAACACTCCCCTTTTCTCAGCCAACACATGGTATATGTCTCGTCCATGTTGGCGAATGGTGTCTTGTACGTAGATCTTCTGGCTTTGGTCGCGTGAGAATGCTGTATACACTTTGAGACCTGTCTGGGAGGAGATGGTGTCCCACTCGGAAGAGAAGAAAAAGTCTGCGAATCGGGAGCGGGACCCATAGATCAGAATGTCTGGGTCGGCGGGTTTGGCAGGGAGAGAAAGAGATTGGCGTTGGGCGAGACGTTCATACGTGAGGCTCCGGAGAGGTGCAACGCCTGTTCCTGGCCCTACCATTACGATTGGGGTATTGACATCGGGATTCTTCGACAGGAGGTCGCCTTTCTGGATAGTGGTTGTTATGAGGGTGCCAGGTGTGAGCGAAGTGATGTACCGCGTGCAGACTCCTTGACGAATACGCTTGATTACGGTTTTGTATTTCACAATCGCTACCAGTAGTTCCACCCTTGTCGTACTCTTTCCATCCCCGGATGGACTGTAGATCTTGAGGTCTCCGCCGGAAGCAATACTGAACTGTCTCCCTCGCATGAATGGAATTATGCTACATATTTTCTGCCATGGGACCGTGAGACTGGTGAATTCATCCAGGACCTCTAAAATGGAGCGTCGCGGCCGTGTTGTGTAATCGAATAACTCGTCGATGTATTGAGGATCTGTGAACTCCTTCAATCGATCGAATTGCATTTCATCCTCGGTGTAATGGATCAGATGCGCGAAGAACGATCGGCGGGGAATGGACATAATGTCAAGGTGGTCTGTGGCGAGAATCCGAAGGGTGAATGTTTTACCTTGAAGAGCAGGAATCGGTGGGGGCAGATAGCTCGTTGTGGGCGGTACTGTTGGAGTAAAGCGAATTGGTATGTCCGCTATCGCTTCCCATTTCATGATCTTGAGGAATTGAGAGACATCTGAGGGGAAGTTCTTTGGGTAGATTGTCAGAACGTCTCCTGGGCCGTAGGGTTTGGGCTCGGAGAGATCGAAGGTGACATGACGGACATCTTGCCAGTGGTCTTGCGGAGTCAGTCGGTCGTTGGAGACGACTTTTGCAGTAATTCCTTTGGGTATCTCGAGTAGATCTGTTGGTGGAGTGTCTGAGACCCGAGCAGCCTCACCCTCAACTCCGTTCGATATTCCACTCATAGGCAAGCCATTCGTTCGCAGCTCTTTCTCTGCACCTCCTACTACCTCTAGCGTCCATTTGGGCTCTAGTAGCACATTCTCGGGGATGGGCTGTTCACCTTTTGGAAGTGGAAATTGCTCCAGCAGCTTTTTGCGAAGACCTGTGGACCACGGGATAAAAGAGCCGTCGATACCTTCTGGATGTTGCTCATCCGATTCCCCTCGTTCACATATCGCTTGAGCGCCCAATTGCACCAACCGATTATACAATTTTCGGTGCGCCCAATTGAACTTGGGATACGACGAGTCCCCAAGGCCAAATGACGTGAAACGAACAGACTGCAAGCATCCCAGTGGCAGTCGAACGCTTCGCAGTAATCTCCAAAAGGACTGAGCATTGGCTGGCAATTCTCCCTGGCCAGTTGTAGAAATGGCGAATATCACAAGGTCTGGCTGGAGGAGTTGTCGCTGGCAGCCATCAGCCTCCGATGCAGTCCTCGAGCCTCGCTGCGCTACATACAAGAGATATGGAATCCAGTTCTGCCACATGTGTTGAATATCTCAGCCTCTCACAGAGACGTCCAATATCCTCTGCGACGTCCTGCGCGTTCCCAGTCTCAGATCCGTACAGCACCAGGGCACTGCGACCCGGCGCAAGCGTGGCGGCGTCCATTCCTGCTCCGCTGTTCCTGATCTCCTAATGCTCCCTTCCTTCTCACGGGTAATTTCCGTCAAGGCAGGAAGGAGGAATGAATGGCTTCTCGCAAACGTCGGGCTGTCCGTCGCATCGCACACTCGGCTCTCGCCCTCAGCTCCCGTCGCAGAATGTTGCAGGCAGCGTTCCAATCGTATCTAGCCGCATGCAGCAGTAGACAGCAGTTGCTGGCCGCGTTCGTGTTGTTGTGCAGGTGAAGGTGATGGTGATGGACGCGGTTGATTGCCGTTCTTTGCCCTTGGTTCGTTCCTGCGAGCAACACAGCGCCACTCAAAATTGGTCTGTGTCCTTCTTCCACAAAAGTTCAAGCGACTCCTTTCGCTCTCTCCCCCAACAACAATCTTCAAAGACAACACACAACCTCTCGCATCCCACTCTTCTCAGATCTCGGGCTCGTAGCTACCCGCTTCCAACTCCCTCTTCAATCCACTTCCCACCAACAGGCGGTCATTCGACAAGTTTGCTTCTTCAACTTTCGTCAGACTCCACAGGTTACAGGACTCATACAGTTCCCTCAACACCTACACGTTCGAACTCTTTATCGTGTCATCAACAAAAAACTTTACAACATATAATCATGTCCACCGCCGAAACCGCCACCCCTGCCCCTGCCGCTGGCGCACCTGAGCAACAGACCTCGCCAGAGGTGCTTGCCAGTGCCGCCGAGGGTGAGTCCTCGCTCTCGTCGTCTTTTGAGCTGCTCAATGCTGACGATATCCCAGGGAGGCGTCTTTACATTGGGAATCTCGCGTACGCGACCACTGAGGGAGAGTTGAAGGACTTCTTCAAGGACTACCTCGTGTAAGTTTGCGCCTAGCCAAAACCCATCGCCAACAATAAGCTGACAACGTCCTCAGTGAGACCGTGTCCATCCCGACCAACCCACGCACGACCCGTCCTGTTGGCTACGCATTTGTTGACCTCTCAACCCCATCTGAGGCTGAGCGTGCCATCGCCTCGCTTAACAGCCAGAGCATCCTCGACCGCAAAGTATCCATCCAACTCGCTCGCAAGCCGGAGGCATCTGCAGAGGGTGCTGTCAGCGGCGGAGAGGGTGGCAGTGGCAACGAGACTCGTCGCCGTACATCTGGACGTGGTCGTGGCAGAGGTGAGGGCCGCGCCCGTGGACGAGGAGGTCGTGCTGCTCGTGGAGGACGCGCTGTAAGTAAACAAAGGTTCCTTTTGCATGTGCATGATGACTGATATTGTAACTACAGGTCAACGGCGAAGCTACCGATGGCAACTCGACCGAAGCACCGACAAATGTACCCAGCCAAGTAGATCCTTTGACAGAGACAACGAACAAAACACCTAACACAAAGAAGGAAACCGCCGTCAAGACAGAGGAAGCTGCCGACTCCAAGCCAAAGGAGCCACGTGAACCTCGCGAGCGCAAGCAGCGTGGCCCTCCAGAGGATGGCGTTGCTTCTAAGACCAAGGTCATGGTTGCCAACTTGCCATACGACCTCCGCGAAGAGAAGGTTTGTGAAGAGCCCCGACGCCTGTCGAGTTGAATGCTAACATTTTTTCAGCTTATGGAGATCTTCAAGGACTACTCCCCAAGCAGCGCCAAGATCGCCCTCCGACCCATCCCTCGCTTCATGGTCAAGAAACTTCAGGCTCGCGGTGAACCTCGCAAGGGTCGTGGATTCGGTTTCGTCACTTTAGCTTCTGAGGAGTTGCAGCAGAAGGCCTGTGCAGAGATGAACGGCAAAGAGATTGAAGGTCGCGAGATCGCCGTCAAGGTCGCCATTGACAGTCCAGGCAAAGAGGATGAAGAACCAAGCGCACCAGTCGAGGGCGAGGCTGCCGCCGAGGCCAAGACTGAGGAGGCTGCTGCTTGAGTGCAGTTCTCTCAACTCGACATCTCCCCTACGGTCTGACGTCGATTGTGCCCCATTTTCTTGTCATTAAAGGAGTTTGTACGAGGGAGTATTAGATGGGCATGGCTCACGTTCACATGGGTTATTTTCGGGGTTCGGATGACTTCCAAAAGTGGCCTTTTGGTGTTTGGGTTGTTCCACATTTAATTCACTTCATCAACATCTCTTGATGTGCGGTTGATATGAGGCAGCGGCTGCACTGTAGGATCAGCAGCGATATGTTGCATCTCATAAGACAATACTTGATGTAATACGATATATATCCAAGACCAGTGTGTTTGCTCCATTTGTCTTTGTAGTCGTGCTGCGATGGTTGTTTGCTGGTCCTGCTCGTCCCACAGTTGTGGTGGCTAGGCTGAGGCCTTGTTTGCACCCTTCACCAGTCTCGCTGGATCTTGAAAGAAATTGCTGTCGATTTTCTCCTCTCCCGATTATCAACGTCCTCATGACACGTCGGGATACCAAATAGACGTCTGACAACGTATCATGCCCGGCTTGCCTTGGACCCAGAATTAGCTCTGGGCATTGATTTACTGGGGAGTCTCCTTGCGGCCAATCAAATCAGGGCACGTGATTTTTCTGCGGGCTCGACAGTCTTCCGTCAAAGTGTCTGAAGCAAAGTCAATCCCATCAATGCTTACTCGCTTCTCATGACAACTCCTGTCAATAGGATGTCAAATAATCAGAATACGATTCGAGAGCATTTCAGTAACATCTATTGAAGCAATCGGCTAATTTTACGCGACGCGCATTCGTTCAAAGTCCCAAAAGGGCAATCGTGCATATTTATATCTTGATATCATGTCCACGACGCAGCCAAAGGAAATGTAGATTTTTAAGAACAGTAGAGATCAAATAAGCGAGAGAAAATAGTCCTGAATTGGTCTTTTCAATTCCTCAAGGGCGTTGCGCGCCAATGGTTGTATTGAGAGAGCCTTATACTATTCACTCACCTACGAACGTGAACCTAACCCCGATCTTGAGGGACACACCTATCCTCCAACATCCACCTCGAAATCTCTGCCGCCATCAACAACAATCTTCCCACACCGACTAATCTCCCAACGCGCCTCGGTCCATCCACCTCTGCGACGCGTCGCTTCAACGAAACGCGTTATTGACGTTCAGGACGGTTCTTAACCCAGGTCTACGACCTTTACCTCCCGCGCCACCATTTGAACTGGGGCACGACAAATCCAGACCGACCTCCACTCACACCCCGTATACGAAAACAAGAGAGAGGAAAATAGATACACATATCATACACAAGGGTTTCGCAACTGGGAGCGCCACATTTACACCAGAGCCACCCTCGGAGGCCTGGCAGAGTCCACACGGCAGCCATGGTGGGTCTGGGCTATACAAATGGCATGACTGGATACTAACCTGGGCTTCAGGTTTTATTCAAGCGCAAAAAGGTGGAATATCTGCCACATCCCGAAGGTCTGAAGTACGCTCCAAAGGCAGAGGTAAGGGTTGGTTCAATCCTTTCTGCGCGGCAGTATTATGCTTACATTTTACAGATATGGGAGATTGCCCAGACTGGAGAATTATTCACTCAATATGATCAGTACTTGGAGAGGTTCGTCTTCGGCAATCCTAATTGGGCTTTCTTGCAATTGTACTGATGTTCTTTGCGCAGACGAGAATTCTACTATTCGGCACGTCCCTTCCACAACTCACGAAAGATTTCGGGGGAATAAGATTGCTAATAACAGGATTAGAAGCAATTTACTTGCGAAATCACAGGCCACAATGGTCTCAATTTCTTCGACGCGTTTGAGAGCGAGGTATGCGCCTGTTCATGATATCCTTCAACCATTTGGCTTATTTGTGTCAGGTCCAGAACACTCGAGACGTTGAGAGCACTCTCCCAGAGCCACTGAGGGAGCAAGTCTTGCGAAGAGTACAATTTTCGATAATTACCAGATTTGAACAACTTGGTACGTCCAACTTTTCCATGTCACCCCTGAAAGATTGCCAGCAATACTAATTTCATACAGTGGGATTCGCGCACGATGTAAGTTCGAAAAACCTATCGCCAAACCAGCTAGTTTTAACATAATTCAGCAATTCAAACACGACTTTTTCCCCCGGGAGCAAGTCATTGCTACAATTGAAGGCGGAGACAAAGTCGAGGGAATCATTCGGGAAAAGACATCATACCCGCCCCGTCAAGATGAGAACGGCGCGCTTCAACCTGTGTCCAAGTACATCGTTGCGCTCGAAGCCGATCCGTCGAAGAAGCGCACGACATCGGAGGCTGTGGTGGATAATTACCATCTGTACCGTGATCGACGCCATTTTTCTAAGGTCTTGCTACGCTCATTCCTGAAAGGTGCACTCACGAAAGAGACCTGGCAAGGCGCGCCATGGACTGTCAAGGACAAGCTTGCGAAAGATTTCAATCTCCCAACCGAAATACCTCCTCACTTGCAGCAGCATGTCCTTACTGCACAAAGAAAAGCCGTGACTCTTCAGAAAAAGGCAGAAAATGGGGATCAAACGAGCTTCCTAAACTTTCTTCAGGATAAGAATAGGAAGATGGACATCCGGCCAGCGCCAGGTAAAGGTCAGAAGAATCAGCATCGCTTCATACAGCAGGATATGAGCCGCTTTCTTCAACCCCTGGATCCGAACTACTCACAGTATCAACAGTATCACCAACAGATGCACCAACAACAAGCTCAGATCGACGGCCAGCCACAATATCTGCCCGGACAAATGCATCCGTCACATCAATATCAACAGCCAGCCCGTGCGGTCCCTACTCACAATTTCCATAACGGCAATTTCCAGCCGATTATGAATGGATCGTACGGTCAGAGAGTGGAAGTTGTGATTGATAACACGCCAGCACCGATGCCGATGAAGTTCCCGGTGGAAGATCTAGATGTGCCACCGCGGCGTGATGCTGCACCAAGACCGTCAATCAAATTCTTCAGCGAAGACACGCCCACTGGTGAGGAGTCCGAAGACTGTCGTAACCCAGGTCTCAAAATGCAAAGTGTCGGTCCATTGTTAGAGATCTGGAACACTTTGAACGTGCTCGGTGAAGTCTTCACGCTGGACCCTTTCGTTGTGGACGATCTTGCAGAGGCGATGCGCTACTCGTCTCAAGAGGCGGATTGTGAGCTGCTTTCAGAAGTTCACTGCGCGGTGCTGAAACAACTTGTCAACGAGAAGGGCGAAGTGCAGGTCATTTTGCCAGACTTTGAGGATGAAGAATCGGGCGACGAGAATGACCAGGAAGATGTGTCGGAAGATCCTCCCTCGCCAGAGCCGGTCTACAAACGGACAACTCGCAGCAGTCTCAAGAAGGAAGAGGTCATAGCTTTGAGAGAGCCGACTCCCGTGGAGGAAAAGAGACAAATTCACCGAGCCGCCGAAATTCTTGGTGATCGCACATGGATTTCGCGTCTGCAGGAGAGAGACTTCAAAGACGGTGGGTGGCAGACTATTCTTGTCGGCTTCTTGCACCAGCTATCTCAGGATGAGCGCCAGAAGTCAAAGTGTGAGCAAATTCTTGCTGTCCTTGCACCTATGGACCAGGAGCCGTTAGCAGAAGTGGTGGCGATCCAGTACAACAAGTTGGATGTCAACTTGCGTATCAACCTGCTCGAAATGATTGTCATGCAAGCTATTCGCACCAAAGCCGTCCGTGATTACTTGGACGCAATGAGTCTACAAATGACCGACCTGCGCAAAAGGAAAATCGAGCAGCAAAGACTCAAGAAAGACCAGTAAGTGATCTCGCACCAAAGTATTACCATTTAGCTAACCTTGCGCCAGCATTGAGAAACTGCACGAGCTGGACGAACAAAGAAAGACGCTCCAAGCTGAAGTACAAGCAGCGCAACCGCAATCTAATGTCAATGGCGATGTTGACATCACTCTGCCAGATGTTCCGGCAGAGCCCAATGGCAATGGCGAAACCAGTGAGAACTCTGAGGATGAGGCACCGCGTACTCTTAGGCGGGGCATGGACCGTAAGCGCAAGCGTGAGGTGGAAAACGCTCGAAAAGAGAAGGAGAAGAGAGCGAAAGCTGCTGCAACTCCGAAACTCTCCAAGGCCGAGCTCAAGCTCAAGAAGACTATCGAAGAGATCGAGCAAAAGAAGATTGAAATTATGAAATGCGAGGACGACATCATCGAAGTAACCGACGACTTGCGCGAGAGTGACTGCCAGCGCACCCGACCACTTGGACGAGATCGATTCTGCAATCGCTACATCTGGTTCGAGAGAAATGGTATGCCTTTTGGTGGAACGCAGGGAACTTCGACAGAACATTATGGCTACGCCAACGGTCGCTTGTGGATACAGGGACCAGACTATATGGACCGAGAAGGCTTGTTCGAGTGGAGCAAAGAAGATCAAGCAAAGTACAAGGACCTCTATGAAGTGACGGTTCTTGAACGCAAAGAAAAGGAGGAGGGATCGACGCATTTAGATACTGCCGAGCA
Source organism: Venturia carpophila (assembly GCA_014858625.1). Classification (NCBI taxonomy): domain Eukaryota; kingdom Fungi; phylum Ascomycota; class Dothideomycetes; order Venturiales; family Venturiaceae; genus Venturia; species Venturia carpophila. The sequence goes on from JACTAK010000010.1 coordinate 265,312, forward strand.
GTGGGGCTACATCGACGACCCGGCCGTCATCGATCAGCTTCTGGGATGGCTCGACGAACGTGGCCATCGCGAGAAGGCTCTAAAAAAGGAAATCGTCCTCTGGCGAGACATGATCACCGAGTGCATGAAGAAGATGCGCGCCCATCTCGACGATGTGGAAGTGAAGAAGACGACTGGTGAGGAACAATCGGCCATGCGCGTCAGTACGCGCACGAAATCGTATACGGCTGGCGATGTCTCGAAATGGCAGTGTCTGGCCTGGAAGAATACGGAGGCGATTAAGCTGTCGGGGATGCTTCATTCTGAAGGTGTCGCCAAAAAGAAGAGGCAGAAAGGTGTTGCTGAAGTCAAGGCGAAGGCGACAAAGAGTAAGGGCCGTAAATGAGTGCCTTGACCTGTACGGCTATCAATCATCTTGTGTGCCTGATCAGGGAATCGACTTTTGTGCTTGTGCGGGGGATTTTGTTTTTCTTCCTTTTCCCCAAGCTTGTTTGGTGTTGACGGACGATTGGGAATGGATGACTCTCTTGTTGGCATGGAGTGCTCGCCTCTTTGCCTTCTGCGTGTGGCCGGAGCGGAATATCATGTCATGTCTTGTAACAGCATTGGGAATGGCGCGAGCATGCTGTCAAATGTTGGTAGAATTTTGTGTGTATTAGTACTGCTTGTACCCGGTGGTAGCGTAGAGCGGATCGCCCATGGTCTCGCGACGAGCCTTTGAATACAGAGATTTCTGTGTGTTATCCCATTTTGCGTCGTGGTGAAATTTGTGGCTACCTAGGAGGGTGCTTTTGGTGTGTGTTAGTTCTTTCAACTCTGTTGAGAAGCTACTAGTACTAGTTCTGCCAACCAAGGGATTGGAATTCATAATCTTACTGCGAGATCTGACTGCGTACTTATCCCAGCTCAGCCATGTGTTTGGATCTTCAAACAGGCACGATGCGGACTAAAATAGCCATGATTTTCTTTTTTCATGGACGGAACAACGACATCGATCATCTCGTAGAAACGACTGTACTTGCATTTTGTATCGTGAGCACATACATCAAATCCGTTAAACAGTCACAAATCATAAACCTCATTACAAAGCTCCCACTATATCCCAGTCAATCCTAGACCAAAAAAAAAACGGGGACCACTTTTTCAAACAAAGATTTTAGCTCGGCTCTTGACCTTTTCCCGGCAAAAGGGACACTTCAACCCCTTCCGAACAGGTCTCGTTCTATCCTCTTTTTTAACAGGGACGACCTGATCAGCACACCAACTACACATGCACAAATGACCGCAAGGCAGACAGGCCGTATCGGCAACCTGGCTGAGACAGACTTTGCACTCGACCTTGACCGTCATTTCCTCGTCCGTCTTCGCTTCGGGACGCTCGTCAGCGATGTCGAGACCGAGGGGTAGTTGCGGGGTGGTGGGTGGGACACGCATAGCGCGTGAGAGCGTGAGGAAGGGGTGGGGACGCCGAGCGTCGTAGGCTGTGGTCTGGCGGTCTTGGAACTGCTGCATCGCTTCCACGCGCATCCTTTCCCTGCGAGCACTAAGTCGCAGGCTATCATCGTCATCGCTACTGACGTGTGGATCAAGGTCCGGGGGACTGGCTTGAAATTCGGGCAGTTGGAAGAGGTTTAGAGCGGTGGCGTGGTTAAGAGGATTTCTCTCTGTCAGAGGGACTGTGTGGTTTTCTGGGTTCCGGACCTGCGTATTGGGCATGTATCCGCGCTCTGAAAGCCATTCGCCGAAGTCTACTACGGGCGTTGTATTCTCTGGGAGCGAATTATCAAGCTGTACGTGGGTGTCTGAGCCAGCAAGAGTTGTCAATAGTGATGATCCAGGATCATCTCCAGACGTCGCGGTTCCGGAGACTGCACCTGCTGCTTGAGTCGGACCGCCTCGCGAGGCCAGCAGGGTGGGTGCATCAACCTGAGGAGGATTTTGTGGCGCATCAACGGCATCACGATTGATTTCGAGTTGTGAGAAGTCCAGCTGTTGCCTTTCCGTTCTCTGTGCGATATCCTGCCGCTCTGACCTTCTAGCGGTAACACGGGAAACAGGGATGCTCACAGGAGCCTCTCCGGACTCTCCCTGCCCCTGGGAGTCGTCATCTTGATTCCCAGTTATGATCGGGTCTTGTGGTATGGTCGGTTGTGCCTGTCGTCTCCTTCCCCATTCGTTCACTCTCGTAAACATGTTTGTAATGGGTGAGACATAGTCCTCACTTTGAATATCCTCTCTGGTCCCAAACACACGGACAAAGTTGCCTTCTCCTGCAGCGCGCTGTCGGTACTGCCGGAGCTCGTGGCGTAAGATTCCTAGACGTTCCCCAATATGTGATATCGCTTCTTCTCGTCCAGATATACGTTCTCCGACAGCCCTAGAATGCGCCAGCTCATTGTCAATGTATCTTTCATAGCGCGCCAGGCGGAGTCTCATAATGTAGGCCTGTCGCTGATAATCTTCCATTCGTTGTTGGGTTTGCACTAGCTCTTCGGCGTCTGTCGCCATTTGTGTTAGACGCGCTTCTGCATCGCGCTCTTCTGCTTCAATCTGCCGTCGGATCTGGTCGATACCATGCCGAACCGCTGCCAGCTCTACGGCAGTCATGATTGGGGTAGAGATTGGGCGACTTCCTTCTCCACTTGGCTGGGCTACGTTGGTAGCCACACTACTTGTCTCAATCTCGCCTTCACGGTTGGTTTGCGATTGTTCCTGGCCCTCTTCGGTAAGAGCTTCTCCCAGCAATTGGTCCAGTGCCTCGTCCAGTGATGGTCCTGAATCAACCTCTGCCAGCTCTGGGGGATTTTCAGTGACAGGCGCAATGTCTGTGCCGGTAAGTCGGCCAGCACGGAGCTCATCGAGTGTCCTGGGCATGACGCCTGGATCAACGTCTTTCAACGGCTCTCCACTCACAGCGATCCTCTCTTCTCTTCCGTCCGTTTTTTTGACAACTCGGTAGCCCTGGTGAAACTCAAGCCATCTCTTGGTGAACTCGTCCTGGTTTGGGATATCTGGGATTCGGGTCTGGCGTGGCGGAATTCCTGATTGTTGGACCCGGACGCTCCAGAACGCTATCTGGGTCGTCAGTGTGGTACGGTGATGGCAACATAACGTCTACTTGCAGTAGCATGGCCAGCAGTAGTGATCCCATCTCACGCCGAGCTGTACGTAGCCAGCACCGTCGATGTACTTTCGGTATGTCGGATTGTGCGGGCGATTGTCGGCGCATGCGCAGCAGTTAGGAGTCGAGGTCAAACGACAGGACGATGCAAGCTTGTGGCTGCAATGCTCAGCCAGCTGAGGGACAGCCGCCGTGAGAGTACCCATGGTGGTGGGCGTACTGTGTGGAGAACTGAAGGGATGCCAATACACAGATGGGTTGTAATGGCACCGGTGATAAGCAAGATTTATCTCCGTTGCACAAACGCCATCCGTCACCATCTCTCATCCCCTTTCTCTGTAATTACACCATATTGTTGATTGACAGAATAGTCCTTGTTCAGCTTCCCAGCCTCTGATGAAGGCTGAGGCAAGATCAGGCTGCCGCTAAACAGCCTGATGTTAACCATAAGGCAATCGTCCTTCAAACAATGGACTTCGTCAACCAAACTACTCGACTCACTGACCAAACAACAACGTCTATCCAAACTCATTAGAAACTTTACCTCGCGAACTTCCACCATGGCAAGCTTTGTTCTCTCAGAATCATGTCCAGAATGTACTGTCAATCACCCAGAAGCCCTCACGAAAGAACAGCTTCTCGCATTTCCTCCCTTCAAAACATGGCTTTCCTCAATTCAGCATTCACTCTCCACACAGAAGGTATCGAACCACACTTTCCACGAGGCGCCATATCAGCTGCGAAAAATCCATGTTCAGGCCGTCGACTTCTTCGGCAAAGGACGCATCGGCTTCCTCAAACTACAAACTCAAGTCGTAAACGCCAAGGGCGAGACTCTTCCAGGTGCAGTATTCATGAGAGGTGGAAGCGTTGGCATGCTGGTAATTCAACTGTGACATCATTCATAGTATTCATATCCTAACATCTTGCTTCCAGGTAATCCTCCAGCCCGATGACGCAGAAAAAGGATCAGAAGACGACAAGCACGCCATTCTAACCATCCAACCACGTATTGCAGGAGGTTCTCTTGCATTCGCCGAGATTCCGGCCGGCATGCTCGATGGTGGAACCTTTTCCGGCGGTGCAGCCAAGGAGATCGAGGAGGAGACCGGCCTCAAGGTCAAAGAATCGGACCTCATCGATATGACCGCTCTCGCCATCGCAGAGTCTGAGGATGCAAGTGGAGAGAAGCTGCAGAAAGCTGTATACCCGAGTCCTGGTGGATGTGACGAGTATATCCCGCTCTTTCTGTACGAGAAACGGATTCCGCGAGATCAGATGGAGGAGTTCCGTGGTAAGTTGACGGGATTGAGAGAGGAAGGCGAGAAGATCACCTTGAAGTTGGTTCCATTAAAAGACCTGTGGAAAGAGGGTGCTAGAGATGGTAAAACTCTGGCGGCCTGGGCACTCTATTCAGGCTTGAAGGCGGAGGGCAAGCTATGAAGTCCCAGAAAATAATTCATTCTCTAGCAGCACAGGAAACCGACGATGAACAGCAACCAAGATTAGATACCAACACAAAGATTTTCAAGAAAATCAGCCGTCTTCCTCCGCGTATACCCAGAAACGGTATCGCCCGACCGGAGGCGGAGAAATCAGCTAGCCCCAAAACAGAAGGATAAGGCCATGTGGAGATCGCCGCGACCTTATCTCTACAGACCTCAATCATCACTTCCTGAAGCATGTTAATTTAACAGCCATTTTACTTCATACTTTTACCTCTCACAAGCTAGCTTACTACCTCCAGCCATATGTTCAGTGCACTTTGGAGAACAAACCCAAAGCCAAACCAGCTCAACCACCACCAAGAAAACGCAAGTACATGCCATTAACCATGCCCTCCCATCTCGTTCCCGACCCAACAACCCTCCCCAACCTCACAGCAACAATAGGCCCCCCCTCAAACACCTGGACCTACTCCACAAAAACCGGGTTCAACCTAACCCACTCCCAATCCCCCATCACCACCAGAACAATCAAAACAACAACATCTCCCATAACCATCGACCCCTCCAAATCCGCCCTCGTAATAATAGACATGCAGAACTTCTTCCTGTCCCCCGCCTTCGGCAGGAAAAAGGGAAGCGCACACGAAGCGCTGCAGAAACTAGTCGACTTTGCCATCCCAGCGGCGCGGAAGGCGGGTATTAGGGTTCTCTGGGTGAATTGGGGGTTGACGGACGAGGATCTGGCGGAGATGCCGCCGGGTGTTAGTCGGGCGTTTGGATTCGAGGTCGTCGTCGATGGGGATGAGGCGCAGAAAATCGGCGTGGATCAATTCGGGAATGCAAAGTACCAAGGCGGCGTCGTATCCCGCGGTCTGGGATCGTCTTGTGGGATTGTGAAGACGCCGGAGGGTGGTCAGGTCGACGCTGGGGGTTTGTTGATGAAGGACTCTTGGAACGCGAAATTGTTCCCACCGTTAGATGGGATATTGGGGGAAGGTCTGACGCTGCCCCAGACCCCTGACGTCCTCCTCCCCAAAAACAGAATGTCGGCGCTCTGGTCCTCCGATACGCCTCTCCACTCCTTCCTCCAAACAGAGGGCGTCAAGACGCTGTTCATGGCTGGCGTGAATACGGATCAGTGCGTTGGAGGGACTTTTATGGATGCGTTTAGTAAGGGGTACGATTGTGTGCTTTTGGGCGATGGGTGTGCGACGACGAGTCCGGGGTTTGCGCAGGATTGTTGGGTGTTTAATGCGCAGAATACTTTTGGCTTTCAGACGGGGTGTGAGGAGTTTGCTAGGGGCGTTGGTGGGGAGGCGTGAGGGTCGGGTTTGTGCGAGCTGTTGCGTTGTTAGAAGGAGGTGTGAATCAAATGGGGATATAGCTGTTGGAGATGGAAGAGGATCCGAATCGTGGGTGTAGAAATGTGAAAAAGGATGTTGATGGTTGCAGCGGTCTCTCTCGCGCTTTTAATTTGCCTGTGCAATCATCTCTGAGCACAAAAGATATCAGAGCAGGCCTTCCCAGACTCCTCAGTCCGGGCGCTGTTTTGATTTTGTCCAGCGCGTAATCGCCCCCGTTACGTCTCTTCACTGAAAGCGAGCGAACGGAGATAGTGAAGAGCGTCAAGCATCCTGGCATTTCCGTGAACTCGAACCTAATACAAATAGATACGTTTGAAAGTTACCAGAAAGTTCTCGGTTCATGGATCACTCCACCTGAACACCAAAGCACGATTTGCCAAAAGCGAGGTAGGTCTACGATCAGGTCGGAGGATGTATGGGTCAACGGAAAGACTCTTTCGAAAGCCTCTTTCTTTCCGCCCCTCCTCGCACCAATAGCTCCTGAGCAGATCGACATGCCTTTCTGAGTTTATCAACGCTTCAAAAAGATTGTGAATCACATCTTCACTCTGCTTCCCGCATCGCTACCACAGGATCCCGGTGGGGTGACGGGTCGAAAACCGAGGCTATGATTGGGAATTGCGTCGAAGCGGTGAAGTAGCTGTTCATGGCGGGTTGCGAGGTACTTGTTCGTAAATAGTCGGGATACAAGCGGTCGAAGCACTTGCGAGTCTACTACTCATGTACCTACTCTACAAGCCGAGTAGTGCTTTTTTTGAGCAGTCTCTCTCGCAAATGGTTTGCCCACTTGACACAGTTGGCGAGAGAATGCGAGGACGTGTCTCCGGGTTTGTTGCCTGAGTTTGGCCTTCAAACAATTGGTTGCTGCCATGGAGATCTTGAAGATCCGCGTCGTCTTTCGGCAAAGCGGAGCTTTTGCATCCGTGGAACTCATACCTAGATACCGATTGGATCCTCACTTCACGAACTGTCAAACATGTCGGGCAAGTTCCGCTAGGAGGTTAGAGTGGAATCTGCTGTGCGAGCCGGACCGAGTCTGTTGCCTCTTGGCGGTCCGTCAAGAGTAGTCGGCGAATGAATCAGTCTTTGCCAGAGAGCATGTTCGCACACAGTCGCTTGCGAGGTCGTCTATCTCATCCTCGTTTGCTCAGCGCGCAGGCACCGTGGTCTTCTTAGTTTGAATGGATGGCCTCAACCGGCCTTGGTTCGTGTACGACGGCAGGAAGACTGTGTTGGAGGGCCTCGTCGATTCTGGCGGAGATGTGGAACTTGAACATAACTGAGAGAGGGGGACTTGGAGGAAAAGTTCGGGTTCGAGCTGCGTGTCATGTGCAGTGAGTGCTATACTGCATATGGGCCGACGTGCTCGTCTTGTCTCAGTCTCGGGAAAGATGTTGTCCCTCCGCCCAGAACCTCTATGGAACTTCAAGATTGTGATTATGGGTTGACGCCTCGTGTGTTTGATCTCTCAGAGTCTCAGAGACGGCAGCCAGGTCGGTCCGACTCGAGAGTACAGGCAGCTGCAGCTCAACGCTGTGCCCGCCGTCGTCATGGCGCATATTCCAATTGGTGATCTGAACAACAACTGCTGAAGCATCGGCACTGTCAAAAAGCTGTTTGTCCGCCGCATTTCACTCGCATACTCTCCGCCTTCGACCGAAGCAAGGACAGCACCATGAATGACTACAAGTTCCCCAGCGAGCCTCTCGCAAATCCAGAGTCCACAATCACCGGGGACAGATACCGCTTCACCCTCATCGACGACAAAATTCTTAGATACGAGTGGGCCGCCGATGGCAAATTCGAAGATCGCGCTTCCACATTCGCCATCAACAGAAACTTCCCCAAGCCGGAATATCGCGTCGAGGAAACAGAGTCACAGCTCGAAATCTTCACACCCCGCTTCCATCTGATATATGACAAGCAGCGGTTCAGCGGTAACGGATTGCTTGTTCAATTTACTAGCAAACAATCTGAATGGGGTGGTGAATGGCGTTATGGTGATGAGCCGCAACGCAACTTGGGTGGGACCGCGAGGACGTTGGATGGCGTCGACGGGCGGTGCGACATGGGTGCTGGAATCCTGTCCCGGGTGGGCTTCGCGGCTCTGGACGATACAGGCAGTATGTTGTTCGATGGCGAGGGATTTGTGGGGACGAGGCTTGGGGGAGATAGGATCGATGGGTATCTTTTCGCCTACGGTTTCGATCTCAAGGGAGCCATCAAGTCCTTCTATGCGGTCTCTGGACATCAGCCTGTAGTGCCGAGATGGTGTCTCGGCAATTGGTGGTCGAGGTATTGATGACCTTATCTGCATGGACACTGGGGAAAATGCTAAACGTGACAACAGGTATCACGACTACACAGCAGATGAGTACTTGGAGTTGATGGATGATTTCAAGAAGAAGGAAATTCCGATGAGCGTAGCCGTCATCGACATGGACTGGCACTTGGTTTCTGGAGATGGTAGGGATTCACTCTCTTGATCTCTGCCTCCAGACCCCACGAAAACAGCTGTTTGATGCCAGACTGTCTATTTGAGATGGATCCCGCTGGATTTCTAGCAACCCTGAAAATGAGGTTGCAGAGATTCTGCGACATCGACTCAATATACATTGGGGAAGGCCACGATCAGCGAATCTGCCCAGTATCGTTCTTTGAATGCTTAATTGACACGTTCGCAGACGTTCCTCACGTTGGCTGGACCGGCTACACGTGGGACAGGAAGCTATTCCCTGATCCAGGCGCATTCGCAAAAGCTCTCCACGACAGGAAATTGAAGATTACTCTCAACGATCACCCCCACGCAGGGGTGTGGCACCACGAGGACAGCTACGAAGAGATGGCCAAAGTACTTGGACATGACACCACGAACAAGAAGCCAATCCTGTTCGATCCTACGTCCCAAGAATTCATGCACGCATTCTTGCATGTACTTCATCGAAATCTGGAGAAGGAGGGCTGCGATTTCTGGTGGATTGACTGGCAACAAGGCGCCCACAGCCGTATACCTGGTTTGGACCCTCTCTGGCTTCTCAACCACTTCCACTTCATCGACCAAGAACAGGTCAAGGGTAAATCCGAAGCACTCATCTTTTCCAGATACGCGGGACCAGGGAGTCACAGATACCCTGTGGGCTTCTCCGGCGACGCCTTCGCAACCTGGCCTTCTCTGGAGTTCCAGCCAGAATTCACAGCTACAGCCTCCAACATCGGGTACGGATGGTGGAGTCACGACATCGGAGGACATCTCCCAGGTTTCCGTGATGATGAATGCGCGACCCGCTGGATTCAGCTTGGTGTCTTCTCTCCAATACTCCGTCTCCATTCCTCACGCAGCCGCTGGATGTCCAAAGAACCATGGCTATACAGGTCAGAGTGCGAAATCGCTATGCACGATGCCATGCAGCTCCGTCATCGACTCGTTCCGTACATCTACACCGAGAACGCCAACACGCTGACGTCGAGTTTGCCCTTGATCCGGCCTGTGTACTGGAACTTTCCCATGCGCAATATTGCATACAAGTTTCCGAACCAATTCTACTTTGGATCAGAGCTCGTTGTTTCACCTGTTGTAACGCCCCGGGATCCTCGAACCAATCTCGCGAAGACGAAGGCTTGGATTCCTCCAACGAGACATGTCGATCTTTTGACAGGGCTCATCTACGACGGTGATCGCGAGATAGATGTCTACCGTTCTTTGAACGACGTGCCTGTTTTCGCAAAGGAGGGAACCATCATCCCTCTTGACGGAGCGAAGGTCCCAGAGAATGGTTGTGGCAACCCTGACTCCTTTGAAGTCCTGGTCGTCATCGGCCAAGACGCTAGCTACAACATCCTCGAAGACACAAGAGACGACGCCAAACCAGTCGAAGCAGAGAACCGACGATCCATCTCGATCGAATACAAACAGGCCGAAGGTAAACTGACCACAACCGGTAACGGCAGAGCGTGGACATTCCGCTTCATCTCCTTCACCGACGACATCGCCAACATCAACGTTTCCCCCTCCTCCCCGGACGCCGAAATCAGCACATCCACCACCCCAACACCATCCCTCGTCGTCAAAATCCCACACACCACCGAAGACATCACCATCCACCTCGGGAAAGACCCTCAACTCTCCGTCCTCGACAACACAAAATCCGTCAGCGATATCCTCGTCAATTATCAGATCGACATCAATATCAAAGATGAGATATGGAAGGCCCTGACGGCGGAACAGGCGACGACCACGAAGATGGGGAGGCTGCTCAGTCTCGGTCTTGAGGAGGCTTTGGTGGGGCCGTTGGTGGAGTTTTTGGTGGCGGATAGTAGGTGTGTCAACGGGGGGATGACCAAGGAGAAACAATATGCCGGTGTCATTGCGCAGGGCGATTAGACGTCGTCCAACCACTGAACCTGTGGCCGAGTACGTACTCCAAGGAACGGGGCGCAGCGTTATATCCTAGATGATCCCAGAGTCAAAAAGTAGATGTTCAAAAGTTGGGTTTCATTAAAAGTCCTACCCGGCTCCTTTGTAATAGACAGACAGACAGACAGACAGACAGATTATCTACACTACAACACTCCTCCTCTGACCCAAGCATCTCCATCTCCATCTCCATCTCCGTCTCCACCTCTACCCAACACGGCCCCCCCCTCCCCACCAAAACCCACGGAAGACCACATACAAACGACCAAAGCCATGGAAAAAAAAAAAGATCCCTCGCTACATACCACGTCACGGCAGCAACGGAGAGAACATGCACGCCTCACGCCTCACCTATAACTAAACTAAACTACAACTCCACCATCCCACCACCAACATCTCAACCTCTCCCTTTCTCAATCTCCCATTCACCCCGTCACCGCCCCTCCTCCATCGCCATCTAGAAGAAAACCCCAATGGATGGAATCCCATTCGCAAATCAATCAATCAATCAATCAATCAATCAACCAATCAATCATTAGTTCGCAGACACGCAGAACTATACCATGGCATGGCATGGTACCCACAAAGAGAAAGCCAAGGAGACCTCACTCACGATGCGAACAGAATCAAGGGGGAAAAAAAGGAACCGGACCGATTCTTCGTCATCAACCCAACAAGATTATCATTACGCCTCCGGTTCCCATCAAAATTTGGCCACAAGTTTTTGCACAAACACAGAGTCCCTGGTATCACGTCAAATCATATCCTACAATCCCTCCATGCCCAATACTAGATCCATGCCCAATGTGAAGACGGATGAATACGAGATAAACGCGACAAGCCATGCATACAACCCACGCTCCAAACTTTGATCCATTCGATTTCCCATACTGGGCTTCGGCGTGCCCGTAGCAACATAAACCCCCGTCGGTGCAACAGTGGAGCTGCCGTTGACCTTGGAGAAAGAGGTCCCGTTCGGTGCCGGTGTTCCTGGTTTGCCCGCCGTCACACTGGAGCTTGGCGGGGTGTAGTCGCCGGCACTAGCGTACCAGATGCCATTATAGACCACCCCCGAGCCTCCCAAAATCCCATTCTTTTGAGAATTCGTGCAGCCCTGCGAGCCAGGGATGTTGCGGACCCAGCATATCGTGGGTTTGCTGGAGCCTTGCTTGTTTGATTTCGTTGAAACAGCCGGGCCAGAAGTATTGTATGTGGATGGGTTGACGATTTCGCCAGTCGAAACAGCAGTGCCGGATATGATACGAGCGAAGACTTGGAATGCGGTTTCTGGTTGGTAGGCCGGTACGAAGTGACCGGCATCATAGATGCGAGAGAATGAGAGATTGCCGAATTGCCTGACCGCGCCGCCAACGTAGCTGTCGTTGACGACAATGTCGGCATATCCAGCCGTGGAAAAGTTGGCGTAAGTGGGCAGCTGAGAAGCAAGGGCGAGTGAAACAGCCTCTCCTCCTTGCCAATTGCAGATAAAGTCTGCATCACCATACAGTAGAGCAACATGTATACCTTGCGATAACAGGCGTGATAGGGCCGCGGTTTGACTCGTCCGGACTTGGTCGCCAGTCGATGAAAAGGAGTTGTAGGTGATCATCGTACTTGAAGTGAAGTTGATGGGCGCGCCGATGGCAGCTTGGACCTGACGTGTGTTGAGATACTCGACATAGGCTTGAGATGGGAAAGGATCGGGCGACTTCTGGCGAATGTCGTAAACGCTTCTTCCCGACGCGTCGAAGAGACCTTGTATAGATGAGCATGATTTACTCAACGCAGAGCTGCATTTTGCATTCACCGCAGCTACGTCTCCGTTCCCTTCGGGATCCAAGGTGTTGACGAGGGCCTGACATTGGGTGATCTGGTCCAGGCATCCTCCTGGCGCACTCAATCCAGTGAGGGCAGTGTTCATCTGATTTTGGTCGTAGCTGTTTGGTCGTATCCCGTAGGTGTTGTTGTATGCATACGTCGCGTAGTATGGGGCTTGTAGCTTGAAGTCGACAATGCCATTGACAATGCCCACGGAGGTCAACTTGACTTCAAGCGTTTTATTGGCGATTATTGGGTCAGTCTTGCGCAATGCGTTCTTCGCCTCGAACAAATCGGCAAAAATTGGTGCATACAATCCACCGTAACTTTCAGTGAACAGATTGACACCGGTCGCTGCGACGGCAGAGCTGTTTACTTTGGTGCCAGGGTTGTAGTGAGGGAACGCATTCAGCCATGTTTGTAGGAAGTGCCACACGGCACTGGCAGCTATTTGTGTCGTGTTCGCCGTGGCGTTTGGATTGTTGCTTGAGAAGGTGCCGTTCAGGTATGACCAAGCTGGTTGACCACCTGGTATCGACGACAGCGGGGAAAAGGATTGGTCTATGAGGTTGTACGACTGGTTCGTAGCAACATCGTAGGAAAGACCGACCTGGTCAGGCTGGTCGATGTAGAGCATGTTTGAGATCCTGTCCCAACCCCACATGCGCGACTGCGTGCCGTAGGATCCATCCGATGTTTGAATGACCTCGCAAGGTCCATTCTCTGTGAATAGTCCGAACAGACTGCTGCTGCCAGGTCCACCATTCAGCCATATTGTGAGGGGAGCCGTGTCGGGAGTCCTTCTCGCCTCGATGAACCAAAAGAATGTGTTGATGGTGTAATTCTGCTGTATGGGCGCGAGTGTATATGGCGGGAGTGTGATGTAGCCTGTGTATTGAAGCTGAGAGCTATACACGGTAGAGCATGTTCCGGCATCGGGTGATCTGTATTTGATGGTGACGCCTGGGGTGACGGTCGAAGCGAGGGTTGTCGTGTATTGGCCAGGAGGCGGGAACTGGGCGTGTGTGAAGGGCCTTGTGAGAATGGCGAAAGCGAGAACGAGGAGTTGGAATGGCTGTGGCATGTCAGATGGATAGTTCAACGGCTGTCAGTCAGTCAGTCAGTCGGGCTGGGCTCGCTGCTCACCATTGTGGTTGAATTGGAGTAATGTGCTGGCTCATGGCGAGGATTCGAGGAGTCGAGGTCCCGGGTGCCTCTGACTTTATCGAAGCCTGGAATTGCTGAATTGGACTTTGTCAATTGCGACCCATGGGGTTTGGATTTAACCTGGACTCTGCCGTGTCCTGGTTGCGACTGCTGCTGATGCTGTCCAACACTTCACGCGTGTGCAGATGGCTGGTGTAAGCTGTAAGATACGAGACGCGCGAGCGATGGTGAAGGCCGCAAGCAGTCGAGCTGGAGCTATCAATGTCCCCTTCGAAGCCAGCTTCTGTCGTGGTTGATTGATGTTCAGCGCCTTTCTGTCGCGCTTGTCAGTGTCCGACCAAAGGTCCACGCAATCCAAGCAAGGGCCGTTCCCCTAGTGCTAGAACTAGACGCTGGAGGTCCTCTTGGAGCCTTCCACAGTTTGAAACACGACCTATGGGCGACTATCCTCTCTGCCCCAACGCAATTGGACATCAAGGACGTTGCTTTTTTGACGGCGGTGTTTCCAAGAAGCACAAGCAGCTCGGCCTCGTTTTGGTGCCAAGGGCATCTATATCCCTGCACAGATCGTTGGCAAAGAACTCATGAGCATCATATCGGAAAGGCCCTGTGCTTTGGATGCCTGAGCTGAAGAGCGGGGATTCGCCTTCATGGGAACCGGAGATGACATGGAGCAGGAACATGAGCTATCAGTCGTTGAGCGCAGGGTTAGGATGCTGTTCCTTCGAAGAGCTCATGGTGAGATCTGGATGCGAATATTACATGCAAGCAGCAACGCCGGACGAATGGTTATCTTCACAGCTTGGAGTGTTGGAGTGAGTCGAGGATCAGAAGATCAGACCGTTCCCCAGAGCCTCGAAGGAATGCTGAGCAGAAGACCAGACGCAGCAAGTTCCAGCTGTGCAGTTTGTTCGTGGTTGAGCTGAAATCCGGCTTCGGGATAGTAATTAAGCACCCTAACATAGGACCCGACTTGATCAAATTACAGTTATCATTATCTACAAATACAGTTCCCTAGCCATCTCCCAAAGAGGGAACAACAATCCCCACCGCTCGGGACCTTGATCACGCAAACCATCCCGGATATCGTAATTACCACAATCAAAATCTCCGAGCTCATGTAGCACATGGCAACCTCCCATAAAACCAAAACCTCACCCCATCAATTCCCATCTCCCTTCAGACAACATCATTATATACTAACAGGTCTCCCCACACTAGAAGCCCTCCTCAAAGCCAAATCTTCCTGACTAGGACTCATCAAACTCCTCACCCGAACTCTCAAATTCTTATCAACCATCCTATCATCCCTCGCAAACGAAAACTCATTCTCAACAACCCACACCCCTTCCCTTTTTTTCCAAAGGCAAAATCCAGTAGCCCACCCCGTGATCTCCCCTTCCTCATCGATAGTTCTGGACATGTCGTCCAACGTCCTGGTATCGATATCATCGTCAACGTTGGAAAGCGACCATCCAACACCTTGGTACGCTCTATCTTCGTCGGAGAGAAGGGCCCACCAACTTGTACGTAGAGAGACGAAGAGACGACGGATTTCGCGTTCGCCTTGGGAGACGCTTAAGACGGTCTGGCCAGCGCGTGTTTTTGTTAGGCTGCCGGTGGAGAGTTCGAAGGCTTTTATTTTGTCGGAGAGGAGGACTAGGTGGCCTTTTATTTGTCTGAGTTGACTGGCTGGTAGTTTAGGGAAGAGTGTTATATTTGCTGGTGGTAAGGGCAAAGAGGAGTGGTTTGGACAGAGGTTTGTTGCGTTTTCTGTGAGTGAGGGGGTGGTGAGGATGGTTAGGGTGTAAGTGCCCTCTTCGTTCTTCTTTTCCTGCCCTTCTTCTTCCACCTTTCTTATTTCCTGAACCACCACAATCGGTCCGTCCACTTTCGTTCCTATCGGCCATGTAGAAACTCGCTGGACAGCTGGTGCGCTTCGAGCAGGCGACTGCAGATCCGAAGGCGAGA
The DNA here is from genome assembly GCA_014858625.1 of Venturia carpophila. Classification (NCBI taxonomy): domain Eukaryota; kingdom Fungi; phylum Ascomycota; class Dothideomycetes; order Venturiales; family Venturiaceae; genus Venturia; species Venturia carpophila. Next base: position 280,615 of record JACTAK010000010.1, read on the forward strand.
AACACGGAGATCTCGGTGAGAAGCTTTCGAATCCTCCGCTACTCGTCGGACTATTCCTTCTCTGCAACTCATTGCGTGGGTGAGTGCGGATGGCTTGCGGCAGCCTCGGTAACAAATTCAAAGGAAGCGGTTCCGGTTTTCTGCCCTCAGACTGTGGAGTCGAGCATTCGGTAGGCGAGAGAAGAGATATTCCAGAGTCTGATCTCGGCATCGGTCTCCTGTTTACGCAGGTTGAGGTCAATCTCGGTTTGACATAAGGTAACGGGAGGTACGAAGTCACAACCACCGCACTCTTCCGTCTCGATTGCGTTGAGGAGACATTCAATTGCGATTTTGAAGTCGTAGAAACATGCGTCGTTGATTTCGAGGCCGGCTGAGCATAGTAAGGCGCGTAACACGGATATCCATCCGAAATCTCCTCCAACGAAGGCATCTTCTTTTCTCTTGGGACTTTCTGTGCAGCTCTCCTCAATCCTCCCGTCTCCTGTTTGTTGTCGAATTGCGAGTATCTGGAAAATCTCTTCTGAGATCGAAGTTTCGCGGGAAAGAAACGATCGAGCATGTGAAATGTCTTTCTAGGGAAAAGGGAGAAGTGGATCGACTCGTATTATCGGGACGGGATATCAATCAGTTATGTGCTAAGAGGTTTAAATGTGGGGATTATTGGTTGTCCAAACTGTAGTGTCCTTGCTTGGAGCTTGGAAATTTTGCAAGAGCCGTCAACCGGGCTTGTGGGCCAGTCTGTTTGATGCCAGAAGAGAAATAAGTGCGCTGCTGTCGTGATTCGAATCTATTGTTGTTAAATTCCTCTCTCTGCTTAACTTCCCGCTTTTGTGATATCAAGTCGAACAAACATGGCAAAGTTCGATGCAGAATTTGAGAACGAATGTAAGAAGTGGACAAGGACTTGTCCTGAAAACAAACGAGAATGTTTAGAGATCAAATCAATCGCAAGATTCCAGCCAGCCTTGGTTCGACCAAGGCTTCGAGATGGTCATCACAAAACCCGGCTATCGAGGGGCCGCCTCAAGGAGATTTACTGTACAGCTCCTTAGCTTCCCTCTAGCATGCGCTGCCGTGGATAGCGCTTCGTAGCGCTTGCAGCAGCCCGCTTCCTATGCGCTGCCAGAGTCGATTGGGCATGGTATAGGGGGGAATGCATTCCAGAACCGCTGTGGAGGTGTGAAAACATTCCGAAGGCCGTGCAAACTTGGCAATTCTATCAAATGATGAGGCCGTGGTGAGGTTGTAATTTCATGGTTTATTTTTGGCTGGAGGGCTGGCGGATGGCGCCTTTGACGGTGGAGCTGCATTTTTCCCGTGCCGGAACTCTTCGAGTCACTTCAAGTGTCAACGACAACTTTCCGAAGGGCTCCAGCTTCAGATGCACGTAGAGCAGGGGATGTCGTGGAGAGCAGCGCCTCAAAGCAACGGATTCCAACTGGACGCCAGCCGTTGTAGCTTGCTGAGTCTGGGGGAAAGCCGACTTCAGCCAGACGGAGCGTTCACAACGGACTTGGAGTCTCCATGAGTCCGCCGATTTCACCGTGTTGCGCGATTCCAAATACTGGTGAAGTTATTATCGTCTTTTCGTCCTCCAAGTTCCCGAGACTCAACCACCGAGACCCGACCACCGAGACTCGACCACCGAGACTATGGTCCAGCTCAAGACTCCGGAGTCCCGTTGACAGCGTCGATTCGGATACTGAGGTCCTACCTTCGAGGCAGTTGCTGACCTTTGACATGCAGTAGTAATCATGTGAGACTGCCGCCGGGAAAGGTATATCGTCACTAGCACACGCACACAAAAGGGATTGAGGCTGGTTGGATCGAAGGGATCACTGGCAGCTTCCTTGAAAGAGTGGCGACGAAAGATTCCATTACTTTGACTACCATCATTTAACCAACATCATTAATCAAGTCATTAGTTGTTCCCACTGCTTAGACAGAAGCGATCTCTCCCGTCCGCCATCCATCCCATGATCATATCCAAGGTTTCTAGGGTGTCGCTTGCTTTGCTTCACTTCTCAACCTTCGGCTCATCATCATTAGCTTTGCTGGTTCTCTTGAAGTCACTGACGACCGCGATTATCATCCACACCACCCAAATGAATCCAGCACATACGCCATATGCTATCATGCTGGCTCTGGACATATGAGACAATTCCATCCCGAGGCCGCCATTGATGATACCCAAAGTGATGAGGATCCTTCCTATCCAAATGTGGGCGTAGGACCAAATCTGCCGTTTTCCTATGCGCCTGTACATGAGGTGGTGGATGATCCCGAGCAGGGCCTGAACAGCAAGGAGACCGAAGAGTGTCAGGCCAATAATGATGTGATGGTTGTTGAACTTGTGCAGTCATATTAGCGCCCATGTCTGGAGTAGTACGGGTGGGGAGCTCACAAAGTCTGCTCCAACGCGCTCAAGAGTACGCGACATCCAGATACCCATGCCAACTGCAGCGGTAAAGAACGCGTACGCAAGGAATTGCAGCACAAGGTGAGCAATCAAGGCCGGCCGACCTCGCACAGTTCTAATGGCAATTGCACCCAGAGGAAAGAAGGCTGCAAAAGCCATGGTCGCCATGACTCCGTGTGTAAGCTTTATGCGACTGAACAGCTTACGGTCGAACGGTGGTGCCCTTGCTGGCTGACCCAATCCTGGTGAAAATGCTACGGCTGGCCCTCCTCCCCCATCTCCCGGTCGTGCTGGTAAATCATACGCTCCTTGTCCAGATACACTTCCACCTAGGTCGAAATCACGTCAGTTGATGTTGTTCTGATGCTAGCTGCAAACTCACATATTGACAGAAGGATAGCGGCAATGTATGGTCGATGCATGTTCAGCTTTTTAAACAATAGTGACTCGAAGGTCCACCAAAGATCTGTACAAGAGATGTTTGAGGTGGGGAAGGTGATTGATAAATACTCTTAACGCTCGATCATATCAACATGGTCATGGCATTCACAATGATATCCTTGGCCATCGCAACTGAGAGTCGTAATCAACACTTGGCTTGCATCACATCGACTTGATCGCCAGCACAGCCTTTTTGTTACAAGAACGTACCTCATTTTAGCCAATCCCACTTCGTCGATCTACCTCCGCAGAGAAGTCAACGCATCCTGACAGGGAATCACTCCATTGACCAACCATATCAATGTTCTTGAAATGCCTGGGCCTGGTAGGGCACACAACACAGTGGCTGTCAAAATGCCAACATGCGGCCAAGTACTTTGTATACACAGTGCTTTGCATGTGACTTCTACATCAAGATCCTGGATTACAAATAAAATCCAAGCTCCACCACGTTTATTTCCTCTTGGGCCTGGGTTTGGATCAATTAATTCCGCGATCCCGAATTCCATGTTTTCAAAACGCCTATCCTCCTCGATCATTAATAATCAGAGTACCCGGGAGGCGCAGCGACCGGGCTATACTCCTGGTATCCTGGCAGCTCGTCGTCAACAACTTCATGGTCCGCGCCTACCCCACTGACAGGGAGATCTTCTCGTCGATAAAGAGGCATGTTCTCGGCTGTGTTCCGCTCCACCAGCGCCAGGCCAGGGCTAGCATCATTCTCCACGATCCCCTCGCCATACCGCTGCAACTCCTCCATTGCTAATTTCAAAGATTCGTCATACTTGGACTCAGGGCCATACTTTGCTTCTATCAACACCATCAATCATCCAACGGAACTACTTATGATATCCTCCTCCTCCTCGAGTCTCGCCATCGACAATCAATCAACTTGATCTCTTGTCGATAGGTTTGAGGTCAATCCGCCTGACCCCGTTGCCAATCTCCAAGTTTTTCACCTCGACCCGATCCAGCGGCTCTGGGCCTGCTTGCCGTTGTCCGAGAATTGACAAAGCACCGCCCGCTGAGGGCGATCTTGCAATCGATTGATTTACATGGTGAACGCTTGGTTTGAGCGGATAAAGTCAGAGAGACATGATCGTAAGACCGCAGCTTTCTTGCTTTGCCCATGATTGATGATGCGTCAAAGCTTCCTCATCTGAGTACTGCAGTGGAGCATATTAGGTTGACGCCCAACAACCTTGTCGGATAAAGTAACTGGTTTTTACGGAAACATGTATTTTTGGCGCCATGCCTCTTCTACTACGCGAACACCCCAGAAGTGTCGACTGCAATCTCCAAAATCCACCTGGCAAAACTTGAGGTTTGGTTGCTTGGTTGGCCACTATAAATAGTTCAAAAAGCTGCGCTGAATAGACTGAGTACCGGCAACTTCGCCAATTATTCATGAATTCTTTTGATCTTTCAGCCTTCGTCAAGATGTCTACCATGTCTTCTCCGACTAAGTCGAACCCAAAAGTCTCCAACCTTAACCACTGGCGAGTCGTCATCGACTAAGATTTGCTAGACTAACCACTGTACCCAGGTGGCGCATCCTCCGAACCAGCCTCCTCCTCGTAGCTAGGAACCCTTTCGTCGAGGGCACTGCGAAATTTGTCGATAGAAGTGTCGAGAGTCTGAGCAAACTCAGAAATTGGGCCACGCAGCGAGACAAACTCTGCGATGATGCGACGCGTACCAATAGCGACGATACCCGCCTCGTTGACCTTGTCCACCACAGAGGCTTGCTGCTGAAGACACATCCTCATGATGATCTTTCCTGACGGCATTCATCGGGGAAAAGCTAGTTGTTCCTGGTCCTTCGGCTTTGAATTCTTGGATCCTGCTGACAGCCTGAGGGTCCAGAAAGTGGCAACGCTATATTATCAGGAATCTAGGTTCCAATTATTGCTACCCAGGCTTCTAAAAAAGCCCGTCAAGTCGACACATTTTCTCTGCTCCAACTCCAATGTCCTAGAAACAATGAACATAGTCGATATCGCCATGGATGATATCAGGGTGATTCTTCTCTTCCCTCCCGAATCGTCTTAAAAGTGTCGAAGTCGGAAGCATACCCGGCTCCACGTTCTCAACATCAAGAACAAGTTTCTATTTTCTTTCCAGGCCTCGTCACCAGCTTCTTTTACATTCGTCTCCGCGATATCAATCATGCCCTCTGGAATCAATTGCCGACAGGCCTTCTCACAAACATCCGCATAAACAGGGGGGGGGGCTCTTCATAACCGGGGGGCCTCTCAACTCCACAACCCGCCACAACATCGACCTCTCGGCTTCCCTATCCCCCACCATCGCCTCTAGTAAAATCACAGCCCACCTGCACATCAACTCACCCATCCCCACCGCGCGAATCAAACCCATCCCCCAGCCCAGCAATCAAAGCACGAATCCCCCGTCCAACGCATGACCCCGGACCAAACCTCACCTTCGCCTCTTCAAGCAAGGAAGCAACATCACCACTATCCACCCCCTCCTCCTCCCCTTCTCGCTACCTCTCCTTCCCCTCCGCAACATCTACACCATCTCCTTATCAATTCCCCGTACTTCTATCAAAAGATCCACCATGTAAGCATCTGCAGTCCACATCCCACTCCCTCCCCGCCCTCCAAACAACATCCTCAACCTAAAACAGTATCACCTCCTTCCCCCTCCTCATCACTCTCAAACCCCTCCCAAAAACTCAAAATAGCCAAACTGGGGGTGAGGGAAAAAAAAGGTATCACCGCAGTTTCGGCATCGTGTCGCGGCTTTCTCCCATACATCGATTCCACGCATACCCATAATCGTACCACCCGTCCTTCAACACGGAGAAGTGGAAGAACACGGGCGCGTAGTTTCGGTGCTAGATCCTGTTTTTATAAGTGTCGGTTGGTTCCCTCTATTGCGGCTACTGTGCGCTCGTTGCACTCAGCGATGTCCTTGAGGCATTGCTCGTTGTGTGAAGTTAGGGTAGCAAGATGCTCCTTCTCATGCTCTTCTAGCTTGTTTTCCAACGATACGCAGCTCCTAGCCAACGCATCACGCAGAGCCTCAAACTTCATGGCACGGCAGTAAGATTCCAGAGCGCGAACATGATCGATCTGGAACTCCTTCTGAAAGACCCTCAAGCCAGGAAGCTTCTCTCCAATTGTTTGAAGTTGAGTAAGCAACTCCTCCACACTTGGCATGACTCGACCTTGAGGGAGAAGTTTAGATTCAACGAAGTGATGGTAGATATCGTGGACGTATTGTGCGATGAAGTATTCTCTTGCGTAAATGTTGGGTCCAACAAGGTTTTCCAGAACTGTTTGGAACGTGATTTCACTTTAGGAAATCGTTGTAACCTTTCCATTCAAGCCGGCAGATTCGCATATAGCGGATCCTTTGGCAGAATCGTCTTCATTCCCTATTCGAGCCCAGACCTCGAGACGGTGCTGTGGCTGCTTGCTCAACCAACCCACGAACAGGCAACCGTCTTTGTCTTCGAGCTCAAGACAATGGACGCCTTAACAAATTCCTTGCTCTCCAGACACGCTTAAATGCGGCATACTCATCGTCCATTCGTCTTCTCTGATTGTACATCTCATGGTGCATAGACAGAGATGGAGCCATCTTAGATACTCCATATGCGACGTTGCAGATCCAATGGAGAACGACCATAGATAGATCCAAGTTGAGATTTGAGGCGACGGACAATGAGAACAGGGAGACGCGTCGCGTGGTAGAAAGACTCTCGACGCTGACTAACCCACGCGTTGCCCAGGCTGAACAGCAACACCAGAGTTGTCGGCGGATATCTCTAGCATCAATTCTTGTGCATCGGGAGGCTCGTAGGGAATCTCGTTCCAACAATCCGATGCCGGCATATCGCCCGGAAAATCTTGTTCCACGGCAGGGCACACGTGGAGAAATATATGTGATGAGAGGCTACTTGTATTGCACAATTCTGCACCCCACAACCCACACGCAAGCTGTTCAGATGCAGAGTCTCTCTCCTCTGTGACACTCAATCTTCATTCGCACAAGCCCTCTCGATGTGGCATGGAGCCAATAATGGACTTCTCTAACTAACCTTCATCCACCAGCCAAAACAACTCGAGCCCCTCTCTTACCCCCACCAAAACCCCAGTCCAGGGTCCACGATAGCCACCGCCCACCCAAGGTGGTACAACGGCATTCTCGCCATGACAGGCGGTACACATTCGGCACCACCACCACCACCACCACCACCACCATCAAGATCCTTTTTCGACCTCCCATCACACCTCCGAACACGCATCTACACCCATCTCATCCTCCACACCCCCCTCCCCACCTCCTCCACGCTCCAACAATTCCACGACAGAGACCCGTACCAACGCCTCTTCCGCCACAGCGCCTCCATCGCCGAAGCCAAGATCGAGCGCCTGATACACTACCCCTCGCGCATCTACCTCCCCTTCGAAGGCCTCCTCCGCACAAACCGCACCGTCAGATCCGAAGTCAAGAAAGTGCTCAGGGCTTTGCGGAGAGAAGATGTCGACTGCAGACTGGATCTCATCGTTGAGCGCGGGCGCGACGGCGGAGGCGGTGTGTGGCCCTCTTGGTTGATCTGTCCCGCGCGGAATCCCAGTGTAGGACGGTTGGAAATCGACGTCCGGGTTTTCGGGGACGAGTTCTCGATCCACGGATCAGCGGGGAGGGACAACAAAGGACCAGTTCTGCTAAGGGAATTCGAAGGCGGGTCCTTGGCTTTCGAACACGCACACGTAGGGCGGGAGAGATGCAGAACCCTGGCCTTCGCCATCGTAGCCGTCATTGCACGGTTCATCGAGCGAGGCGCGCGGTGGGGCCACGTACGCGACGAAATCGGCATCGACACGCTCGTCCTAAACTTTACAGACGTAGGACGCGAGGGCAAGGAAAAGGAAGAAATCTTTTTGGAATTACCGCCGCCCACACCCACATCACCAACCCTCCCCACACCCCCTTCCGACTGCATCTGCGCCTCGCCAGGCGATTACTGGGACATGGCCGCCCTCGTCGGCGAAGCAGACGAAGCCATCACCTTCGCCCTCGGAGACGGCAGGAGGACACGACCCGCCAGCTCAGACGAAGACGAATCCATCCCCGCCCCCGAATTACTAAGAATGGTCGATCTGGTGCTGAAACCCCTCTGTCGAGAGGAGAAATACATGTTACACCGGCGGAAACACCATTTCTCAGCCGTGCATCTTTCGCTCCTGCGAAGGAATGTGGGTAGAGTCATTATAGAGCTGGAGGGGAGGTTGAAAAGGAGGATGAAAGTCGTTGGGTTCTGACCCGTTTGGGAGCTTGGATGTAGACGAAATGGTATAGGTAGAGGGAGCATACCTACGAAACGTTTCGAGCCATCGAGCCATCGCTTCTCGTGTTGTGTCTCCACTTGCCTTGTTCCTTGTATCTCAGAAATGATCTTGCAACAACATTCTCGATATCAATCACAATCTGACATGCTTCAACACGAACGCAGCCATCGAAACCCCATCCATGAATCTCACATCTACACTATTCAGTTCTACACCACACGGCACCAACCCCACCCCTACTCATGCTCCCCAATAATACTACAAGCCGACAAATCCGTAACCCTCGCCTCCCCCCACCAACTCCCCCCTCCCATCCTGATCCCATACAACTCATCCAACCAAGCCGGTACAAACGTCCCCGGTCCCCTGACCCCCTCCCGTTCCGCAGCCCTCTCCGCCGCAATCTCAAAGACCAACACAGCGGTAAGAGCAGCCATGAACGCGTCTTCTCGATACGTGGCCAGGAAAGCGGCAGTCGCGGTACCAAGGGTGCATCCACTCCCCGTGATGTTACCCAGGTAAGGGTGTCCATTATCGATGGCGACGACTCTCTTCCCGTCGCTGAGGATATCGCGGGCACCGGTCATGAGGACGATGGTTCGGTGGGTGAGAGCTAGGTTTTTAACGAGTTTGACTTGTTGGTCGAAGGGGAGGGTGGACGGGCCCGAATCGACACCTTTTTGCTGTTCGGTGTCGTTTTGGGTTTCTGATGGGTCTTTGTTCGTGGTTACGGCAGCCACGGCTTTGATCTCGGCCTCGTTACCCTTGATGAGATCGAATTGTCCTCCCCCCATCAAAGTCTTGACGGCCCGTCTTCTTTGGGCTGTGGCGCCCGCACCGACGGGATCAAAGACCACGGGCCCGCCGACGGCGTTGTAGGCTCGCAATGCTGAGAGATTGTTTTCAATCTGCTCTGGAGTGACGGTTCCCATGTTGATGACGAGGGAGCCACCGTTTTTGGCTAGGTCTGGTGCTTCGACGCCGTTGTTTGACATGATTGGTGAGCCACCTATGCAGATGGCGACATTGGCGGCTATGTTCTGCACAACCATATTTGTCATATTGTGGCAGAGTGGCTTGGATTCAGCCTCGAAAAGCGTCTTCGATATTATCGGTGCCTGGACGGCGAGGAGGTCGAGGTCGATTGTCATTGTGCTGGTCATTTCGGGAGGTGGACGAGCAAATGGTGGTGGTTGATTGAGTAGCGATTTCAAAGTATCTGCTGCTTTCTTTGGATCTGGGGCAGAAACAATGGCACTGACTACAGCGACGCCAGAAAGCTGCTTGTTTGGTGTGTGGCACTGGTAAATAACACGTTGGATGTTTGTGGTGTTTACGCCGCCGATGCAGACAGTGGGCAAGTCTGGAAATCGCGGTGCCAGTGCTTCCAGGAAAGAGCGGATGCCTGCACATCCTACGATAGATTTTGCGTTCTCCTTGCTGGATTAGGGACAGTAAGCATAGTGATCGAAGGTATATCTCGAGATAGAGTCCGTCAATGCGAGATCGATATGGATGAACATCCGGCAGACTGATTTCCCCTAGTCCCCAAGAATTTATCGACACCGATCTCGAATTCAACCTGATGGACTGATTTCAGAGCACATACGTTGGCGTAGCGAAGACGGTTCCGAGACCGAGATAGTCTGCTCCCTCTTCTGCGGCTTTGAGAGCCTCTTCAACTGATGATGCTGTCACGCCGATGATAGCGTCCTTGCCGAGCAATCTTCGGGCGGTTGCGATGTCTGTAGATGTTAGCCGGATGGACTTCCCAACGATGATGGCGAAGCAATATGTCATTGTCTGTTCATATCTGCCCTCTCAGCTTCTCGAGCATTGTATCGCAGGCAATAGTATATATAGCACAGAGAGTCCCTGTCCCATTATGTGTATATTTCCAGGTGCCAGGTCCCTCTATTTCAGATCGACATGGATAGATCTTTGGCAAGACTCCAAGAACGAACCGCCAGAGATTTAACGATGGCAGTCCGAGACGATAGTCCCCGAGGCGAAAACCAGCTTCATGTGAGCGAAATTGACGAAGCGACTGTCCTGGGTTAATTTGAGGTGCAGATTGTGAGCCAGACAACAAAGTCCGGAGATGCGAGTGCAGTATGCTGACTTTTGACACCTTCGCCTCGATCTTTGAGAAGGCAAACAGAAGGAGAATCTTCAAACAAAAACGACTAGTCAAGGGGCAGGGCGCCTGTTACCAATGTCATCTTGACCTATATGAACACCTTCACATCCAACGGCTACAGCGACATCGACTCGATCGTTGATGAGGAGCGGTATGCCAGCGGGTTTTGTGATCGCGTGCAGCTCTTTGGCTTCACGAATCAACTCCCTGGTATCGCCAGTCTTCTTACGGAACTGGACGATGGTCACACCTGGCCGTCGTAAGAACAAGCTTCGGGGTCATGATGAATGGTGAAGCACACCTCCTTGTACGGCAGCGTCGACAACGCGAGGCAGGTCACGGCCTTTGAGAATAGGCTCGGTGGAGTCTGTCACCAGGTAAAGAGAATAATCGACCCCCATGGTGGACTGCGCCGAAATGGGGGACAAGTTTTGGGTCTGAATTGCAAGCGACAACGGACGGCGGCTTTTCGCGCGAGACCAGCACCAGGAATCTTGTTTGCAGCGGGACACTGAAATTGCGCAACCCTGTGGTGGAAAAGATTGTTGACTTGTTGCGGACACGGGGAGGCAATGGTTGCTGCTCTCGAACAGAGGGACTCGGTCACAATGCAGACGGCAGACAGCGATAGAATGGCTACAAAGGATCAATGGTACAGCAGTGATTGTTACTACTAGTACTACTACTAAGGTACTGCGCTGCCGTCGTGGTCCCGTGGATGGTGGCGCACCCACTGGCAGCCGGCCAGCCAGCCGCGAAGAATTGCCCAGGCACGTGCCTGTGAGGCATCGAGGGCGGGCCAGGCTTGAAGAGCCGCCCGCCATCTGCTCTTCCACTCCCTCCACCAACACAAAACCCAGTTAGCAGCCACTACCTGACACAACAAAGGCATACACCACCTTTGCGCTAGCCACGCAAACATTTCCATCGACAGCAATAACCCTCCGCCCCATCACCCGCGAACGTCCCGAGCATACATCGACTGCGCGGCGCCACCCAGTCCACCTCTTCCACACCACTCCGCCCCTCCTGGAAACACACCCACACGCCATTTCCATCGAACGCCAGACCTGTATATGTATTCGTGCCCAGTCTACGGTTTTCGAATCGACCCCCCTCCCAAGCTGCATTCTCTTCGCATAACGCGGAGACCGGACAGCAATCACCATTGTTCAAACGGCTAAACAAGCACTGTGTCGGACATAAGACACACAGTCAAAAATCAAAATTACATCCACTACAGTAGCATTCGTCTACTGCATGTCTTCTTCGCCGGCTCCTACCAGTCCTCTCCCCCTTCCAAAGTGCCTCCAGGCCCGCCTCTCAATATAAGCCTTAGACTTAACGCCAACATCCTCACCAACCGCTATCATGGCTACCGTTAACATTCGTCGCGTATGTATCCATCCTACCCAAAGGCCTAGCTCCCACTAACACCCACCAGGATGTCACCGACCCCTTCTACCGCTACAAGATGGAGAAAATCCAGTCCAAAATCGAAGGCAAGGGTAACGGCATCAAGACCGTCATTCCAAACTTGCAGAGTGTTGCAAACTCTCTTGCGCGCCCACCAAACTATGTCATCAAGTTCTTCGGCTTCGAGCTAGGAGCCCAGACCAACAAAGACCCAAAGGATGACCGTTGGATCATCAACGGCGCCCACGATGCCTCCAAACTGCAAGACCATCTCGATGGCTTCATCAACAAGTTTGTGCTCTGCAAGAAGTGCAAGAATCCCGAAACTGTGGTTCAGATCAAGGAAGGCCGCATCTTGCTCGACTGCAAGGCCTGCGGACAGCGTTCCGAGGCTGATCCTCGCCTGAAGCTCAGTGGCTACATCATCAAGGATCAGGCAGGAACCAAGGGCAAGAACAAGGCCACGAAGAAGGCAGACCGTAAGGCCAAGAAGGATGCTGAGAATGGCGTCAACGGATCCACCAACGGCAACAGTCCCAACGACAGCAATTCCGATGGTGCTTCAGCTGATGGCGACTATGAGCTCGATGCTGGAAGCGATGACGAGCTTACCAAGCGCATCAATTCCGAGGCCAAGAACATTGAGGACGTTGACAAGAACGAGATCGAGTGGTCGGTCGACACCTCTGCGGCTGCCGTTGCTGCTCGTGCCCAGGAGTTGCCCGACGATCTCAAGCGCGCTCTTGTCATTGAGGGCGAGGATGGCGATGAAGAAGGCAGCGCCTACGATACCTTCGGCAACTGGATCACCGAACAGGGCGAGAAGGAAGGCGGCGTCGACAAGCTGGACAATATTGAAATCTACAAGAAGGCCGTCGAGCTGGGCATCGAGAAGAAGCACAGGACTCTGACCGTTTTGGCTCAGACTTTGTTCACCGAGAAGATTGTCAAGGAGATCGAGCCCCGCGCTGCGCTTTTGAAGAAGGTAATACCAAAAACTCGGCTTAAATCAAGACGCCATGCAGAGACTGACAACAAGCTCCAGATGATTACTTCAGAGAAGCACCAAAAGGCGTTGCTTGGCGGACTCGAGCGCTTCATCGGCACCAAGCCTGAGCTCATCAAGCTCACTTCTGCGATTCTTGTCGTCGCCTACCAAGAAGACTTTTTTGAGAAGGAGGTCGTCCAGGGATGGTGCGCCAAGGCTAGCAAGAAGTACGTCGACCTTCCCACCAGCAAGAAGATTCGTCTCGCCTCCAAGCAGTTCAGCGAATATCTTGATCAGCCGACAGAATCTTCTGAGGAGGAATCTTCTGACGAAGAATGAGTCCGATGTCGCTATCGAATCCCACTGACTCTGTCACCGAGATGAGATGGGTTTACAGATGTCTCTTGCACTTGCTTATGGGAAAGGGTATGGAAAAGATGTTTGCGGTGCCGTCGATGCTTGTGGCTTCTTCCTGATTACATTTGTGAAAATTATTGGCTTCTCCCTACTGCTTTGCTTTGCTGCTGCTGCTATTAGTCTGGTACATGTCCCAATCAAAAGAACTCTGCTCTACTTATCTCGTGTCTTGGGCCGGAGTACGTGATTATAATGGTCGATTGTGCCGCTTCCACGAACACCGAGAGCCATTCTCACGACTGGATGACAGAACAACAGGTTGTCGACGTTTCGTTGCCACCATCAAAACAGTTTGTTTCTTCCACCTTGCTTTCCACTCCTAGCCTGGATTTGATATCGTGTAGTTGGGAAAGTAGCTCACTGTCTCACTGGGTATTTCTGTACGTATTTCTGTCTGTATGTATGTGTGTGTGTGTGTGTATGTGTGTATACCTCCGTCGAGACCTAGAATAGGTATATCCATCCTGCTTGCCGTATATGAGATTATCGTACTGGTATCTTGACTTTGACTTTTTTTTTTGGGGGGGGGGGGGGGGGGGGGGGGTTGTCTTCGTTGTCCAGACCAGACCAGACCGTACCAGTCCTGGCTTTTCTTGGCTTGCTTGTTTACTTCTTGGCTTGGTGATGGGGGAGGAGGGGGGGTTTGTGGGTCAGGTTGGAGGGAGGGATTCTTCGAGGAGTTCTCTACTCTATTTCGTTGGTTTTCTGGGAGGTCGAGGGGAGCGGAGAGGAGAGGAGAGGGATGGGGTTTATATTTTCTTGGTTGGAGTTGGGCTTAACGAGGGCAAAGGCTGCAGTGAGGGGCGCTTGTTTTTTTCGTTGGAAAAGTGGCTTGGGGGCGGGTTTTCGTTGTGGATAGTATTTGTGATTTGGCTGAGATGACGAGGAGAGAGACGTGAAAGAGAGCTCGTTCTCATATTCATCTATGACTGTAGGTACCGACCGAATTGTGCGGATGGAATAAAGGGAGTCGCCCATGTATGTATGTATGATAAGTAGATACAAATGCATCCCAAGTGGCCACGACAGAAAGGACAGCTCAGAACATGCTCAAAGGGTATCTATCTTGAACCGTAAGCATCGCAACGCAACGCATCGCATCGCATCAAATACCCGCCCTGCTCCCTCATCTCCATCTCTCAGCCCTTCAAAGACAACTCTTGAAAGACGGAACCAATCCCCACGCCCCTACTCCAACAACCCCTCATCCCAGCCCCCAACCTCCACCAGAAAATCCTGTATCCTCTCCTTAGCAGTCGCAATACTCCCACCCAACCCCTCCCTCCACTGACTCTCAACAGTATCAACCTTCTCCTTCAACTCCTCGCTCAATCTCCCCTCCTCAATCCTCCTACACTCCCCCATCTCACTCCTTACAACCCACTCTTCCTCCCCCTCCCCAATCCGCTGCGTCTCCAACAGCCGGATACCCGCAACCATAACGCCAGTCTGCGCCTCATGCAACAGACAGAATTGATTGACCTGCGACTCGATGAACTGGTACGCCGATTTCTCAGCGTGGGTGAGGAGGGAAAACACGTATTGGAGTGGGTACTTTTCGTAGACTGGATTCTCCTCCATTTCCCGGTTGGGGATTTGGACTTCGAATTCCGCGAGGGCTGGGAGGGAGCATGGGATTTTCTGGACCACTGTTTTGAGGCCGGGTGCAATGTCCCAGAATGCACTTAATTGGTCTTCCACGCCCCTGATTACGTTTTCGGAAATCACGGCTGCGAATTCTTCGGCTCGTTTGGCAACGTCCTTTTCGAAGGCGACTTTTCGGTCTCGTGCGTCTTTGGCGAAGAAGGTTTCAGCGTCGCGCATTTTGGCTTCGGCTTCTGGGGAGGGGGAGTGTCGCATTGGTGTTAGGATGACCTCTTTGTAGCGTTCGTTTCCTTCGCCTTCGAGATCGAACATGCGCTTGTGGAGGGATTCTCGGGCTTCGTAGAGCCACTTCAGCAGATTGAGCTTCTCGAGGATTTCGGGCTGCTCATCTCCTTCTTCTTGGGGCTGGTTAGGGGAAGGATCGTGAGCGGAGCTGTTGAGGCCGGACCGGATCTGGGTTATGCATGCTGTTGCTTTGGTGATTCTCTCTGAAAAAAGAGCATGAGCTGGCCTCATCACCTCGGGCTGGAAGGTGTCGTATTCCTGCTTCATAGTTTTCTGGGCTCGATCGGCTTCGGCGGTGTTGAAATCTTGCTCTGCTTGAGCAGCGGTAGCATACGTCATCTGTCCCAACTCGAGTTGTTCTTGAAAATTCTGTCGCATTTGACTTCGTCGAGTGGCAGCGTCCTTTGCTAATCTTTCTCGTCTTTGAGAGATCCGAGAATTGAACTTCTCCTTCGTCTCATCAATCTCACGTAAGTCCTTCAGAGCTTCAAGCGTGGTTCGCATGGTAGCCAGGTCGGGATGGCTGTTGTGCATTGCCGGATAGTGTCGAGGATACGGTGGTGGCAGCGTCACGAGTCTCGACACGTCGAGTTTGTGCGGGTCGGGAGTAGGAGGCACAGAACCCTGGAAGTACGTAGGTGTCTGGAAGCTGGATGCTGATCCCAGACCATTTTCTTCATGCCAGCCAGTCTTCTCAGGTGGGTACCCACTAGACAGTTGTCCAGAGGCGTCACGTCGAGGTGTGTTCAGACTTCGAGCTGAAGGTGACGGTTCGTCTTGCCATTGTAAGTTTGTAAGTGCATCGCGGTGCAGGCCCATGTATTTGGACTCTCGCCTCGATCTTTCAACCCGATGCCCGTAACCATTACTTCCAGAGTCAGATTCCCACCATCGGCTAGCAGATCGTCCTCGCGACTCTTGCTCATCAGCGACAGTGCTCTGAGCCATACTCGGAATTGGTGAAAGCTGGGGTTGATGGCGATTCCACCTGTTATCTCTACCACCGACCGAACTGGTCACACTCGCTGGAGATTCCGGTTCTGTTTGAGGTGTTGAGTTCATTTGAACAGAAATTGGACTGCCAGTCGAAGCGAAAGAGTCCAGAGAGTCAGTGCGTATAGCACGCGGCACCGAAGAGGCAATCGAAGATCCTGTAGCAGCGTCATGTCTGGTGCCCGAAAGTGCCGTCGGGCTGGGTTGCAGTGGACGCCAAAGATCTCTCGTCATGTCCAGAAGGTCCGTAGAGTCGATCGCAGAAAAAGCTGCAGAATAGCGATCACGTCGTATTCTCGACTCGGCGACCATATATTTTGAAAACAGTTGAAGACGTTCCGAATCTGAGCCGGCTCGAGATTCCTGCTCGATGAATGCCCTATGTCTCTGAACAGCTGAATTAATAAATGCTTCTGCTGGGTCTGGCTGGAGTACTGAATCCATAGAGGCCGAACGTGGAGTGCTTTGTGGTATTAAAGGCGGAGACTTGCTGAGATCGTCATCAATATTAGCCATATGCAGGATGTGAGATACTGGTCTGTCATGTGGAGTTTTCACACCGAGACACGCTGAAGATGACAACAAGTCATGACTATACGTTGCGTTGAATGGAGGGGTAGGCAAGGCTTTCGGCGGGATCGCAGCTGATTTTGAGAATGGCTTTCTTTCAGACAAAGGTGAAAACGGTGGCGTCGCCGTGTCCTCATCCAGCATTGGACTCTTCACAGACTTACGCGAATCGACGGGAGATGCCTTCGCCCTCCTGACAGCACTCTGACGATTCACACTACCGTTGTTACCAGAGAAGAGATTGAGGTTAGCAGGCTTGGCCTCGAAAGAATCTGGAGATTGTACAGAGGTGTGACTGCTACTCGATTCACCAGCACGACAGGCATCCACAGACCGGTCTCGAGCAGCTCTGCTTTCACTTCGACGGACCCGTATAGGTTTGATACTGGGATCTCGGCCTGGTGCACTCGAAGGCCCGCTGGAGGACGATAAAGAGAATTCTGATCTCTGGATCGAAGAGCTTGACTCGCCAGTCCTCTGCGTTGGCAAAGCATCGGGAGCAGAATCATGTCGCATTTGCGGCGGGAGAGGCGACTTTGGAAATTCCGTCCATCCAGCGGGCGTCGGAGGCACAGGCCCAAGCTGCGTACCACGATGAGGAGGGCGCCTTGTTGGGGCTGATATCGTGGGGCCATTGTTGTTCTCGGACGCTTGGATCGAACTTAAAGTAGGCACTTCCTCGCTTGATCGTGATATGCTTGCAACGCTTGCCGATCGGCTGCTTCCAGCAGGTAGCATAGGTGGTGGTGGGGGCAAAGGCATCCCTGGAGTCCAATTCGATTGTCCAGGTTGGCCATTTGGATGCCGGTGGCCGATCACGCCAGCCGATGCAGATCTCTGGGCAGACGGAGGTGCCGGTGGTAGAGGGGCTGGTGGGAATATCATCGTATTCCTATTTGCACGATTGGGAGCAGCTGAGGGTTGACGTCTATCAGGTCAGTATCAACCACTTGGTGGCTAATCGGGAACACTTACGGCTCAGGTTGGGGCGAGTTAAGGCCACCCCATGGCGTTGGCGCAAAGGCAAGAGCATCTCGTGTGTTCTGATGCAAAGTATCGATTGCCTTTGCGGTATTTGACCTTTCTGTTGATTTCCCACGATTCGTCAGTGACGACAGTGTAAATCTTCCTCTCGACGCAGAGCGATCTCGACTCGACGACGCAGCACCTGGGGGTGGAGCAAATGTGGGTGGAGGTTCATTACGATTCCGATGGGCAAACGGCGAAATCACAGTGATGGCACTGGCCGGACTAGCATACTCTGCAGCAAGACTCAGTGGAGGGCTCGATAGATTCGAGGTCTGTATAGTAGGAGGTGTCCGTATGGGAGGGCTTGAAAGGGAAGGAGAGCCTCGAATAGGTGTATTCGTGGCTAAAGTTTGGGCTATGGATTGATTCGGCGGTGGAGAATATGGAGGGGGAGGAGACTCGAGTGGCCCTATCTTTTGTCAGTCTACGCCCACCAAGCATCGTTCTCTATGGCGAAAGCTCTTTGAGGTAATCGCCCATCCTCTGGTACATGGCCTTTAAGATCCTGTAAGCAGTTCGAACCAGAGGCAAGCTCTGCAGACAAACACAAACTGCTGCCAATCTGACTTCAGGGCCAAAACCCTTGCCTGCCTGTACAAGTCCTGTCTGCTTGAAGTATAAACCCTGATAGCTCTCTCATCCCACCTCTTGCTAATCTTCTCGCCCTCCTCACCTCTTGCTTAAGTCCACCATCCCCAATCCCTCGGGCATGCAAAGAAAGTATAGAAAACTCACTTCCAGCATCATCCAACGCAACACCCCTCCCCGTCGGAATCGTCAACCCAGAATTAGCACCAGACCCCCTCGTCCTAAATTGTATCCCCGTCGGTTGACTACTCCATTGCTGTGGATTATACTCCATGCCAGCGCTGGGACTCCTCAACTGCCTCAGGCTCTCCGTATTCAGCGGCGCGACAGAAAGGGGAGACGGCGAATAACTAGCAGCGGCATACGGCGAACTCGAACTCGGAGCAGTAGGCGTGTAAGTAAAAGGAGAAGCCACAGCCTGCTGTTGCAATCCAGCACCCTGTCCAAAGGAATGATCTGTATGAATGGGAGGAGGAAGGCCTCCTCGATGCGGGAACGAAGGACTACTTGCGCTTCCAGATCCGGGTGAGCGCTCCGTCGTCGAATGCTGCTGCGGTGGAGGAGGAGGAGGAGGAAGCGGAAGGGAAGAATTCATGGCTAATTCCGAAATCCTATTTTCTCCCTTGCGAAACAACAGTTCAATCAGATTCAACCCTTGCTTGTTCGTCTGTGTGATCCAGCACGCAGAGACGTCCTCTTAGTGGTCGAGAGGCTCAAGCTATCTTCATGGAGCTCCGGACGCGATGCGAACTGGGGTAGGCGCCAATCTATGTCTCAAGCGACCCGTTTCTGTGGAGGGGGAAAATGGAAGTTTTGAAGCAGACGCCATTGTCTATCAAAACGCCAAAGAATGTAGAAGTTCTCCGCTGCGAATTAGAGGCTTGGGAGCCTGCAGCCTCAGTGAGCACGATTGGTAGTACAAAGGGGCACCGTGCTACTGGTAAGGCTACCCACAAGCGAAAGGCGGATCGGGTTAGACGCTCTTCGCTTTTACTGCCGTATGGCATGCCATTCGCTGGTGGGCTGCAGGTGGGAGAGACACCGTGCAGGCATCGTAAGCATGGGAAGACAACTCGGCGCGTAGAAAAGGTACGTAATTTGCTGGAGATATAGTCACCATGCAGGGTTATATCCACCTAATATAGCCCCTATAGTATACAATCTTCCCAAAGCAGGTTACTCTTAGCGGGAATTGAATCCCTCAGCGGAAAGAATGACAGATAAAAGAGCTCGATTTGGAACAGATCCGCCGGGTTAAATGTAGGGAGCCAGAGAACCTCACTTCTGATCCAAGTCTTGCGGTGCTTCTTCCCAGCCTTCTCGACATCAACATTCTCGTATATGACTTTTGGTGACCGTAGATTAAAAATGAGCTGGTGCATGATTTGTTTGTCACAGGATTGGTTTGGACAAGGAACAATTTGCCCGCGACCCTGCAGAGTAGTTGCAGCTGACAAACCTCATGCAGCAACCCAACAAAAGCAGGAACCATGAACCAAGACGAGGACTTGGACGGAGGAAGGGGCTAAACAGGTAGTTCGTGCGCAGGAATATGTGGCTAATTTATGTACGGACATGCAATGCAGTGCGTGACAGACATTCTGCTGGCTAATCCAAGCGCGTAACCTCGGTTGCTCACGCTCACTTTTCGTACTTCTTGTGCACATCAATGACTTTCTGCACCTCATCGTAGGATCCCAAGAAGATACCTGACCGGTCATGGATGTGTTCAGGGACCACTGTCAGCATTCGGTCCATCTTGCTGTTGACTGCTTGACCACCCGCTGCACAGTTGTTAGTATGCTATGCATTTGAGATGACTCGGTCATGTAGGTTCGTCAGTTTAGTATTGCCAACGAATTCATTTCAGAACTCTCTTGCTCCACTCAAGATCGAAGTGGATCAGTTTATAGCGATTCGGAAATGCCGCCAGAGCGTTTCCCAAATCGATCTGCTGAGCTTTCGAAAAAATTGTGCTCTTCAAGCCGAGCTTAGGGGAGAACAGTGCAAGGACTTACCATTTTCGAAAACCATGGCCATTGGCGCACACTCATACAGGATTCTGAGTTTGCCCTTTGGACTCTTCTTGTCGGCGGGATACGCGAAAATACCCCCGTAAAGTAGCGTACGGTAAGCATCAGCAACCATGGAACCGATATATCTAGCGCTGTATGGTTTCCCACCCTCCTCGGTTGGGTATTTCAAGCTGTTGATGTATTCCTTTACTGGTTCTTCCCAGTACAAGCTGTTACCCTCATTGACAGAGTAGATTGCTCGCTTCCTCGGGATTCTCATGTTCGGGTGCGTCAAGATGAACTCTCCCATTGCGTTATCCAGAGTAAAACCGTTGACGCTGCCACCCTTCATTGTCAGGACGAGCATGGCCGAAGCACCATACATGGTGAAGCCTGAAGCGACCATCTCTGTGCCAGGCAACAGAAGATCCTCCTTTGTGCCTTTTGCATTTTCTCCTTGCTTGAATATGCCGAAGATTGTGCCGACTGATACACCGGCGTCTAGGTTGGAGGAACCATCAATTGGGTCACAGGCGACGACGTAACGGGCGTTTGGATGTTCGTCGAATAAGATTGCCTCCTCGTTCTCTTCCGAGACTAACACTCTGACTCTTCCGCTGCTGCGCATGGCTGCAATGAACAAGTCGTTTCCGAGAACATCGAGCTTCTTCTGGTCGTCTCCGGTTACATTTGAGGACCCAGCGAGACCACCAAGCTGCAATATGTGTCAGTCCCTGCTCTTTGGTGTTAGGAGGCCGAATTGGAGCTCACGTTGATCAGACTAGCGCGGCGAATGTAGTAGGCGATACTTTTGAAGGAGAATTGTAGGGCGTGGCATAACAGCCTGTTGCACAAGGCTTAGCTGAGCGGTTGGGAAACAGATGATGGCCCAACTCACGTAAAGTCTCCAGTGGCTTCCTTGTGTTTTGTTTGTTCTTCGGTGAGAAACCTGGTCAAGGTGATAATCTCTGTGTTTATGGTTTCGCTTCCGAATCCAGACTCGCCATTTTGGGCAGCTCCATTGTTGCCGTTGGTAGACATGTCGGACTACAGGTTTGCGGTTGGTCCGAACTTGAAGGACACGGCGAATAAGGTGACAATGTTTTGCGTCGACAGTTTGTTAAACCTTTTGGCCGGGAGCACGGAAGAAGCTATCGGGTTGTTTGTCAGGAGAGATATACTACACCGGGACGATTCAGTCCCTCGGCAATGAATTGACGTCAACGTCAGAAGTATACTCTTTGCAGTCGGTACGCAAAATGGAGAGGAGAATATGGACGTGAGGATCTTGAAAACACGACTAAGCTCGTCGATCTCGAGAACGCGAAATGAGCCGTTATGTAGTCTCGCGACCTATTAATCCATTCTTCCGCATGCGAGATGACGGTCGAACTCCCTTTCCGATGGAAACCGACTTCCCGCCAGAAGAGTCGCGGGAAATCAAAATGGTCACCAAAGGCCAACCCGAATTCACCCGTTGACGGAATTTCCATGTGTTAGGCTGGCGAACTGCTCCCTCGGCCGAAGCAGGGCGAGAGGGGTTCTAGCTGTTTGTCATGCATCGAGCTCGGGAAGAAGCGAGCCGATTGTGGAGAACTCGAAGCGCGAAGGATATTTATTGAGCCTGAGGCAAGACACTTTTGGTCAGGCTCCCATCCTTGGCATTTTTTTATCACCTCTAATTCGATTTTTTTCCCAGAAGATTCGTCTGCAAACCACAACTTCACAACGACGACCTCGCCATGGAATGGTCCTGCCACACCAATGGTATGCTACTCTTTCACACCTCCCCAGCCTCCAATACCCTGATGAAAACAGCATAACCGCATACAAACTAGAGTCTTTGACTTCTTCGGAGGAATGAAACTTCTATGCACGTCAGCCTGAATGTATTCATACGCTACCATCTTGATGCATCTCCTTGCGCGATCATCGCACGCTGACGAAATTTAATACAGAGTCTGCCATTTGTGCGTTAGCATCGAGACACGTCCCTGCCTTCGGCTCCCATTTCGTTCACAGTTTGGTAAGCGCTCCAACCTCTCCCCCCCCTTCCCCTTCTCATGATTATAACAAATCTTATAACTGGAATTACCGGCTTAAGCCTTCGGGCTGTTGATGTGAATAAGAGGCTGTTTATGATACGACCAACCAATTCTTCCCAGACTTTGGAAATATCAAGTTTGAGCCACGCTAATAGCTCAACAGTGACGCAAACACCACCATCCTTGGTACGCGACACTCCTCCTCCTCCTCCACTGCACCCACATGATGAACGGCACTGGGCTCCGACCTCAAGATATGAATGGATATGCCTTTTTGCGGCAGGCCTAGAAAACCTCGCCCACTGATCACAATTTCAACACTGATTCCTGTATCAGTCATGCACGCATCAAGCTGATTGTCGTCAAAGGGTCTGGCAGAGGGCATGGATCTCAATGAGAGTGTATTGGGGCAGCTCTTGACGTGAGTAACATCCCTTTTGTTTAGCGCCCCTCTACTTTTATGATGAACACAGATGACGAGTCATATTGGAATTTCCCATGCTGACAAAACTAATTTTATTATACCATTCATGCCAAACTGATTTTTTTTTTCAAGCGCAAATATTTGTCTTGCTGTGTGCATGACGTAGCTAACATTCATGTAGGACACGTCTCTGTCCCTTGATTCAGTGTACTGTAAGTCTAATCATCTTGTTCCCGCCCCTTGTGATGATGATTCCAATTCAAATGACAAGCATATGTCCTAGCTTCGGCAAAGACGACATCCTTTTGCGACTGAACCG
The DNA here is from genome assembly GCA_014858625.1 of Venturia carpophila. Taxonomy (NCBI): domain Eukaryota; kingdom Fungi; phylum Ascomycota; class Dothideomycetes; order Venturiales; family Venturiaceae; genus Venturia; species Venturia carpophila. The sequence goes on from JACTAK010000010.1 coordinate 303,636, forward strand.
CACCAATCACCCTTGAGAATGTGCCCACTTGTCCCGAGTATCTCGCTGACTAGAATTCAGGATTTGGACCGCAGCCATTGGCGCGAGCTCGATGAACTCTTCTACCTGATTGTCGAACCCACAAATCTCTTATCAACTCACCAGGTACGTGCTTACCCTCTCCCTCCTCTCCCCAAGCTTTCATGACGATACAAACTTTTATCACGACGGTCTTCATAGCTTACTTAAGCACTGATGATAATGCCCTTGACCGGGCTTTGGGTCTGAAATTTTCTCATAAGCCGCACATTATTTTGCGTTCCATGTTGGGTGCCAGCTAACAGCGACAGGTTTACCCTCGTATGGTACATGGCTGACGAGGTTTTGATTTGTTCTTTGCCTCTTGGCTTCGTAGCAGGGACATACTTCCGCTCCCCAACCAACATCATCATGTCTTGGTTTAAGGAGCTTACATTCGCCCGTAGAGTCTAGTTGCTCACGGCCAAGAGTAAGACTTGAAATACCGTGAACAATACTGGTCATTGCAATGCCACTCAAAATACCAGGTAGGTGGATAGCAGTAAATAATCGTAATCCAAATTCGTGCACTCTTGCTTCTGACTCTGTCTTTCTAAACCACATTTCTTTGTCACCGGTCACTTCGAAGTGAAATTAGACCTGTTGACAATACTTCCCTTCCCAAGACTTTCTTCCTCAACAGGCAATGGCCGAATTTGACCTAAAGATCTCGGGGACCCTGGATATGACAACCTCCAATCAGTGACTTCAAGATAGAGACATTACTGCTACTGAGCCTGTTGCCTACATGCGTTTTTGGGGCAATTGTATGTTCGGGATCAACCTTGCAGCCAAAGAGGCCGCACACTGATGATGTGCCCGCCACCACCTCCACATGTACTCTGTAGCCGGTCGGGACTTGCCGGTGTCTCAAATACTGAAAATCCGCCGAATTTATGACCTCCACCTTAATTCCTCCTCGACTGCACCTCTTGATACTCCATTCCCACTCCAAACTTCCGCGTGTAGTGTCGAAAGGTTGTGACCAAGTGGAACACAGTTCCCTCTTGAAACGCGAAGTCATGACGTGCACGAGACGCCGGAGCTTGAACATGCCGGCTGAAGGCTTGGGTGCTTCTAGGCGATGGCAAACTACTGCGTGCGCCTCTTTTCAGTTCTTCGATAATAATGTGTACATAGGGAATCTCAAGCTTTCTTCTCTGTCTTCGCTATTCTTTTTTTACATCTATTCTGTCTGTTTCGTTGAAGGCTTTTACCTCTTACTGTCCTTCACTCGGCCGCGCGCAATGAGTTGGTTGCTCGTAGAAAACAATACTGAACTCGCAGGCTACCTAGTACTCCTCTGACTGTCGCCTTCCTGAGTATTCCGGCGCGATGTCTTTCCTTCGACAGACATGGACGCTCACAAAGAAGAACCTGCTGGTGTCCCTCGCTCACAATTGGGCAAGTACCACGCTCAGGGCTTTTCTGTTGCCCATTGTGTTTGTGAGGATACATGCTATTCCAACTTCTTGGATCAAAACTGACTGATATAGATGTTCTTTATATCCTACCTCAAAAATTTCTTCTTGCCTCCCTCCGATTACGGTGTCGGGTCGCCGCGACCCATACGCGGCTTCATCGAAGCACTCGAAGCATCCTCGGGCGGAAGAGATAACGTTGTATTCGTGAATAATGGAAACACTGGTGGCGACATTGAAGCTCTAATCAACTATCTCTCTGTCTCCGTACGCACGGCCGGCAAGAATCCCGTAGTACTCGCAAACGACCAAGCCCTCCTCACCACCTGCCGAAGCTCTCTCCGTGGCGCCTCTCAGTGCTTTGGAGCAGCATCCTTCCATTCGAGTCCTACCGAGGGTGGCATAATCTGGAATTATACGCTGAGAGCAGATGGCGCACTGGGAAGCAAGATCTTTGTGAACCAGCATGATAATGATGCGGAAACATATATCTTGCCGTTTCAACATGCAATTGACACAGCTATCATCAACCAGTTCAATGGGTCGCCTAGTGGGACTACTGTTCCTACTACCGTCAATCAGTTCCCGTTCACAGACCAAACTCAACAGCAAAGAGCAGATAACATCAGACGCATATACATGGACGCGATCATCAACTTCCTGGGGGTGGCATACTTCATCGGCATATGCGGAATACTGTATCAGTCCACGGGACATATGGCATCAGAAAGAGAAATGGGAATGTCGCAGCTCATTGAGGCGGTAAGTACTACCGTTTCATTTCGTTCGCCTTTATTCGATTGCTTCAAGCTTCCGGGACCAACTGGGAAGACGAAACTCCAAGATCGGGCCTTTGAATTCGCCAAACTTTTGACTGCTATTTCTTGTGATTTGAGTGTTTTTTTGCGGCTTTGAGAGGCCTGATGGTATCGCCGTCTATCCCGCATTCGCACTGGAATCCTACTAGTACTTTGAACTCGCGGTCCCTGGCTAACCAGACCTCGTAGATGACTCCGAGTCGCAAAAGATGGCATACGCAAGCCGCCCGTCTGATAGCCAACCATCTGGCTTTCGACATCATATACTTGCCAGGTTGGATCATAAGCGGCGTTGTGCTCAGAGCACTAGTCTTCACCAACACTTCTTATGGAATCATGATCATCCTCCATGTTCTCGCAGGTCTTTCACTATCCGGACTGTCGATTCTTGCCGGTAGTTTGTTCCGAAAAGCTCAATTATCTGGGATTACCACCATCATTATCTCCCTAATCTTGGCAGTCATCATCCAGGTAGCGGGACCCTCCAGTTCTGGGGCGATTGGTCTATTGACTTTCTTGTTTCCTCCAATGACGTATACTGTATCAATCATATACATGGCATATTTCGAAAAGGTTGGTCGACCTACCAATCTTGTCGATTCTGCGCCTGGGCCGTCTTGGGAAATTCCCGGCATCGCTTTTTGGGTGTTCTTCATCATCCAGGCGCTTGTCTTTCCGGTAATTGGGGCCTTCATTGAGAGAAGTCTCTACGGAACCGCTTCTAAGGCTCGCAAGTTCAACTCCGAGAGTTCGGGGTTGACGGCTGCGATAAAACTGACCTCTTTCTCAAAACATTACGGGGCAGGCTGGATGCGCCGGAAAATCGCTCCATTTCTTGGAGTCAAGAGGCGAGAAACTTTTGTTGCCGTCAACGACTTGAGCTTGGAGGTCATGAGAGGCCAGATTTTTGTCTTGCTTGGTGCTAACGGGTCCGGAAAATCTACCACGCTTGATGCCATTGCCGGTCTTGGTACAGTGACGACGGGCGAGATTGATATTGACGGGAGTAACGGAGGCCTTGGAATGTGCCCACAGAAAAATGTGCTGTGGAAGGAGCTCACGGTCTACGAGCACGTCAGAATCTTCAATGGATTGAAAGCTGGAAACAAGAGAGCAACAAAAGAAGAAATCATCAGTCTGATCGGCTCAGTAGACCTGGGCCACAAGCTCTACGCCAAGTCAGCTACTCTATCAGGTGGACAAATGCGCAAGCTCAATTTGGCCATGATGTTTACAGGTGATAGCAAGGTGTGTCTTGTGGATGAGGTCTCTTCTGGTCTTGATCCGATCTCGCGGCGAAAGATCTGGGACATTCTGATACGTGAGCGTGATGCAGGACGAACTTTTCTGCTTACGACGCATTTTCTCGATGAAGCGGATCTCCTTTCAGATGACATTGCTATCATGTCCAAAGGTAATCTGAAGGCACACGGCTCGGCTGTGGAGCTGAAACACAAGCTTGGAGGCGGATACCGAGTACATATCAACAGCTTGCCTGACCATGGATCGCAGAACGGTACCTCCAAGACAACTTTGCCGAACGATACCAAAGAACCGACAACTGCGCTTGGGTTGGGAACAGTGTACGAGCTCCGAGATTCGAACGAAGCTGCTGGATTTCTGAAAAAGGCTGAAAAACAAGGCATTACCGACTATACCGTCAACGGGCCCACAATAGAAGATGTTTTTCTTAAGCTGGCCGAGGAAGTACGAGATGACGCTTTCGCGGAGAGTCCAGAACAAGTTCCGCCACCATTACGATCAAAGGCCAACGACAAAGATTCGGTATCCGAGGACATGCTGGAGACCAAGGAGCACGCGAATGGTCTCGACTTACAAACTGGCCTCGGAACTTCTCTCCCCAGGCAAGCGTGGATATTGTTTGGCAAGCGCTTCGTTATTCTTCGCAGGAACTTTTTTCCCCATGTTTGCGCAGTAATCATTCCTGTAGCAGCAGCGGGTCTAGTAACCTTCTTCCTGAAGGGCTTCCAAGCCCTTTCTTGCAGCCCGGACGCGCAAACCTCGAACCCAACACTTCGCGGCTTAGGATTCTCACCACGCTTGGAGGTGCCAATCGGTCCTGTATCGCGCGTTGATCCTGCGACTCTTGCTCGTTTCTCTGGTGGCAATGCCTCATCTTTCCAACTTGTGGATAACTTTACTGGCTTCACCGGCTATATTGATCGACGATACCAAGATGTCACTCCTGGAGGTGTCTACATTGGTGGGGATGGTACCACACCGACTTTCGCGTACATCGCAAATTATGTGCTGTATTACAGCGTTCTTACACAAAATCTGTTTAACAATATCTTGACTGGATCAACCATCACGACGCAGTATCAGGAGTTTGCTGTTCCTTTTGCGCCGGGAGCAGGAAAGACTCTTCAGCTCATTCTGTACTTCGGTCTTGCAATGTCTGGTGAGTCGCTTTCCAACGATGGACTTACCGATGGCTAACATATTCATAGCATATCCCGGCTTTTTCGTACTCTACCCGACCATCGAACGTCTACGAAAGGTTCGCGCCCTTCACTACAGCAATGGCGTTTCGGCTGCACCACTTTGGCTCGCATATCTGTGCTTCGACTTTCTGTTTGTCCTCTTGGTCAGCGTTGTTTGCATCGCTATGTGGGTGGGTATCTCATCGATCTGGTATTATCCCGGACACGTCTTTGTGGTTTTCTTTCTCTATGGGATCACTGCGACACTCTTCTCCTACATTGTCTCGCTTTTTGTGGGGTCTTCACTCGCAGCATTTGCATGGGCAGTAGGCCTACAAGCCGCTCTCTTCCTATGCTCCCTAATTGCCTACCTGTCAATCCTCACATACAGTCCTGCCTACAACGTCGATCGCGATTTGCGCATCGCGCATTTCACCATCGCGATCATCTCACCATCAGCCAATCTTTGCCGCGCCTTGCTACTTACTCTGAACGAATTCTCGATCCTTTGTGCTGGGGATGCAACGACTTCGAACCCTGCAGGTATTTTGTACTTTGGTGGCCCAATCTTATACCTCATCGTTCAGGCCTTTGTCCTTTTCACTGCTTTGGTGTGGTGGGACAGTGGATACAAACCTGCCATCTTGCGGTGGTTTTCAAGAAAGAAAACGACTGATCCCACGGAAGCGCGTATCACATCAGCTCAAGACGCCGATATGGCTGCTGAGAGTGAAAGCATCGATTCACTTTCTGCAGGTCTTCGCGTTGAGCATCTATATAAGTCTTATGGCGGTGTGCAAGTAGTGGAGAATGTTACTTTTAACATACCTTCCTCGACCGTCTTTACGCTGCTAGGTCCTAATGGCGCAGGAAAATCTACGTAAGTGCAAATCCGACGACTTCCCTCCATAGTCGTACTAAGTTGTTCCCAGTACGATCAGTCTCATTCGCGGTGACGTTCGCCCTGACCACCACGGTGGTGATGTCCTCGTGGAAGGTGTCAGCGTCACATCTCACCGCGCCGAGGCCCGCCATCATCTAGGCGTTTGTCCTCAGTTTGATGCAATGGATTCCATGACTCTGATCGAGCATCTCCGTTTCTATGCTCGTGCCCGTGGTGTACCGAACCCTGATCACAACATCGAAGTTCTCATACAATCCATGAGTCTACAACCCTATCGCGATCGTCTCGCAGCAAAGCTTAGTGGAGGAAACAAGAGGAAACTGAGCTTGGCGATTGCGCTCATTGGGAATCCAACGGTCTTACTATTGGACGAACCGAGCTCCGGCATGGATGCGGCAAGTAAGAGACTGTTGTGGAGGACGTTGGAAGATGTTTCCAAGGGAAGAGCCATGCTTATCACAACACATTCGATGGAGGAAGCGGACAAGCTTGCGACCAGAGCAGGCATATTGGCAAAGAGAATGCTCGCTCTCGGAACATCAGAGTCCTTGCGGAAGCGGTTCGGAGACCGTTGGTACGTCCACCTCGTCCTCCGAGGCTCTCCCCACGTCTGCGAAGATGAAACGAGGCGCGTGAAACACTGGATCATGGAACGTGTTCAGGGCGTCGAAGTGGAAGATCGATTGTGGTATGGACAATTAAGATTCTCGGCCAGAGCAGGCGAAAACAAATCCATAGCGGGACTTTTCACGCTACTGGAAGCCAGCAAGGAGAAGTTGGGGTTGGCGTATTATTCTATTAGTCAGGCGACGCTGGACCAGGTGTTTTTGGAGGTGGTGAGCAGACATAATATTGAGGAAGAGGATAATGAGCTAGTGAGTCCGGGGATGAAGAAGGGGTTTGGGGCGAGAGTTAGAAGGATACTTGGGGATGCGTGATGGCAAGTTGATTATTCTTAATGCATAGACTTAATATCTTGGACTAGATGTCATACTGGTCGACGATTTCACGGTCAGCTCGATGACTGATAATGGGCGAACTAATTACGCGTCTCCGCAGACATATCTGTGGCTAGGGGACCAAGCTGAGCTGCCTCAGTCCCGCCGGAGAGACATATAGAGGTTCGGCCGCGAATCATTCGAGGTCTGTATCTTGCTAGGCAGAACGTCGTAATGCTACCACAAATCATCGTCCACAGTGCTATTTATGGACGCAAGATTTTAGGAACGAGTAAGTGGCTCAAAGGTATTTCATTTCCTATGGCCTTCTCGTAAGCACTACAGTTTCGATCGTAGGTCAAGAGGTAAATCGAGTTCAAATTCACCAGAGGAAGCAAACGGCTCGTTCGAAAGAGAAAATGACGTTTCCCATTGGCTTTACTTCGACTGCTTATCAACAAAGCACATAATAACCAGTTGTTGATTCTTCCCAGTCGTGTAGGTCATTCAAATTTCGGGCTGGAGGTGATCAAGATCGTGATGAATGGATTTTGTGAGTTACTCCTTGCCACTCTTCTGGAGGTTATACTCAACCCTTTCAATGTCGAGACAAATATCACGTATACAGAAACATATTTTTCATGTCCAGTGTCAGAATGTGAGATATTTGGTTGCTAACCTGGAATCCGACCACATATCCATGTTGAATAGATGTCGAGCAGATTGCAAGAACATGAAATAAACGCAAAAAGGTTAGGTCCGAGAGACAGGCTACGATGTGTTCCCAGACATACAAACTGTAGGAGACGTTTGCGAAGAGACGTCTGCAAACGAGTAATCGTATACAAGTAAGGTGGAGAGCAGTGTCAGGAAAGGAGCCAAGGCTCTGGTGGCCTATTCAGTCCGAGTAAAGGAGTGACATTCCATCAATCACAAGGGACTGTTGTTTTTTCAATAAAGCAATAGGCGGTGCTTTATAATGTGACTATGAATGATGACGTGAGGAATCCTCTCTTCTAATACTCCAAAATCCCAGTCCACGAGACCAGCTCCCGATTACCAGTACGGAGGTACCGACCTCCACGATCCGAGTGCTCGAATCAAGGACTGACAGTCCCCGATCCGTGTCCAGCCTGATCACGCAAGTCCGCATATTAGGGCTGCCCAACCGAGCCAACCTCAATATCACGATCTCCAAAGGAAATATGTGAAAGATGAAAGATCGCCTTGTAACATACAACATAGTACTATATACCATAGCACCATAGTATAGTACTTTTGCGGGAGTTAACCAAGAGTTCGTACGTGGGGCCAGGATGAACCCAATCATTGGGTGAACACTCAGGCCTGCAGCTCCCCAGCTTGGAACTTCATCAACGGTAATTGGACATGGCTGTTGATCTGCGACACGACATCGGCGACGAACCATACGCGATTCGTGAAAGTATGGGGAAAGAGACGAGTTTAGGTTCCCGGGTCATTAAATGTTTCCACAGTATGATGAGATGAGTTGTTGATCATCCTGGATAGTGTTTGCGTGGTAGATTGATGGTGTGTATCGTAGCAATCAAAATTGAGGTCAGATAGTCGCACGCAGTATATAATAAAGGGCGCTGGGAGTGTTGTAATACGTCCTTTGTCTCAAAAATTTGAACTCTTCAGTCAACTCATTGTCCCGCTATGAAGTCCACCATCCTCACACTTGTTGCGCTCGCCCTGTCTGTGGCTGCGAAGACGGGGCCTGGAGCTGCTGTCCATGTTGGCGATCTTCACCAAGGTAATTGACCCAACGATTAATCGATTGCAGGTTCACCATGTACTGATGAGTGTTCCAGATCCAACCAGTGAGTTTGAAGCACCAGTGGTGCGCATGTTGGTGCCAGCATGTGGCGGCACCAATGGACCCAAATGCGCACCAGAGGAATCGATGGCACCAGCATGCGGCGGCGTCAACGGACCTGAATGTTCACCAGACGAACCAAAAGTGCCAGCATGCGGCGTCGACGGAACGAAATGTTCACCAGATGAGCCGGCATCCCCGGGAGGCCAGACGGCGATGTAGTGGTCAAGCGAAGCCGTTAGATGGATCGATGTAAACAACCCCGATCACTGAGATACACAGGTGTAGTTCGTACGACAATGATGGAGATAATGAAAAGGGAAAAGGCTCTACGGATACAGTGGACTGGCGACGGGCAAGACATGAAGTGACCAGGCATATTCTATGAATAATGGAAAAATCGATAATCAATGTTACAGAATCTGCTGAGCTGGCATCGGGCTTTTGAAGCGGATTTTCATCCTTGGACCTATCTATTTTTGTCAGGACAAGCCTGGCAGTATCTTCGTACTCACTTCCTCGTTGCTGAGATCATAGGAAGTCCAGACCCTAAATGTCGTCTAAAGTGCTTGTGAATCCGTTCAGACCTGCCTTGACTGTCTGCCCCCCCAATACAAACACATGTAAAAGATTTTCGCCGTAAGTTGCTGAGAATGTGCTGATGATTTTCGCAAAGAAGAGAGGAGTGAGTAGTCAAGGTTACGGGACATTGATCCTTAGCGATCGATTGGAATTATTGAGACGTTCCTGTGTTCATTGCCCGTCTCTGTTGGCGCAAAATTTTGTCCATTGACTTGCCCGAGGCACTTGCAGTCAGAAGTGTTCGTCACTTCTCAGCTAATGAGACATGTGAAGCTACTGCATGCTTAGTAGTATACGACCATCTCATTCTGCAGATCTAGACGCCGATCGCAACAGCTCGGAACGTCCATGACTTCAATTTCTTGTCGATCTCTCTTGGTCGTGTCAAGTCTGGAACAGCGTGTCTTCCTCGCGCAAATACTCGCCTATATCGGCCTGCCTGAATACCGTCACACCAGTAGGGTCCATTCTTCTCGCCTCTGCAGTCGACTTTGCCGTAACACCGAATCCCTAAACCTGCATTAATTTTCCCGCACGTGCAGTTCAGGAGCAACAACATACTAAGGGCGTGTCATTCATGCTTAGAACCACTACTCCCTGATGCTCTGGGCAATCCTCACTCCACCTTCCAACGTGGGCTTTGACTATGTTGCCTGTCGCATATTAGACGATGATTAAGAATGAAGGTTTCGAGATTTGCTTACCACCATACAGAAAGGGCATCTCGCCATTGGGCTTTATCCAAATTTTGTATCTTTCAGAGGGTCAAAACTTTGCTGCAAATACAAACGATGAAGGAGATCTTACCGACAGATTGGCGCTATTAGATCCTGAATGATAGATTAGTGCCTGATTGGCTGTATTAGAAGATTAGGCTTACGAGGACTGTGATATGGAGCCTGCATTTTCCTGTCTTTGTGAATTTTCCGAAACACGTTCCGAGGCTCTGTCGTATGGTGTCAGCCGGGTCCGAGTACAGATGAAGGTAGACTGACGAGAAGATTATCCCTCGCAACACTACGAGATGTCAGCAAAATTGTTGTAACAAGGACGGCCAGATTAAGAAAGAGATGATGTTAACTCACGAAGTCGCTAGGTTAGCCAGAGATTCCTTGACGTAGTAGATTCTTGAACCTAGATCGGTCAGTACACCAAGAAATGCTTTCAAATCTTTGATTGCAAACCTTGAACTCTGAAAACGCTGCGTTCTCCTGCAACGCCAGCAACCATAGGAGGGTCTGGAGCGCTGTTGGTCAGCGACAAAATGAAGAATGCTCTGAGAAGAAACCCACCGATCAGTTGCTTCAAACTGGCTCCGGTGCTGGAATTTTCGTTTAGCCACGTATATTTATGGAACGACAAGTCAAACTCACAAAAAGGCGAGTTTCTCGAAGAGCGTTTTCGTTTCCACTTCTGTAAGAGGTCCTTTGGTTCGATTAGCGAGAGGACTTTCCGATCTTTGCACGAGACTAACGCATGATGGCTTGAAGACGTTCTTAGACCTGAATCTAAGGATGGGAGCTTAGGCGATTAGAAGAGGTGAAGTCGACCTCGTCGGCGCAAGAGGCAGATGTTTAGTTGTGGTCGACAGTCGCCCAGGAGATAAATTTTATTCGATAGACGTCCGTTTCTCCGTAAGCTTGGGTTTACTGAGGTACTCCGGCTGGCTCGTTATTGGTGAAAGTTGAGAGCCGGGACATGTAGTTGATGCCGAAATCTTCTCCAGAACTTTAAAGTGGGCCCGCCAAGATTTCAAGCAGACATCTTTTTCTTTTCTGGATACAAGACGAAACACTCCCCAGGCCATACACCAGATTTCCGATTGCTCCCCATGTCAAGATACCCCCTTCCAAAGAGGCGCAAGCTATCCCCTTCCGAATTTGAAGACAAGACTGGCGGTACCAAGCGAGGACAATCCGAGCAAAAATGGGATGACGAGCAGGAATACGAGCAGCGGATTCGCAAGGTCAAGGCTGCCGGTAGTGGGAGACTCCCGATCAAGACTTCAGAAGGATGGATAGCCCAGGAAGCGCCACTTGTTGAGGCGGAAAAATACACCTCTGCTGTGGCTGTCGTCAGACGTGAAGACGAGGATATGGACGAGGAAGAGAAGGCAGCCGAGCCAAAGAAATCTACACGCGAGCAAATTCTCGAGGCAAAGGAAGAGATGGCACGGTTGGCTGTGCTGATCAACGAGGACCCCGAAGAACATATGGCTTCCCTGCGATCTCTTACACAATTGGCAGCATCGGAAAACGTTACAATCAAGAAACTGGCTTTGGCGACGCAATGCGCAGTATACAAGGATATTATTCCAGGTTACAGGATACGACCGGCAGCGGAAGATGAGATGCAGCAGAAATTGTCGAGAGAAGTCAAGAAATTGAGGAACTACGAGCAGGCTCTCGTTGGTGGGTATCAGTCATACGTTCGCGAGCTAGAGAGATGTGCGAAGGGGTCAAAGGATCAGTCTTTCGCAGACGCGTCTGGACTAGCATCAGTGGCATTGTCGTGTGCTGGGCAATTGCTGTTGGCTATTCCGCATTTTAACTTTCGAGGCGATCTTGTCAAAATTCTGATCACGAAGTTGAGCACGAAGCGGATCGATGATGATTACAAGAAATGCTTGATTCTGTTGGAAGATTTGTTCAGGAAGGACGACGATGGGCATCCATCCTTGGACGCGGTCACCCAACTAACGAGGATGATCAAAGCGAAAAACTTCAACGTGCATGAGAGTGTTCTTGATACGTTTCTGCATCTGCGACTACTCACGGAATTCACTTCCAAAGGATCGCATCATGGGATCGATAAGCAGAAGAACGAAGAACAGCCAGGCCTTAAGCTCAAGAAGAAGAATCGCGAATTCCTGACCAAGAAGCAACGCAAGGAGCGAAAAGAACGCAAGGCTGTGGAGAAGGAGCTTAAGGAAGCCGATGCGGTCGTCAGTCACGAGGAACGAGATCGGATGCAGTCGGAAATGCTGAAAATGGTTTTCATCACATACTTCAGGATATTGCAAGCGAAGCCACCTCATTTGATGGGCGCTGTGCTCGAAGGTCTTGCTCGCTACGCCGATCGCATCAATCAGGATTTTTTCGGCGACATTCTGGAGGCATTGAAAGATCTAATAAGGGAGACAGAGGCAAATTCGAATGAAGATAGCGAAGAGGAGGATGGCGAGGTACAAGATGGCACGCGAAATGCTTCTCGCGAGGCATTGCTGTGTGTGGTGACAGCCTTTGCTCTCCTGCAAGGTCAAGATGCTGCCAAGTCTGCTGGCACCCTTCATCTTGATCTCAGTTTCTTCATCACGCATCTTTACCGGACATTGTATCCAGTTGCGCTCAATTGCGACATCGAGCTTGGTCCAAAATCAATGCATCTTCCAGACCCTAACGGAGACCACGACGACGCAGCCATGGTCAAAAACAAAGTCAATGCGCAGACCACGACTGTGCTGCTCATACGGTGTCTGTCATCAGTGCTGCTACCGCCACTCGCTGTTCGTGCCGTTCCACCAATCCGCATTGCTGCGTTCACGAAGCAGTTGCTCACAGCATCTCTACACCTTCCGCAGAAATCTTGCCAAGCCATGTTGAGTCTATTAGCAGCGACGACAAAGACGCACGGTCGCAAAGTCGCGGGTCTGTGGAATACTGAGGAACGTCGCGGCGATGGAATGTTTGATGCTTTGAGAGGCGAAGTCGAAGGAAGCAACCCATTTGCAAGTACAGTTTGGGAAGGCGAGCTTTTGAGGCTGCATTGGTGTCCCAAGGTTCGCGAGTCGATCGCGCTGATAGAAAAGAGTGTTCTTGAAGTTTGAACAGGAGAATGCTAGGCTCATTCTGTGTACTCGAAGAATGGTACCAGAATCGAATCTGTGTGACGTGTTCAGGCTTATGCTTGCAGAACAGTCCTCTCTTTGTGTTTGATACTAGCAGAAATGGGATCGCCATGCCTACGAGTATATTTTTGTCAGGCCCCTTGACAAGATCGTACCCACAACAGCACCGGTTCTCAGACCTCTTGACAGCTTTCAAACTTCAGTTATCTTCGCTACTACAATTTTGGCCAGACTAGTCTCCGACAAAGTAACAACTTCAATCATGTCTAACAAGACTTTCAAGAAGGACGCGAGCCAAGACGAGGACGCTTCTGCGTCACCCAGCCCAATTTCCTCGAACTCTCGGTCTGCTGTGATGTTCACTCCAGAAGAGACTCCAGTCCGGACCCCAGCATTGACTATTCCTTCGACCTCTAACGGAGCCACTCTACCGACCTTTACGAACTTTCCAGCAGCTTTGGCCCCAAGCATGCCTGCTCAGGATATTACCCCTTCGTGTCAGGATCCCCAGTTTTCACCGCCACAAGAAGCATATGGATGGACGCAACACACTTCTGCTTATGAGCGACTGAGTGCATTACCCGGGGTTGCCCCAGACAGCACTGATCGGATGCCGAGGGACCTCACTTTGGAAACTTGGCCAACAGCCTTGCTGGCACAACTGTCACTATCTAGGACTACAGAGCCCTCATCGAGGTCCCAGGCACTAGCATTGACAACTTCGCAAGTTCCAATAGCGCGGGTTACGTATCCCTATGATACACATCCAGGGATGTATATGAATCCTAGCTTCCATCAGAGCAACTATTGGCCGTATCCGGGCGCTTTCACCAGTTCCGGTGGTAATTTGGGACAAGCGATCTATCCTCATGATGCACACCCAAGCATGTATATGAATCCTAGCTTCCATCAAAGCAGTTATGGGCCGTATCCGGGCGCTTTCATCAATTCCGGTGGTAATCCGGGACAAGCGAGCTTTGGGCCACCAGGTGTTCAATCTGTAGTTGGCGTTCCTCGACAGTCAACATACCAAGAAATGTACATGAACCACGGATTCAACCAGAGCACCTATGGAGCGTTTCCAAGCGCTTTTCCCGACGCGGGTGGTCACACGGGAGAACTGGAGTTTGGCCCTCCAAGTGTTAGGGGCACGCTTGGTGATGGAAATTCGAGGCAACTAAGTTCCAGCACAACGAGGAATTCGCATGGCGTGTCCATGAACCATGGATACAACCACAACACCTATGGAGCGTATCCAGGCGCATTATTTGACGCGGGTGGTCGTACGGGACAACTGGAATTTGGCCCTCCGAGTGTTAGAGGTACACCTGTTGTCGCAAATTCAACACAACAAAACTCTAGCACAACGGAGAATGTGAACGAATTACACGCAGCTCCTACTACCTTCAGCGCTACCTCATCCCGTGCTACTCTGTCCAGTGCCACTCAGGGAAACAGTGTTTCTGTGGGGAGGGGAAACAGTATTCCTGGTGTTTATAGAGGGGAGGTTTGGGTAAGGGACATAGGGTTTAGCAATGGTGAGAGTGGTGGTGCTCGCCAATCTCAGAAAGAAAACGAGGAAGAGGATGAGGAGGAGAAAGAAGGAGAAGATGGAGATGAGGAAAGAGAGAGTGATGGGCGATCAAAGATGGGATACTGATACGTGAATCAGATTAGATAGAGCATAAGAGCCTTTCCAATGCTATGAATTTAAAAAGAGCCATGCTCTCCACTTTTGAAGGAAATACATCACACACTCTATCTACATAAAAGCGGTCTTCGAAAATGCCATCTCATCTTTCTTGCAAAAGCGCCAATTTCTTCTACAATCGATCTGCCCACCTGAAAAACATACCATAAAGAAGTTAACTAACTAGAAGAAAATTCGACACACCACTCACCCGCAAATCAAACCAGAATCCTCAAGACCATCACTTCCCTCACTTCCTCAAATCAAGTCGCCAAACACAAAGAAACACCAAAAAGGAGTCAACTAACTACAAAACAAATCAACAAACCGCCGCCTTCGAATCAAAAACAGAATCCTCCAGTCCGGCATCCATTCCACACCAGTCCACTGAGCAAAACACCGCTCTCTCAAGAAATATATGTCCCACCAGGAACAAACTTCCAGAACCAGTCCATCACCACACATCTACACATCTACGTCAAGAACGTTCAGAGGATGAAGTAGTGGACAGCATCGAGGTTCTATAGGCGCTTAGGTAGATAGTACCGAGCAAGTAGATGACGAGGATAGATGATAAGGTGAATGGAGTCTCGCAACATCCTCCAATTACAATACTGCAAACACAAGCTCACTCTTCAAAGCCACGGATGGCACAACTTCACAATCCCTTCGCATTCCGGGTCAGTGACCAAGTTAAACCATATTCGCTCGAAGCCATCACGAGTTTGTGATACGGTCCAGTGTGAAACTCATTTCTTCACTCAATTACACGAACCACAGGACCATAGCGGCCAGACTTAGCTACACTTTTTTTCGACCTCAAAATCGGCAGCGCTTTTGTCCGCCCAAGATCCTTGACAGAAACCCCTTCAGTAATACAGTACGGAGAACAGGCAAGGAGATGAAACCAACTCTCACTTCGACAGCCAAGCAAAGGCCGAAGCACCCCCGACAGGATTAGCAGTCCTGGTCTTCGGAACGGTGACATGACCATCCTTGTCCTTCTCCGATGATTCAGCACCCTTGGTATCGCTAGCACCATCATTGGTCGCGCCGAAGAATCGAGACTGACCAACAGGAGACGGCGCATTAGCACTCGCCGATGCAGCAGAGAACGTGCGGGACGCAGGTTTGACAGGGCGCAAAACCTTGATGCCCTCATTTCGACGCTGGTAGCCCGATTTTGACCAAGAATCGGTCTGCGTGCTTGCCTTGTCGCCATCGCGTCTCCAATTGCCCCATATCATCGGCGAAGCGCCTGAGCGTGGTGTACCGTTGGCCGTCGTAGTCTCTGATGAGGTCTTGCCCTCGGCACTAGTGCTCAAGGCACTTAGGGAAGGGCGAGATTCGAAGCTTTGCCGAGTCGAGGTGGTGGACGCATCGTCGCCAAAGGACTGTCTTCCAGGCTTATCACGAGGCTCGATGCGTGGTGATTCGTCCACTGATCGACGACCAGACATCTCAACGGCTGAGCCGGAGCTGGAAATGACTGATTCTGTTTGCTTGAGGCCATTGAGTAGATTGACATCTTCTCGTCGCTGTTCTGGTTTCCTGAACATGTCGGGTGTCCGGACGATTTTGCTTGTGGTGGACAGGCCTTTGAAGGTCTGCTCATTCTCAGGCCGGACCATTGGTATCGTCAACTTGTTATGATCATCGTCAAACACCGTGATTGTGTTTGAGGAGAACAGAATATCTGCGTTATGGGTTCGCAATACATCACTTCCAATGAAGATCTGTATCGACTTGTCCTGGTCGTCGACGGTCGCATTTACGACGTTGAAGTCTACCGTGATTGTGGGAAGCTGAGGGGCTGGACTGCTGGATCGGGAGGAAGCTGTGCGTGTCACTGCCTCAGGAAGGTAAACGGCCAGCTTGATCTTGCGTCCGTCCTCTTTCCGAATCTGATCAGCGAATCCCAGGCGATCGATGAGACGCTGGTCCAAGAATGACCCATATGATCCGGTACAAACAGCAGCGTACAAGAGCGAATCGTGCTTGAAATTCGTGTTGAGCCAGCATCGGATAATGGACGGCACAGTCCCGAGAACAAACAGTCCTGGGGCCAGTCCTGGGTGATCCATGGGAGACGCAGATTGTCCAATGGCGCCGAACTGACTATCTATCCCCAGGCTGTTCGCACGACCAGAATGTACTGAGTGACCAGTTGAGCTCTGTCGACCATCTGACTTATGCGAGTATGTCCGCTCTAGCATTGGATGGCCTCCTAAACTACTTGTGCTCCTGGGGATGAGATCGATGGATGTTCGCGAGGCGTGAGACCAATGGCCCTGGTTGGCTGATTCGTCGAATCGAACACTATTCGCGCGGGAGGTTGCGCCGGTCCTACGAGGTTCTTCGTCGGCATCGAGATGTAGGCTGCCTATGAGGGTGCTCGAATGGTCATCGAAGCCACTAAAGGCGTCGTTGAGAGGCTGTTGTACGGGACCTGATCTAGGATTAGCAGGTGTAATTATTGCAAGGTCTCGTCCGCAAACCCGGATGTTCCTTTCTCTCGGTCTCGAACAGGTTATATTGGACATCATGACTTGCCTTGCTGTGGAGTCCCACTCAGCACACCTGGAAACGGCGAGCTTGTGCCCCAGACACTCTTCATCCTGGCGTCCTCGTCCTGTCTGCGTTCCAAGCGCGAAAGACGTTCGCCGTGATCCGATTGTGTCTGCTGTACCCGCAGCATATCAGACTGGAAACGCCAAATGTCGTCTCTGGGAGTGAATGCTGCGCTTTGCGGATCCATTTTCCGCCGTGCCTCAGAACATGGAATCACAACGTGGCCCACCCACGACTATCCAAGCCCTCGCAGCCTGGAAAGTACGAAGTGTGTGCCTGTGAATGTCCAGCAGCTATACGCTCTCCCTTGGCCGAGACTCTGCCTAGCTAGGCGTGTTCTGAATCAGAGTTCTCCAAGACAATGGCCCAGCTGCAGCGAAAGCGACTCTCTGTAGAATGGCGGGTGTTTGATAATAGGGCGCGGTACCCAGATGGCTCAGTGATGCTAGATGTGTACTATGTAGAATGTGCTCTCAATGCAGGTCCACGACTTTGTGGGGAAGTAGCGAGGATACCGGGGTCGAAGGTAGGGGCGGTGGATGGTAGTGGTACAATAGGGGAATCTAAATACAACTGACGACTCTTCTATTCTCTGGAAGTCTATGTTCTTAGGTGTGGGGGTTGGGGTGAGTGTTTGAAGTCATGATGTCCGAGTATGGAACTCCCGTCCGAGCGGCGAAGACAGGCCTGTGGAGCTCACTCAAATCAGCATCGTGACTATGAAACTCCATCACCATCTCCATACAACAACAAACACCATTGTCTGTCTATATTTTGCCCTCAAGTTACCACTCAAGTCCCCAACTCTTTCAAGACCGATCGTTTCAATGCCATCATCAATCAGAACCAAGAATAGCAATGGTGCCGTGAGAATCATCCAAGTCGAGCATCACACTGGACGCGCCCATTCAAGACGAGCTTTGTCCTACGCTGACCTGGATGTCATTAATCCCGCTAGCGCCGTTTGACCACGTCATTTCGCGATGAATAATTTCCAGGATGGACGCGAACTTAGTAAGATATATGGCATTGACTCCGCCGTCGTCTTCCAAAGATGCACATCTGGACATCCTGAGCCCGACACGGGTTCGATCGAGCTGGAACCATTCGTCTTGTTACAGCATCCAGGAATCTGTCAATTTCAGCGTGATTCGTGTTGCACATTCCCAAAGTCACATGTCGCTGGGTTCGATTCAATCATCATGGCACAAAAGAGTATATTAGATTCAAGGGTGGAGCCCACGAGTAGCAGAGACCACGTTTTGCGTCTGCAGCCACAGCTCGCGCTCCTGCATCACCCGAACTCCTTCGAAACTACAAGCCATCGATCTAACGCTCTGCAAAGATGGCATTGACTATACGCCTGTTGGTTTCGACCACTTACCCCTCGAACTGGTCAGACTGTGCCTCATGTACGCCGTGGTCTTACTGGGACTTCGGGACTCTATGAGACTGAGACTAGTCATCAGTAAATGAGGTACTGGAAGTTTGGACAGAAAACCGGTCCCTTCTGGTGCTTCGAATCCGGCTGCGGTCAGAGGCCTGCTATCGTGGTATTTTGGAAGTTCAAGACAGAGGGTTGCAAGAGATTGCGGGGACTCGATTGAGCCAAGCTCAGACTATTGTGCTTTCTATTCTGTACTTTCAATATCACGGTCGCTGGTTTCAACCGCAGAATTGTTCGGTGGAGAAGTTTTGCTCATCATTTGCTCCAAAAATCTGCTACTCTTCAAAGTTACAGATATTAGACGAAACAACGAGAACCTTGCTCAATATCAGAAAGAGGTATCAAACTCAATTTCTAGCCAACGATTTTCCCACTACGATGAAGCCTACCTCGTCAAGTCAGAAGAGAACTTCTTCGCCCCCAGCGTTTGGAAAGCTGCTGAGTCTCTGAATCAAATGTCGAAGGTTGTCACCATCAACGAGATGTGACTGTGTGCCGTCACTTATGGTCCCCATCGAGTTTGCCCGACGAGTTCCTCAGCTACGAATATATGGTTGAAAATTGGGAGCGGAAGGGCAGAGATAGAGTGGCAGATGATTTGGCCGAATTGAAGGTAATAGATGCGCTTGCTGTCTGCATATCTTGGCCACAAGGCTTCGGTTAAAAAATCCTTCCAGAATCGAAAGCTTGGAGGACTCATGCAAACTGGATAGTCTATGGGGTCTTCGGCGATCCTCTGCAGATTGCTATCTCTCGAGGGCATACGAGCATTATGTTTCTGTTTTTGAACCGAGATGACGGCTTCAAGAAATCCAGAGCTCCGGAGGTAAGTCATGCGAATGACTGGCAGCGTGGTATGCAGAAGCATCAGAGGCCGAGCTGGACGTATTACCATAGGGTTGCACACCGTAGGGTCGAACAGATCTTATTCGACAATTCCTAGGGCCCCCATCCGGCAGACTCTACCTTTACGCTCCTCCTCAAGCTTCGACGACCTAATGATGCTACTAAATTTAGCTGCTGTAACGGAAATGTTGAGTTTTTCGCCTTTTGATGGAAGAGCGACAGACACTTTCACTACCCAGTCATTCTCAAGAAAGTTGCCAAAAATGGTCATGAGCACCTAATTCGTTGGTGTCTTTCCAACGCCACATCCCATGAATTACAAATACAGCACACCTCTCAGCCAAAATCTTCGTTGCAGCAGCTAGCGGAGGATCCCTCAATATCATGTGCATACTACTAGCCAACGAGAAAAGTGGAGGGCTTACGACCTGGAAGGAGCTTTGTCGAGAGCTGCTCATTTCGGTTACATGAGCATTGTAAAAAACGTCCTGGATGGATAATATGACCTCAACGCTGTCGACTTTATTCTGGCCCCGCAGTCTCGAGCACCACATCCGCCCAAAGCACGAGTAACCGGCCACTGAGTAACGCCGCTACTAGCTGCTATCGCAAACTAACGAAGGGAGATTGTCAATCTACTGCTCTTTGGTGGTTTGTATCTAATCAACGATCCCGAGTTATGCCATCCAGCCTTGGAACTCGCAAAGGAAACCGAGAACGACGGAATGAGGCGTGCTCTTAGTGGCACAAACGGAATGGCGAGAGGGCTGGAGGCAGAACTGCCCAGTGGTTGTGGCTCACAGAGAATGATTATCGACGGTCAGATTGTCGGCCGATAGGTAATTACTCATTGAGGACTCGCCACAACTGTCGAACTGACAATCAAGAGCGCAAAGACAAGAGCCACACTTGAAAGAAGTTGGGACGTGGTCAACGGGCAGGTGGGCTGCAGACGGAAGAGCCGAGCAGCTCCTGCCCAAACCCACGCATCTCGATCAACAAGTATACTATACTAGATGGTTCCCTTGAATAATCTCAATACAACGATTCTCACCTATAAAGACCAAGTCCTACGAATTTGCGCGCCCTACGGATACCATCTCAATCATTACCCAAGTAGATCTTTCCAATCTCGACCCTTGAGCGCTCAGACTCTACCCCAGGATGGCAGGCCACAATGCGGGAGGAGAGCGTACGGGAATCGAGGATACCTTCTTTCCAAACCCCCACGTCACGAATGAAGCTGATTATACCGACCCTCCGCCACCTTACGTCGCCGCCTCAACAAATACTCCACGACCCAGAGAACGGGCGTATATTACGATGGGCAGAGGTGATTGCCTACCGATGGAATCACGAGGACAGACCATTCGGATCTGGGATTTGGCGGAAATGCGGGTCAAGCAGCGTACACGCGAACGTCTTCTAGGGAGAAACGTGGCCCCGATGCATGCGGGACCATTAGGCGCCGAGATCCGACGGTTGGAAGAGGCGAGGGGGATATTCTTGGACGATTTGTTTGCTGTGGGGAGGGCGGATATGCCCACCTGCAGCTTGACAGCCATACCTCCGAACGACTTTACCACGAGTCCCGCATCGCTTCGACAGGCCTTTGACCATTTGGATCCTCAACCTACGGAAGCAGTACGCCGTCCAGGTCTCCGCCGTGTCCGTAAAATCAAATGGAATACCGTACGCCGCAAAATCTCGTCGGTGGGTCCCTCTCTTTCGAGAAAACTGCACGTGGCTAGAACCAATGCGAGGATCGCCCCGTCTGTCCAGGAACCTTCTCGTGGCTTAGACTCTCGAACATCCCCTCCTTGCATCCTCCAGCCTCCTTTTCCTCGTCAGCCATGGTCAAAACCATGGCTAGCTCGGCAAAAGCGGCGGAGGTGGTTTTATGGACGAGTGGGGGGAAAGAAACGGAGGGGTGCGGTTGAACAAGCGTGTTAGTATGCTACGTGAGGTCTGTGAAGGGGTTGGAGTCGTGGGTGTATGCATTAGCGATGGAACGTTGGTATTGTGTGTAACATGCTGATGTATTGATGAGTTGGCTTCGTGAGTGATGTTAGTTCTTGGTGTTGAAACATTCCAGGGTAACCTCCGATTGCAAAGAGAATAAACATGCGATGGAAGCGTTTCCGGCGCAGCGACAGAACCCACCACCCATTCTCAAGCGCAAATCGCAGAGGATTCCTACATTGGTGCTCTAAACACCAAGACCAAGGAGAGCAATCTACACTAACTGTTCCTGCGTTTTCTGGAGGCGGGGCGCGTACTGCATTTTCGGGGAGGGGGTCGAGTACTGGACATCCCCCACCCACCAACTCGTTCACGAATCAATGTGATGCCGGTTGTGGAGACGTTGGGGGAGAGCGTGGTCATAAGGGGGAGAAGGCGGAGAGTGTGAGTGGGAAAGATACAGTGGCTGTGGGAGGCGAATCGATGTATGGCAGCGGGTCATGGAAAGGTGGTGGTGGGTTTGCAAGAGGGCGGCTCATTTCTTCCCGCCTTCGAACCGTAGTTCACGTACGATCAGTATCGTTATCCCTAGATCCTCACACATGACCGCAGGCAAAAAAACAATAATAGCACCAACGAGAAATGGGACGTGACTAGACTAGTGACCGGGCACAGAAATACAAGATTGTACCCACCCAGCTGGACATGCCAAGATCTAGCCAGTTAGCAGTTCCTGGATTCCTCAGGCTCGGCTGTATTTTCATCGTTCGTGTGGCTGAGATGCTGGACACCTGGAAAAGGCTGCTCTCGATTTTGCTTGCGACTTCAAATGGATACTATCTGCCAAACCCCGGCCAAGTCGAGCCTAGACTACGCGTGTCCAACCTGACTCGCCGCAGCGAAGCAACGAGCTTGCAGCGCGACGATTCGAGCGCAAGGTTGGCAAGCATGACTGTTATGGGCATACCAATTACCAACTCCATCCGCGACGTTGAGATAGGTCGGAACCGTTGAAGCGCTTGCCAAACCTATGCCAGGCCGGGGGTCGATTTCTTCCTTTAATTTCCGGGTGGGTGTGGTCAACCCCGCAGTGAAAATCAATCGATAACGGCTTGCAAGCACTCGAAAAAGCCTATACAGCACAGCGGCACGACCTGGCGAGCGTTGGCAGCCCGGTGACTTGTGCATATCTGACTGAACAGTGAACAGGATCGAGGAAGTGCCGCGAGCGAGCAGAGAAGCGTCGACGGCGTGCCGCTTCACGCTGAGTGGTGTCGCATGGTGCTCAGCCTCCGCTCTTATCCCTACCTCGGACATGGGATGGAGTAACATAGTATACCGTCGTAAACAGACGTGCTAGGCGGCCCGCTCTTATCGTATAGACTATTATGGACATGGTATCTCAGCTGCCGACAAGGATGGTGTTTTCATGTCGACGCGAACCTGATGTTGATGCTGTCGGGGGGGAGAGGACGAAGCTGTGTTCGTCAGGAGCGGTGCTGCGGGTGAGTGAGACCATGGCGACTCAGCGGCACTGACCACAGCCGCCCCTGAGATGAAGATGCGCCGGTGTTTTCGATGCAGCCGGAACATTTGGTGGTGGTATCGATTCCTCGAGGGGCCCGAGCGCAACTATGGGGCGCGTTGCTCGGGCAATGAGAGGGAGGCACGAACCCATCGCCAAAAACATCAGCAAGGCCGCATCAACCTCTTCCTCACCGCACACTCTCGTTCTCATCTGCACCCTCTTCGCTGGCACATCGCCGTCTATATCAACGCAGATATACCCACACACCATAGCAAGCAGCGGGTTCCTTATTGCTGCCATCAACACCACAACCACAATCCTTGCCGCATTCTTTCGCGCCGATAACAAACACATCAACAGAGCCGCAGTATCAATTGAGCCATGGCTCCCGACGAGGTGCGTCTTATGATCCATCTTCCCACTATGCCTTTCCTTTCATGGGTCACGGCTAACCTTCCTGGCTCGCAGGCCATTTCTCCTCTGCGGATCCAAAAGTCGACTCCTAATGCTGCTTCTCCCCCTCCCAGAGCCAACGGCGTGTCGCGTCCGTTGGCCGACATCAGTCCCATGGGCATCAGAAGAAACTCCCCCAGCTACAATCAATTGACAAAGGTAGGCCGTGCGCGCCTTTGTTGCCGTTGCGTAGACACTGACAAGTCATGATAGCAGAAAAGTGGAGAAAAGGAATCGTCTCCATTCGACTCATCTCCCTACAATGGCCGCTCACCGCACGCCTTCTGGCAGGGACGCGCTTCTCCCTCGCGCTTCAGCACCGAAAACCCCTTCGAGCGCGAGCAATCGCCCACCGTTGCGAAGCGGCCTTCTGTCGAGAAGCTCAAGCAAGCCTCCCGCGTCAAAAACAGCAGCATGTTTGCGCGCGAGCAAAAGAACGAATATGATCCCATGAACCTCCCAGTCGTCGAGCGCCCACTCGCTGCGAACCGTCCGTTGACACAATATCTAGGCAACGCCTTCAACGGCCGAGGCGTTGAGGGCGCGCGTCAGGACAACCCTGTCGGCAACCCGTCTCCTTTCAAAAACCACCGCCGAGGCGAGAGTCAGAACAAGATTCCACTATTCAGCCCTTCAAAACCGACAGCAGACCAGTCGCCATCGCCGTCTCCTCGCAGCAACGCGTCTCCTCGTGTTAACGTGTCCCCTCGCACCAACCTGTCTCCTCGCAACAATGCCTCACCCACAAAATCCTCTTTTGCAAACAAGCCAGGCCATAACACGTTTCCACGACGTTTCGATCCTGAGATCTCTCAATGGTCTGACGGCGAGACGGAGTCGAAAATCTCTCCACCCCGGGCACTGAGACGTCATGCAAAGAGCGTCACGTTTGATACTGGTCCACAGGAGATTTTTGAATATGAGATGGTCACTCCAGACCCGTCTTCTGTGGCGTCTGGCTCACGCGAGGGGAGCTATGATACATACGATAGCGAAGACGACGAGATCAGCCTCGATCTCCATGCGGACAACAACGATGATAGTTTCGACGCCTCTTTGGAAGATACAGATAAGACGCCGGTCGTACTTCCAGAAGATTGGCGCCACATGAGCCCGGATGTTGCGCGCACAGAATTGGCGTCCACCTTTGAAAATCCATTTGGCGGCGATGAAGAAGGTCGTTCTACTCCATCTCAGCAATGGAACAGTCATCGCACTGCATCCGTCACCTCCGACTCGGATCCACGGCCGTTGCCCCCAGTGCCCCCGTTTGCGCAAAATGGCTCGCGACCTACCTCGTCTCAAAGCAACTCTTCTGTTCTTGAACGCGTTCAGGCCGCGCACGCTGGCCGTTCCCTTCCCACACCTCCTCGCCCTGCGTCCACTTTGAAATCTGAGATCCTGGGCATGAAGAACGACATGTCCTTGGAAGACCGGCTTGGACTCATGGGTCTTCAAGACATCTCTTCTCCTTCCGACGCTGCCTCAAAAGAAGCGGCTCGTTTGCGAAAACATGGTCTTGGTATTCATGTGTACGAGGACAAGGTTGATGACGGCGAATCTGTCATCACAACCACGGAAGTCACTACGACCGAAGTGATGGAAGATTACGAGTTCCCGCGCATCTCTCGCGAGTCCATTCTCAGAAAGGTCAAGAGCCGTACACTTGACCGTAGCGAAGATGAGCATCAGTTGGATCGCATGTCTGAAGAGAGGGACTATGCCAACCTTGACCCCGACGTCGCCATTCCTTCTCGCGAATGCTCCTCACAATTCGATGAGATCGTCTCGGATGCAATCATCAAGCAGGAAGAAGAGGAGGAGGTTGACCTCTACTCCATCACAGAGATGTACGCCAATGACCGTGACTCGGAAGACTGTGAGAGAGAAGGATCTGTCATTCGTCACGACGTGTCTGGCTCTCAGCACGGTACCCCCGATGATGATGCCAGTTGCTATTCCCCTGATTTGGGAGCAGATGTGACTGCCAATCAACAGGTCTCTCCCAAGAGTGCCAGCGACGACGATGGGCCACCAACTCCTCGGCAAATCGACACCACTGTCACGGACGCTCTACGCCTCTCGACGGGGACTGATGGCCACGCCAACCTGCCTGAGTTATCGCATGCTGACGACGAAGACTTCCAGAGCGGTCTTGGCGCATACCTAAGCTCTTCTTCAACTCCACCACCTCTGCCAGAGAAGGACTCACCCAAGCCTGACATGGCCCCTCCAGAGAAAAAGCTTGACTTGTCTTCGATGCCAGAATTCTTCCGACGACCAGAAACTCCCGAACAATCTCGCCCTGATTTCGAGGATCAAGAGGATGCCGGCACTCCAGACTCAGTTGTGCATCGTCCTATTATGCAGGATGAAGAGGAAGAAGAGCGCGCAGAGTCCCCTGCCGTCCCGGAGCCTGTCTCGACCATCAAATCTCCAGGTGGCTTGAAGACGCGTGTATCGGCAACTCCTGCAGACATTTCTTCCTTGGCCGCAACTCGACGTCAAGTTAGTGGTCAAATTCCACCACCCATTCCTCCAAAGAGTCCGAAGCGAGTCTCGCTGAGTCTTGATCCCAATGTTCTCCACGAGCAAGAGGAGTTGATTTCAGCTGCGCCAGACTCACCCACAAAGCACCGCCAGTCTTTCAAGAAATTGGACATCACTGACAAGACTTTCGGCGATGATCTTTCCCTGGGTCTTGACGAGGAATTCAATCGAGTCATCGAGGGATCGAAGGTAGACCTCCACTCTCCTAGAAATCCTTCTCTCGACCCAGCGTCTCTCGACTATGCGTTCTTTGCTAACATGACTCCCCGTACAAAGAAGGGCTATTTGATGCGTCAGAACACCAAGATGGTTATTGCCAAGCGCAACTTCAGCAACGACAGTGGTTCGACGACTTCACAAGATCGTCCATCCACTGCAGATGCAGGTGTCCGCTCTGAAAACAGCAGCCCGCGCAAAGCTAGCCATGGGCGATCGAAGTCGTGGACTACCGAGCCATGGAATGGCAAAGCACGACGAAAGAGTATTCGCACATCCACTGGAACTACCAAGCCATCCATGTCAGGTCCGATGCCTCCTTTGCCTGGTCAAGAGAGTGCAGTCAGCGGTCTTGGTACCGTAATGGAAGATCAAATCATGTCAAATGGAGAAGACTTCGAATTGGAAGATGGCATTGAGCGTGGTCGTCTGTTTGTCAAAGTTGTGGGAGTCAAAGAGCTTAACCTGCCATTGCCACAAAGTATGTTCAACGTATCGTTTTCACTTCAGTCTACTAACAGCATCATAGATGAGCGCAGCTACTTTCAACTCACCCTCGATAACGGACTGCATTGCGTAACGACCTCATGGCTTGAGCTCGGACGCAGTGCTCCCATTGGTCAAGAATTTGAGCTTGTTGTGCTTCCTGAAGGCCTCGAATTCCAACTCACATTGCAAACCAAATTGACGCCTCCTCCGAAACAAGCAGCGGCTCCCCTACCAGTTCCGACCAAGAGCCCGGTCAAGCATACGGCAAAGAAATCATCCTTCTCACACTTGCTCATGTCTCCCAAAAAGCGTCGGGAAGCTGATCGTATTGCGAAAGAGCAGCAGGAAGAGGAAGAGCGACAACGACTGGCTGCTGAACGTCAACGCCAGGAACAACAACGCCTTGCTGCCCAAAAGCGAGCCGCTGCAAACCCCACTGGCTGGGATCTGCTGCACGACATCGTCGGTGACGATGGCTCTTTTGGCCGGGCTTATGTTTCCCTTCAAAATCACGAGGAACAATGCTTTGGGCGACCGATCCACGTGGATATCCCCGTGTTCAACGAATGGGCACTGGAGGACTCAGCGATCGCGAGCTCAGTGAAAAGCAAGCGTGGCGGCAACGTCCGACGACCACCTTACCCGATCGCCAAGCTCCAACTGCAACTGCTTTACATTCCACGACCAAAGGGAGCCGCAGAAGAAGACATGCCCAAGAGCATGAGTGCCTGCATGAGAGAGATGAAGGAAGCTGAGGAAGCCGAGAAGCGAGAATGGGAGGGCTTTTTGAGTCAGCAGGGTGGTGACTGTCCCGTAAGTCTCATTGACTTTTCGAAGAACGATCCGCAACTAACAGATCACAGTACTGGCGACGACGATTCTTCCGGCTTACCAGCACAAAGCTTACAGCGTACCATGAGACGACTCGTCAACCTCGAGCCAAGATCGATCTTGCCAAAGCAGTCAAGGTGATTGATGACAAATCAACACTACTTCAACCTGAGGCTGGCGGCAAATCTGGCAAAGGCCGACGAAAGTCTGCCTTTGCGGAAGAGGACGAAGGATATCAATTTGTTGAAGAAGGCTTCAGAATCAGGTTTGCCAACGGCGAGACCATTGATTTCTACGCCGACAGTGCTGCCGACAAAGAAGGATGGATGTCTGTTCTGTCTCGAGCTGTCGGCAAATCCGCCGTCGCCGGAAAAGAGTGGACGAGGGTTGTTCTTTCCAAAGAGCGACAACACGCACAAGTCCAAGCCAAGTCACGGGACCAAGTCACTGCGCGGCCCCAGAGTGCAGATGGCAAGACTGCAGACGGCACTCAGCGCCCTAATGAGGTTGCGAGGGTGACTAAGAGTTCTCAAACGCCTCTGATGCACCCGGAGCAAGGGCATGGACGAAGAGAAGGCCATAAGAGCATGCCTGTTTCTCCAGTCAAGCCTATGCGTGAGGCGCCAGTGCCCATTACGGAGAAGGTCAAGCAAGCCCATGCGGAGCGATCAAGCCCGCCAAAGAACAATTCATCGCGGAGAAAGCAGATTCAGAGCATGATTTTCTGAGCTTGTGGTTACATGGAGAGCGGTAGGAGCATGTGGCGCTTTGTTGGAGTATACCATGCGTGACGGATGAATGATGATGTGAGCAATGTGCAGCTGCAAGTGCAATGAGGGTCCGAGTTCTGTCGTTTTTCCGGGCGCTTCTGGGGTAT
Source organism: Venturia carpophila (assembly GCA_014858625.1). Lineage (NCBI taxonomy): Eukaryota > Fungi > Ascomycota > Dothideomycetes > Venturiales > Venturiaceae > Venturia > Venturia carpophila. Next base: position 331,947 of record JACTAK010000010.1, read on the forward strand.
GTTGGGCTTTTTGCAGGTGGGATGGACGGTGGAGTTTGGATGGAGTTGGGGTGTCCTTCCGTTGCAGACGTCGATTCCTCTCACCCATTTCTTATCGTCGGTGCCGCGAGGCTCGGGATTCCGAGGCTGTTGTGGTGCGGCCTTTTTTTTCTTTTTCTTTTTCCCTTTTTCCATTTTGGTGGTGCGTTTTTCTCGCATGCCGTGTAATGAAAGCGATGGCAATGATTCATTCCTTCCTTGATTCCTTTTCGCTTTATTGTCGTTTCCCCTTTTGTTTGGGTTGGTTGGTCGGTAGGATACTGGGATTCTCTAATTGAAAAAAAGCTTTGAACATTGCTTTTTCCTTTTCCTTTTCCTCGACGTGTCGGTTCGGTTGGTTCTCGTTTCGTTTTTGATACGTATCGGTTTGACGAGGGCTACCTCTGTGACTGCTTTCAACTTCCTAATCTTCCTCGTCGTTTGTTCGGACGAGTGTGGGATGGTCAGTTTGGCATGTTGAGGCGATGGCCCCTTTGTGTGTGTGTATGCGTGTATGTAGAATGCCAGTCAGTCAGTCAGTCAGTCAGTCAGTCAGTCAGTCAGTCAGTCAGTCAGTCAGTGCACGACTTGCAGGCCGTGCGGGTGCGACGGTGTGTTACTGGAGAAAAGGGAGGGAGGAAAGCAAAGCAAACAATGCACATGCACATGCACATGCATGTCTTGCTGGCTGTACTACCGGACAGATGCCCTGGCTTTGTTGGATTTGTTTGCTTGATTGCTTGCTTGCTTGCTTGTCCACGTCCCGTCTCGCTCGTCTTATAAGGAGCTGTTTTCCCCCCCTTGTTTTTTTTAATTTTTTTTTGCAGGGTTCGATTGCGATTTCGATTGTGTTTTCCCCTCTTTACTGTTGTTTTTGTCTGGGTCTCTCGTGAGGGAGGGCGTGGGATCACGACTGGGATCTGAGAGCCTCGGTGTCTGTCTGTCTGTTTGTGTGAGGGCACGTACGAGCTTTGGAGTGGTGATTGCGGTGTCGAAACTTAAGAGGGAGAGTCTGAGAGGGGTTTGGGAAGGACCATTACAGAGAGAGAGAGAGAGAGAGACGGACGACCACGTCGAGAAATGGGCGCGACCATCTCCAGCGCTCTACACCAACAGCAGCCTCCCCGCCCCAGGACCGCCACGACGACGACACCAGCGCTCCCCCTGTACCCCTCCAAAAACCTAACCCTGATCCCAACGTGCGACCACGATTTACGCTTCTCACCGCACGATTACCGCATCGGTGGTGACAAGTTGGTCCAGCACCAGCAGCAAAGAGGGCATCAACGAGAACAGGTCGAGGCTTTGGAAAGGGAGCAAATATCAGAGGCGTGTATGCACCGCCGAGCCTCAAACGCATCCTCTTCCAACAACACCACGACCAGAGATCCACCTCATTACATGCCCGTTCCCAGTTTGCGGAACGGGACTATGAATACTCAGATGGGTGGAGTGGGGATGAGGATGGGCGGGCCGAATGCGAGGTATAAATATGTGGGACCGGGTATGTATTGGGATACTTGGCAGACTCCCGCCCCGCCGCCTGCTTATCAGGCGCGACCTGGTGGTCCTGGTGCTCAGGGGATGATGATGGGGGGAGGAGGAGGGGATGTTATTTGTGGGTTTTGTGGAGTTAGTGGAGAGGTTGGGTGTGTGCACATGAGTCAGGCGCAGAATGTGATGGGGATGGGGCCGTATATTTTTCATCAGGGTGGTGATGGTGGAAATGATATATTGCAGGCTTTGAGGGGGTTGATGGGGATGGTTGGCGGCCATGGAGGGAATGCAATGGGCTGTGGACAATCCTGCACAGCAAACGACGGCGGTGTCCGTGTAAAAGGCAACTGGGGCAACGAAGACGTGAATCTCCGCGTGGGAGGTCGGGAACGCTGTCCCTGCGACGAACACGGTGGATGCGAGACGTCGCACCGCCAACGAACTCAGAACCAGAAGTGTAGACGTCGTCCCCATCGCCACAACGATGACGATGATAGCGACTCGAGCTCCTGTAATTCAGAGCGTCGAGGGAAAGAGAGGAGGAGACGGAGAAGCGAGCGCGAAAGGGACAGGGAAAGGGCGAGGAAGGAAGAAGAGTGGCGGAGACCTTTTAGGGATGTGGGGGAGAGGTTAGGTTGGACGGCGGCGGATATGGAACAAATCAACACGGGAGCGTCGAATCTCAATAAATCAACGGCTCCAAGGCCGCCGGTCGATATGGGTGGTCCTGGCCCTATCGATGGGATGGGAATGGGCATGGGCATGGGACCGATGGGGCCAATGGGTGGCGGTGGCGGTGGAATGAATCCAATGGGTATGGGAGGTCTGAATGATCCGATGGGTGGTTTGGGAGTGATGGGTGGGATGCCTCCAATGTCTAGACCACGACGTCCTCGACGCCCAAGGATAAGACCAGATGCTTACGGCGCAGATGCCGATCTCGGTCTCGATGAAGGTCTTGGCGGGTTAGGAGATGGACGAGGTTTCGGTCCACCAGATGACTACGAATGCGGTCCCGGACTCGGCGGTCTCGGTCTAGACGACGACGGTTTCCGCGGCGGTTTCGGTCGAGGACGTCGTCAAATAGGTGGTGGTCGATCAGGCAAACGCTCCAAGGGCAAAGGGATGGGTGGACGCCTACCCCAGCGTGGTCGCGAAGGACTAGACTTCGAGGACTACACGCCACCAGAGATGTCCGGTGCTCTCTGTCGTGGAGCCAATGATGAAGAAGCATGGGAAGAAGGTTAGTCTCCAACCCCCTCATCCAGACCGGATTGTGGCCATATTGTAGCTAAGTAATGTAGAAGACTGATCAATATCTCGTATCTCTAGTTGATGAACAAATGATCCCTCCTAGTCCAAAGAAAAGTCCCCCACCAAAAGTCAAGACCCCAGAACCGGAAAAATCTCCAGCACGAAGTAAAGGTTCAGAATGGGAAGACATGAAAACTCCACCTCCCCCACGCCGAGGAGGAAGGAGGAGTCGACAGGAAAAGGGTCCAGTGAGGAACACAAGTCCAGACTGGGAGTCGATCAAGTCGCCACCCCCAGCGAGTCGAGGGATGAAAAGTCCGCCTCGGATGAATAGCCCAAATCGTCCTCGTACCAGACCGCCTTCTGCTCGTCCCGCGTGGATGGATCGGGAGTACTATCCACACCAGCTGTCTCAGGGACAACATCTTTTTCTTCCTCATACGGGTCGCCCGCCGCCTCGTCCTTCTGGCTATGCGCCCCCGTTCGCACATGAGGTTCCCGATGTGGAGAACCACAGACCACCACCGCCGCTGTCACAACATCTCGGTCACGGACAGCCTCCTCCTCTTGGCAGTGTTCATCCAAATACACATCCAGCAGCGCCAGGCTCTTGTGATCCTCCACCTCCTGGCTCTTCTCGTCCGCCGCCGCCGGGCAGCAATCTTCCCAGTGCGCAACCGCCACATCCTGACTGGAGGTAAATTGAGAATGGTGTAGAATGAGGAACGATAACTAAAATCCAGCATCCGCATGCTAGACACGAAATTAATGAAATCGCAAACTATTTTATGATAAGAATCTGTTAGAATAGAGGGTATCTTTCTTCGCCGATCCATCTCTTACTTTACATATCTTACACTCCTTTCCGATCCTAAATCAGAGCGGTTCCCTTGAACATTCCATCTCTAACTTCTTTGACAACATCTCTCCTATCGTTCTTGCCAACAAGCACAACGCCTCTGCCTCTACGTCCCATTCGTCCTGTACGACCAAGGCGATGGATAAAATCGATAGTAGTGTGTGGCACATCGTAAAGGACGACATGTCGGACAGCCGTGGTATCAATACCTCTCGATGCCAAGTCTGTAACAACAAGAACCTTTGTATTCGGTAAAATCTTCATGATGCCTTGTTTTCTAGCTTCCTTGCGCTTCATAGGCGCTTCCTCTTCCGAGTTAGGAGAGGCAGATGTGAAATGTCCAAGCGTTTGTACTTGTTTGCGGACATCAGTATCGCGGTTTAGAGCTAAAGCATCAATGCCTTTGGAAACAAGGTAATCAGCCAGTTCAATGGTTTTCTCGCGCTCGTTAACGAAAACGAGGATGCGCTTGGTCGGTGCCTTCTCGCCCGTCATTCCATCGGCAGAGTGTTCAACGGCAGATTTGCCGATTGTCCAAATAGTGTCTGCACATGCAAGGTCTTTGTTGCCACGGAATGGATCCTTCTCAATGTCCACGACACCAAGTTGTACTCTTCGTGGAATCGCATGGAGATTGGGTGTAGTGAGGCGGCGAATGTCTGGGAAGCGTTTCCTGATATATGAGTCGAGCCGTTTAGGAATGGTAGCAGAACACAAGATGAGCTGTTGGAGCGATGGGGTGGCTCGATCGAGAATGTCTGATGTCAGCGGGGCGAAAGAGCGATCGAAGAGGGAGTCAGCTTCATCAATGATCAAATGCGAGACGCGTGATAGCACATTTGGATCTGATTCAGTGATACTGGCGAGCAGATGGGGTGTCGAAACGAGAATGTCGATTCCAGCTGGATTGAACAAGCGATTACGAACAACGTTGCCAGAATAGGCCGAGGAGATCATAGCAGCGCGGAACTTGACAGTGTGTGATAGAGACTTGGCCACAGCTCCCACTTGATCGACCAATTCTGCGGTAGGTACCAGAATGATAACTCGTGGTCTGCCAGTTGTGGGATGAGTATCATTAAGTGGAGGGGCCTCAAGTTCAAAAATGTTCTCTTTCTTCTTTTCTGCTCTCTTCTCTTGTTCTTCCTTCTCTTTCTCAGCTTCGAGAATCTCATACCGCTTCATGTCGTCAATCGTAGGCAAAAGATATGCCAGCGTCTTTCCCGAACCAGTCTCCGCCGCCAGTAAAAACTCCCTCATCTGACCTTTTGGAGCTGTCAACTCCAATCTTCTCCTCTTCTTCCCTCCCTCAGTCCCAAGAAGCGCAGGTATGGCCAGTCTTTGTATAGGTGTTGGCGCGATGTCTTCCATTCCCTTTAGAGCCTGTGGAGAAATGGATTCTCTCAACCCAGGCAAGAGTGGAAAATCGTCGAATGAATCTATAGCATCAATTCGTTCCTTTATTGCCGATCTTGCACCATAGCCTATAGTAGCCAACGTCTGCTGCATCTTCAATGCCCTGAATCCCTCCTCTTTCCGCGGCTTCTCTTTCGCGCCTCGAGCGGAGCGCTTGACCTCTGCCGCCGAACGTTGATTGACGATGCCTCCCTCGGGAAACCGTCTCAGATTCATGCCCCCAAATGGACTGTTCCTGCTCTTGTATGCAGGCTTTCCACGAGGGGACCGGTCATCGTAATTCTTGGAGACGTTTGGAGAGAGTTCCATGCGTGAGGGTCGTCTCGTTCTGTATGCTCGGCCGCTCAGCGAGCGGGATTGTTGACCTTGCAGTCGAAGTGAGGATCTCGCCTGGCAAAAGAGACATAGTGAGGGTGGTAGACGCGACATTGCCATTGTTGTGGTGGCATGTCGCCTCGACGGGCAAAAAGTTCGACGACCAAAACGGAGGCACGAGTCAGCGACACCTGGCCTTCGACTCTGCTTGACTCGCTGACAGCCGCCGAAGACTCATATAGTAGTCTTGGTAGATCCCCAGCCCTGGCGTAACACGTTACGCTCCGCCGGCCTACCATAGTACAGTTATCTTCACGATAGGGTGACACGCACGCATGGCATGGCATGGTACTCCTGTGGGCGATCAGATATGGTGCGAAAGCCTTTTCTCTTCATATGCCTCCAATTTCACCCGTATCTGTAACTTCTTTGCTCCTTTCCTCTTCACCAAGCTCGAAATCTCCAGGCAAAATCATCTCGTTTGAAATATCATTATTCTCGTCTCATCTGTTGTCCTCTCTCGCTAGATCACCTTGACTCTAACCACGCTCATATCTGACACTGGGCTATATGATTTGTTCGACGTGCTACCGCATGCTCAGGGATCATGAAGGCAGACAAGAAGGAAGTGATCTCTGGTTTGAGCACCATTGCACATCAGAGTCAGGGCTTAAACAAGCTGCAATCGACTTGGGCTGCTGCTTCTGTTCTGTTATTTGGCAAGCATATATCGAGATCGACAAGGAAGTAGTCCTTAGAACGGGTTACATTTCGGCCTATCTGTTCAACGTGAAGAATAGACCAGGCTCGTACCGCCTCGAATTTAAATTGGCCAGGTTTTCGTTGGCAACATTCTTGCTTGAGCAAATTGGTCAGTCTTTTCCTCAATATCTGATCATGTCACAATCTGATTCCTTGTCCAAAGACGTTTCGGAGTCTCAATGTTCCAGACCAGTGGAAAATGCTAGATCTATTGCGACATTGGAGCTAGCTCAATTCTGGGTCAAGCAATGCACGAGCGGGAAACACCCAAGGTGTCCAAGCATTCATGTCCTTCGTCATGGACAGGACAATAAATGTTCCCGGGCAAATCGATGCATACTCGAACGGAAACATGCTTACTATCCATCAAGACTAATCGATGTGCGATCTCATGCGACCATCGATAATGATGGTGTCAAAAGCTTGGACGATACGAAAGTACGTTTGGTACACACCAGAAACAATCGTTTGCGAAATGACCAAGAAGGTTATTATGTGACTCTCAGCCATCGCTGGGGCTCACAGCCCGAAAAGTTAACTCAATTACAGAAGAGCAACATATACGATTTCCAAAGGGCTATCTATGTCCATTCACTATCCCAGACTTTCCAAGATGCTATCAATTTTGCGCGCCGTCTGAACCCGGACATTCGTTACCTCTGGATTGATTCTTTATGCATCTTGCAGGATGATAAAGATGATTGGGAACAAGAGTCGGCACAGATGCATGAAGTTTACCGAAAATCTTACTGTAACCTATCAGCAACTGCTGCGGCGAGCGATGGCAATCAAGGTATGCATGCTAGGAGAGCAAAAAACATCATGTGGGACGATGAGATCAATCTGAACATTGACGGGCTTGGAGACCTCCAATCCGGACGTTTTTCCAAGATGAATATTCAACGTGGATCCAATAAGACTTCTCGCTTTCGTGCAGAGTCACGCATTCGACGCTGCAAAATCCGTCATCTTTCCTTTTGGAACAATAACATTGAAGATGCCCCTCTCAATGAACGAGCATGGGTCTTGCAAGAACGGCTACTTGCTCCACGGATTATACATTTTTGCAACGATCAAATCGCATGGGAGTGCCGCGAACTTGAGGCGGCAGAGAGCTTCCCATATGGTGTCTGGGGTTTTGAACTCGACTTGGAGAAGCGGCTGAGAACAAGATATCGCTTAAAGGCACAAATGCCCGAAACCGAAGATGCGAAGACATTAAGGACTTCTAGAACAAGTACGTTTGAGGCTCACGAACTCTGGAAGGGCATAGTCGAGCGATACTCCACCACTCAACTCACGAAACACAAGGATAGACTCATTGCTTTGGCTGGAGTCGCGCAAAGCTTAAAAGGCTGCATTGGTGGAGGTTACATCGCTGGAATGTGGGAGATGCATCTAGCGAGCCAGCTGCTGTGGCATGTTCCATATGTCTACGAACAAGGCCGTGTGACATACCCTTCCACACGGCCGATATACGAACCGGGCGACATTCGCGCTCCCTCCTTTTCCTGGGCATCGGTATGTGCTATGGGTGGGATCAAGTGCGGCAAAACCGGACTCGGAGGGGAGCTTCGTATCAGGATCGAAAGCTTCTATGGGATTCCCGCGAGAAAGTCCGAGCGGTTTGGATTGGTTGATGACGGTTGCTTCATTGAAATCTCCTGCGGCCTGAAGAAGATTGAAATTGAGCAGGAAGTGGGCACATTCGGTATCCCAAATGTTTACTACATGTGGAAGCTGGTGGGTGGAAATGAAAGAAGAGGAATCCTGTGTGATCTGGATTGTCCCGACGACGAATTCCATTCCATATCAGGCCCAAATCGAGGGATGTACTGTGTACCCGTGCACAAGGACCTGGATCGAGGACTCCATTGTCTTTTACTTCAACAACAGAGGGACAAAGTTGGTAATCTCTTCTACCGTCGTGTTGGATATTCACTCGTCCCAAGCGATGTGACTTGGCACAATGCTACTCTGGACATAATATGGCCACGATCCGATACCTTGCCCCGGAAAAAGATTCGCATCATGTAAACACCAAGAGCGTTATCAGCAAATAGTACACTTGGTTCACCAGTTCACTGATTCAGTCACGAAATCTAAATCCGCACCATGCGGTTTCAAATCTCAATCACGATCGATTGCAGACTTCCTAGCGTACCATCTTCAAGAATATGCTGAAAGCCTGATACCTCCGATCTTGGTTCATGAAGTAATTATATTAGATATACATTATCCCTATATCTCCTATAGAATCACGGAGCGATGCTCATACAACCTAGTCTAATTAGTATCCCATCACTGATACTTATGATTCTTCACGCACATTCTATAACCACTTCAAAAACACATCAAAAGCAGGGCAGACGTTCGATTCATCATCTGCGGGCTCGAAAGCCATGGTATCACAACAAAGCAAAAAAAGCACCGCACCCAAACGCCATATACCCCGCAGAACCCCTCTTCCCACTCATGATGATAATTATAATAAAAAAAGGACTTTTCTCCACCGCACCAGAACGTCCCCAAAGAAAGAAAAAGAACTACCACCTCCTCACCCTCTTCTCACCCCTCTTCTACCCCTCATCTTTGTCAGCAGCAGGCGCAGCCACAACAGCTGGGGTTGGAGCTGGAGCTGGAGCTGGAGCCGAAGCCGCAGTGGTGAAGATGGTGGAGGCGGCACGGAGAGGACGACCATCTGCCGTCATGCGGCCACGACCGATCGGGACGACGAATCGGACCTCGTTGCCGGGTCCCGGAGGAGAGAACGGGAACGGGGACGCCAGGGACCGACCAGCCTGTTGTGGTGGTAGTGGTGGTGGCGGCGGCGGCGGAGGTCCTCCTGGTGGTGGTGGTGGTGGTGGCCGGGAATCCTCTCGCTGGAGAGTTTCTTCCCATGGAATTGGGATGGAGCGGAGGGTGTTGAGTTGAGCTTCGAGCTCGGCGTTGGAGGGGCGGTGAGAGGCGGCTATAGTAAGAGGGTTCGTTAGTTAGTTTCTCCCGTAGATGATTTTGGTTGTGGGGTTTGAGGGTGAAGAGGAGGATATGGAGCTCTATTGGGGAAGAAGATTGTACTTACGGATGTGCATGGCTATCATGCCTATGTCGAAGAAGGCGAAGAAGCCCCTTGCGCACTGACACGCCGTTTGGAGGAGCTGGAGTGCGTAGTCAGTATCGAAGTAGCTGTGTTCACAGGTGTAGAGGATAGAGTGCAAGCGTACGAGGAGGTTGGTGGTGTCGTTCCATTGTATAGGAGTCGACATGGTTGCGGTTGGTGAGGTGAGGTGAGTTGAGTTGAGGTGAGGTGAGGTGAGGTGAGGTGAGGTGAGGTGAGGTGAGGTGATTGCGGTGATGGTTGTGCTCGCGGTGATGAGGGCGTATGGTGGTGCAAAGGTGTTTCTCTTTATTGCAGGCACGAGGAGGAAAAGTGATGCCAAAGAGGACGAGATTTTTATACCACCGCACTTTGTGGATATCAGCTGACCTAGGTAATAGTCCTCCAATCACAGGAGCCTGTTCCAGAGACGCTGGGACGTCATGGTAGTGCTGGGAGTCATCAATCAGGGTACATGGTCTTGTGGTTGACCTTCATAGCTTGGGGGTTTTTACGGCGGGATATACAATAACCATCTGAGCCAGTAATGGTGATCTGAATGGCTTTGATTCATTGTTGGATATGTGTAGGTTATTCATTCTCTCATTCATCCATTCGTAGTTCCACTGAGTTGAGTATCATGTTGTAGCAGCGCCATATACTATGCATCGATCTGACATCGACCCATTTGATGTCCGACATCGAGCACGAATAGCGACGCTCATTCCATATTCACTTCCTCGAATTCATCTACTAAGATCCATCGAAGTCGATTGAATGTCGTGAAAAGCTTCTCAATACATTCCATCAACCCGGCTTGGACCCCATTTGGTGTTCGAGATCGAATGGCGAGGTACCTCCTCCGCAGACGCAGGCTCGTCCCTGTTCACCTGATCAATATCGTCCTCCATATCGAAAGGCATCTCCTCTGATAGTTTTGGGGATGGTGTGGTCTGTTGAAGAATCTCGTGGTGTACCTGAGTATCGTTGGAGGAAGCAGGCGAAGCTGGAGACGCAGTGGGAGGAGCCTTCTCCTCGAGTTCGACGTGAGGTGTTGAGGTCATCGGTATTGACATGCTGACGCGAGGACTATTCGATTTCTTGGAACGGGGGAAGTGGCTTTTGAGCTTCGTGAAGTAGGACTTGAGTGGCGCCTTGAGTGCTTTGGATATGGAGGACAGGCGTTGCTTAGTCTTGGCAAATGCCATAGTTGTAGCTTGTTTCGAGGACTGTTGGCTGGAGTCGGGTCGTGAAGGAGTCCTTGTCGAATAGCGGCCAGTCAGATTTAGGTGATCTGGTATTATTCAAGCAACAGGATAAATATTTTGCACGGCATAGATCACATGTAGTTTTATCGTTTCCAGTGATCAGAGGCCTCTCGCAAAACACTGCCAAGTAGCATAGCAAGCACGATCAAACAACAAACCGAGTGCATACACGTTAGGAGCGTTTCAATACTCTTGGATAGTATAGTTCGAGGCCCTTTGAGAGGGTCACATCGATAAGGTTTCTGGAGTGGCGATTGTTTAGCGCTTCCGTATCCAGGTGTTGAGTTATCCTGATATCCATATTCGGCCAGGTCGAAAGCAGCAGGGAGTAGTTCGGTCTCCGCAGTGTACTGATATCTCTCAGAGAACAAAGAATTCCAGTCATCATGCTCAAGCCATGGAACTTGATCGAGATCAATCAGAGTTTTCAGATACGATTCAGGTACGAGCAGACACTCAATCGAGGAACAGATTCTGATAGGCTTGAAGGACGGAAGAGGTTCAATCAGGGCTTTCAATAGATACTCTTACAGAATCATATCATCAAAATTCGTCCAGCATCGTGATCGTTTGTGGTGTGCTGTTGTCTATATTTCGAAGATTGGTCGTCGATGCTTTGCTCGTTGTTTGCCCACAGCTCTTTGACATCACGAAAAACATCAGAGTTCCACTTGTTCACGACCAAACACCAAGCCCCCCGCACGAGCCTTCGTGCACATTGAGCTACCAATGGCAGAAGCAGCTGCTCAGTTTGGGGAGGTTCCTCGAAAGAGCAAGTAAAGGAATCCAAAACAAACTCGTGTACTTCAGTCAGTAGCGAATCGATTGTACAGACAAAAATGTCCCTCTTCAGCCTATAATTCAAGTGAAATGCCTCGTAGTGCAGCTGCAGAATCCGAGGTAGCATCGAGCATCCATTTGACGCCGGGGCATCATGTCGTGGGCCAGATGAGGTCGGTGGGACAGTGGTCAAAAGCCACAGGCATTCTGCCAACATGGATATGAAAATCAAACTAAGGATACTCCGATACAAAAGTATCCTAAGGTTTCCTCCGGGTTCTACCCGGTTCGCCTTCCGGAAATGTGACTAGTCGTACGAGGGCCCGGTACGGTTCATTCTTTTTGCTATTGATGGCTATTCTCTTTTGACTTTGGAAGTCTGTTGAGCTTGGTGTCTTGTCTTGTTCGTTGAACTTGTGGGCAACGCGGGTCTCGAATGGAAAATTTAGCGAAATACATTTCTTGGCCAGATCCGCTCGATTTCTTGGAATTTGGAGACCACTGGAGGCCAAAGTGGGCGAATTGAATAATGGCAGCTTGGTGTTATGGCCGGGTAAAGACCGAATAGCAAACTCATTAAGTCGCTGAGGACCGAAATCTGACGTGCCGAACTGAGAAACTTCATGCTTGCTGCTTGCACAAACGACACAGCACACAGATGGCTCGCAAGGGGTGTTTGATTCCTTGTTGGCAGACAGACAGGTCTGTATACATGCAGTACGAGATGTAATTTCAGGACAGCAAACGCTGAAAATGTAACCGTGACCATATCAAAATTACGACTGGACATGAAAGCGAAATCGTTTGGCAGAATTCTTCCAGGGGGTCAGACGATTTGAGAGTTTTATTTCACGGCCAGAGCGCCACCATAGTGGTCCATGTCCTTGACGCCTAATTGGGCGTATTCGGATCTTGACATTCGCAAGATTTTGACATGCCGCAAGGGATAGCTTTATATTCAAATATTGGCGACGAGTACTTGAGACGGCTCGGACATCGAGAAACAGTACATCATAACGGAGTAAGCTTCGCAAAAGCGTGCTTACTCACGAGCCATGACCGACTCCGATCAGCGCCGATTCATGCTTGTAGTATGCCGGTAGTGTTTCGTGATGGTAATGCTCAAGGCGACGATTTTGGGTGCAGGTCCATTCTGCCTGAGCATTCAGTAGAATCTTGAATATTCAAGAATACTTGGCAGGAAGAAGGGTCTTCTAACTTTGCCTGATCTTGGTGGTGAGGTAAAATCCTTCCAAGTACCAATTTCGCGACCAAAAATTGTCTGCACAACAATCATGGCATCAAAGACGCTAACAAGCAATCCGTTACCGCCTCCGAGAGCCAATAAACATCATTCCCACATCGCTGTCGAGATTTCCAGGGCTATTCTCCGCTTCCCAAGATCCAAAATATGGCGACCAGGAGTAATCCAGGTCTGAAGCACAGCATTCTCAATCATCGACGACTTCCCATGGCTGTAGGCTCTGATCGGGATGGAACTACGCAGAATTAGGCATACCAGAAGCAGCGTTCTCGAGGCCAAAGCGATCACTATTGGCATCTTGGGGGCCTGCACAGGCTTGATTTCAGACTCCAGGCCTGCGACTTTTGGTGTCGCAATTCTCGAACACCACGACTTCGAGTGTCGCCGATCTTCCACTACAGCACAGTCTGCTTCGTTTGGATTTCAATAGATTTTTGGGCATCCTAGCCATCAGCTTGTACGTTCCTGTTTGTCATATTGATGGCCAGAGGCGAGCGGTGGTCGCAGAAGCAGCGGAAGGTCAGATTGGTGCGTAACTGACAGGAGCAAAACAGGTCATCGTCAACGGCCCCCTTCCATCACTTTGGATGCAGACCTCCCGAAGACAATGCGGACATCCATTGTGTGGTACACGGCTTCCTCTCCAAGAGCAGCCAGGAGCCGTTGGTCCCAACTCACGCTGGAGACCAAATTCTGAGATATATGGCACCGGCAATCATACCTTCATCGGCGAATTGCTTCCTCCATACGAGCTTCGGCGTCCGCGATGACTCGGATTTTGATATGTGGTACACGAGGTTCCCTTCGCAAGCAGCCAAACAGTGGCCTTGATTCGCGCTGCAGGCCGACCTTTAGCCTGAATGGCACCTGCGAACATGTCTTCCAAGACACAAGTCTTCCTTTCCAGTATGTACGCCGTCAAGGAGAATCGGGGATCCTGTATCTGACAGATAATTTATTTGCTGCGAATGTAACAGCATAGGTCAGATCCGGACATGACATCTGGCAACAGCAGATAGACCATCACTGATAACTTGCTCGTAGCGCAGTATCCCCACGGAGAGGTCATTTTGGGCATCCGGAAACAGGCACAGGAGTTCTCTCGACTTCCTCAGATTAGCGGCCAGGAAGGTATCGATCCCAAAAGGTGCTACCGCTCACTTCTGACATTTCAGACAGCAGATACCAGGTCATCATCGGCGATAAAAACAAAAATACGATGCTCGCCAGAAGAAGAAGAGCATCCAGCATCGAATGGAGTTGAGCAAACTTCTCCTGACGTTCACCAAACGTTCGAAGCCGCCGGCGATTGCCGTTGAACCGGAACCGGACCAAGTCGCTTCCCGACCACATCGAAACCTCCAAAGCGCGTTCCCTCACACGCGCACCATATCTCGAGTCCCAACCTGACAAAGACATATACAACGAGAAAGCTGGATGAAGAAATTCGGGATGAGCCGGACCTGGCACAGCTGCAGCGCGGATTACCCATCAGGGGCTGTTTACCGGCCGGGTCGTGCAATCGTTTCCTACAGCATTAACCTCGATTTCGAGCCCTCGACGACTATATGCACGTAGAATGAAGGAAGGGAACAAGGAATCATTGGCAGGCATGACTTGGTTCAGTCGCGGATCAGATGACCCGAGAGAGACGCCCTTCTGCGCGCTCAGTGGGACGGCTTCTAAAGGCATCATCATTTCGCTCCACCAAGGTCGGGGACAAAATCGAATGCCTGCTGTTGCTCGATCTCCAGCTTATAATTTGGCATAGTCAGGTTCCAGGGCAGACTTGAGAAATCCAAAAAGGCCAACGGCAGTGGCTGTTATTGGACAAGCGCGGTAGCAATTGGCATGCTCATTGAAATCATCCATCAACTAGACACAAGGCTCCTCGTCCAGCCATTCGGGCATCGTTGCATCTATTTCCCTGACCTTTCGTTTCGTTATTCAAAACGAGCGAGAGACAACCCCCAATGAAAATCCTGCAGCCGGCATCGCATTGTATGATGATTATCATTATCAGGAGAATCGGCCACGATGCGTTGTAGCGCTGTCTGGAACTGAGGCATCAATAATGTCCAGCTTTTGGGCTTGGACAAGATGTCCGGAGCTTAAGCCCGAGCACGGAACACTGCTATGCATAAGCCTCCAGCTCCTATCTCCCTACTTGTTAGGCAGAAGATGCCAAACAAATGGTAATGTAATTGGCTATGCACATATCTCAGCCAATGACCGAGATCGTCTCATGGCCATTGGCATGTATGCCGATTGTTATCTGGCATCCGAAGCTCTGCGTAATCGTGCGTCAAGTATCGGTGGCCTCTGGAGAGTCGGACTATACAATCCGTCACCCTGGGCAGGTGATCAAGTCTAGACTCTCCATGGAATAAGACTGCGCTCGGCTCTGCAATAACTACGCGAAACCTGAGCAGATATTCCTCTCTCTCGGGTATTTGCATCCATTGCCACTAGCAGAGATTTTCCTACTCTCTTGGACTCAAGAGCGACCCACAGCTCGTGTCCAAGTGAGCTCGCTTAAGACGAACCAAGAAAGTCGTGGAAATGACAGATACTGCACTATCTGCCTCCGGATGGGTTGTCAAGCTTGGCCCCCAACTCGGATGTGGTCTCATATCCCGGGCTTTGGACAAGCGATATCTGCAAAACAGTTGTAAAATTGAGAAACGTAGCCCGCATAGAATAGCTTGGACAAGGTTGACGACGACGTGTGGAAAGGTCGAGGGATATGCGCTTTCTTTTCCGATCATGGCGCATGTCCAGGACCAGTACAGTGGTCTCAGAATGCTGTCCTGATCCTCATTCTTAGCCTCATTTCCGTCCGCGTCTGCTAAGGTATTTGACGCTTGCAATTTCCTCCCAGCAATTTGCAGGCACTTTTATCCTGCCAGCAAAGACAAAACAGCCGCGAGAGCATCCTACAGGGACGATGGCCATGTCAAGGTCGCAGCAAGTAGCACCGTACCGCAGCCTCACAGACTTGAATCCGGAATTCCGCTGGTCATCAATCCTGGACAAGAGTTCAGTTTACAGAAAGAACAGCTCAGCGTTCCATTATCGGTCCCGCTGTCACTCAGCACCGCAAGCGTCCAAAGTTTGGGCAACAATGCTTGCCGGGAACATGTTATCACGGCATGCAAGCCATCCACTTAATCAGGTGGCCGCCTCTTCTCAGTCAATTCGCCGTTTGTGCCATTGTCCAGGATCTATTCAATAGGCCTCCTCTTACAATCATGCGGAGATGTGCAAAGTTATATCTCCCGTTGTGGCCGTTGACTTGGATGTCTTCCACTTGTGGTTTAACTCACTTCCACGATCCTGCTGCCGTCTCCAATTGGTCAATCTTGCCTCATTGAATGCCGTCTCCAATGTCTTGTCACGCCCTGAGCAGCTCCCGCTTCGTTCGAGCGCCGGCAGCTAGTCGGGTTTGGAGAGTGAATGAATTTTGACTTCTTCGTCGTCGTGCGCAGGTTTCATCACCGAAAGAAAACGTACTGCCATGCCACCATTCGCAATCCGTTCACAAGCTCGCCTCGATCTTTCTCTCTTTCAGTTTCATGCCATTGGGTGAGCTCTACGGTTCTCCGCCGCTCACTGGCGATTTTGGCCCTTGCTTTTCGCAACTCTAGTGTATCGCCAACGACTCTACAGATGATTTGGTTCTGCTGCCCTAAAGTGGGTTGCCATCTCTTCCATGCCGTCACGCTTTTGCATTCTAAGACTGCTACGCGCTGGCAAATTGTAAATTGGGCATCATTTCTTGTAGGGAGGAATGTGCGCATCGATGGGTATCATCTCGCTATGCCCGTGCCGCCCTGGTGTCCTCCTCTTCTTGAAGTTGATGCGCTCATGGCAGCTCCACGGTCTGGCCGACTCTTCAGCGCTGCGATGTTCCCGATATACGACCTGGCTTTCGCTGCAACGTGGTCGAGCAGTTTGCTGTGGAGATTCTGATTGCATGTGAGGTCTCTGTTCCGGATGCTTGTTTCGCGACCCTATAGTGGAGTCTGTCTTTCCACGTCGACATCGGTAATTCGGCTTTTGGTCGTCAAGATGAGTGTCAGGTTGGATGATGCCACGCCTCCTGACTGGTCGTTCAACGCCCGTTGGTGTCATGTCGGCGAGCGAAACTGGTGGATTTGTTCCTGGCGCATCTTCCGCAAGGGCCTATCTTGGTATTTGTTTGGCATGTTGCTGTCGAATTCTCTGCAATCCTGTGAGATTTTCCGCCAAAAATGATGCTGTCGTGCCTGAGAAGACGTTTGGAACTTCGTGGTTGTCATCCGCTGGGTGTAGGACTGCACGCACGATTGGCGATGCTTTGTTGATGCGTCATCCGCGAAGGGAATTGTTAGTGTTGCTGCGGTCGGCTTTTGCGTCTCGCCCTCAGCAGTAGCCTGCCAGATTCAATTCTGCCACGCATGGAAGGCTGCACCCTCGCGACAGAGGTCCTCAAGTGTAAGCCAATGTATGGATATCCGAATCGCTCCCCGAGTACGGTTGCGATCTTTCGCCGCCTTGATTGGTATCGACAGGTCATTGGAATATGTCTACTGATCCCGCGATCAAATTGAAATTGCCGGGATTAGTTTTGCTGGCGAGAACGCTATCGATGTTAGATTCCTTCGAATCGGAGCTCCAAAATAGCCGGTGCGTCGTCCCTGGAATTTCTATTGCAGCGTCTTGGCTGTCAAGAGTGATTTTGACCAAGAGTGACTGTGTTGGCAACATTGAGCTGTCGGGCTCCTGATTAGGAAGTGCTACAGGAATTCGAGCTCCATCTGCACCGACACATACAGTGACAACTACTCGGTCATTGGGACGTGTCCCATTCCAATTGTCAAGCAGGATCATGCCCGGTGACTTGTTGGTGTGGAAGAAGCATCGGACTGCTGGAATCATCTCACAAAACACCGCAAGCTCGCTCAATTGTCTGTTATTACAAGCAACGTGCAGTTCGGAGGTCATCGATATTTATCCGGATTGATGTTTGCGAAGGAGCGACCTCATCATTTCGGTTTCTTTTTTACCCGACTGAGTCATGCCCATCTGATACAACAACCGATCATTTTATAGGGTCTCGAGAAGCCCGTAGAGGTTTGTCAGTCACGGTCTCCTCGTATCGAATATACTTGGTCGAAGACACGTGCAATCTTGCTTGGTCATGAGGTCAAGTCACACATTGTCAACAAGACCTGGAAGCCTGAACTGCTGGAACTAGCACTCGGACATTTTTCGCCACTATAATGGTTGTGCTGGGTTCTGATCAATCTCATATGGTGTCAAAGCGTGAGATGTGGTGTGCCTGTTGCGCAAATTCGCCAATGCCATCCTCCGAAAATCTTTATCTGGGATCAAGATGTCCTTGGGCCGTCATAGGATCGAGGCTACCAATATCGATGGTCTGGTTGGAGATCCAACCCATTGAAAGCCTTGGTGTTTCTCGAAATACCCCAACCCCAAGTGAAAAAGAAAAAGAAAAACCCTCTTTCCTTCCTCACTCACCAAGTCAAGGCACCTATCCATCCAAATCCCAAAGGCACAAGGACGTACCTAATCCCCACTTTCCCCCGTTTCCCAGACGAGGCAACCGCCCTTTTCAGTAGCACACGTCAGGCTTGCGTCTGACGAATGGCTACAGAGGTTTTCGTGAAGTGGGGGTAATACTGGACTTTTGCCCTTACCGTCCAATCCATGCTTTGGTAAAGGGTGATGGGTCTTCCATCAGCGGCGTGACGCCGTTTGGTCGTTTTTCCGAATGCGGTATTAGGAGGGGAAGTATGGGTGGCTGGGGCGGGAAGGGGATGGGGGGTCTGGGGTGATTGGTTTTGTGATGGTTTGTTGTGAGATATTTTGTCGCTTTCCTCTTTGTGAGACGTACGGTTTATGATTTTCCTTCTGAATGCTGGGAAGCGCGTGAATAAAGGGGGGAGATCGTAAATGAGTAGTGAGGACTTGGATGAGGGGGGATCGGGAGGAAGGATAATCAGTCGAAAAAGAGTATCAACTAGCAAGACGGGAAAGATCCGTGAGTTAACGATGAGAAAGATGTCTTTTATAAACCAACATTAACTATACAAATACTGACAACAGTTGATCTGAATCCCCGTACCAATTTAGTCTAGTGCCATCAAGGCGGAACAACCATTAGAAAGTAAAGCGCTCTTGCCAAAGAGAGAGTCAGTCAAAAGTAGTAGTCGGCAGACAGACTTGTGAAAATGCGCCCCAGAAACTCCGAAATCCCAATGCTCCATGCCCCCTTTTGCGCCCATGCAAGCAAGCAAAAGCAACCATCCAGTTCAAGACTCGGAAAGGATTACAAGGCAATCATGGCTGCGACACCAAGAACCGCAGCGACACCCTGGCCGAGTACACCACCGGGCATTCCCGTCTCTTTCGCGGCGGCATTGATGATGGACCACGATGTTCTCGTGGCCGAAGTGTAGAAGTTGGTTGTGCAACTCGTCGTGGTGGCACCACCGTTGACGAAGGTGTTACAGAAGCTCTGAGTGCTGGTCGTGAAGTATGTGGAAGCGGTGGTGGTCGGCGTGCAAGTGACTGTCTGTTGACCACCGTTGTAGTAGGTGAAGCAAGGAAGGTATGGTGCGCCATAGCCGCCGAGAGCACCGCCTTGGATGCAGTTGGTAGTCTGAACACCACCGAAATAGGAAGTCTGACATCCGCCTCCAATACCACCAATGCCGCCGATGCCGCCGCCGACACCGACTCCGCCGACACCGACACCGCCGACACCGACACCACCGACACCACCTCCAACACCGCCGAGAAGAGGAGCGCCAACAATGGAACAGCTGGATGTTGGGAACGAGCCACCGTTGTAGTAGGTGTTGCAGACTGGCACACCTGGGTCACCTTGGCCACCGACACCCTGACCGATGCCACCGTTGACAATGGTAGTGGCTGTGTTGTATCCGTAGTAAATCTGCTGGCAGTTCCGGTTTTGACCATTCAGAGCTGAATAGCAGAATGCAGTCTGACCGGTTGGCTGGAACTGGATGGGGATGGTTGGATATCCTCCACCGAAACCTCCACCGAAACCTCCAAGAGCAGACGCTTTGGTGGCCTTCTCCGCCCTAAGGTCCAAATGATTGACATCGGTAACGTTCGCAAGTCCGAACAAATCATGGTCTGGCACACCGGTTGGTTCTGCCTTTCGAGCAAAAGGTCCCCCAAAGCCTTGGCCAATGGCGCTGGTGACGATCAATTGATTGCCTGTTTATATTGTTAGCAAGAGATAGTAGAAGGCCTGATTATAGGCAGAACATACCATCGGGCGTTGTTGTGGGAGTTGGCCCTGAAGGAGCGACCACGGCCGCCGGTGCTGCTGTCTGAGGAATGATGCCTTCCATTGCGCCATAAACAGCCGGGATTGCGACCAAGAGGCTGGAGAAAGCGGCGGTCTTCATGTTGGATTAGTGATACGTGAAAGGCGTGAGACGAGTCTGTTGTTGAGATGAGGAGATGAGATGAGATGAGATGATGTCGCAGTGATGAGCTATCCAGACAGGCCAACAGCCCTTATAACTCTAGAGTGACAACCGCGTACGCACTGGACGGAATGCAAAACGAAAGAGATAAATCACAATAGATTGCATCGTGAACGACGCCGGCTCGAATGACAGATTTCTTGGTATTGAGATTCAGAGCCAGAGTGTGCCTCTGTCAGGCTGAAAGTAATAACGCTTGGCCAGCAAGCGACCCTAAAACCAACTATGACCGATTGGGGTTCCCGCAATCTCAAATGAAGACAAGGGATTTGCAAAAGCACACACCTGGGAGACCCAGGAGGAGAACGGCCAGAATGGCTTGAGCTGGACGGACGGGTTGAGAGACAATGCGCAAGGCCTGTCAAAAGTCAGAATTAGAGTAATACCAGGCCAAGCCTACCCGGTGGATGTCGTTGCTGAACCGAGCTGTCCAGTGTCCCAGGTGTCAATCGACGGGTACTATCGCGCATGTGCACTGGTTAATGAGAGGCACGTCAAAGCCTTGAGTTCCCGGCTGTTAGATGTCAGTCATCTAGGTACAATGCAGCCCTCATGGCACAGCAATAAGATGATCCATGTAGTGATGACAGTTGCCATCAGAGAGGTCGGCGTAGTCACGAAGGCACCTCGCCAAAACAGAGGTACAAACTCGTGGCAGAGGCAGCTCAGGCGTGTCCATGGGCATAGAAACTCGAACCTGTGGTATATGGGATGATTCCAGAAAGCCAGGACGCATGAGGAGGAGTTGCTGGAAGCAGAGTGGGTTCAAGACCGGAGCCGTGGTCGATAAAGTGCGGCTTCGTGCACGCTGGCCCAACAGATCAAAGCGTTCCGCCCGCCATTCTTAAGTATTTCCACCCACAACGACAACAACAGAATGTGCGGATTTGATGGAAGGGCAAATACACTCGGGGACGCATAGATGTCTTTATCTGTTGAGCCCCAGGCCACCAGCTCGCCCCGTCGTCATCGCTCCCGCTTGTTGGATGGCATCTGAGCTGGCGATCTTCAGGGGTAAATGTCACACAACTCCCTCGAGATTCTAAAAGTGTTTCTCGGAGGCATTACATTGAGAACCAATAGCGACGAATCTCCTCATGCTGCTTGTCAGGTGACTTGCCTTCATTCCATCTCCTCGAGGCGTTGCGTTGGGAATGGAACAACAGGCTACTTGAGCTTCTAACAGATTCCGGCATACGACGTCTCTCTATTGGCCCAATCAGAGCGTGATAGAACATCTCAAGTGTATATTCACGACATTGCTAGCAGTGGTTGATTGCATACTGCTCTGGGTATCTTCTGAGGGCTATTGCCGTGCCCGTTTCTGCTGCTGAGATCAACCGACTTGAGGTCGTGGTGGTCGTAGGCTTCTATTGATTGTCATTACAGCCATCTCACTTCCAGGTCCATGCCATCTGACTTAACTGAGGCTCGAATTCATGCTGTATTCCAATCTATTAGCAGGCCTGCAACGCAGAGATCAAGATGCTACGATCTATTCGATATTAGTGACTCGAGCCAGATATCCATCGAAGTTACGACTAGGTACCATGAAATCCCAAGATGGGGGTGTATGATTCGTATAAGCGGAAGTCCAAAGCAACGGAACCATGTCAATCCTCCAGGTCCGAAATGATAGTACCTTCTAAGTGGTTTATCTTCTATGTGATTTGGCCAGTATTCTGTTCAATAGAATCTCGATAATATTCTGGTACTCGGCACAACTCAATTGAGAGGTGTTCCGAAGCCTTCAACAGCCTTCATGGCCAATGAGACCCCGCTAGTTTAGCGGTATGCCGAAGCATTGAGATCCCCAAGGTCAAACATTATACTATTACCTGACGTTGTCTGCTGATTGTTTTCTCATTAGAAGTGAGATGGTCTTGGTAGTCTGAACAGTCAGTTCCAGAGATTCTCGAGCCCCCTGAGCAGTCTTCGTAGTTCGCTTGATGTTAGCACAGCAGTCGTGAGACTTGGGCTCTTGCCTATTCTCGAAGCCTCCTTCACGAGATGTCAGGTTGGGTTCTAGAAATGGTGCGCGTCGTGTGCGTCTGTAGCGTCAGTTTGGGGTGGCAGGGGGATGCTTACGAGATGTTGTGGAGGGCGGTTCCAAGCGCTGTCCTGCTGGAAGAGGAACCGAGAAGCCGCCATCCATCGCCAACTCCAATAACAATACAAACCCTATTCCGCATCATGCTCTCCGTCCGCCCAGGAAGCCGTGTTCTCAATCCCTTCAGCGCCATATCTCCATCTCCAAACGAAGGAGGATATCGACTCCTCCCTACCGAGCGCAAGCAATTTGCCCGCAACTGCCCGCTGCACAACCTGTACTCCGCCCTCCATCGTCGAAAACACCAGCGATAGCAAGCCCGGGCAGGTCATGATAGCTCCCACGGAGCACTCCAAGCGCTGAATCCACCTCCAATCATAGTCCTAAGGCCCTCGAATCGCGCATCGCCCCTCGACGTCGCCCAGTCTACAGCCTCACAACCAGCGCCATACTAGGCATTGCAGGCAGGGACAAGCATGCAAAGGACGGCCAAAGCAACATAGAGCAGCAGAGCCTTGAGAATCTAGCGGTTCGTCCAATAGCGAAGCTCTCGTACAGGAGACATTTCACGGTGATGTAAGGCTGTCGCAATTCGCATCACGAACCAAAGCTTCAGTATCATGCAGGTTACCAAAGATCTTTGGGCAATCTGGATTCTCTTTCTGGTTTATAGTAGCCATCTTGGGGCTCCGTTTTCCTGGCGTTGTTGAGTCCAATTATCATCTTGCGAAGCCTTTACCGTACCCGCCTTCGCACCAGTCGCGGATGGCGCTCCGGCCAAAAACCACTCGTATCGTCAGATTCTGGCGCCTTCATTATCGCGGCGTTACTGACAAAACCCATGGTCTTCTCTGATTTCGAGCGACATCTTTGAGTGCCGCACATGAGTGGCATTCATCTCGTCCCAAGGCTCAATTGACCGATTCGCGTGCAGATATTATCATGCAGCTGCTCTGCAAGAATGCGCACACCTTCGATCGACGACAACATTGGCCATCACCAGAAAAAGGAGGAAGTGGTTCAGCCTTTGAAGCCCGATCGCCAAGGACAACACTATTTTCAGATGTCGCCAACATGACTACCAGTGTCTTCGCTGCCTTCTCTCGCATTCCTTCCCGAACCACCAAGACACCGTTATGTATCAGCGAACGATTCTGGAAAGAGAGGGAAAGTCTGCAGCGAACAGCAGAGGAACAGGGCACAATCTGACATTGAGAATCCGAGTTCGAAAGACAATAATCAGCATCCCACAAGCAGACGACCTGATTGACGATCGAACGTTATGCGCACCAAACATTCGACATTGATAACAGCATTTCTACCATCATCCATGCAGTGGGATGACATGACCTGAGCTTCATCCTGGAAAGGACAGAACGAGACAGGCCCATGATCACTATCTGGGCACTTCTCATCCACATTATCGACCGACGTGGGACAGATCATATCATAAGCTGGAGCAGACATGTGTTTAAGCCTAATGACTGTCTCTTCGTCCTCGTTTATCCACCATGGTAAAGCTAAACTCGCTTAGGCTGGAATCACTTCCTAGGGTTAAACCACTCTTCGATCTGGTTTTCCAAGATCTGCTTTTACAATTATCTTAACGTTTAGATGGTCTTGGCTGGTCTCTGCTTTATGTCAAATCTCGGTCATTTTCTCAAATCTCTTATTCTTCTTGAGCCTTTTGCACTTCAGCTCGGCTGCAAAGAAGAGGTTCTTAAGAGAAATCATCTTGGTTGGTCGCATTGCACAACCTGCCACATACGCTCTCTCTTTGTCGCCCTGGCACATTTGCTCGTGTTGGGAGAGATTGATTCGCAAGAGGTGCAGATCGCACAATTACATGGCCCTTGGCCCTTGAATCCTCAGGCAGAAATATTGTGATGCTGGACTCCAATCTTCAAAGACCTCTGTCTCTTGGTTGATTTCGATCTCATGATACCCCTGCTCTGAAGATAGGGATGGTTTCTCATGGCTGCATAAGAAGTGGTGCTGTGACAAGTTGCAAGCCGCGAAGCTTCGAAGACATCACCCCAATTTCCGTCCTGGTTCGCTGTCTCCAGTCGAGCTCATACAATCTTGTCATAGTCTGTTACACGATCCGGACCGCATTTTTGTTTCATGCCAAGACAAAGGCATCGCGGCCGAACACAGTGCCCATGCACACGACGGGGTCTTTAGACAAGCTGAGGATTGAATCGCACATTGCAAAACCAGCATGCAGGTCATTCACCCTACTCCGCACGATTGGTATTGATTGAAAGCGTACGGATGCCGGACTGCATAAGGTTCGACAATGATATCGGTATCAATTTGCGTGGTAACCTGGGTCCTTCGTCCGATGGACATATGGTTTTGCGCCGATGCTGGAAGTCAGCAATCGTCTCAATCTAGGAGGAAAGTTAGTGGGAAGATACCTTCGCGCCTTTCTGCCACAGAAACAAAGCTACACCCAGTACCTGTGGATGATATCTGTGGGTTCGCCATGGCTTTGGGCCTCCAACGTATCAACGATCATGCCGTGGATTCTACCCTCATCTTTGTGTTCGGTCCATGGAATCACGTTTGATCCGCTCATCTCGCATAGACCGTCCTGCTGGTCCGCCATATCGTGTGCGTTTCGCGCCATCTTTGCAATCATGAAGCGATTCATCATCGGGAGTGGCCTGATCTACGTTGCACTCTGCAAAGTATCGTGGGCTCATCAAGTATGGGTCAACTAGTAGGAGGAGCGAAACTGGCGGCTGTCATGTGCCTATTCTATGGTATATATGCCCGCAGGCCCCGTTCTCTGCAATAGCTGGCTCGCTGTAGGTGATTGTTAGCTTCGCTTCTTTGAGAGGTCTTTGTATGCAGGCATGCGTACCATGATAATCCTCCGCGTCAGTACGCCTACATGGCATTGCAGCCCATGCTGCCGCTCACGTCCTTCAGCTTCTTGCGGAAGCTCTTCTTTTCCGCCGTGATGGCCGGCGGGCCTATGATGACTGGCGGGCACCAGCCACGAGCTTGCTTAGGGTCGGCCTCGGTCGCGTCGATGCTGGTGCTGCTGATGCGCCAGTCTTTTCTCCCGAGGAGGAAGGGGGGAGGATGGTCGGTGGTGTTGGTGTTGGTGATGGTGTTAGCGGTGGTGCTGGTGCTGGTGCTGGTGCTGGTGCTGTTGCTGTTGGTGGGATGAGGAGAGTTGCTGCATGAATATCAGCGACCGTTTCAAAGAGAGCGCAAGGTGTAGAGAATGCTTCAGACTTACTTCGCTGTGGCTTGGGCCATGGTGATTGTTGTTGTTGTTGTTGCTGTCGGTGGTGCTGATGTCTGGTTGGTAGGTCTTATTGAGCTTTATGGAGCTTGTGGTATGTGGTAGCTCGATGATCGGGGAGGAGAGGAACTCGCTGACACCAGAGTAATGTTGCGGTTCAGCCTGCACCGCCTGTTTACACGGAGCAAGGCCGTTCACGAGGACATGTCTAAGGGGCTTAAAAGATATGCTGTCTACTACTGATATGGTCTAGATATGGCCTCGCAAACCATTCATTGGCATTTCTTTCACAAGCGGTTCGGCATCATTGGCCTCCACGAGCAGTCTTGTTCGAGCATTAGGGAGAGAGGGCAGGAACTAGTAGATAGGTATTCTCTGTAAACCCCATCACTTGTATTCATCGGTGTGCGAAGACGATGTGTAGAATTTCGCTCATGGTCTGTCTTCTCTCATCGACTCGCTTACCTGGATCTATTAACCACACTGACTACTTGTATTGTTCCTTTACACGACTCGCTGACGTTGAGCACGGTATTCTGTTTCTATTCTAGGGCGGCTCGACCTGCCATCGTCTTCTTGGAATCTTCTTGGGTATCGAGAGGTTCTTACGGGGAAGGAAATCTGTCCTTTGGAGATGGTTGCAGAGGAGCTTGTGTTTTTGGGAATATAGAAGAGGGAAGGGGTGCATGTTTGGCATGAAGGAGGTTTACCAGTTCGATTCTGTTTTTTAATTTTTATCTTTTGCTAATCGCTGCTCGGGGTTAGGTTTCCTTCTCTCGACTCCGTCCTCCCTTGGTGGAGAATGTGGAAGCGCGGTTGCATCGTCTGCTGCGTTGAGGGCATGTATCTCATGGATAGGATAGAATAGGATAGGATAGGACAGGTCACCCTTTTTCTGCGAGAAAAACAGACGAGGAATAGGAGGGGTGTGTCGGATTGCTGCTTGTGAGTTTAGCAGTCTAGTCACACGGTTCGGCGTCAGTGACGGGACCATGCAGCGACGTGCTGGTGCAGGGTTTGCATAGCGAATACCTTTTTCAAGTCGGTTGGGTACGAGGTTCTAGCGGGTTTTTGGGCTTTGAGACTGGATCGAGCTGACGCCGAGGTAAGGTCGGTGAGAGTCGTGGCGTTTGCTTTTGCAGACTGGTGGTGTGTGTGTGTGGTTCTCTGCTTTTGGGGCTGGACACACGATGGTGTGTCTGCTTCGCTGTCGGTAGGTATGGAAAGGTTATTAGTAAGGAAGGCATAGGAAGATGATTCAGTAGCGAGGCATGCCGGTTCTGGTTGTTTTGCTATAGCGGATGGGGACGGTACCTCTCTCTCTCTCTCTCTCTCTCTCTCTCTCTCTCTCTCTCTCTCTCTCTCTCTCTCTCTCTAGCGGTCCTGTTTGTGTGGGGTGGGCCGGTAATCTCGGTGATGGGGAGATTGTCTTTCTAATAAGTAGGTGACTAGCTCAATTCGCTCAGGATAGAAATATATCTCGTCCTTGTCACAGGATATCTCTACCTCTTCCTCTCATTCTCACACACACACACACACACACACATCCATAGATATACCTATACAGGTTACGTGGCACTATATCTTCCTTCACAACTCCAGGCTACAATCCCAATCCCAATCCCAACCCCCTCAATCTCGAATTCCACCTCTAGTCGTCCCTCCTCCTCCTCCTCCCCTTCCCATCCACCACTCCCCCATTTCCCATCACCGAGGAAATCGTCCGTCACGTTTCTCCCCCTTCATGTTGAATATCCCCACATGTCACGACCGCCGAGGAAACGAATCGCTTCGCTTATGGAGGGATTCGAGGGGCCGTGCTTGATGGCGTGTAGGTACCTTTGATCGCGATGGCGATTCGGGCGTTTGGTGGATGTGCGGGGTAGCTGCTTACTTCCTATAGTGGGAGGAGAGGAGGGTGTGGTGAGGGTGAGGGGGTTTTGGGTGGTGGGGGGTCATCGGTAGATTTTGAAGGGGTTCGGTGGGAAGGGAGGGGCAGATGTATTCGTCTTTTTTAGGGGTTTTTTCTCTCTTTTTCTTCTTCCGGGTTTAGGTAGGTTGGTTAGGTTAGGTTAGGTTCAGATGGTAGAAGCGTAGTAGAAGCGTAGCAGGTATACCAACAGTCACTTTCCCCTTTCCAAACGACCCAAGGGGGACCGAACGGAACATCTGGATATTACCGCGGGAGCAGAAGCAGTCATATGGAGGATGGAGGATGGAGGATGGGGACCTCAAGCGCGGGGAAGAGGATAATTCGCACAAAGTCCAGATCAGTCACGGACACGGGTGCTAGTCTGAGGAATCCGAGTACGTTTCTTCCCTTGCCTTGCCTTGCCTTGCCTTGCCTTGCCTTGCCCTGTCTTGTCTTTGGTTCTTTTTTATCTTCCTCCTCTATCCTCCCCTATCCCATCCTCCCCTATCCTATCCTATCCCATCCCATCCATCCATTCGTACAGTCGTACAACCAACCGACGAGAGGGTAAAACTAGCCCTAAATGCTACAGATATATTCGAAGCCTCCTAGGAGAACGGCGGAAAGGCAATCAAGGGGGTTGGTGGGGGTGCGACGTATCACGGTGGCGAGGATTAGCTGAAGAGTAAGAGCGCGGCGATAGATTTGGAGGGGGGATGAGGTTGCGGCGTAGTCGTACTTGTAGTTGCACTGGTGAAGGATGGGGGGATGAAGGGATAGCGTAGGGGAAGGACGAACGGCCAGATGGAGGATGGATCATGCGCTCATGCTTCGTAGGTGGCTTACCTACTTGCTACCCCGGATCTTCGAATAGCTCACCACCTGTTTTTAGTACGCGTACAAGATTCCTGGAGACCCTCCAGCTGACCCAAGGGGAGATAAAAAACAGTATCCAGCATTTTCCTACTGGATCGGGATATCATATGTGCAAACGGAAGAGAACCAACCCTGACCGACAAAAAATGCATCCACCCGCTAAAGATACGCAAGACGAAAGAGAAACAAACAAAGAGAAGGGGATTCCAAGCTCGTAATCGTACCAAGAACGTACCGACTCATCCTCTCTAGCATCCAGAACTTCCAAAGGCAAAAAGGGGCGAAGCCAAGAAGGCGAGAGGAAGGCAATTTAGATGCTGATGTCCCTCCAGCCACCCAAGCTTCCCCACGCCGCCAAGACGTCCTCACTGACAGAACATCTCGCGCCGGCCGTGGGAAGACTACCAGCCGCCTCGGCCGTGGCAGCCCTTGCGAAACTTAATTCGACGTTATCGCCATTCCTCTCCCAAACGTATCCAAGGTTTCCCGCTTGCGAATAAGACGTCGCCTGGACGGTGGCACTCACGCCTTTGGCCTGGTTCTTCTTCTCCTGATGGTTTTGTTGCTGTGCTAGTTTCCTCCTCGATTTGAAAGCCGGCTCCGTGGCCATAGCAGTATGAATTGTGAATTCCTCCTCTTCATCGTCCGAATCAAGAAGCATATTGATATCCGAACTCGCCGTTCTGCGTCTTGAATGTCCCTGTGTCTCTTTGTCCAAGGTGGGGTCGTCGAGTTCGCCTCCTGCGTCAGAGTATAGACTATGTTCCATAGCATGCACGAGGTGTCCAAAGCTAGCGAAGCTGTTGCGTTGACTAGGTGCTGCTCGGATGAGGACTTCTGCGCTGCCGCGGCGAGTTTGAGGCGTGGAGGGGCCGGAGAAGGGTTCGGGACTTGGACTGCGGACCGCGTTCGAAGTTGGAAGGTAGATGGGGGAGGAAATCGGGCTGAGATTGATATCAAGTGGCATCAGAGTCAGGTGTGGAGGAAAGGCTGGGTAGGAGGACTCTACTTTCGAGCTCATGGAGGGGGTTGTGGATGTACGCTTCGAGTGCTGTGTCGCTCGGCTATGAACAGACTCTGATCGTCGACGATGATTCGAATCTGCTCTGGCTCTGTTCCCCACTGTATGCCGACTCTGGGTCAATTCAGATCGCTGTCGATGGCTCGAGTCTGGCCGTGCTCCTGTATCTGGCGTGCATCGACTTTGGGAGGCCCCGATTCTCTGCCGTTGGGCCGATTCTGCTCGAACTTTGGTGCCCATGATTGGCGTTGGAACTGCACTCGCATTTACTGCGTTCAAGAGATCAGGTTGTGATTTTGCGTTGAGGTTCGCCGCCATGAGTGACGACCGCTGGGAACGGGAGATGGGGAAACTGTCGAGAATGGAAGAAGAGGTGCTGGTGGGGCGATTGGCGCGATTTGATCGGCTCGTTAAAGAGGCTAGGGAGCTGATTGATTTGTCGACGGCGCGATGTTGAGAGCCCACATTGTGCTTTGCCATGGCTGCGCGTTTCGAGCGCATCATTTCCAGAAGTGCTTCTTCTTCTTCGGTCACAGCCATCATCTTCCTTGGCTCAGACTTCACCGACTCAGCGTCTCCTGGCGTTGAACTTCGTTTGCTCGAGTGCGGCCACTCAGAAGAGGATGGAGTGGTCGATCTGTCATTGTCCTCTGGAATCGAGCTGGGTTGCCTAGTGTGTCCACGTCGTCCGGATTGATTTCCTCTTGGGGGAACGGCCAGATAGGCGGGGCCAGCAGTGGACGAATGCATGCTATTCGTCTCTGCTGCCGTCGAGATGGTCAGGATGCTGCCTGTGCTTGCGGCAGACTCGCGCCTCCTCTGCAATGCTTCTTTAGTGATTTTAGCCGCATGGTTTGCTGATATGCGGAATGCTTGAGCTTCTCCAATCACAATCGAGTCAATGTCCGAGACCTGAATGCTGTTGCGGAATCTGGGCAGGCGAGAATCGATGCTGTCACCATCCTCTGACTCTCCCTCGGAAGAAGATAGAGATAGTATGCTGACGTCGCCGAGGTCAGATTTGGCAAGAATGCTTTCTCGAGTTTGGCTACTATGTCTTCTTGGACGAGCACGTTGAGAACCAGGGGAAACTGAAGAGTGTGGCTCTGCCGGAGACTTGTGAGAGACAGGAGTTTCGACTCTCTTCGATGTCGAAGATCGTGAGCTGAGGTCATCTATCCCGGCCCGCAACTCGCGTTGCGACTGGCCTCGGTGAACGATGAAAGCAGCTGAGCCTGGAGAATTCGAGTGGTCCTCGATGGGCGCATCAAAGTGGTCTGCAATATCTGGGTGTTCTTCCTCAATTCGAGTGTCGGATTCATCATCGCGATGTGAAAGCATTCGTGTTGTAATCGTCGACGCTTCGATTTCCATTTCCTCATCAAACTCATCCTCCTCTTCCAAAAGACCGTCGAACCAGTTTTTCGCACCTTGTGGAGGCCTGTAGATATTCTGTTTGACTTGGGACTGCCCACTGTTGGAAAGGAAGCGATTCTGATGAGCAGTCTTCAATGAGGCGGTGGAACGCCGACCTTTCAGCAACCTAGATCCAGATCTCATCACGGGGCTTCGTATCGCTTTCGAAGAGTTGTGCACAGCGGGGCTTTTGAGAGCGTTTGCACTGTGGGGAATCATTATACTTTTCATACTATTGGCTATGCTATTGCCGGCACGATGTCCGAAATGGGGCGATTGTTGATAAAAATGTTCCGATGAACGTGCCATTGCGGACGGGGATTCCATGACCTTGGAGGGGCTCGGAGATGTGACATTCAGGGTACTGTTTGACCTCGCGAAGAGACGAGACAGATCCAATCGTGGTGGTCGTCTGGCAGTGGCGGTAGTTGTACTCCTGCTGTCCGTCGTAGATGCTGGATAATTCCTGCTGGGATCTTCCAGAACTTCGTCCCTTTTCCCCTTCAATGGCCTCTCTCCGAAGACAATAGGCTTTCCCTTCCTGAGGGCCATGTCTCGAATAGCAGACTCAGAAGTCTGCTGTGAGATGGGTAGAGGATGCTTCTCAGGATCATAAAAAGACTTCAATGTCGAAGAAGATTCAGAATTCTTCAATGCCGAGGTACGGCTGGAGCTAGTGACAGAGCCCTGAGTTCCACTGTCGCCGTGGTGTCGATTCCCTAAGACATCTGAGGAAGCTTGCCGTCTCATGGGGGCGTATCGCGATCGTCCCATTGTATTTCCCTCGCCGAAGGAGGATTGTATGGCGTTGAGCTCGGTACAATCGCCAGCACTCGTAGCTGTGGATTGTATGGCGTGGGAATTCGAGCGAAGTCTTAACTCGTTGGACCGTGAGGTGTTGGAAGATGAAGAGATGACGAGTCCAGAGGTCCCCAGGATCTTCTCCGCTTTGCTCAATTGCTGCTCATGCGTTAGATCGTGTCCAGGGTGCGTTCTGTTGCCCGACATTGGAAACGAGAACTTGGACGTTCTCCCCATGGCTATAAGCTAATACCCATCAATGGCTGCAGCAATGAGCTGGCGGTGAAAGAGTCAGTATCGACGTTGGGCCTTGGTAATGGTAGCGACAGTCGAAACAGAGAGAGCCTGCTCGTTGTCAGAGATCCAGTGATAGCGAGCTGGTGTGGAAATAGTGGCTAATCTGGGCATCACGTCTATAGACTACCGTGAGTGCTCCTATCAGAGCCCCAAAGACGCAGAGAGATGCCGTGCCGCTAAACTAAGAACAGGTAGCATGATCGAATTTCGGACGTGCTCATAGGTCAGTGTTCCTGGCGCGGATCTGAGCTTCGAGGCTTGATGCACGCCTCCCTCTCAAGGTCCCGACGACGACTGAGGTCCACGCCAGCATGAACAGCTGCAAGGGTGGGCCGTTGGAGAGGACGGAGACTGACGGCAGCCACTCGGCGTGGACAAGCGCAGGCAGGTTTGAGAGTCGAGCGGACGGCGCTGCTGTCTCAGCATCATGCAGACTTGCTGGTAGTCGACCTTGGGCCAGAGACCATCTGGACGCCGATCGGCGACTTGCCCGAATCCCAATAGCTGTCTGAGATAGCCTGATTTGTGGCTATCCCGAGACTTGAGCGGACAGTCTCGGAAATATACTTGAGAAGCAGATCCCATCTCGGACCTTGGAAAAGCAACGGCACGGTGGTGCTCGCCAACGTGTGCCTTTCCGATGCGCGGTCAGGGGGTAAAAAGGCCGAAAAGGCGCGGATGCACACTGCAGCCAGCGACAAGACCGCCACCTCACCTGCAGTCGTGGACGCGGGGACTTGGACGAGTTCCCTGCACTGCTGCAGTGACCATGAATCGATCTGGTCGTGGAGATGGACTTCAGCGACTTGAAGTTGAAGGCCAGAGGCAGGACGGAGATCCAACTGTATGCATCGGTAGCCTGTGTCTCGCTTCAAGTCAAGCCAAGAAGCGTCTCGACAGCATGGATGGACATTGGACAGTCCAGTGTGTGCTAATCAAGTGGCGTGAAGACAATTCTGGTCCCAGCCCGGAGGAGAACCAAAGCTTGAAAAGCAAGGCTCGAGTCGATGCCAGGAACCCCTGATGGAAGGACTCTGAGTCTAAGCCACCGGTTCTGGAACTCAGAGCTCATGACTACGGCGCCCTGTCATGGTGCACTGTGGTGTCTGCCACTAGGTATCGCTTGTGGAGTGTGGCCTGTGGACTGCAAAGCCAAAGCAATCCCACGCACAATGGCCTGAGTAGAGCACGGTGATGCTTGTGACTGTACTCGAGAGCGCAGATGCAGCGTGTCGTGCAGTGGTGCCGTCGAATTCAACGAGAACAAAAAAACCGTGTGACCCGGGAGATGGAGTTGGAAAAGTAAGTTGCCAATAATCGATATCCCACGGCTATCATCAGGATGCATCTCTCATGTGTCAGGACACAGCACGAGTAAGTATCGCGGGGTAAGCAAATGAGTCGGACCAATGCACTACTCCGCCCTGAGCCATATCAAACATCGCGTCTGGCCATCACACAGTTTTCCAGAATCCAGATCCAGACGCCCCTCAACACAGACCTACGGATCCATAGCCTTGCAAGACTACTCGCAGATTTACTTAGTGTAGATTCTCTAGGTTCAGACCAAGGTACCCAGAATCCCGCACCGCAGCTTGTACTATGTAAAGCGGCACGGCACGACATGGACATTCCATGCAAAGTGTGTCCCTCTGGGGCCCAAGGAGTACGTACGTCCCATATCTATCCTCCGAGTCGAGTCCTGGCCTCCCTGTTGACCTTGGATCCATCATCCGCCTGCTTTCTTCCACTTTCCCTGTCCCTTGCTGTGAGTTCGCCACGCACGGGCTTGGGTACCTTCGAATCCACCACCGCCGATTCAGCGTCGACCTCGAGTTTCCCCAAGCCATCCAAAAAATTCTCCGTCAAGCAGTGTCGTGGCGATGATATGTCGAGTCCTTCGACGAGCTTAGGCCCCATTGCACGACAGCCTACCTTGTGGGACTGCAACAGTGCTACGCGCCACAGCAGCGCCCATTATTGAGACGACCTGGTGCCCTGCTGACATTGCTAACCTAAATAGACATGTTTCAGCCTCAAACTCTCGGAATCTTTGTGTCGTCCGGGTGGAACCATGTCGCCCTTCGGTAGCACCAACGTGTATCAAGTCTCGAGGATAACATCTGCTTTCAGAATGACGTCCATTTGTCAGATTATCGAATTTATCTCTGGGCAGGTTGTAACAACCTGATTGTGCCGCTGCGACACATCTCAGGGGCCGCATCTGGCTCTGTCTCACTGGGAAATTTTTGATCCTCAAATCCAACGTCGGCAACACCCAAACTCAAATTGATGCGTCATCACTCCGGCAGCTGGACAGTGTTACGCCACGCTTTCGGAAATGCACCTTGTGGTGAAAAGGGACTATGCGAGAGAGTCGGAATGAAAGAGGGGGAAGCAAGAGCACGACAATGACCTCTCTGAAATGGAACTATCTAGATAGTCATAGATTAAAAACTCAATGTATGTAACGCTGAAATCTCCGTCGTGTGTCAAGTGTCTTGAGACAATCACCCTCTCCTGCCGACGGACATTGGTCTTAACCCCTCCATTACATGCCCGCAGCCCAACATCAACAACACTATTTTCGCCGTGGGTGAGCAACAGCTAACATGCCAGATACAAGTAAAATCAGATGGTGTTTTTGTTGCCATGTAAATGAACAAGGGCGTCAGCATCTAAGATGGTATATGAATGGTAGGATATGTCGTCTGCGCTATCTCGGCACACTCTCGCACGAAGCCAGTTGAGAAGATCAAAACCTCAGAGAGCATCATCGTCATCCATGTCTTCGCCACAAACATATGATGAGGCAATGGGTGAGACCACAGGAGAGGCGGTTGATGTTGCCGGGGACCGACCAACATGGACGACTGGAGCTCTGCTTGCCTTGATCTTCTTTCTACCGGGGGTCGGTGTACATAGCTCGTCTTCCTCATGGTCCTGAGCAGGTCTCTTTGATGTCGGTCTGACTGGAGTCGACGGATTCGGATTGCGCTCAGACAGCGGATCTCGATGTCTTTTCGCATAAGGAGCTGGCGTGATCTCAGTTGCTGCCTCCGGAGTCGGCTCCTTTCGCTGGGCCTTTTGTATGAGGGTCTTGATTGGAGACTCTAGTCCTAATTCGTGGTGCACTGTGACTGGTGTCTTCGCCTGGCCCGCAAGCCCATTGCTATTTTCTAGACCGGCTGGCACTCCTATCGATTCCGCATCAAGAGCATTGTCGGGCAAGGCAGAGCCATCCTTGGCGCCTTGTGTAACTCCAGGCGGCAAAGGAAACTGGGTGGTTTTCATCGTGTCTGTTGATTGATGAGGAATCTCGAACTACAACCACTTAGCAGCTGCTACGGTTTGGAAGAAAAGAGTGGAAGGCAAGACCTACGTGATGTGCTATCTTGCTCGTGGGATCGAAGTACAAGTTGAGCATTCTGACACGCTGCTCTTCGTCCTCAGCCACGTACCACATTGGTTTTCCGGTCTTCTTGAAGCCCGCTTTGTTGGCGTTTTTATCCCGCAGCAAAAATCCTTCGTTCTTGAGGTGCTTGATGAGTTTCGCAGCCGTCTGGATATCGCAGTCTGAGCACACTGTTAGCATTGTCTGAGATTTTTGGATGGAGAACATACGCAAAGCTTCAGCAAACTGTCGATCATTGTGTATTCCATTCTTGATAGCAATGCTGGCGCCTTTGCGAAGAAGTGTCAGATGTTCGAGTTCCGTCAGGAGTGGTCCTTCCTTTTCTTGCAAGAGGCATTTGTAACAAGCGTGTACCTTTGGCATTCTTGGATCATTGGAATTTGGATAGCCGTAACAGACCAGATGCTGCCACCGTCCACAAAAGTGGCAAGAAATCTATACTCGTTAGCTCTTGGGTATGTGAGAAACGACTGATGTTTGACCAACCATATCATCTTCCTCGCTTGAGAGTCCACATTCGCATGAGATGATCTCACTATCGTCACTGTCGTTGACACGTTTTGGTCTTCGCGTGTTCCTAGGCAATTTCCGTTTCTCCAATTCTTTGGCTTTCGCCTCCGAAATTTGAAGTCGTGGCGCCTGGGAAAAGAAGTCCGTTGTAAGAAATTGTGGGGCTTGTGAGCTCACCAACTGAGTCTCCTCGGTGTTTTGTGCTTGTGGTGAGGGCATCATCTGGGTAAGGATTAGAAAGCAGAAATTAAAAGCTCAGTGAATACTTTCAGGTACGCACCATCTTTGCTAGACGTCCACGCGTTGCTCTGTCCTCTCTCGTTTGAGTCGATGTCTGGGTTTCGATCGCTGTGCTGACCGGTTCCTGGGGCTTGGTCAAATTCTCACGAGTTCCCAAGGACATTTGACTGATTGCTTGAAGAGGGTTATCCTCATCGACGTCCATTAATTCTTGTTGAGACGTCATCGGTGCTGAATGAGGACCTCGACTAAGGGGTTCTTGTGAGTTAAGAGATTTGCTTCCTTCTGCCGCCGTCCGCTGGGCAAGCTTGCGCTTGGCCAAACGCGAGCCAATGGATGCGTCAATCCCGTCTTGCCCCAAGGAGACTGTTGTATAGTTGAGTTCGGCTGGTATGGCAGTTTGAGCAGCATCGTCCTGAGTGGCCGCAAGCTCAAAATCTTGTTGTAGGTGCGACAGCTTGAGGCTCACACTGTAAACAGTCAACATGTGGATGTACTGCTAGGGAATCATCAGAACCTACGCATGGTAACCCGCATCGAGTACTCCACAATCCTGGACCTGTCTTGTCCAGCCATCATACTCAGCAAACCATAATCTGGTATCTTTACAGGCCATGAATCCAGGCGGCTCGTAGGCACGCTCACATTCATCTGTGTAATACAGTCGCATGTGAAGGTATCGTCTTGCTTTTCGGAAATCAGTGCCTAGGAATGATAGTAAAGGTTCTTAGAGTTATCGACGTACCTGGAAGCTCCGGCAATGTCTCACATAGGGCAATAATCTTCCGAATAAACATATGTAATGCATATTTTACATTCTTCACAGTAGTATCAGCGCCACTAGGATCCTGCATGGTCACACCAGCGAGAGTTTTGGCGCCTTGTGGGCTGGTTTGGTACGAAAAGGTGAACGTATAAGACTCCACAGCATGATTGGGATTGTCCGCTCGTTCGGAGATGATGATCTGGATGGCGCGAAGCACTTTCTTCTCCAAGGCTTCGAACGCACCTTTCTCCTTGTAATCGGTGAGTACGTTGAGACTTGAAACGAGAAGCTAGTCAGATGGAGCTCACCAGAATATCTAGGAAGGAGTCGACATTATCGTTGTAACCTCTCCGCAGTGCTCTGAGCTTACTACCGCCAGATCGGGATTGCGACTTGCCGGATGCGTGGTTCTCGTAGGAGACATGCTTGTTGCTAGAGCTGAACCCGTGCTCTTCAAAGCACTGATCGGGAAACAAGTCTCTAATATCGTCTGTCAGTGATCACGCTCAGCTGAAGCACGTAGAGGCGGTACCTCAGA
Source organism: Venturia carpophila (assembly GCA_014858625.1). NCBI lineage: Eukaryota > Fungi > Ascomycota > Dothideomycetes > Venturiales > Venturiaceae > Venturia > Venturia carpophila. Next base: position 369,104 of record JACTAK010000010.1, read on the forward strand.
TATGCAATGCAGCTGATCTGGGATCTGAGTTAGCGTTTGACATGGTAAGAAGGAGGAAGATGTGGAAAGTTGGCGCACCGATCCATGGACCAGAGTCTGTGCAAGCTCAAGGCTCTGTTGTAGGGTGACCAGCTGGGAAGTGGAGGTAGCATTCTTTGTCGCTACAGCTGTCGTGACCTTGGTAGTTGTCTTCCCACGGACCTTAACGGCCTGGCCTGCTGCCATTGATGCGGATGGAGATAGACACAGTGATATGGAGTTGGGATGAAAGTGGGTGAGGTGAAGTTGAGTCGAGGAACAGGATGGAATGCCGACGTCCGATCTCACCGCTTACCCAGACCTGCACTGGCACTTACTTCCCGATGCGATCACCTGAGGCTGCTACCAAATACACAAGCAACCTTGACATGAGGAAAGCATCGAGTATTCTGGTTCTACCGCTGAAATAATAGTGATATTCTCTTTCCTTCACAGCTGGATTCTGAGTTGGGTCACATTGCCATCTCATCGCCTGCCGTGGCATGTCAAGAGCCGGCATACTGATTCAAATCCTCTCGAATTGGATACGAACAGCATTGCAAACCGGCGAGAGATTTCTGATCGGGCTTTTACACTGATTTCACTTTTTCATACCTGCCAAAGAATCCACTTCCCCTTAACTTGGTATATCATTGCTGCCCCTATTTCAGGTCTTTCGGCAAAAGATTACCAAGACTTTCTCGGTGTCGCCATCGCGTTGGTGGTTAGCTTACTAAATATAGCTCTAAACTGATCGAAAAAAAGGTACCCACGGATGGGCGAGCCTGTACTGGCCCGATTCTTGCCGTCAATCGTCAATCGTCAATCAGCCGCTCTGTCCCATGTAATCAGCAATTCCAAGGCTGGTGGACAGATACACATGTTTTCTGTGCTCAGCTTGATGCCATCTCAGCTCGTTGGCCGGATCCAGCTTCTATACCGTGGACACATCTATTGCTCGCTTCGAGGTTCAAAGCCTGGTCCAGAAGACCGTTGGTTAAACCTTTCATAGAAGCCCGTTCAGACTCTCGTTTCCTGCCAGCAATGAAGGTTCAAAACGACTTTGTAAGCTGTCCCTGGCGAAAGGTGTTCGTAAACGGTGCACGTTGCAAGCGAATCGCAAGGTGGAAGATGTCTGGAACTCATCATTAGCGACATGTCTCTACGGACAAGTAAGACCAGGCACCCCCTTGACCTACAAAAGAAGCTGCGCGTGCGACGTCGATACCAGGTCAAATCCACACCGTGTTGATTTTTGATGGTTGTTGGTCAGGAAACCCGGCTGTGCACGGCTCTGGGTCTCCTCATCGTCGCTGTGCCGATCAATCGGGGAACGCCGTTTATCCATCGTAGGTACCACCGATTGGCTGACCACAAATGCAACTCCAACCTTCAACTTCCCTGTTCGTGTATCATGGAGGGTCCGCTAGAAGTCATTGGCGGCATTGTGGGCATCGCGTGAGCTTCGGGTTCACGCTGTGCCAGACTCGAAAGTGAATTCGGAGAGGAACACGATGAGTCTCGCAAAAGTCCGTTCGAAGCATACTAGTCTCATGACTTGAGGCGAACCAAACTTTGGCCACCTTTCATCAACTGATTTCGAAGCATGTAGCAGTGTTTGAGCTCAAGGCTTATTGATGGAAAAATGGCATATACAAGAGTGCGTTGTCACTGCGTCGCTGGAATCAGAAGCGATGTAGCTAATCATCATTTAGCAAGTGATTTAAGCAACGCACCTGGCTTGGAAAAACAACACTTTGTACATTGACGGCCGAAGTTGAAGAGATGCTTACTATGGTTCCATGCAGTCTCGACCGCTGGCAAAAGATTCGACGATGCTTATACGGCAGTACATTTATCTTTCAGCTCCTGAACTTGATTAGGTCGCAAGGTGAAAACAGCGGTGTCAGCGGTGGCTCCAGAAAACCCATAGCAGCGTCCAAACGATCTCCTGTCAGCACTCTATGATAGAATATGCCTCAGATCCGAACAATTCCTCTCATGCCAGCCATGAGTCTCAACGCGATCCGTGCAGCAATTCAAAAATGTTTCCCAACCATCAAAAAAACAAATACGGCCTACACAGTACTCTTTCGCAATATTCTCGACCTCGATGAACAAAAGAAACACGTCCATAGGTGGTCCACGTGGATTCGAAATGCAGGATCTTAGCTATGAAACGCTCGTGTCGTCCACGTATCTGCAGCTCCTTAATTATCGCGACTCGAAGTCTGTACACTGGTTCGGATATGAAAATGATGCATTCTTGAAGAGAGCAGGGGTTTTGTTCTCGTGTTGGGTCCTCAGGCTATATTAGATTAATTATTGGAAGAAACCTAAGAGCACATCCCGATCGCTACCGCTAGGGAACGATATGAAGGAGACGTCATGAAGTGGGATGATTCATGATGCCAGTCGCCAACCGGTTGTTTGTTTTCCAAGCCCTCATGTCATTCGGTTACCTTCAAGTCAAAATGGAAAGATAACCTGACGTTTTATGAAGCTGTAGGGACATTGAGCTCCATTGGAAAGGAGATTTCGAGTCACTGCATCAAGACGTTCACAAGCCCTATATGCATCCCCAAGAATTGGATGTGTATCGCTGTCTTGGAACCCGAGAGACCCGACATGCAGGATATGATTGGAAGCATGATTGATAGAGGGTATTATTAGGTTATGGCGAAATACAATATGGGAGAAGGAAGCCTGACCCCGCCTTGGTACTGATGGAGCGTGCCATTGCTAGGTTCGAGCAGCTGGGTCTCGACCCGGAGCTTGGAATACAGGCAGCGTGGGCAAAGGGAAGTCTCAGAGCTCCCCTGCTGAGGACTTGAGGAGGGAGAAAACGCCGTATGAATCGAAGAGTATGTAACGCAAGGGATAGGCTATGGGACTAAGATGGGAGACAACGTGCTCTACTATGTACAACGCTATTTTGTATACGACAGATGACAGGCTGCAAAGTCGCAGTGCGGGATATTATCTGAAAATTGATAAAAAGTTCCAGGTTGGGGCCCGGAGACAATTGTCGAATGAGACGAAAGGCAATCCCTTGCCTGCCACTCGCCGCCACAAGAGTAGGGCACCAAAATAGCAATCAACGCAATATCATAGTATCATAGTAAGTGCAACACGAAAAAGGCCGATGAAGAGGAAAATGGAGTGGCAGAGACTAGAGATGGCGAGGGCAAGCGGTACGTGAAGCTTACATAGGTGACGGTAGATGAGCACGCCCAGCAGGAGAGCTGCGGAATAGCAAGAAATGCTAGAATGAAGAATGAAGAAACCGGTTTCGACCCTTCAGAATCCTTGAAGTCGAAGGTGGTGCGGCGGAATCGAGTGTACTTGGGCAAGGCTCCTGAGAGACTTTGAACAAGATTCAATGCTCGTTCTTTGTACATTGTTTGACTCGGCCTATGACAGAAAGGGGGAGTGAGTAGATTAATGTCACGTTCCAAGGCCTGGTGCTACTCACAGCCAGACCGTTGATCCCCTCTTTCACCACAGCCTGTCACCAACCACCCTGACCCTATATACAAACCCGCCTCCCAGCACTCCTTGCCCGGTCCCAGGCTGTAGTTCCGCTTGCCCTTTGTTCTCGTTCGCAGCGCCGTCCTGTCTCGAAGCCTGCTCTGCCGTGTTCTCGAAGCTTTCGCCAAATTCATTCTCGACTCTCGTGATACCACCCCGGAGACACCAACACTTACTCCGACAAAACACTACGAAACCTGTCCGCATATACACACCTCCTCCAAGGAGCCGCCTATTCACGCTCTTCTACACTCCAAGTGACTCGCGGTCCAGATGCTCAGCCTAGTCTAGCGTGCCTTCTCCGTGTCACTTCAAAACACGAAGCAACCGCCACCCTCAAACCACCAACTGACCATGGCAGGAGCCCAGCTGCTCCTCGACGCCCATACGGACTCTGCCTACGATTCCACAAACTCCCTCACCCTCGCGCCTCCTTCTCCAGAGGCCGACATCTCGCAGACAATGGACGCCGACCACGACAATCGCGGCTTGGTCTCTCCACCGGCTGCAAAATTTGCAGCCGTTGCAACCCTTTCAGCTATCCAAACGACTGTCGTTACCACGACGACTACGACGACAACCTCTATCCCGCCCCTGCTGATGAGGCCTCCTCGCCACCTTCACAACCGGGATCCGAAACATTACCCACTGGCAGCTTCACCCGTTCCAGCTTCTCTCAAGAACTTCTCTTTCACTTTCAACGGACAATTCACCTCGGTTCAGGAGGAGGACGTTCCTGAAGACTCTTTGTCACAGGTGAGTTAAGCTCGAGGATTTAGTTTCGACGTTGGACTTGGGTCAGGCTGCTTTGGTGGCACCCACCATGGCAACCAAGAAAACCAGAGCACGAGGAATTCGCTGCTAACACTCCATTACCATAGTATCAAAAAACGTATGCTATCGATTCAACTAACGTCAACATCCCACGTTCTGTCAACCAAAAGGAGCACTACTTTACACCGAACAAAACGAGTGGACATGATGGACATGGAAGTACCTCGGTGCTAAGCAACATGGCCAATCTCAGGAAGCGTGCAACACCCCCCTCCTTGAGGGAAGCCGCAGAGATCGCAAGCCTGCATCGACGAAACAAAAAAGCACGACCGACTTCGTCGCGTAGAGACACCCTGGACTCATTGGAAAATCGGGCACCAAAATCCAGACTTTCCCAGTCTTTCAACGACACTTCGCCCATAATTACAACCCTGGCCGATACAGCCAGTGCTACAAACGCCAAAGTGCCAACTAAATGGACTAGGAAGGCTGCGTGTGGTGGCTTTGGTGATGGGCCGGAGGGAATGTATCAAGCACCAAGAGAACTGCGAGACCGTGGCTTGTTTGGAAGACCTTCAACTCGGGCAAGGAAGGCGATCCAGGCAAGCTTTGTCGAGGACGTTCGTCAGAATGCCGGACTGTCGACCACACCGCCTATCATTGAGAGCGACTTAGAGATGGTAGATGCTGAAGAGACAGTTCAGGAACAAATACCACAACATCGTCGTCCAACACCACTCGACACACTTTCAGCCCAGGACGCCAGTCTACCTAGTCCAAGTCTCTCTCCCATCACCGCTGCTGCGAATCTCCACGGCGCCGATTTCGACGATGAAGAGAGTGTGTATGAAGATGCGAACGAGGTTTCGACTCTGGACCTCTCCCTGGACAATAGACACCATAACCCCACTCCACCCTCGGAATCTCTGGGTAATCCCTCGATCATGGACATCCCGAACATGCTTGATACTTTCGATGCCATGCCTGCCGAAGTTCAAAGCTACGTGATGTACCACTTTCTGCGTCGATGTGCCAAACCCACCCTGCAGATGGTTGCAGACCTGGTGAATCCTTCGTTGAAGTGCGATTTTTTAGCTCTACTTCCTCTCGAGCTCAGCATGAATATTGTTTCCCACTTCGACGTTCAGACGATGTGTCGTGCAGCCCAAGTGTCCAGGAAGTGGCGACAGATCATTGACTCGGACGAAAAGGCATGGAAGACACTCCTAGATACTGATGGGTTCGTTTTGCCAGCAGGCGATATCGAGCGTGCTGTGAAGGAAGGATGGGGCTGGCAATCGCCTGAAGGGCCCAATGGTTGTGAGATGGACCTGAGCGCAAGCTTGGTCGATATCACCTCAAGCACACCTTTGTCATCACCTCCAGAGAGCGGTCACGAATACGGCGATTACAGCGCACCTGCTTCCACCTCTCGACCAAAGCGTAAGGCCGCCAAACACAGCAGTCGTGATGGTAAGAAACGAAAGACTAAGGCCACCCCCCCATCGTCTTCCAAATTGAAGGCTGCGCCATGGATACATACATTCGATTCGGCTCAAGGACCAATCGGACACGCTAACGCTGCGGCGTTGGCTGTGCCTAATCCAGAAGTTGGATTACCATCCGTAAGGAATTTACATCTTTACAAATCTTTGTATCGACGCCACTACGCCATCAAGAAGGGGTGGATGGACGAAGACACAAAGCCAAAGCATTTGGCTTTCCGAGCCCATGGACGACATGTCGTTACTTGCTTGCAATTCGATGGCGAAAAAATCATCACAGGCAGCGACGATACGCACATCCATGTGTACGACACGAAGACCGGGCGCGAAATAAAGCGCCTTATCGGCCATGAAGGTGGTGTATGGGCTTTGCAATACGATGGCAACACTCTAGTATCTGGATCTACGGATCGATCTGTCCGTGTTTGGGACATCGCCAAAGGAAAGTGCGTCCAGCAATTTCACGGCCACACTTCCACTGTCCGCTGCCTCGTGATTCTCAAGCCAACCAAGATTGGGGAGTCCGCAGACGGCAGACCCATCATGATGCCCAAGGTACCACTCATCATCACCGGGTCTCGTGACTCTAACCTTCGCGTCTGGAAGTTACCTCAACCCGGAGACAGATCTATCATGCAACAAAGCCCAGTCGCCAATGAGAATGAGAACCCATACTTCATCCGTGTCCTCTCCGGCCACAGCCATTCTGTGAGAGCGATTGCCGCGCACGGTGACACACTTGTCAGTGGCAGCTATGACAGCACTGTCCGAGTGTGGGAGATCTCCACTGGCGACCTCAAGCATCGCCTAGGTGGTCACACTGCCAAGGTTTATAGCGTTGTGCTCGATCATGAACGCAATCGATGCATCAGTGGATCCATGGACAATACCGTTCGAGTGTGGTGTCTCGGTACTGGCTCGCAATTATACTCGCTGGATGGCCACACTTCTCTCGTTGGCCTGCTAGATCTAAACTACGGCCGTCTGGTGTCTGCAGCTGCAGATTCGACCCTCCGTATCTGGGATCCTGAAAATGGCCATTGCAAGAGTACACTCTCCGCTCATACTGGGGCCATTACTTGCTTCCAGCATGATGACCAGAAAGTCATCAGTGGCAGTGATCGCACTTTGAAACTCTGGAACGTCAAAACTGGCGAATGCGTGAAAGACTTGCTCACAGACTTGAGTGGGGTTTGGCAAGTCAAGTTCAATGACCGACGTTGCGTCGCTGCTGTCCAGCGCGAGCAATCTACATACATTGAGGTTCGTGTTTGAAATCAAAGATGCGCGACATAACTCATACTAACAAATAATTCAGGTTCTCGACTTCGGCGCTGCTCGCGATGGCGTTCAAGCAGATCGCCGTGGCTGTCGCACTGTCGTAGACAAAGATGGGCAAGAAGTCGAAGAGACTAGCGACGAAGAAGGCGAGGCTAATGCTATTTAGACGCCCTTGGGTACGCTGTGGCAAGGCCCGTTGCCGATGGTGCATGCGAACAGGATGATTGCCAAACTTTATCGAATTGCGTCTGGATTTGCGACTGCGAATTATACCCCCTTGACTTCATGGTTTCTTTAGCATACTTGCATATGGCAGTTTCCTGTCAGTACATACATCACTATTCGGGGATGTTTTTGCGGGCGTCCAGGCCTGTCTCTGGTTTGGGTCTAGCAATACCCTTCAATTTTCTTTATTATGAGGCGGTGACGACGACTTTTTTCCGGCGTATACTGCATCTTACAGCTCCCGGATCAGGAGTTGCGGTTCTCTCTGAAGAAACTTTGTTATCTGGGCAGCATTTCAATGGAGTACTATGTTGTTCGAGCTTCTTTGCGAAGCGGAATGGAAATTGTTTAGACGGCGTCGATCACGGATCAGGGATATGAAGTATAGATACACGTAGTCTCAAAATGAACCTCTACCCAAAGAGCTTTTTAACTCGAGTTAGAGGACTCCGCCCTCAGATATGACGGAAGTCTCTAAGCTGTTGAGTGGAAGAGATTTGATCAAATCGTGACCAGGCTGAGGCTGAACTTCGACTCAGATCTCGGAGTTAAACTTTCGTCTCCCGGCGGATGAGTCTCAAATTTACCCTCCTCACACGCCACCCCTCTGCAGAATTACTTCAACACGATTTCCAACCACCACAGCACACGATGGCACCCTCCTTGTGCGCCAGCTGTGGAATCAACCGCGCCCTCATCCTCCGCCCCAAAAACCACCAGAAACTCTGCAAAGACTGCTTCCTGAACGTCTTCGAAACTGAAATCCACCACACAATCACAACGCACCACCTCTTCTCCCGCGGCGAACGCGTCGCCATTGGCGCCTCAGGCGGCAAAGACAGCACCGTCCTCGCCTCCGTCCTCAAAACCCTTAACGAGCGCTACGACTACGGCGTCGAGTTTGTGCTGCTGAGTATCGACGAGGGCATCAAGGGGTACCGAGACGACAGCCTCGAGACTGTGAAGAGGAATGCGGAGCAGTATGCCATGGGCCTGAAGATTGTTGGGTATGAAGAGTTGTATGGGGGGTGGACTATGGATAAGGTTGTGAATGTTGTGGGGAAGAAGGGGAATTGTACTTTTTGTGGGGTTTTTAGAAGGCAGGCTTTGGATCGGGGGGCGGTTATGCTTGGGGTGGGCCATGTGGTTACGGGGCATAATGCTGATGATGTTGCTGAGACTGTGCTTATGAATTGTGGGTTTCTCTCTCTCCCTGTTTATTTTCGGCACGGCTTGGAAGGAGGGTTGGGAAGAGGATGGGTTTGCTAACTTTTGGTTATAGTGCTGAGAGGTGACTTGCCGCGACTGTCGAGGTCGACTTCGATTGTTACTTCGACGCCTTCTGCTGCTGCGGCTGCGGCGGAGGACCTTGCAAATGGATTGACTCCTGCGGTTACGAATATCAAGAGAAGCAAGCCGCTAAAGTATGCCTACGAGAAGGAGATTGTCCTTTATGCACACTACAAGAAACTCGACTACTTCAGCACGGAATGCATATACTCTCCCGAAGCTTTTCGCGGCAGCGCCAGGGCATTGATCAAGAACCTCGAACGAGTCAGACCGAGCGCTATACTAGATGTCGTACGAAGTGGCGAAGACATGGCAAGATTGGTCCCAGGATACGAGGAGAACTGCCTCGGCAGTTGTACAGGTCACGCTGTTATAGCTGCTAACGCAGAAGCAGAAGAGGAGGGTGGCTGCGGCAGCGCAAACGGCAGAAGCACAGGCGGTGAAATGGCCAAGATGGAGCAGAGTCTTGTGCAGACCGAGATTGCAGAAGTGGAGGGACTCGAGACTGAGATCACACTGCCACCGAAAACGAAAACTACACGAAAGGAACGGCAGAGGGAGAAGAAACCTCATATTGAGCAGGCGAAGCAGGCGCCGAAGAAACAGACTATGGGACAATGTGAGAAGTGTGGGTACTTGACTTCTCAGGCGCTTTGCAAAGCTTGTGTCCTGCTTGAGGGGTTGAACAAGAATAATCCCAAGGTTGAGATGAGGGTTTCGAAGTCGGAGGATGTACCAGAGAACGAATCATTGGAGGAGAAGCTGACGAGGTCAATGGCTCACATGGGGATGGGTTAACCTGCCTGAGAGCTTGCTTGAGTATCGACTTTGACATACCTGGGAACCGGCATTGGTGCACATCCGACAGGACGGTGCCAGGAAATTTTGGACACAAGTTCTGGTTGAATCTGACCGCAAGCATACTGGAAACATGGAAGAGCTGATCAGCTCTATATGGGCCAGCAGCCTTGGCCTGTTCGCTCGTCCGACCAGGCCACCAATGGCGATGAAGATGCCTGTCACGAATTCCAGCTCGGAAACTCCGCATACTACGAACCGGGCTTGCACCGGGGTGCAAGTCATTTCAATTCGAACAATGCCAAGCATTGGACGATGACTCAGGAGCTCCAAAACACGCACAAGGGCACGCAGAGTACTATGGCTAGTGGGAGCTACGGGAGATATAATCCTGAAGCTGAAGGGTTACTGAATGTGGAGGTTAAGAAGAGGATCAGGCCAATTCGAAGCGTCGGGGGATGAGGATAGGAACAGAGAGCTGGCTATCACAAGTATGCTGGGAAAGAGGCAGTAAAGGAATCGTCGGAATGCTAGCTTTGCCGAATCGATGCGGGATACTGAACATTCATGATGCTGCGGCGTACGAAGACATGGCCAGCACGACGACACCTGATATGGTAGATTTACTGGCAAAGCGTTTTCCACATGTTGGTTTTTGCTGGCCCTGCGCAGATCTACAAAATACTGCAACTGCTCCAATCAAAACATCTTCCTCCATTTCCCGTACAAAGCCCACCACAACTCCGTATCTCCCACGTTTATGCAGCGCTTCAAACTCAACATAAATAAATAATGTGTAAGGTAGTCGATATTTTATTGCTTCTCAGTGTAGGTGGCATACCCGCCTTCATTGGTCTCAGAGCTCAAGGCATGGCCAAGAAAATGAATCGTGATGGGGCAACATACTCCAGACCGAGTTGGCTAGGCAAACACACGTCGAGTTCACTGAGACCTGCTTGAATCGTATTCACGTTCCGTTGCGTCTGTCCAAATCTCCGTTTTTGCCTTCCGCCTGTGCCAGTGACACATTCGTGCGGTCTGGTTTTGTAATCACCCCTGTTTTGAATTCCTCCTCGATGGTTTCTGACGGCTCGAGAGGGCGCATTATTACTTGCTGTGGTTCGTTGATGGTGTACGGTGGAGTAAAGAGGGAAACGGATGTCATAGAGCGTAGATCTGCCCGCGGTCTTCCAAATCCTCGATCAATCGGGTTGATTGTGGAAGCGTGACTGGACTGTAATCAGTATTTTAGTTCTCCAGATCCGCGCTGATTTAGACGGCTCATTCGATTCTTCGACGAAGAAGGCAAAATGCCAAAGAATTGTCCATTCGAGGAAATTCCTGCAGGAGAAGATGTGTGTCTATGTTAAAGGATACAAAATGTGAAAAATTCGGTGGGGAAGATGAGACATGATACGACTGGCGAGAGACCCTGATATCCAAAGCGATGAGGAGCCAGGAAGATGTCTTTAGACTAGATTGAGAGGGGAGGGATTCGAACCCGAATTTATTGTTAGTATCACTTTTCAAAGGCAGGAAAGTTTTGTACAGTACTCTCGCTCTAAACGAACGGCGAAAGATCAAGAACAGCGACTACGGAAAAGGCAGAGAGTGCAAGCAGAAATTCCAGCTCTACCTTGGGACTCCATTACCTTCGCCAGTCCCGTCGAGAAAGAGCTCGGGATATCCGTTATCTGTTGGAGAGACTACATGGCGTGAGCTCAGGATATAGCGCCTATTGTACAGGGACGGGATGACACAAGCATTGGTACACAGGCGTAGCATCGGTAAGAGGAGATGTCGATGTTTGGAATCACGTTGGCCCAATTTAGCACATGGGCCACTACACGTGATCAGGAACCCTCTACGCAAACCGTCATGCCTTGCTTCCTTTCTCCATCAACCACATTCCCTCTGTTATCATAACCTCAACCTTCTTTTCCATGCTTACCATATGGGTTTATGCCGTACCCTGTGGGAATATTTGCTGCACTGGGAGAACCAGTAACACCGAGCTGGAGAGGACGTCTCCAGGACTTACATTCCCTATTGGGCGTAGTCTGTGAAGCGCGCCGGAACACATCGCCAGCCAATTGGGCCGAGATAACCTTGTTCAGCAGCGTACGTGACACAATCATCCTCCATGTGTTTTCGAGTCTCCCTACAGAGGGTACCGAACTCAGTATATTGCGACATTGTGGAGGACTTCTGCAAAGGTCAATACTTCCCCAATCGTACTGGCAAGCATGTAATTGGCCCCACCACGATAAGCGTCTTGATTGGGATGCACAGTTCGTCTAGGCTGCCCATCATCTCGACGCAGTCTCGTTCTTGTATATCAATATCTACAATCTCTCCCTGTTCTCTCTTCTTTCTTCAGTCATTTCTCGCTTCTCTCACATGCTCACAGTGGTTTTCCTACGCACGACAACTTGTTATTGAAGTTCAATTGTTGTGACCTCCACTTTCCACATATATACCAATTCAATAATCGAAGCTCAGCATCGCCTACCTCAAACGCCATGGATAGCAGGCTACTACTCCTTCTCGGCATCGCCTTCTTGGCCTCCACCACGATATACCTGTTAACGAGCAAACCCAAGCGAAATTTGGTATTGGAACGCCTACATCTTCGTCGTGGGAGATCCTCAGGTGCATCAACTCCGCCACGATCGCTATCACCTGAGAAAGACTCATCAAACACAGCCGGTGCTGAGTATCGCGATGTTTTCCCACCCTCTCGTCGGTTTACCCTGGAAACTGTGGCTCCTGAATTGTTCAAGAAGAACCCCAAGCCAAGCACACTCGACGCAGCATCTGAGGAAAGTGGCAGGCAAAGTGTACCTCTCGACATAGCTTTTGAGCATGCGCATCCAAAAGCTTACACCCCTTGCGAGTTTTCTGCCGAGGAAGTCAAGGCATTGGGCGACTTTCCCGATTATGCTACTTTGAGTGGCGTGCCTCTACCTAAGGCTTATCCCGACTTTGACATCAAAAAAGCACTTCCGAGACCCTACAGGCCATTCCGATGGGTGTATCACCAAACCATGTGTACGTAAAATGTTTCTGCGCTGTGCGAACCCCGCTGACACGATTACAGCGATTAGTAAAATGGAGACGGATTGGTGGCTAGAGCTTGAAAACACCTACGTTCAGCGCATCAAACAACGTCAAGATCTCTACGCACAACATGGCAAAGGTGTTCTTGACATGCTTCCGGGTTCGGAACTAGCATGCAAAGAGCTCATGGAGATGTGTCTGCAGTTTCTGTGTGCCAGATATCCGCAATACTTCAGACTCGACGTGGAAAACATGCTTTTCCACAACGGAATCCTTGGAACAACATCTGATCTCAAGACTACGCCATCCCTCGAAGTTATCCTCAACAATGTGCCCGAAGATTTTGGAATCACACTGCGCGATACCGAGACTGGGTACTACAAGTTCCGTGCTGGCGTCATTTGTAGTGCCTTGGGCTGGAACGTTGCATCTAAGATCGGAATGACATTGCCGGAGATTCACAAGCCGATTCCAGACTACAAAGAAAAGATGCAGTTTTCAATGGACCGGTGAGCCTCGTGCCCCCTCCATCTTTGTGCCGAACAGCGTTAATTCCACTGCAGTTACTTCGCGAAGAAACCAACGGACAAATGTATCCAACGCGGCTCATGGGGTCTAGAAGTAGATCAACCCCTCTACATGCCCCCAGGCTCCCCTCACGAAGCTCTCCGAGCAACACAAATACCGAGCTTGACGCTATCTCAATGCCACCTCCGCGTCGACTGGCAGACCCTCCGCCGCCTTCCTCTCTCCGGTGCCATCGTCTTCAACTTCAAGGCACTCTTCACACCCATTGAGAGCTTCCGAGACGAGCCGTATATTCCCTCACTCCTCTTGAGAATCTGCAAGGACGGGAAGAAGAGTCTGATGGAGTATAAGAACACATGGCATGTTGAGCATGTCGCACTCCCCGAGCTGGAAAAAATGGAGAAGGAGCAGATTGAAAAGGGCTTGATTGAGAAGGATTGGGAACCGCATACACTTGATGAGAGTCCGTTCTTTCCGGGGTGGGAAGAGAAGTGGCATCGTGATCAGGGCTTTTGAGTTGGAACGTGATTGAGAACTGAGGAGCAAGATATAACAAATTAGTATCGTGGAGGCATGGAAATGAAGATCCTCATCTTTTTCATATCCGATTCTCATAACCATCTGAAAGTTTGATCGCAAAACATCCTTGTGGCCGAGAGGCAGTAAGTGAAGTAGCGAATTTTTGTAGTCAAGCCCCATGTGAATGAGGTTTTTACTTTCGAATCACTCATGGCAATGATGGCGATTTATGAGCTTGTTATATTCAAGCACCATGTCAATATTGAAAGGAGAATCTTTTTGCGGTCGTGTGGAAGAATTCGTGTTCTGTCCAAGATCAGGCTGATCTGGGGTGCTTAGACGATGTCTTTGAAGGAAAACTTTTGCAGTGCGGAAAAGAGACGATCTATTCCCTCATCTCAAGACGCAGGTACCTTGAGACAACAAGATCGATTTTGTGAATGCGGCGAGAGACCCTGAGAATCCGTGGCAAATTATGTCAGCCTTGCTGTGGCGTTTTTGGTGACGCCTCGGTCCACTGTCATGTGGGCAGGCAATTTATAACGCGTCCACGTCGCGTTAATTCCATCGCTGTTGGCAGTTTCAGGCGGGACCCTCAAACCCAAAACAAATATAAAGCCTGCCAACATCATTCCTGCTCCCTCCTCACTCAAGTTTTGCTCCCATTCACCTCTTCTCGCAAAGTTCCATCACGCAAGCACCATCACAATGCCGTCCAAGATCGAAGACCTCCAAGATGACGTACCAAGCAATATCAACCCGTATAAAGTCCTCGAGATAGAGAAGAGCGCGACCCCGGACCAGATCAAAACCGCATACCGAAGATTGGCGCTGAAACATCATCCAGGCAAGCATCTTCATCTAATTCAGTGCACCTTCATCACTAACTCCAAGCGCAGACAAAGTATCAGAAGACGACAAGGAAGAGGCCAAAGAACTCTTCCAGAAAATCTCCTTTGCATACGGCGTTCTCTCCGATCCTCGAAGGCGCTCGCGATACGATACGACTGGTCTAACAAATGATACCCTCCACCTCGATGATGAAGACGACTTCAACTGGTCCGACTTCTTCCGAACTCAATTTGAAGACCTGGTGAGTGAGGACAAGATCGCGGCGTTCAGGGCAGAATACCAGGGTAGTGAAGAAGAGAAGCTCGACGTTATCGCGTCCTATGTTACCAACGAGGGCGATATGGACGCTATCTTCGAGGAAGTCATGCTGAGCAACCCTCTTGAAGACGAAGAACGGTTCCGAAAAATGATCGACGAGGAAATCGATGGAAAGAGAGTGGAGGCTTATGATGCATACATCAAGGAGACAAAGACGAAGCGAAAGAAGCGTGTTGCTGAAGCTAAGAAAGAGGCCAAAGAAGCGGAGCAGATGGCGGAGGAGCTTGGCGTCAAAGACAAGCTGTATGGCAATGGCAAAGCTGGTGCGAAGAAAGGCAAAAAAGGCGAAGAGGACATCAGTGGGCTTGCGGCAATCATCCAGCAGAGGCAGAAAGAGAGATCCAACAACTTTTTGGCTGATCTGGAGGCCAAGCATCAGCCGAAGAAGAGAGGGAAGAGAGTCTTAGAGGACGAACCGCCAGAAGAGGCGTTTGAAAGGACAGCAAAACGAATGGAGAAGAATAAGAAGAGCAAGAGGGTTGCTCCAGCTAGTGTGGAACCTGATCAAGAAACAGGCGAGAGACGATCAAAGCGTGTGAAGCGGTGACGTCGCTTGGTCATACGCAAGTCTGGATTATGGGGAGCATGCCTGGGATACCCAAATTGGAAGCATCAGGATGGAATTGGGCGATTGCATCTTGAGCAAGGCGTTATGGGGTTCTCTTCACTGACGATAGGAGGTACGGGTACGTTTGAACAGGCACAGGTTGAGACTCCTGCTTGATGTTATTATGCTGCTATTATGCTGCATTTTGATATGCGACCAATCTTTCCTTTGTCAAACGTTCTCGCAACCAACTTGGTTTATATAAGATAAGATACACATCGAGTTCGCTCAGTCCATGTCACTTCTGCATTCTCCACGAATAAGCTTGTTGGGGTGGTTGTCTTGAACGCTAATTTCGAATGTTCACGTCCATGTTTGCAAAGATGTCATCCGAGAGTACCATGATTGAGCGCAGACGAGGCTGAGAGTTAGGCTCCCTTGACACCCGCGGGCTTATGATATCACCCGCCGACCATTTCCCATGCAATTGCCGAGCATTGAGGGCCTCCGCGGTGGGTACACCGGGCGGCAATCGTATGGCATGCCTGGAAGGCCTGCAAAGTGAATCCGGATCCTGTTCCGTAAATACTTTGCGAGCTTCCCCAGACTGCTTAGCCGCAATATACAAGTCAAACAGCCATCCGAGCGTTCGCCCATCTACCCTTCCGATCGATCATACCGCGAAGACCGTGCAGTGGACGTGGACGTGGACGTGCTTCCTGGGACCTGGAGCACTTGGACCGTGAAACGATGGCAGGACCTCGTACCAGGGATCAGTGTCTCTTCTCCACACGCAAGATTGGTAGACATGGACGAAGAGGGCAGGCTCCTACTCCGACGACAATTGATTTCCTGAGACGAGCAGGTCCTTTCTCCTTCCTGCCTGCTCTCACTTCCCTCCCGCCGATTGGCTCCGTTGATTGCCCTCTACCGGCGGCCCCCCCCCCCCCTAACTTTGCTGACTGCCCCTCGGTTGGCGCTGGCATGTACTGGCATCTGCAGAGAGCCACTGCCCAAATCCATCGCACGATTCCTAGACAGTACAACAACTCCACGCTCCGTTGACGAGCGGCTTCCACCAAGGGCGCTGCTTTGTGTTGCGCTTGGGGCGAAGGTGCTTAAGCCTGGGCGGGAGCTTCGCCTTGCAGGTGAGGGGTTGAGGGTCGACTCGACTTCGAATCACCAACCTCCGCCTTATTACTACCATCGACAGACACGAACCGGCACCTATCCTCACTGAGCCAATTGCTCCCTCATATATTCGTATACCTCACTGCCAGCACCCTAGCTCCGGTCAAGGCCCTTTCTCCCACGCTGTCCCTCGAGTCTTCCGTCCCTGACCTCTATCTCTGCCCGTGGTTGCGCAGCGTCGGCCTTGCTGCCCACCCACCGTCAAGCTCCCCGGACAGTGCGAAGCCTGTATCTCGCCTCCATCGGTACTGGTTTCGGATTGCTGCATAGTTCCGAAGCGGTAACGCGCAACAGCCATTGACTGTGTGCATCAAGAAGCGCGGGAACGGACAGGATCAGGCTTGAATTGCAGCTGAGTCCTATCGGCGCGGTTTGACCTACGCACAACGCTTCTATGCCATCTCTCAGCAAGCTTCTAGGCAAGAAGCGGACGAAGGACTCGTCTGGTCCCAACACCACGGAGGAATCGCCTGCCACGTCGCCAATCAGAGACACTTATCAAGGCCAAACACAAACAGCTCCAGCTTCTTCGCAACCGTCCACCATCGACACCCAGATCGCAAAGTCGGACTTCTCAGAAACCGCTACCAACTCTTCCACTACCACGAAAGCTCAAGACTCCGTGTTGAAGCCCGAAGACGCTTCCATGAACGCCGTACAATCATACCCGTCGCCCCATGCGGCACCGGCAGGTCAGGGGCATCAGACCACTTCGAGCATACAAAACATTCTCAACCCGGATAACAGTGGCTCAAATGGCAGTGTGCCGCAGCCCTCACCCTCGACACCGCGGTCGACCAAAGGCAAATACACTCTTACCGACTTCACCATACAACGGACGTTGGGCACTGGCAGTTTTGGTAGAGTCCACCTGGTTCAATCGAAGCACAACCAGCGTTTCTACGCCATCAAAGTGTTAAAAAAGGCTCAGGTGGTCAAGATGAAGCAGGTCGAGCATACGAACGACGAGCGAAGGATGCTACAGAAAGTCAAGCATCCGTTTCTCATTACTCTCTGGGGAACGTTTCAAGATTCAAAGAATCTGTACGTGGTGATGGACTTTGTGGAAGGAGGAGAGCTGTTCAGTCTGCTACGGAAATCACAGGTTCGTTGCTGTAATATGGCGAGACTGGGACACATTGATACTGACCGCTCTAGCGTTTCCCAAACCCAGTCGCCAAATTTTATGCCGCCGAAGTCACATTGGCGCTCGATTACCTACATAAGCAAAACATCATTTATCGCGATCTGAAGCCTGAGAACTTGCTGCTCGATCGGCACGGCCATTTGAAAATCACCGATTTTGGATTTGCCAAAGAGGTCCCAGATATCACATGGACGCTTTGTGGTACTCCTGATTATCTTGCGCCGGAGGTCGTTGCTTCGAAGGGATACAACAAGTCTGTTGATTGGTATGATCATTTGCTGGAAAATCAGAATAGCACAGACTGACATCATCAAGGTGGTCTTTAGGCATCCTCATTTTCGAAATGCTCTGCGGTTTCACGCCTTTTTGGGACGGTGGCTCGCCCATGAAGATCTACGAGAACATCTTGAAAGGCAAAGTCAAGTATCCGCCGTACATTCACCCCGATGCACAGGATTTGCTCATGAAACTCATCACGTCGGATCTGTCGAAACGGCTAGGCAACTTACATTCCGGGTCCAAAGGCGTAATGGACCATCCGTGGTTCGCCGAGGTCACGTGGGAACGACTTGAGAAAAAGGACATCGATGCTCCCTATGTGCCCCCTGTCAGGGCTGGTGTCGGCGACGCCAGTCAATTCGACAAATATCCTGAGGAGACAGAAGCGTATGGTCAAGGTGGTGACGACGTGTCAGTCTCGAATCTGCCCCCACATCTAGTAGGGACTTCAGCTGACCCGTCCTACAGGCATGCCAAACTTTTTGTAGAGTTTTGAGTAGGCCTTCACCGACCTTGCCTTACGACAATGTCTCCCATGGACTGAATCCGAGTCTTTTGGGAGGTCAAGCATATACAGGTCCTTTCCCGACCGACAATTCGTCCTCGCGCGCCCCTTCCCATTTGATTCCGACTATGTCATTCTTATTCGTACTAGTAATGAATGTTGTTACTGCACCACTACTACTTCATCCGCGGTCATTGAGAGTCATCACCGGAAAGTAGATCGAGTTGGATACGGAGATTGTTGATGCTGCCGCTGTTGTTGCCCATGTTGCATGTTGTCTTGGACAAGTATTTGTGTTCTGATTGTTCGCATCGCACGCAAGCACTCTTTTTCTCCGTCTCTCTCTGGTTGGATGATTTTTCTCTCTTGAACGACCCTCTTCCTCTTCTTCTCGTTGTTTTGTTGTTGATTGAGCTGAATGGAGGGGATGAAATGGACAGTGCTACGAGGTTTGGACGAGACTGGGACGAGTCGACTGAACGATGTACATATATTGAGCAAATGAAATGTTGCGCTTGTCTGATGTTTGAGTGGGCTGGTTTCTGTTTTTTGTTTCCTTGAAAACCTAGGCACGAAGGTTTGGCTTGGTGCAGCGGTAGGTGAGATACAGATACAGATGCAGATGCGCTTTCGATTGTTTGTCCTCTCTCTCTCTCTCTCTCTCTCTCTCTCTCTCTCTCTCTCTCTCTCTCTCTCTTTGGGGATATCATTGGCGGGGTGCGTGGTGGTTTGCTGCAGCTGCAGCTGCAGTCTTCCCAAAAGGGGCGATTACGAATCACTGGCACTTGGTTGATGAGGTTTTGTTGGTTGGTTGGTTAGCTGGTTGGTTGGGCGATTCCTTTTTAGAGTGGAAGGATGTACAGGTGGGATTGGGGCTTTTTTTTATCCTTTTTTCTTTATCCTTTTTTTTTTTCTTTGTCTTTTTCCTTTTCTCGGTTTTCCTTTTTTCTTTTCTTTCTTGTGGGGGTTGAGGGTGGGGTGGCTGGCTGGGTGGGAGGGAGGAGGGACGGGCGGAGGGAGGGAGGAGGGAGGAAATGTGAGTGTTTGTGTGAGTAGTTGATTGTGGGGATGGGAGGGGGTTGGTTGGACTTGGACTTGGACTTTGTGTTGGTGTTGGGTGGTTGCTTGGGGGCGGGGATGGGGTTTTGTGGAGTGTGTTGTAGGTGTGTTTTTTCTTCTTCCCTGGGAAGATGGAGATGGGGTTGGAGATGGGGGCAGGTAGTAGAGTAGTGGATAGAATTGGTGTGAAGATGTCGGCGGAATCTTTCCTTGACGATATTTGGTTGCTGTGCTGGCGGTTCGTTTTGGTTTGGCGTTGATGGGGCGGTCTCTTTTTCTTTTTTTTCTTTTTTTTCTTTTTTTCTGAGGTATAGGGACTGTTGATTCGTTTCCTTTTTACTGGCGAAGTAGAGATTGTGAGTGTGGGCGGAATACGATTACAAAGAGGGCACTGGTCAGTGATGTATCCCTTGATTACCGCGCTCCGGGTTTGGGCCTGGCTGGGACTACGATCTTATCTCGATTCTACTTCGCGTCGGTTTGTACTGGTGTGGTTGATTCGGTAGACCAGTTTTCGGTGTCGATGAACTCCTAGTATTGATTCAACAATCAGCGTCCTGCAGTTTTTGCAATGATCGGCTTGTCACAAGGCTACCACGCTCACTGTCACGAAGACACTGGTGACTAATTCATCGAAAATGGCATTTGCGAAAGAGTAAAAAATTGTTGGAAAAAGGACCGTGGGTATAACGAATGACTTGCTCAGTCCGAACTCCTCAGATATCATATCCTTTTTGTTCCCTCTTCTCCTCTGTAAACATCCTGTTGCTACAATTTCCGGATCCTGTCGTTCGCGCTATCAACCTCATCATCAACGGCTCACGATTTCTTGACGGTTCGCTGTGGCGTGGGACTATGCTCGGCGCGCATGTCCCATACCAGGCATATCAGGCATACCAGGCATGCCAGCCATAGGTGGGTTGCTAGGCTGTGGTGGAGGAGCCTGACGCCTGGCGTGCCCGTGACCCATTCCTGTATCGGACGGAGGGGGGTTGCTAGGCTTTGGTGGAGGAGCCTGTGCAAAACGTCTCTCCTTGCGAGTCGGAGGGCTCTTGGGCTTAGGGGGGCCAGATGGGTTTGGCTTTGGCGGTACGGCTTGACGACGTCGCGGGGGCGAGTTGGACTTTGGCCCGGAATGGTCGTCGTCGCCGTCTGGACCGTGAGCCTTGCGTGCGACAACTTGCACTAGCTTTGAGTGGTCATCTCCGGTGCCTATTTTAAGTGTTAGAGATCTAGGTATACGCAGTAATTGAGGGACTAGGACTGACCATCAGGCCCGTGGCGCGCCGCCAGAACTGCGTCGTTCTTGGTTGGCTCATGAGGCTGTCTAGCCTCAACGCCATTTGGCGAACGGCGAACATTAACGGCGTCAATATAGTCTGGGAGATTCTGATAAGTTCTCTACTCAGGTACAACAAATAGGCGAGAGTCCACTCACTGGCCGAGGCAGCTGATGCCAATGCAACGATAGATAGAAATTTCATGTTGACTTTTGTATCAAAGATTTGTGAGTGAAAGCTTGGTAGTAAAGTGCTCGAATGAAGAACTGACAGATACCGGCTACCAGTATTATATACCTGCTCTTGCTTCCAAATATACATTTACCCTTTAAGGGCAGAGGGCACTGCGAACAGTATCCTAGATGGTCGTAGTCATCGAGTCTCGAGATGATCCCCTTGGGATAAGATGATTTGCTGTCATGGCGGCTCTAATTGCCGTTTCGTCGTGAATATGATTGTTGTAGCGAGCAGATTGAGGGCGCTTCGCGCTATCTTGCTAATATTCTCCGCAGCTTGACCTCGATTGGAGGGCACGGATAGAGGCTTCGTAAGGGAGACGTACGGAAGATGGCTGAGCGAAGCACCGCATGTGTAATTGCAACAGTGCGTTGGGGTTAATCTTGCTTCGTCTGGTTTCGGTGACGATGAAACAATTGGGAGGGAGGTAGGCCGAAACGTGCACTGTTCGTTCTCCACAAAACGCTGGACATTTCTGATTGGAAGGCTGTTTGCCTTTGCCACATGAAACGACGCCAGAGGTCTCTTTTTGGAGAATTGTGAGAAACAGCCCTAGATCATAGACAGGTCAACTCAAACAAGAATGACATCTGAAGAGGCCAAAACCTCCATAGCCAGGTCAGATATTCATTTGGGATTCTCCCCGTATAGAGCAATTATGGTTCCATCCATCCTTTCGATATATTTCAGCGTAAAGGCAAGTCGGAGTGGCAAACGAAAGATGCTGGCGAATTGAGGACGCCACCTCAGCGTGAATGAAAAAGGATAGGTATTGGGAAATTGGTAGTTGCGGATGACGTCCGAATGTGAGGGAACTCTTAATGACGCGTTCGGAGATGTCTCGAAGAAGCCCAGTTTTCACGCGAGTCCGTACCGAGTAGGGTCTGTGATATGCTGCGATCCTGGTCTGGCCAGCAGTGAAACGGAACAGCAACGGATCTCGAGCCTCGTACAAGACCCCGTTGCTGGAAGTCTCACTGGTCAAGCGAAGTGAGAGCATCATGTGGACTCACTGAGCAAAGGTTAGTTCCTATGGCTATTAGGGCAGAATGCGATCTGTAACGTCGTTGTCCCTCACGGTTAGGAGAGACCATGTTGTCATTTTCAGCTGTTGCATTCTCAGCTCCAGAATTGATGAGAAGCAGCAAGCGAGCTGTTGTCTTCTTGGAACAGCAGCAGTAGGTCTTCGTGTTGCTAAGCGTCTCGTATTCTTGACAGCCCAGAGCCAGAGGCCTTGCATCGACGGGCGACCAGTCTCTTAGGAGCCCTAAGATGAAGAGTCAGAGGATACGACATGTGCCGTAGAGATTCGAAGGATCGAAGTTGCCAACCAAGGATGATGGGTTGACGTGGGAACTCTTCCCATCGGTTTTGTGGCCGCACTGAATAAGCTAGCTTCTTGGCAATGCGGAAGCTAGCTTTTATAAGTACCTGCTACTCTTCGAAGACTAAGTGCAGCTTGGAAATACCGAATCCGAGTAGATTAAGAAAGAGTCGGAATCAAGTACAAGGAGCTCATTCTCTTCGGCATGTATACACTTCTTCGCCAAACTACAAATCTTTTCCTACTCTACGAGTACTTGTCAACAAGGGAAAAGTCAGAATAGTACGACAGCGGGCTTGTCATTTATATCACATCATCTTCATTTCGTGTAATCGTACATGTCTACAATTGCGATCCTCGTTCCCCGATGATACCTGCCAAGCTGATATTCATGTCGAATCTTCGGATCGTTCGACGCTTGCAGACTCTTGTGGATTCTCCTTCACACCAGTCATACCCAATTCCGGATCAAGAAGTTGCTATTTTCGTTCGCTGTAATCTAGCTTTGATATTGGCGCGCGCTGTTTCTCGATTATAGAGCTTCCGTAGTCGGACACGGTTGGTCAGGAAGCGGTCCAAAGGCGAATCTCTCATGTGCAAGCGCACCAGCATGTTTGCCATGACTCGTCCAGTTATAACCACGTTTTGCTGCTGTCTCTCGTATCTACGCCAACAAACCATATCCCAGATTTGGAACAGTTGGTAGACTTCTCTGGACCGCCTCCTCTGGCCGTCGCGTTTCAGAGCTGCGCAGATTCGGATCCGAGCTTGGGTGAGTGATCTAAAAAAATGGACATCAAGGAGCAATCTGTTGGAGAGAATTGTCCTCACGGTCCATCTTACTCCATTGACGTCGAAAACACGGCTGTAGGCTGTCATGAAGCAGGTCATGACGACGATATCGAACGGCTGCATCTTGGCGATCAAGGACCGGTAAACTTCCGAGAGCAAGGCGACACTGGCTGCGGCTTGTGACTTCAGTACCATTGTATGAGCAGCTTGAACTAGCTTCCCGTGATCGATCGGTAAAAAGCGACTCTGCAAGTATTCATAGTGCTGGAGGACCCCTTTTCGCAGCTCGGCAGGGTCGCAGACCTCCAGACCATGACCACTTTGTGATGTGAGAACCACCTCCGCCTTCGTCGTATCAAAACCGGCACCTTGTGCAGTTCGAATGAGGTCGGCGCCAGATGCTGCGTCGTTTAGATTCAAGCAAGCGGTAACCGCAAGGCAAAGCGAGAGCTCCAACCGAGGGATATTTTGGTGAAGAGAGTCCTCGAAGAGAGCAACAACCTCTTGCCAGTGCTGGAGCGACGATTCAACCTGCATTTGAATATAGTAGGCCTGAGCGCGTTCCAACAGGGGATTTCCCGTAGCTCGAGATTCTGCGTCTTTCTCCTGTGAGATCCAGGGAGCAGTCGATGCCAAAGCCTCTAGTTGAGTGACTTGCTCAACAAGCTTGATTTGACTGCGTTGCTGCATCAAATTCAACCTTTCACGGCCAACGAAGCGGAGACCTCGTGCTGCCACTGAGCAGCGCTCCATAAGAACAAGACAAACATCCTTGGACAAAAGGTGTGGGAAGCTCTTCAGTCCTTTGAGGCACTGCATGAACTGGACGCTTCTTGGTTTGTACTTACTGGCGTACTTTCGAAAAACCATGACGACTGTCTCGGCTCGAATATGCCACTGAGAACCAACCTCTTTCATGAAGGCCAGGGTCTTGCTCATGAGTTGATGGTTCCCATCTGCAAGACAGCTAGATATGACAATGTCAAACATTTGCTGAGTGGGATACGTTCCGGCTTGGATGACAGCCCATTTGAAGAAGTCCAACACATCTTGAGCCTGTTTCTGTTGAGACAGAATGGCCAGAAGATCGAGAATCAACTCATCTCGGATGGCCTCACTCCTCTTCTCGCGGGCCCGCTGCAGGTTACGCTTCACTACTGCCCATTGCCCTTTCCTCGCAAGTAGGACCGTCTCGAAGCGGAAGCCAGCATCATTCAACGTTATCCTGGCTTTGGCATTCAGGTATCGTGCGTCCCAAACGTACTGCTTGACTTCCTCCCATCGGCCAGCTTTTGCGCAGATCGCGATCATTGTGTTTGACAGAATTCCGGCTTCACCTCTCTTCGACTCGGCACTGCGGAACTTGTTAATGTGCTCAAAAAATCTTTGTACGCGGTCAAAATTGTGCAGGCACCACCATGTCTGTCGAAGCAATGCAGCCCGCAGTTTTTCCAAGTGGAGATGGGAAAACGAATTTGACTGTTCCTGTACTGAGTCGAGGAAATCCATGATATCGTCTTCCGCACTGGTCTGAATGGTCGCGGTCCAGCATCGTTGCAATGCGGAAGTTGTCATTTCGAGGTGGAAATAGCGTCGAAAAAGCTGCGCGACTTGAATTTTACGGCCAGCTAGTGTGAAGACCATGGTGTTCATCTCCTTTGCAGTAAACCCTGTTCGTCCGTCGCCGTCCAGAAACACTCGCGCTTGAATGACAGCAGGCGACCGTTGCACAGAATGAATTTTGCTGAAAGAATCGATCGTCTTCCAGAAATTCTTCTGAAGGCCCAATTCGAGGAGCTTTTCTTCAAGAACGCTCTCACGGTCGCAAAACAATGCTCGGAAATGGTTCATCAGTACAGAGTAGCACTGCTCAGAACAAGGTTCCTTCCCGTGAATGATTTTAACAGCCACATCGGCGAAATCGGCAGCAGTTATGGCGCCCCGCTTAAGACGTTTCAAGACCATTTCCAGAATGGGCAGCATTACAACAGAGTTTTTAGAGCACATCTGTCCAACAGATTCAAGGATGATCAAATCAAAGCTACCTCGACATCCTGGTGAGGTGGAGACCTGATGATATAAATCAGGGAAAATCCGGAAAAAATTAGTATCCTTGGGTATTTCTTGGAAAGTATCTGTGACCGCTCGCAAAAGCTCAGCTCGACCATGATCGCTCCGTCCGGCTGCCAGAGCGGCAACTCGGAGGGCACTATCCAGAATGATGCGCGTGAAGCCCGGACTCCACTCCCGAGCTTGCGAACGCCTGAAGGCTGCCAGTACCAGGGGAAAGGCACCAGTCTCATAGAAGATTTGCATCCGGCGCGTCAGGCTGAAGGGGCTATGTGCGAGAATACGTCGACCAAGTTGGAACAAAGACCAAATATTGCCTGGAACTGGTTTGACCGAGACAGCAACCAGGTCCAGAGCTTGCAGAAAAGAGGCATAGAGGTACTCTGACCATGGTAAGTGAGCTCTGTGAGTATCCCACAACGTGCCAATGGTCCAAAGATCTCCAGAACGAGCAGCTGCCACTAGAAACTCTTCAAACTCTTTCTTCTTGAGGCCATCATCGTGAGCCGTGATCATGGCTTCAAAAGCTTTTCTGGATTTGATTTTTTCTTCCCTTTGCTGTGCCTTTGTCAAACCCGGAGATTGAGGTGAAGATTTCTTGGTGCTTTGGGCTTTGAGATAGCCCAAAGTCGTTGGTTGTGGAAACGAGGCAAGTCTGCGTACGTCGCTCCGTGGTCGTTGCCGAGAGCGTGGGATCGAGGTTGAAAAGTCCCGGCGAAAGCCAGCAACGAAGCAATTTGGCAGGGGACGGCTTTTCTTTGTGTCGCTGCGCCCTCTCGGCCGTGATCTTGAAGTGGTGGTAAAACCACGGGCTCTAATTTCGTAATGATATTCCTCTTGCCCACCTCCTCTTCTGACGGGCTCTCTCTTGACCACACCCTTTTTCTCTAGATGGTGAACATAGTCATGAAAATTGGGGAGCGATGTATGGGCGGTTGTTGTTGGCGAGGAAGTCGGCGTGGGGTTCCGCCGATGCATAAATTCCTTCAGCCTCTTGCCATTGTCTCTGATGCGGGAGAGTCTGCATATCTGCCGCCGTTGCTCCTCGAGGACGAAGGCAGTTGCACCGGCGGCGGTGCCAAAGGAGCCATACAGGGCGAGCCATCTCAGAAGGCGGAGGGCACCATTGGATGGCGGCTTGAGACGAGTTTGGAGCATGCCAATGGTTTTCCATGTTTGCGAGATCAAGCCATGCAGCAGGGAGGGCGGTGCCTGGCCATGTAGCAATTCGGGTTTGCAAGTCTTGATGTCGAAGATGAGACCTAAGATGTTTTAGTTTACGCCGAGAGGCAGCAAAAGCTGTCTACTCCACCAGAGCCAAGGACGCCTCGAAGCGTGGAAACTCGTTCTAATGCTCTAGCGCATGATAAATTACTTACTACTGCTCTCACCCCAAAATTTATTGCTCGCCTATGCCCATGCCCATGCCCATAAGGTACCACTACCATCTCCTCCACCTCCCAAGCCAGACTGTCGTCTTCGCACAGCAAATGAAGACGAACAGCCCATCACCCAGTACGCTTGATCTCTAATGCTTAGGACGCGCCTCCCTTCGCTGGCCACCGCATGCCTACGCAGAAGCCTCACAACGTCGAGGCCGACCTCACCGCAAGCATTCGACAATCTCCTCGGACTGCTCCCGCTTGCACATCCAGGCCCTGGCTCCAAGCTGCCTTCGCTCCGGTGGGACTACGATCTCGATGACCACAGGTCGCTTCCCCGCCTGAGAAACGAGAAACGAAAAGCCAGACCACTGCCAGAGCATCAACCACATCTCGAGGCTGAACCAGATGCAAGTATAGCTCCGGGCCTGTTCATCGTGGGCAATGATGGCGACCCGAACAAACATCTCATCCGCCGTTTCAACGTGTCGTTGCAGTGCGCGTACATAAGTCCTTACCACGACTACCACCGCCAGACCTTGATATCGTGCTACCAGGCACTTAAGCGCGACGCTCCACACGCCTTCGCTGACGTGACAACTGCCGCCTGGATTCTTCTATGGCGGGCTCAGATACCTTTTCGTCCTCTGGATGCCGATCGCCTTACAGTTCTGGAGATGCTTCACGAAGACATGAGGGCTCATTCTAATGCTCCGTGCGCTGATACTCAAAAACTTTACCGCGACATGTTGGACTTGGAACAGCTTGCAGAAAATGGGAAACAGGACGAGGCAGTGGAGCAGTGGACCCTGGCTAAGCACTATCTCAACATCGGGCAAAAGGGGCGCAAATCGTGGATGGAGCTCGGAGCTCGTCTGTACGCCATGGCTGGAGACATCGATACTGCCAGCTCTTACGCTGAAGATATTGTGAAGCGTTATAAGCTCATCGACCCTCGTCTCCGCTTCTTCTCCATCTGGCGCAATGCAGAAAGCAAGGAAGATGATGCATATCGAAGAGCGACAGCCATGTACAAAGAGCTAGTCCATGGCCGAAAACGAGCATTCAATCCCAGTACAGACGACTATCACTCGCTCTTTGCGGCTTTTGTCAAAGGTGGACACATACAATTTCCGCTGGAGATACTGAAAGACGTCGCGAAGGACAAACGGCTTAGTGATGCCGGCCTACGCGTACATGCTCTGCGTAGCATGTCCGACAAGTTGCAAGCCGTATGTCCGGATCGCAAGTCGCTGAATGCCGTGTCTCTAGCATGCCTAGGATTTCTGCCCCCGGAGTTTCGTATGGAAGAGCTGTTCAAAAGCTGGATGTACTACGCGCAGCGATTTGGGTCCCCAGGCGAAGATGTTTGTGCGCAGATCGCCGAACTCATGTTCGAGCGCGGAGATACGCCTGATGCGCGCCATCTGAACATTCTGCTCAAAGCCTGGTTCGAGAACAGTGGCCAAGACATGACGGGACAGGCGGAATCCGTCGCCTGGGGCATGATCCACAAGCGCATGGAAACAGAGGAGAGAGCGCAATTGGACGGCAAGTATCCTAGGGCCAATCTGGACAATGTGCCAGCTTTTCTGCGACGAAGAATTCCATCTGCCATTGCATCTACTTTCACGCAATTGGCTGGCGGCTATGCCAGACAGGGCAAGCAAGAGTATGCATTTTACGTACTGAACCTGCTTGCTAATTCCGACATCGCCATGGACAAACAAGCGCTCAGGGCTGTGATACAATTGCATATCACCATGGGCGAGCCGATCAAGGCGTGGCACGTTTTTGTGAAGATTCGCGACGCCCAACCATCTGCCATTAATCTTCACACCTACTTCGACCTTTGGAGAGGTATGGTCAACTTCGTTCGCTCTCTGCGTAAGCAACATGAAATTGTGGGTGAGCCGGGTCAACAATGGCATTTGAAAATCAGGAAATCCTTCGAAGGCATCAAGTACCCGAACCCACGCTCGCTATTTTCTGAGATGCTAGATTATATGTCAGATGCTAGCTTCAGATCGCATCGAAAAGAGCAGCCAGACCGTATCCCTCGCAACTTGTACAATAGAGTAATCGGCACCATGCTATTTACCGGCGATATTCTTGGCGCCACGATCGCGATGGAGATTATGAGCAACTCGGTTAGACTTTATCCAACGCTGACCACGATTAAGATGATTGTGCAGTACACCGCTGAAGAAGCCAAGAAGACGGAGGCAAAGCAGGGCATCAATGAGCCAATAAAACATTACAACAACATGGCGTATGGCGTCCTCGAGTACCTCTACCTCAACCTGGAGCAACACAAGGGAGGGCGAATACCAAAGGTCAGCGACCTTTATAATGAAGGGATGATAAGACTATATGGAGAGGATATCCTGGCTACATTGCTCAAATATCTGCGCCTGTTGATGGTGCGGTATTGGGGTTCTGAGGAGTTGGTTGATAAATACGAGTTTGCCGCCAGATCTCAGATGGTTATGTCCACGATGGAAGCGATGATGGGTCGGAAGATGGAAATTTGGGGTTGAGACATGGGTTCTTGCAACTTTGCTTGAGAGATACTTCGTCTTCCAATGCCTAGTTTGGGTTTATGTGGTCGGTCTCTCTTCGAGGTCACCATTGCTTCCATCAAGGCCGTTGGTATTCAAATGGCCTATGTGTTTGCCCACCTTGATGACGGGAACAAACTCCTCACCGGACTTCTGCATCATTCCTCTCGCTATCCGAGTCCCACGGGGGACGCAGATACAACTCTTCAGTGAGTCTTACGCAACTCAAGATCGATGTCGCTATATTTCTGACAGACACAGTTTTCAATATTGCCGGAAAGTTTTTCGATGTAACGCTCAGACGGGCAGAAATTGATGCGATTAAGGGCGACAACATCGTCTCCGATGAACAAATAATCGCACGCTGGATGAGAGGGCTGTCCTACGTAAACGGAGTTGCGAGCACGAGAATGGAGCCACATAAAAAGTCACCAGTTCATCCGGTTTCCGAGGAAGTCAAAGATTTGACACGACGCATTCAAACGGTGGACCTGACTTCAAGATACAGAATTGGGACTCAAGAGGAACGAAAGTATGGACGAAAAGATGAGAAGGAATCGCCGACAAACTATCATCATCGTCGAAGAAGTACATGCATCAGTCATTCGTTCATCACATGTCTAGAAGACGTCCACCTCCACCACTGCTAAATCTTACAAAGCACTTCCAAACTCTTGCTCGTCTCCTCCTTGCTATCTCGCACTAACTTTGCAATGTCTCGAAACTCGGTGATGCTCGCGTCACCCATGCACTCATAGATCCACGACTCACTGGTTGTCACCACCGCACCCTCGGCTCTCAAACGCGCCAGGGCAATGGATACTTCCTCCTTGTTACAGGACGACACGCCATCAGCCAGGACATATACTTTGTGTCCTTGAGCGAGAAGATCGAGTGTTGTTTGGGTTACACAGATGTGCGATTCTATTCCTACGATCACGCAGCTGAGGAGTTGAGTTGAGGATGTACTGGCCGTTGTTGTTTGGCCTATCTGCTGAGTTGTCAGGGATGAGATTGCTTTTTGGACCGCCGGTGTCAGCATGGAGAAGAGGGTTTTATCGTCGTGCACTGCTGTTTGGTAGCCTGATGGGATGTCGAGATTTAGCTCTGGACAGGTCGGACCGAGTTTGGATGCTGATTGGGTCGTTGCTAGGATGGGGATGTTGAGGATTTGTGCTACGGGGGATCGTTAGAAGAGTTGCGTGCTGGATTTGTATGATTTGGGAGGGTGGTTGGTCGATTAGATGTTGCATGCCTTGTGTGTAGGAATATGTGTAAATATGATGATTGACCGCGGTTTGAGAGTGGGACGTCTCCTCGATGTAGTTGTAATCAGAAAAAACAGAGACGTACCTGCTTTGATCATCTTCTGCGTTGTCGCGATGACTCTTTCATATTCGTATATTCTGGTTTTTTCCTCCTGGTCAGCGATATGGTACAGGTGACAGGGAGGTTGAGATGGTGTATTTAATCATCAGGCTGGAAGGGGTGATGCGAATCATAATCGAGTCTTCCTCATCGTAGAATTACCCAATACCTGTGCCCGAGAATGGTACGTCGAGATTGTTTTGCTCTATCTTGAACGATGCATGTACATTCGAGACATGCCATTAAAGCAGAAATGGCAGGAACTGAGCAAAGTGGGGATCTCTATCTCAGCACTCCTGGGAAGAAAATGGTTCGCTACTTGTTGCGAGTGTCATGTTCAAATGTCGATATGAGTGGGGGTGTTGGTAGGTAGCTACGAATGAAATGCAGACTTACGCCGGTCTGAATTTCTCTTGGAGATCGCAGATACTATGAGAAAAGAGGGATCATCAGCAAGCCTTCCTTGTGTTGGCGTTCAAATTGTCTATATTCTTTTCAGGGCTTTTGCCTGTTCGGCATATGTCGTCTATTTTAGGGGTTTGCCCGATTTGGGAATTCACTCCTCGATTCGTTGAAGATTTTTTATTTTTAATTGTGGAGTCGTTGTCTGCTTGATGATGTAGTTGAGTTTGGAGGTGCATATAGCAACTCTTTTTACCGATGGGCTGGTTTTTTCACGCTTGCCAAAGCTGCAGCCGAGTCGTCATCGTGGCACCGCATGAAGATGGTGGTTTCCTTTGTTTTGTTGTAGGATGCTGGTGATTAGTGGTGTAATCTGATGGCTATGGCTATCTTGGGTCCCAAAAGAGATACTGGTACGTACAATAATGCTGGATTCACTATCAAAGGCAGCTGTCAGTGAGCCATCCCAAATTGATGTCGTTGTCACTCCGTTCGGAGCGGTGGAGATGGGGTCTTACATATCCTTCTGGCTGGAGCTGCCATTTTGTTGGTTGTTCTCGGAGATACTTTAATGGTTGTTAGTGGGAGATTGATGAATGATTTCTTTGTTCAAGGTTCTGCAGCATTGAGACCGAAGATCAAGACGAGATTGAAATGAGGTGTATGATCGGATCATGTTGCATGAAATGCGGGGATGTGGAGGAGTCAAGGGGTCATGAAAAGTCACGTGTCGTCGGCATTTGATTTGAAGGACTTCAATGCCTGGCCATCTGATATAACAAGCCTCTGGGTAATCGTTCGGTCGTGATGGTGAGGCAGACAGGATGAAGAGTCTGTGTATGCTCTGATCTTTGCATTTCTGACTATT
Organism: Venturia carpophila; assembly: GCA_014858625.1. NCBI lineage: Eukaryota > Fungi > Ascomycota > Dothideomycetes > Venturiales > Venturiaceae > Venturia > Venturia carpophila. The sequence continues at coordinate 400,815 of JACTAK010000010.1, forward strand.
CTTTATCTTTCCCAATGTAGTAAGTAGTCGCCAGTTGACGGTTGATCAATAAAAAGATCGTTTCAATATCGGCGAATTTATATCCATGGCGCTCGGATCCTGGACTTAGAGATCGGCCATGGCCAGCATAGCAGAACCATAACTCACCCACAAGCAACAAAACTGTAATGATAGCAATGTCCATTCCCTTCAAGATCGCGGTTAAACTCCTGGCAGTTCTGGGATGCCAGCAGGTTAGCACATTAGACTGCCACGAAATCTGGCCTCCAGGGTTCGTAGCCATCACGGCACTACGGAGGGTCTTGATGCCCGTGGACACCAGACTTTAGAGCATCAGAAGCAATACGTGAGTAGCTGAGGTCTAAAGTAGAACTATTGATCCGTGCATCGCTTTGAGCCTGGTGTTCACGATAGCGGCAGAGTCGTCTGCAAAGGCGAAGAGGAATTCGTCTTGAGATCTTGAGATGACAAGGCTGTCGAAAGAGGCAAAGGTCTAGAAGACTTCCTACTGGGGTCGGCTTTGATTGCCCGTCGATTACTGAGATGAAACGTGTACGCCGCTTCTGAGCACAGAAAATAAACCGATACGAGAAATGGCAGCGTAGGAATGCGATATGCTGGAGTAAGCGCGGGCTCGAGGGCTAAGAAAATATTCAATGGTAGGTACGACATGCTGGCCTCTCGGTGTACAACGCCGGACACGGCCCTTGAATGAACCCTATCCACACATGGGATGGAGGAAGCGAAGAGCTTCCAGACTCGAAGCTGATGTACCAAATGAGAGTGCAGATCATACAAGTAGTTCTAAAGCTCAGTCGGTTCTTGCAAGGGTGTTTGCAAGCCTCGGAGTGTGCTCCTCTCTGTGATTAAACCACCAACAAGAAGGAGTGTACGATGGTAGATTGATGGGCAGTGATTAGGAGGGCACAGATCTGGACTGGAACAGGAGGCTTCTCCACAGTCGGTTGTGGATGGTCGAGGCGCGGTCGAGAATGCAGCTGCTGCCAGGCTTGGGCAGCTCGAAGGGAACAAAGAGAGGCAGCGGACTCGGTGCCGGACAGCGTATTATATTGGCGAGGTGTCCCAATAAACAGAACAAGAATAGCATCCAAGATTGCCTCAGCCTATTCAGGGGTTTCTCCGGACCTTGCACAGTAGTATTGATTGTGGACTTTCTTACTAAGGCTCAACCACGCCTCTACGCCGCCGATTACAGCGAGAACGAGTTACTCCCCACAACTACCGTCACATCTCGACTATCCGAGAACTGTACATACTCGGTGTATACACTCATCCCTATTATTTCCCCGTCTACGAGTCTCCGTCTAGCACCCGTGTTTCTCTCTTGAGCAGCCGCCGTACAACACCCCTCAGCCGCCGTCCAACATCCCCATATTTGGTCTAAAGGCGTGCCCAACGACTGCCATCCGCCCCTGGAGAACTCGCTGGAAGACGCCATCACAATCACACTGTCATCACCTCCACACTGTCGCGTCCGCCACCAGATTCTGACGCTGGACTCCTTTTTGGCTCCTTGGAACCATATTGCACCAGCAACGCAAGCCACATTCTCCTCTCGGCGACGATTGTGTCTCCACAGGCAAACACATCCCACAAAGATCACTTCTCTTCTGCAGTCATCCCCCAGCGCTCCGGTGCCTCAACCGCCATCCTGCCTTTCATCGTGTCTTCGCCAAAGAAATCCCAATCAGATTCGCTGAAAGTGCGACACAACGCTACCCAGGTCAATACCTTGCAGGGCCGTCTGCTGAAAGGTGAAGAGCCCGATGTCAGTAGTCATAATTTCACTTCAGGATCATTTGGCAAATCGCCGATCGCAAAGGGAGGCCTCCTTGGGGACATGGCGAACCGAACCTTTGTACATCCTTTGCCCGCGCGCCCGCCCTTACTCTCCCACCAATCGAACTCGGTGCCATCGACCCCTCATCAACATGCCAAAGAGTTCGTGACACGGTCGAGATCGCCCTCGCCACATGCTGGGCTGGGAGGCAGAAGTCATTCACCACGATCAGTCGTGTCCGACGCGTATGGGACTATGACAACTCTGCCACGAGGTCGGCCGACCTGTAAATACGAGACGGGTGCATCCTACAGCAGGCGAAGGATACAATACGATGTTGGAGATGCTCCACTTGACCCACCCAAGGAGGAACCGAAAAAGGCTTTGGATCCTCATGAGGAGAAGAAATTGACTGGCGACATGCGCGAATTGTACGACCGGTTACTGCCATCCAAAGAGAGCGAACAGAGGAGGGTCACATTCCTTGAGAAACTGGACGGGATATTACGAAAACAATGGCCTACAACGGATTTCAAAGTGCAGTTATTTGGATCTTCAGGAAACGATTTATGCACGAGTGACTCGGATGGTAGGGTTGCAATATCCAAAGGCAGAACAACGCTGATATCTCGATAGTGGATATATGCATTCAAGATCCCAACAGGGGTATAGACAGCATGCACCAATTGGCCGAAGTCCTTGCATCTAGTAGGTCTTGACACAAATACTCACTAATCGCAGACTGACACAACCAGATGGGATGGAAAGGGTTCAATGCATCGCCCAGGCTAAAGTCCCAATTGTGAAAATATGGGATCCAGAGTTGAAGCTTGCAGCGGATATGAACATCAATAACACGGTGGCTCTTGAGAATACTCGCATGATCAAGACGTATGTTGGGATTGATGATCGCGTTCGCCCACTCGCGATGATCATCAAGCACTGGACGAAGCAACGGATCCTCAACGACGCCGGTTAGTAGAGAGATGCAGATGCTTGAATGGCAAAGCTAATACAGGTGCAAGGTCTCGGCGGCACACTCAGCTCATACACATGGACGTGTATGGTGATGAATTTTCTTCAAACACGCGACCCGCCTATATTGCCAGCTCTGCACCAGCTGCCACACAAGGAATGTCTAGCCAAAGATGGAACGGATACAGGCTTCAATGACGATCTCGACAACCTCAAAGGATTTGGCTCTGCGAATAAAGAGACGATTGGAGAACTGCTCTTCCACTTTTTCCGAAAATATGCATACGAAGTCGACTACGGGGCGTCCGTCATCTCTGTCCGACATGGCAAGATCCTGACCAGGAAGGAAAAGAGCTGGGATTTAGCCTCGGGCTCGAAAGAAGGGCAATGGAGATTATGCGTAGAAGAGCCCTTCACTACGACTAGAAATCTGGGCAATTCGGCTGACTACACGGCATGGAGAGGGATACACCTGGAAATTCGCCAGGCCTTTGCCCTGCTCGCGGATGGTGGACAGCTTGACCAGGCATGTGAAGAATACCATTTCCCACCTGAGGAGAAGACCATCTTCAAAAAGCCCGTTGGTGGACCAGTACCAATTATGTCCGCAGTGTCCATCCAGCCGCCTTCGCGGAATGGCAATGGCCGTGGAGGAAGTACGCGAGGTGCAAGGCATAGCGGATCGCGCAATGGCAATGGCAGTGCATACAACGCCAGTGGAAGGAGATCTTCAAGCGGATCTGCCCATGCGCCAACCACATATCTCGGTTCTCCTTTCAGTCCACCACTCCACATGGCTGGTAACGATTACGTGAGCCAGCAACAACTTGAAGCTATTAGGATACACGAACATCTATCTCAACAGGCCCAGCACTATGCTTTGCAAATCGAGCAGCTCAAGCAAAAAATGCTGTACCAGACCAGCCGCATTCAAGCCGCGGAGCATTATCGATCTGTAAGCCAGCATTCAGGGCAAACTAGCCAGGATCACAGCACGACAGGCTCTCCACAAAAGACTCCGTACATGCTAAGCAGGGGCTCCAGTCCGAAGATGATAGGCAGCTCACTCGCTTATCCCGATTTCATGCAACCTGGTGGTCAACCCTTTGACCCTCAAGGCACCTCGACGCAGTTACAAGATGGCACTCGTACGAACCCGTCTTCCCCGTCACTTTCGACCTCGGTTCCATCGCGGCGGAATCCACAGCGTTTATCGGTGTCTAGTGACAGTGTTGCTACGAGGTCGCATTCGCAGCCTGCTCGTGGCATGCAGCAGTCCTTCATGCTCAACCCTGCGTATTCGCAATTTGCCTTGCCGAACTGCCAAGTTCCGCAGTACCAGGCTACTCCTTCTCGGACCACGAGCGGCTCGCAGTCACATTCTGGAATCGAAGGTGGCCCAGACATGCCCATAGGATATGACCCACTGTGCAGAACATCTAGTCTGCCTGTCAGTGCACCCCCGAATAGTTCTCCCAAGGAATACCTAGGCTACTATGTGCACCATGATCCCAGACAAGTGCTCGTGCCGACACAACCACCGCAAATCCCTGTGTTTGCTTTGCCACAAATTCCTCAATACAGTGACCTCGCGCATCGACGACACCGACAATCACAGGACCTGCATCTTTCCTTGAATGGATTTCGCCCTCACATGTCGAGATCGCCTTCACCATTAGGCGGTGGCCACCATCGGACGTTTTCGACGCCTTCGAGACCCGGGGTACCTCCGCTGTCCGCGCCTTTGGAAAAAGTCATCAGCAGATTTGATCGCTCTTCGGACACAACATTCCCTGTTCAGAAACAGCAAGAGCTTTCTCAATCATCCAATGGTCTTTTGATCGTGAACGGATCGTCGTATCCAGAGAGTGTCTCCAATCCTGTGGAGGACGATTCCTCAAGCTCTACAGCTCTGGACGATCAAACCGCCAGCTATTCTGACAGGAGTGACACATGTCCTCCGGATGAAATGAGTACGTCGAATGGACAGCACTACATGCCCGGCCATCTTGCCCAGTCCGAATTTTATCATTCCAATGGATTACCATATCAAACATTTCACCCCGAGACCGAGAATCCTCGACGGTTATATTCTTCTCCGCCGCAGGCTTTTCCAGCGTATGTTGATCATGGCATGCCGGCGTCAAGGTCCACAGCTTCTCAGGAGGAAGAGCCGAGCCTCTCGCCGCGATCGGTTCCATGGACGGCAAATTTTAGCCATAAGCCGGCAATCGCATCCATAGACACATCTCCTCCTATACAAGCTGCGGGAAAGACTGAGCCCAAGACTGCGCCGTTGTTGTCACCAGTTTATGAACATCGCACTCCGTCGCCTACCGCGCAGCGCAGGGCCGACAGCCTGCGCCCACAGTCGCACCTGAACGGCATACACCCACTCGTGAATGGGGAGAGGGGAAAAGAGAATGGGACCCCAAATGGAAGACACAACGGCGTCAGGCAGGAACCTCCGCCTCCAACTCCCGCTGGCAAATCAATTTCGGGCAACTCATTGTCCGGCGATCGGCAGGGCAAAGAGCCCACCTCAAACGGCAATTCCGGCGGAGGCAAATCAGAATGGCAACAAGCGAATGCCAACAAGAAGAAGAAGAAAAACCGGCCGAGATCTCACTCAGGTCCCGTACTTGGCCCCAAGGGCGCATCCTCCACTTCCAAAGCCAATGGTGAATCGATGTCCAGGAACAACTTTGAGCGCAAGGGCGGTTGATGTTGCCACCATCAGCGTTGGTCGAAATCGAGCCAGTTGTGAGTCGCGGCATCAGGTTACGAGGGCTACTGCCGCGGAGTGCTCAAATGATGAGAGGGTCGCCCAATGCAGTGACCTGGAATGATGCAGGCGGTCAAACACAATTGAGTCCACGTCATTTACACGACTAAAAAGCAGACCCGATAACAGTTGGAAATGGAATTCCTCGCCCAAAACTCGCTTACGTACGCCCAGAGTTTGTTCTCATCTTTCCGAATACGCGGCGCTTGGATGTCCGAACGTCATATCGAGAAAAAGAAATGGAGACGCGCAGGGCGTATTGTGAACTTTTGTTATTAATGCCTATTTTTCCATATTCCTTCATTATGCATCAGCGGCATGGGATCAGCAAAATCATAAAAGGATGGATGAATCGCACACGCGCACATTTCAAGCCGGCGTGGTTTGGCGTTTCTGTTTGTGAACCCTCGTTTTTCAGTCTTATGGGCACCAGGCGAGACAGTGGTCGTGGAAACTTTTGGAATAATCTATGGAACACGCTGGTTATTTGTACAGGCTGGACCTTTGGAGGGCATGAAATTCTGCGTTGCTATTGGCGACTGTACGTGAGCCTTTTTCTCTCTTTTGGTGGCGTCGAGTGTCTTGTTTGTCTGTGTGTACATGTTGGTCTTTGTAAGTGTACGTACACGGAAAGGACTTGGATGAACTAGAGTGGAATTGATGAGCGAGAAAAATCGAAATGTCCGGTCTATTGTATGTTCATGATTGGAATCGTTACAGAAGTGATGTTATTATCGTGGAGATGGTTAGGCATGGGGTTTGTACCATTGCGAGCAACGGAATCGTCCGTTTTGTCTTTGAGGAGCTTCAAGAGGACCTTTTGTAAACCGGTCGTCATTCCTTCCTTCCTTCTTGCCCCCTTTTTTTTTTTTTTTTTTTTTTTTTTTAAAAGGACAAAAGGGCACACTGGAATGGAGAACTGCTGAGGAGACTGGGCAGCTTGATGACCCGGTCCCACAGTCCCCGTGATGCGTCTCCTCAATAGCGTGCGTGCGCTATGCTACGACGCTACGACACGGTTTCCTGGATACCTAGGGACGTCGTCTCGTCCTCTTCTCCCCTCCCCCTTTCCGACATCTCCGTCCTGTTACCTACCACACCACACCACACCACACCACCCGCTTTCTCATTGACCATGTATGCGCGGTGAGGGCGTCGACGGGGTGTGGCGCAACGTTTCAAAAGCCAACCAGTTGCGCGGGTTCGCGGTGGAGTCTTGTTGATCGTGTGGGCAGGGTGAGGAGGGTTTCGTTCTGGGGCGGTACTCGGATCTGACGTGGGGGGGGGGGGGGGGGATTTCTGGAACGGAGTCTTGTGGGGGAAAAGGCGGGGGAGGTGAGTGTGGTGGGGGGAGGGTTCAGGACGACGGCGACCATGTTTTTGGATCGCTTGATCGGGATGGGGGGGCCTTTTGTGCCTCGATTGGATTGTCCCTTTTAGTCGGTGTGGCGATTGGGATATGGACCTGATGGCGGGGGATAAGGTTGATAGTGGTAAGCGTGAAAGTAGCCGGACTCCCGCGTTGTAGCGAGCGAAGTTTCGGGCGTGGGTGGGAGAGAGACGGGGATCAGTAAGAGGCAGGGAGTTGTCACCCTCGATTTTTAAAAGTTGGATTTGGGACGGTGGTTGTGGGGATTGGGGGGGGGGGGGGGGGGGTTGTATACTGTTGGGCTTGGGGAATATAAGGTATCTTTTGTTCTTCACCTGCAAAGAGGATTCGCGAGGCGCAACGTGTCCACAAATCAGCGGGAAGAAGAAGAAGAAGAAGAAGAAGAAGAGAAGGCACCTGGGCTTGACCGGGACTATTAAAAGCTCTTGGCGTAAGCTGAGCTGAAACACACTTTGCCGACCGCGATCACGCTGGTCCCGCGTCAGAAACTAGGTAGGTACAAAGGCTCTGTCTCTCGCAAAGTTCTGTACGCCAAAACCCAAATTGCCGACTACCTAAAGCATTCTACGAGCAGCCAGAATACCGGATTCCAAGCGTCCCGTATGGACAGTATTCCGTTCCTATTCTTTCGCAAATCACATCTGGATAGAGTATAAGTATCGAGTACGGCGACGACGACAAGCCCGGCTCTGTTGGTGTTGGCCATTTCCTTGCGAGCCTGAGCGATATGCCCGCCATGGCGTTGGAGCTGTCCGGCGCCAACGCTTTTGACGAGAGGAAGAGGTCGGTCTATGTTGAGTTGCAGAGTGAGCAGGGCAGTCTGGATTTGAGCGAGAGTCCAGGGGGATGTTGAGGACGCCCTTCTCGCTCGAATTTTCCTGAGGGTGGCGCAGTATTCACGCCGCTGTTGCGACTGAACGTATGCGGCGCGACCTCAGTATACGAGCACCAGGTGTGTGTTTGACAGAGAAGGTAAGTGTCGAGGTCGCTGGTCTTGAATTCATGCGGGAAGGCAGCAGCAGCGAGCTGCGGCTTCGGGTTCTGGCGATAAAAAAAAGCGGGACACTTTGATTCTTGAAGAGGACGAGCTGGAGACGCACTATATTGACTACGACGAGAGCAGGTCTTTATAGACTGCGTTTTTGTTGTCAGGAATGTAAGTGTTGGCACTACAGCGAGGGGGATTCTTTGTTGATGATGGGAACGGAGAGGACTCGAAATAGGATTTGGCGATGGATGCATACGTTTCATCCCTCTTTCCCGCTAGAGGTAGAAAGCCTAGGCCGGCGGGAGAAAGCTTGCAAAGAGAACACCCTGAATAAGCGCATACATGACCATCCATCTCACCGTCCATTTGGCAAAGCGCGTCCCTTCCGCATCACCATCCGTGATCTCTCGTGCCAGAACAAGGTACCACAATGGATAACCAGAAGATATCCTCGTGATGATCTGTACGTGAAAAGAAGTCAGAGCCAGAACAGCGAGGGTCAACTGCGGAAGAGCGAGACGAAAGAGCGAGGCGTCTCGGCGTTTGTGTTCAAGCTCATCGGTCGCATCGTTTTTCAAGCCTCGCTTTCGCTCCTTGGATTTCCCGGTTTCCCTGGCCAGATTGCCGTCGCATCGACCAGCGATGGCCATAATCGCAGTCCGGGCCATGGTATACAACATCGGTGCCGCGAGAAAGAACAATGGGATGTTCGACACCGTCCAGTAGCTCATAAACCCAACACCCCTGCACGCGTCAGCCGAATATCCGCACGCAGGTACGTACACCTTGACCAACCAGTATGCTTTCTGCACCCAGGAGTATATACTGGGAGGAAATCTATAACACCAAGGTCGTTTGTTTGCGACACCAGCGCTGCAGTAGTCTCCCCATGCGACATATTGTGGGGTCGCGAACCCGACTCCTACTAGGAGACCTGCGATGACCGTCGCTGGCACTCGGCGAGACGGGAACTCATGCACAGCATCTCGAAGGATGGAGGGGATGATCTTGAAGCTCGTAATGGGAACGCCGATTTGTTCTAGTAGTGAGCATGCCCAAAGACAAGCATCGTGGAGAAGCAGTATCCCGCTAAGTAGACCATTACCCCGAACTGTTGAGGATATGCAAAAGCATATCCCCGCGAGGACTAGTAAGATGTCGTTTCTGATGCTGTAAGATGTCGAATCTGTGCTAAAGGACGACACATAAAGCAATTGTCCGAGAAAGCTGAGGAGCGAGAAGGTTGATTCGCCATACGGTGCGGAAAGGAACAGGCCTGCGGGTGACAAAATGTGGAGTGTGGCGGCCACGAACGCAAAAGTCGATGCATTTTCCTTCTTGCCCAACGGTAGAGCAAGAGCAAGGCGATGCAAAACGAACACCGACAGCAGGTGGCTGATGTTGGCAAGAATGATGCCATGGTAGGTGGTGTTGAGGAGGGTCGGGTTCGTCAGCTGCACGCCTGGGAGTCTCGTGTTAACGACAAGGGAAGATTCACAATGCCAGTCGCAGATCAAGAAACACGAGTCCAAAAATAAAACGTTTACAGAAACACCTTCGGTCTTGGACCTTCATTCACACAGGCAATGCCACGAAGGATTACAGGATGACGCCTCTGTTTGCAAGAAATAGAGTGAAAGTCTAGTCAAGGGCGATGTGATATCTGGTTGATGCAACTGATGAACGAAGAAAAAGACTCACGTTTGGCAAGGTAGGCGATTGCTCGCGTAAAGCCCCAACCGAAAGCCCACTCCTGCTCAAACTGATAGCCTCGTTCGGCGCTGGAGGCGAAGTAGATGCCGTCCCAGCGTGTCAGCTTTTGCGCAAGCCGACCGCTGATGGTCGTCGTGCTAAGCAAGGTGGAGTTGACACCAAACCCACGAAAAAGGAGTTGGGTGGACGTGTCGTAACCTGGACCAGGACTGAGGATTGCAAGAGTCAGAAGAAGCCCTTTCCAGCCGGTGAAGATGGTCAGCAACGACGCGAGTCGATTGTGCTGAAGGCGCAAAATGGCTGCGACCATTATCGCGTCGCATCGAAGTGTTGAGTGGTCGTGGTCGGTGGTGGGTTGACTACCGCTTTCAGTGGTCCTGTCCAACGCTCTCCTGCATCTCGAGGGGTCGGACGTATGCGTGCCCCTGACTGTTCACCTCCTCTACCACAGTTGCAGTAACTCGAAATCCAAGGACCGCTACGCAAGACCGCTGGATCTTCCGAACCGTGGGACGTCAATCGACGGTGGCTGACTATTCAGCGAAAAGGGGGCAGCTCCAATCGAAGAAGGGTTTAGGTCCTGAAGCGAAACAGAGCGTTACAGGCGATGCAAGAGTAAGAGCGGCTGGAAACGCCTTTCGGGCCAGAACTTCAGAAAAGATGAAACTCGCCAAGTGGAGACTCGGAGGAAAGGCGCGTTGATCACAGTCACGTGTTTGCAAGGAAAAATGGAAAGTAGACTCAAAGCGGCGTGGAGGTTACAGCGAGATTCGCCGGCAGTAAGTGTGTTACTATTGAATTATTTTGTTGTCACAATGATAAGGGTATCTAGACTAATTTTGGTCTTCCTCCTGTATTGAATGGGTGCGATGGCGCCACGATATACGCCCCAAGTGTTCCCTTGCAGATGTATTACCAACGCCGATGCAATGCACAATGCAAAATGTCATCCAAACATAGGTCATCCAGTGACTCTCGTGCCAAGATGGAATTTAACCTCCGATTCGTAACCTCATGAGGATAAAAAAGAAATGGCTGGGCCGCATTAGGCGCGTTGCTGGCCGCCGATCAATCGTGATAGAAACCCGGCTCCACCCGTTCGTGCCTTTTTGGCGGGCTTCATATCGTCGTAAGATTGCAGTCTATGCATGCTGCCCTTCGACTGCGGTCCTTGGAGGTGGACAAGCATCGTACCACTCTCGTGCTCGACACCTTGCACATGGAGTTCTTCTGTCGAGTCATACATTTCGTCCAGGCTCTCCGTGTCGGGTGATGAGCTGGAGGTGCTGCTGCGGCTTGCTGGAGACAGCGAAGGCGTTCTTGATGCGGCACGGGATGATGACGTTGACGATGAGTTGTACTTGCGGTGTGCTGGCTGAGAGTACTCATCAACGAGATACGAGGAGTATGGTTGTTGCTGGGCCTGGTGATATGCGAGCATTTCTTTCTCGCGGATCTTCTGCAGGCGATTCTGCTCCTGAATGATCTGGTAGTCGCGAATGGGAGCCAGGAATGGGTCGAGGTGCAAGTATAGATCCTCGGGCCCGATTCTCAAGTCCCAGTCGAGAAGGTAGAGTAGCTGCTTCTCCATGAGGTTGACTTCCGTGATTGAGAAGCCAAATTTGGGGAAGTTGCGGATGGAGGTGTACCGAGCCCAGTGCTTGTTCTTTGGCGAAGAATCGTTCAGATTCTTAGCGGCGAGGATGAGGGAGGCGAGGAAGATTCGGTGCACGGTGCACTTCATACCCTTTGCGACTGGAGGAAGTCTTGCCTTCAACCGAGCCAAGTAGACGAGCGATGTCATCAGGGTCGGAACCTGGACATGGGATCTTTCTACCAGGGAAGAAATGAACTCTTCGACGGTAGGCAGCAACGGATCCGAAACACTGGCCGGCGGCGTCACTGGAGGCGTTGGTAATTGCGATGATGAGGTCCTGACTGGTTCGTCGCATTTGATGACTGAGCAAGCTTTTGTTGCGAGGTGGCTGATCATCTCCTTGGACACGGGAAGCTGGACGAAGTAGTCGAGGGCGGCCTTGTTTTGGGCCGATGAGGACGTCGAGTAAGCCATGATGAAATGTATGATTTAGATGGCGAAGCAGATGCGAAGAATTATATCTACTACCAAATGGGCGGGTTGTTGCCTTGAACAATAAGATCTGTGACAATGGGTGATGGTGGTGGTGATGATTGAGTCGGAAGGGTATTGTGTTACTCGATGAGTTACCCTGGCGAAAAAATATGCAGCGACGAGCGAGTATTATGGATTAATAAACTGGTCGAATATTGTCAAGAAAGTCTCGGGCTGTCAGGCTGGGCGCAGTGGCGGTCGAATCTGCCGTGACGGTGATGTAAGTGGTAAAACGAGAAACAATTGGACAGTCCGACCAGCGGAAAGACAGAGGTTTTCAATGAGGTCCAGGGGTGAGGATGTTTAAAACGAAGGCGAGGCGTAGGCTGGGACAGGCTGCAGGAGGACTAGCCAAGGACGATCTCGAAGGGCAATAATGGTGAGGCGGAGCGAAGGGGGTTGGATGGATGGATCGATGGATGGATGCGGGGCGAGGCGAGGCGGGCTCTGGTGGAAAAGAAAGGATGGGTGGGGGGAGGTCGAGAGGCCAAATGGTGGGCGGAAGGATACCAGATTCTTGAAGAAGAAGAAGAAGAAGTGGAAGGCTGGAGGAAGTGGGATCCTTTTCTACCAAGCACCAACTCTGGCGGCTTCAGGCAGTAACCCCCCCTAAGACGAGCAGGTCAGGGTGATGGGACGAAGATGGTTCGTTCTTTTTCGGGAGCTTTCCCAGCAATCGACGGGGGCAGGGCCTTGATTGGGGCAGCGCCAGTCCCCGCGCGACAGATCAAACGGGAAGCTAGAGCCTGACTGGTTTCTCGGCGCTGGCAGGATTCGCAGGAAATCAGCCACCCGCAGCCTCCAGAATCCCTGCCGTCGAAGCGCGTTTCAGGGACGATTCAGGGACGACTCGTCGGCTGGATGTGAGCCAACGACGGGCAGCACACGGGCGCTGGGAGCCTGGGACCAAGTCGAAGTCGAAATGCCGGTACGGGCTGCTGTGCGGAAGCTGCAGGAGGCAGGGTCGTGAAGCCGTGAGGCCGTGAATCCGTGTGTCCGCGCTGGTGGTGATGGGCCGTGTCCGTCTGGCAGAGGCTGCTGGAGCGCAACGTCTCTGGGTCGCTGGGAGGGCCCACGGTTGTTGGACAGAAATGGATGGTAGGATGGCCAGGAGGCGCGGTGCTGGCGGGCGGCTTTGTGATGCTCTGGGAGTCACGGATGGGCAGAGGGCAGAGTGCAGAGGGCAGAGTGGCTGGTCGAGAGATGTGCTGGCAGAGAGGACTGAGGCAGTTGACGGAGCCGTGGATGCGTGTATGCGTGGATGCGTGGATGCGTACAGGCACGGTAAGGGTGCCTCGAGCAGTCTTTATGGGCTCTGGACGACTGCTTCATCGCATCTTGGGCATAGCCGTCCGTCGCTATATGGCAGGCCAGCAGGCCAGCAGGCCAGCGCGACGAGTAATCCGGAGTCCCTGACCCTCGCCCCAAGGCTTGATGCCATCCGTCTCCCACTCCGACTCCCTCTCTCCCTTGCACAGCTGGAGGGATCTGGCTTAGCAGGCACTGCATGAATTGCTAGCCCCACTGAGCTCCCTAGGTAGCCTCCTCACCTCCTAGCCTGCTAGCAGCAGAACGCGCAACATGCTCCCGTCGCCACAAGCCTCGACGCGAGTAGCGTTAGTCATCTGCCAAGGGATCCCAGATACCACGTACTCTATAGAGGCGAGACCACGCAAAGGCCGGTGGCTGAGCGCCCCGATCGGGCTAGGCGTTTCCCTGGGGATGGATTGATACGGCCCAGTCGCCAGAACTGTCGACGGCTCCATGAATCTTAATCTTTACCATGATTAAGCAAGCAGGATTCAGCTGCAGCCCGGTCTCCAGGGCCTTTGGGTTTGCCTGAGCAGCCTGACTCTGACTGAGGGCAGGTTCTCGCCTTTGTCGAGGCATGAAAGTCACGTACCTACTAGCTAGAGCACCACCAAACATAAACGCCTCCAAGCCTCGACCTGACGGACCGGCCGCGATTCAGCTGGAGGGCACAACGCTCTCGCCCTTCACAAACATCAAATGCCTGATTCGCACAAACCAAACACACTCTCGCCCACAGCCGTCACCTCCATCATCCGTCCCCCCGAGGCCATCTATCCCATCCATCGTTCAATCATGTCGCACGCAAGCCTCGTCTCTCGGGCCGAGCACTCTCAATCCCAGCCCTCTCTCCGTCAATGCATTCATCTCCAAGATTCTTGACCCTGAGGCTGTGCCTCCATTGGTCGCGCCCTCATATGTCTCATTCACACCAAACCCTCTCCCATCGCTGCATTGTCGCCTTCACCCATCGCTGGATTGTTGCCTTCACGTGGAGTTCATCGTGCTCTCAGCTGAGGCTTGAGCTTCGAGACATCGTCTTGAGTGGGATCCAAAGGGCATGTATGCGTCTCCTTGTCAGCCGTTACTCTCCACAGCCAATCATCCTGCCAACACCAGCAAACATATTGCTGAAGATTTTTGTATTTTTTTTATGCGCCAGCATAGCCTCAATGAAGAAACTCCAACAGTCCAACTTCATGAGGAATGCAACACGCGGTCCGCTCGTTGCCGAGCGTCTCGCTGCCCTGTCGCAAGATATTTTGGCCGAGTCATCGCCACCAAACTCCTGTGTCGCCGCAATCTACGACGCTACCTGGTGCTGTCCTCTCCACTCAAGTTTCCGTCAGAAGAACCTTGCTTGACAGAATGACAACAGACGACTGGCTCGCAAGCGTGCAGGTGTGAGCTGCTGTTTTCGAGCTCTGCTGCGTCCCAAGTAACGCTCGTACGACACCTCCCTCAGGTCGTCCAACGTCGCATTTTTGCAACCGTGGCCCTTTTGGAGCCCTCAGATTTGGTGCCCTGCACGCGCTCCTCTGGCCCTCGCGCGGGTAGGTCCGGGTCTAGCAATTTAGCCTGGATCTCCTCAAGGTCTGGAAGACTCAAGACACGATCTGTACAACGGAGCACATATTAAGCCATCATCGCCGGCGTGAAGTTCGGGAAGATCAGACACTGATTCACCTCCTGAACATCCATGCTCAGCCTCGCAGAAGGCCCAGACAGCGTCATCGACGCTGCCATGAATCTTCTGCCAGCGTATCGACTCCGCTCGCTGCCTCTCTGAAGCATACACCAACAAGCGTTGAATAAAGTTCCATCCAGTGTATCGAGACCGACATCAACGTGCAAATACCAATGGGTTGCTAGTCCGCAATTTCAATACTGGACAGATCATCTTTGCTATTGACCACGATGACTACGATTGCACATCAACAATCACATGGAGAGCAAATATGACGTGAACACCGTCGTTCGTAGAACCCTGGAAGATATATTTGGATGTCGAGGACTTTGAGCCTCGTCCGTCCTAGCTCGAGACGTCAAAACAGACTCGCAATCTGGCACACCCCGACGTTCGCGAGGTGCCCGACTCTACCACAGTATAGCGACAGTATCAAATCCACCTCCACTTCGTACTGTCGCGAACCCAACACAGCAAAATCCGCAGCCATGATTCGAAGAATGTAAGCCCAAAGAAAAGCATGCATAGCAAAGTCTCGAAACGTTATTCTATCATCAAACAAAGGCTGAGTAGTTCGATAGTCGAGACCTCGGTTCGGAAATTCTGTGTGCGACCAGGGTGTTCGGACACTTCGGTCGTGTTGGTACTTCGTGTGCTGAGTGCTGACATTCAGAATAAGTCAGGACGTGCGTTCTTGCTCGGTCCTGATGGCTCGATTTTCAGACAGCCCGTATAAAGACGCGTTATACCGTGTGAGTACAATATTATTAGACTTTTGTGGGCACGCTTACCGGATTCTGGGGGGCACGTCACAATCTGTCAAATAAGCGCGCAGATCTCCCCTCTAGGGACATCGGATACTCCCCGTGAAGTTGGCTCAATCACGAGATGATCTACTCTTTTAATGAACTTACTGACTTACCGGAGGTGGACTCCCAAAATTAATCCGCAGTTATATTGATGCAGGCAGAGAATTTTGGAAAACGACACTGACTGAACGGTTGCGGTACAATGACAGAGGTCAACACTGCTATACTTAGCATCGGTACACTTCTATAATTAGTCGCGAAAGTTCGGAAAGAACTGTACGTACTTTGTGAACCCTCCTCTCCAATTTGCTGCCAGAGCCCGTTCTTGTCAGTTCTAATATAATTAGATTCGCTTCCGGCTGAACCTGACCGAGCCGCTGGCCATAGAAACTGGCCTCTTAAATATTTCTTCCATCAACCAATGATGATGGTCTCTCTGATATCGGTATGAAGGGGCGTGGTCAATATGAGGGACGCGTTCGGCAAGCGGCAGACCGAATAGATCTTCCACCTCCACTAGATAGCATCATATATTTCCCTTGTTATTGCCTGCGGGCATTCCTCCATAGCACCACCAAGCCATACTGGTGCCGTACACAAAATCTAGCCAACTTCTTCTTTTGAAGCAAAGCATTCCCCCAGTATAAGTATCATAACGTACCCATTGGGAAAAGGGTCCACCGCCATCCTCAAGTCGAACCACTTCCACGTCACTCACTATCATTCAGCCAACCACACCCCGATCACCACCGCACGGTAGCCTCACAACAGCCTTGGACTGCACCCCTACTGCACCGCGTCCAGGCTCTTCCATCCACTTACCACCACCACCACCATGAGACTCGCCACCGCCCTAGCCCTCGCGCTAACGCCGCTCCTCGTAATCGCGGACAACGTCCAGTGGCACTTCGAGACCCAATCAGGCCGCGCCGACGGCTCAGGCACCAAACGCTGCCAAAAATTCTACATGAAGAAACAGGAGAACTTCTCCTTCAAAATGGACAAGCACCTCCGACACCGATCCATGCGCCTCAGGCGTGCGCCAGAGCCTCAGCAGAACGCGGGCGACTGGGGAAACTACCCCGCCGGCGCCAATGGCGTCCCGGCCCCAAACGGTAACGGCAACGGCAACAACTACGGGCAGCCGCAAGGCTACAACCCGCCTAATCCGGGCTCGTACAATCCGTCTGCTCCGGGCGCTTACAACCCTCCCAGCGGTGGTCAACAGCCCCCCAAACCGACGAACAACAATAACAACAACAACAACAACAACAACAACAACTACAAGCCGACACCGCCGAAGCCACAGAGCGGCGGGCAGTGGAACGGTCCGACGAGGCCGCAGGAGATTCCAAAGTGCTGCTTGAAAATGTACACGGACGACGACTGCAAGGACCTGGACAGCGAGGTGTGTGTCGAGGACAAGTCGGACGAGAAGAGGGTGGTCAAGGGCAAGGCGGTGAGGGAGTTTAGGGGTTTCAACATTGCTTGCACGCCCGACCCGCATCTATACGACTGAACCAAAGGCTTCGTTTGGTTTTTTTGGGGTTTTTTTTTTGTGAGGAGGGGTTTTTTCTCTTCCTTTTCCCTTTTTCCTCTTCTTGTAATACAGGTGTAGCCTTGTCTCTTGTGTGGGCTTGTACGATACGGAACAATACGAACGTCTCCAGCCACGCTTACCATGTCCTCCATCATCATCATCATCATAACCACCACCGTTGCCGTACGCCCCATAGCCATCCCCATCCCCTCCACCCTTTCTCCAGAGAGAAAAAACCCCCTCGTCTCTTCCCAGAGTCCAGACAAGCCCATTAGGGCAAAGCCACGCAACCCAACCATAATCGTTCATGCGCAAGTAAAATAAAAAAAAATTAAAAAAAATTCGTCCCTCCCGTTAGCAGCGGGTGGTCCGTCCACAGTAGATCCGTAGGAGAATTAATTGCTGCGCGGTATTAATATGGGCGGAAGATCGGCGCGCGAGGCTTGCTTCATGTATGTGGAAGTTGCGGGTTCGCGCGGGGTGCGGGTAATTGGCTCTGGATGGATGGACAGGATAAGGCGAGAGAGTGCAGATTGTAGTTCCAGGAATATTTGTCGCGTGTGGGTTTTTTTTTTTGATTTCGCGGTTGCCAAGGACGTACGCGTTTGTGGGGCTGGGTTGTTGGAGGGTATACTAAACCGTGGCTTACATGCAATACTAGTACGGTGGTGGATACCTATCCCTGTCGGCATTTAATATATTATATCGGATTGCCCTTGCCTCCAGCAAGGACGGACGGATGGCGGGAATGACACGTATCGGGTTTCCTCCTGTGAGTGCTGTCGGTTGACTCGAGGTGGCTCGGTTCGGTGTGATTCGTACCGCGTACTACTGTGGTAATATCAATGGCTTCTTGGCTTCTCCCAGCACGGGTGTTTCCTGTTGGTGGTGATGTTTGGTGCATTGATGTGGTGATGGAATGATTCAAACTTCCACCCTCCAACCTTGACATTCTTGTTTCCTCTCCAAGATTTGAAAGGCCGCGTACCATTTCGTCACTTGTTTCCGGTACTCGCGTCCATGGGGAGCGTTTGTCAATTGCAAATCGTGGGGCACCGATGGTGTCGCTTCAAACTGCCTACCTGACGATGGAAACAATTATCAGCCACGCCACACCGGGCAGGTTGTGGATAAGATATTTTCCGATGACATCGACGAGCATTGATGCTGTGGAGTCCAGTGTTTGATGTACCGATTTCGTTAATCTCCGCGTTGATGATTTCTGACCTCGCTTGGCTTGCTATGAACCATAATCCTCCCTAAAAATCTCCGGGGTCGTGAGGAACGATCATGTCTCTTCCCGGAGGCCTCCCTGCTCCCGCAGTTGTTGTGACCACATCCCTCACGCTGCGGACAACAGCCACCATCCACAACCTTATAGCTGCGAAAATGCTACATGACTTAGGGCAAGAACCAACAGTCCCCGCATCACAGCTCAACTCGCTAGAATTTCTGCAGCACACTCGTTTGCTATTTTCGCAAGCGACGTTTCGTGGCGCGCGGTACTGTCGAACCCTTCAATTTCTCACAGTAGTATCCGATGCTCATATCTATGGATATGCTGTCAGGGTTGTCCCCATGGTACAATATCATTTGGACCTCGCTTGGCAATGGCGAACGTCCGCGGCCCGTCGCAAATCCAGTCGGCACCCAGTCGGCATCCATCAAAGCACCGCGCAGAATCCGTGTGCGCGAGATCCACAGGTGCCATGTGGCAGTTCGCCCAAGCATGACAGTGGTAAGGATGGGAACGGCCATGTCTACTTCTCATGCCTTCTTGGCCCATTCACTTGGCTATGTTGTGGTGCTGGTTAATCTACTTACAAAAAGGAGTTCTGCCTTGCGCTCCTTGTGGTGGTGAAACACGACGCGCAATTCTCCGTCTCCGTTCGGAAATTCCGGTGGGAGGCTCATATCCCTGATAGGAAAGCTTCTAGAAGACTGGGGTGGTATCCTAGCTTGGTACGCGTCTTTGTGGAGAGTTGTCCGACGGGCCTCGTCTACACGGTAACCGACATATCGGCGTTTGCGCCTGTCATGTCGGCAACCTCATCCCAATCTAGGACCATTGCCGGAAAACTGGTAAATTCGCACATGTGAAAAGAGGGATATTATCGAACTGTCACAAGTCATGATGGAAACTGGAGAAGTTGGACAAGGTGAATTTTGAGTCTGGGTTTGCTTCACCACGCGTGTACTGGTCTCTTTATCAGCAATAAAGTGGCTGGTAAGGTGGTCTTTCGTGTTCATCTCCGCAGCCAGATGCTGCATTGCTGGCCGTTGATGGAATTTTCGACAGGTTGCGAGTACGGGTACAAGTCTTTTTGGTAGGACGCAAATTCTGGAAAACGATAGGATTTCCGGTCCTGGTCGCTCGAGAAGCGTGTGCGATGATAGACGGAAAGAGCGTAGGAGACTTTAGCTGACCGTCACTCCGGCATTGGCTCAACGAGTATCTACACGAAAGATAAGCATATTGCCTCTCGGTGCTGTCATAATACGCAAACCGTATAGACTGATTGTATGTTTCACTACTTCTGAGAATTCGATCCCTGCGTTCCAATTTGTCCAACATTAGATTTCAGCTTCCAAGCCCTGAGGTTAAATCACTGACTGTTAAATCACTGACTGTTAAATCACTGACTGTTAAATCACTGACTGTTAAATCACTGACTGTTAAATCACTGACTGTTAAATCACTGACTGTTAAATCACTGACTGTAACCCTCACAGTCGACATCTCAGTCCCTTTTCCTACCGCCTTTCAAGGGACGGAGAAAAAGCACCGTTTCCCTCAGGGTTGATGTTAAGAGCGTCTTGAAGATTTTGTGGGCAGCACTTCGACTAAACGACCTGCAGCCTTGGAAGGCAAATTTTACAGACTAGTCTGCCTTGACAAAGGTGATGGTCCTCAAGAACATCCTCGAGCCGCACATGTGGGCAATGCCTCTTGGTGGTGAGTAGGCGAACATGATTTCCGTCCGGTGCTTTCTCAAGCCCTCGAGTATTGAGCATACAAACTTCTTCCCAGTGGCAATTCGGATGACCTTTGAGATAATCTTCTAGCCAACTTTTGGCAAGTTTCAGAGTACTTGCCGAAGAGCGATCGACTGACCCGTCTTTGGTAGTTTCTATTGCTCATAGAATCGGAGATTCTCTTGAATCAGCTGTTGTCGATTAACATCTCCACATGGGTAGGTCCTCTGTGCTTACCTGGCACAGTGAAGAGCTGTATCAAGATTCCTCAATGGCAGAAGCTGGGTCTCTCGGCTCAAAAAGTAGAAGTGAACCTCCTGCTGAGCAATTCGAGCTGTACTTTGATGTTTGGATTTCTCAATTGGTTTTGGATAATAAGCTGGAATATGCATACCCCCCGCTGTGCTTCAAACGCGTAGAGTCCAACTGTTCGAAAGAAGAGCGCCTGCAGGTCTGATAGTTTGTAGGCGTGTCGTTGAAAGAAACGCCGAGGCTCAGCCTGTACGCCGTGATTTTGAAAGTCTCAGTAAACAGAAAAGCGGGCGAGGTGACATATAGCAAATGAAGCTCCATGACTAGTAGTAGTGTTGAGTGTTTGGTAGCCGTTGTCAACGGGTGAGGCTGAGCCCAACCAGGGCTTTGGCTATATCCTTGAGAAAGGTTTCCCCCACCCTAAACAGACACATACTCCCACAGCCTGGTGTAACTCACCAACCTCCCAATCGACCTCGACCTGGCATTGTCCCAGAAGAATTCTCCACAATGCAGAAGATGCAGCGCAAGTTCGGGGTGTTCCTGCCCCGAACTGCTGATGATGCTCAAGTGGGCATGCTGCTGGCTGACTTCGAAGCTGCTGATCGCATGCTGGAAGCTGTATGTCCAATTCTGGATCCGCCGAAATGCATTGGAACGTACTCACAGATTCTTAGCTTATAGACGGCTCAAAAGCATGGCGGGACGCGTGGAGCGACATTCTCAATAGACAGGCAGCAATGCTATCCGAATACCTCAGCATATACTCCCACATCGTCACAGCAGAAGGTGGTGAAGACGCCAGCCACGCAATTACCCCTCGTTCCACTCTCGAACGTGTCAATGTCCTGAAATCGCACTACATGGAGCTCAAGACAGATATGCTTGCCGAGGTCGCTATGGTCGACAAGAGGATCATTGAGCCAGCCAAGGACGCAAAAGCCAGCGTGAAGCAGTATAAGAAGATCATAAAGAAGCGGGAGGATCGAAAATTGGACTACGAGAGGTACAAGAGCAGGGCAGAAGCGGTGGAGAAAAAATCGAGCAGGTCAGATCGCGAGAATACAGCATTGGCCAAGCACAAGACTGATCTGGAATCGGCGACAGCTGTGAGTCGACTCGAACTGTTTGGTTCGATCGCATTGCCAAAGCTGACTTCTTTCTCAGGTCTACAAGGACGCCGATGAGACGCTACGATCTACTCTGCCCCAGATGACCACTGCAACCTACTCAATTCTACCTCACCTCCTCAATGCGCAAATCATGATACAGAACACCCTCCTCGCGCAATTATACACCACTCTTCACAACTTCAGTCAGGATCATGGCTTCCAGTCTCCGCCTCCGGAGGTGGAGGAACTAATAGCAACATTTGAGCAAGACTTTACTTCGTTGAGATTGGAGGCAGAAGGTTCTTTCAAGATGCTCACGCATGGAAAGGCTGTCCACCAGCCAATGACGTTGGGCAATGAGCCCAAGAGTTACAGTGGCCTCGGTATTCGAAGCAAAACAACCAATGCTATTGAGGAGAGACGAACCGTGAAGCCGATCAGACGGCCGTCAGGAGTCGGAGCAGGAGCAATAGCAGGAGCAGATTCGCCACCAATGCTTAGAATCGAATCGAAGCCTTCGCCTGGCAGACTCACTCCAGCCTCCACATACTCTGAGAGAAATGGTTCGGGATATTTCGACAATAACAAGCAGCTTACACATCGAGCATCAAGCAATTCTTTAGCGACGACAATTTCAAATCACAGCATTGCGGCGAAAAAGAAGCCGCCGCCGCCACCTCCTCCAAAGCGAATCCCAAGCCACCAGTTTGAATATGTCATTGCTTTGTATGATTTTGATGGACAGAGCGCCGGCGATCTTTCTTTCAGAGAAGGCGATCGCATCAGGATTGTGAAAAAGACGCAAAACCAGGAAGATTGGTGGGAAGGCGAAAAAGGTGGAATCCAAGGTGCCTTCCCAGCAAATTACTGCAAGAAGGCACCACTCGCTGGAAGATGATCCGTTGAACGGAGGATCATCATGATTGGGAGATTCACGAGTGAGGGAGGACATTCAAGCATGATTTGCGACATGCATAGCTTATTCCCAGCGAATGAGAATTTTATGACAATATGAATCAGCGCAATGAGCTTTGGAGTTAGGAGCAGGGCAAAAAGTGAGCTTCTCGCTGGGGATGTCAGCAGAGCCAATTAGTTTAAGATGATTTGACTAGGGAGATGTATGGTATCTCCAGAGCTAATATGAATGCGCCAACGTTTGCATTATAATCAATCGAATCGCGACGTTCCACGAATCCACATCAAGTGGTTTCTGCACACTCGTGAACTTTCTTCGACTTAGCCAGAGAGCGTTGCCTCTCAGATGCAATGATGTTCTCCAGCGCTGTATAATCGCCGGGCGCCTTCGCTTCGGCGGGGCAGAAAAATCGGTTACGTATGCTGCATTATACGAGCCTCGGCGATAGATTCTTTATGATCACTATATTTTGTTTTGAAGATGTGCGGGAATTGAGCTGGTTCTTTGAGGGGTCTGGGCCGAACTGGGTAAAGTTCGCTTCTGCAAAGTCTGGCAAGGCTCGGTTCACGCCCCTGGGATGAAGTTTTGTGGAAGGAGAGCGGGAAAGGGGTTACATACTTGCACTATGGTGATCATTGGTGTTTTTGGCAGTTCGACGCTGTTCGGGCTTTGGGTATGATGGGGAGGAGGAGGAGGAGGAGTGTAAGAAATGGGTGTGCTGAGATTCGATCGTTACGGTGACAAGGCAGAGAGCTCCTTGAATTTCTGCGGTTCGAACGCGACTTTACTAGTCGTGCACGCGTTGGAACAAAGTATTTTCCTGCTGAATGATGGAATACATCCCGAAGCGATGGATACCGATCGATGGGGAAAGAAATGAATATTCGCGGGAGTGAATTTCACAAGGCTGATCGCACGCCAAGGTAAGGCTCGATGGATCAACAGTGGCGCCCGGGTGCCCGAGAAGCTTGATGCAGCCTAGTCGTCGGGCGGATATCTGTTCCGGGTAAACGTAAATGCGGAGATGAGGCGCAAGCACGTACGGCACATGCAGTCAGTGTAAAGGCCACCAACTCCACAACAAGACCTCCCTCTTTCTCCCCCCACCGCCCCCCTTACTCGGTCCTCTCAATCAAACTTCACTGGACACCGGGTTTCCCCAAGACATGACCATTTTCAGCACGCCCAACGTCCTGTCGAATAGAAGAGCCTCCGCCAACGACACCGGAACCAAAATCGGTCGGGGGAACCTGTCACGTCGCCTCACCCTGCCATTAGAAAATCCACAACGAATTGGTATCACGGGAAAGCGGAGGACGCAAATGACTCTTGATCAACTCGCCTCGCCCTTGTTCCGATTACCGTACGAACTGCGAGGGGAGATCTGGCGACGTATCCTTGGTGGCAAATGTTTTGCTCACGACCTGGGCGGCTGGAGAACGGGAGACGCCTGTAATCCGTGGCCAATATGTGAGATATCTGGGAACAGGAAGTTGAGAGGGTTGAAGTCTTTGTCTGGATTGGGGTGGGGGCCCGGGTCTCCGAAAGGGTTTCTGGGTATTCTTTTGACTTGTAGACAGGCGTGGGTTTTTCTTCTCTGTCGCAAATTGGGTTGGGACTCGTACTGATTATGGTGAGCAGGTACTCGGAAGCCATTGGTGTCGTTTATGGAAGTAATTTGTTCTACTTTCGCAACCCTTTTACGAATTGGAATTTATCTTCGTGGCGACTCCTGCCGCAGCGACTTGCGCAGATTCGCATACTGGTTTTGGATGAGACGATCGGTAATCCGTCACTTACTCTTGCGAAGAGCAAGCGGAGACAGTGGCAACAGCTGTGGACGACTTTGGGTCAGATGACGAGGCTCAAGGTGCTTTATTTCAACGTGGATACGCTGTATCCAAATATTTGGACGGCTGAGCTGGAAAGAGAGTTGCTGATACCGCTCATTGGACTTCGATACGTTTCTGA
Organism: Venturia carpophila; assembly: GCA_014858625.1. NCBI lineage: Eukaryota > Fungi > Ascomycota > Dothideomycetes > Venturiales > Venturiaceae > Venturia > Venturia carpophila. Next base: position 425,172 of record JACTAK010000010.1, read on the forward strand.
GATGCATGTTGTTGTCAGATGGGTCAAGTCGAAGGGCTCGGATTCGAATTGGTTCGAATGTGAAACCGGCGCACCGTTGATACGAGCAGATTCGGAGGACGAGGCTGATGAGAATTTTCGACATAGTCCTGCAGGTGACATGCGAGGCTGGATCGTAGAGAAGGTTCGAATGCTCGAAGAGGGTGAAGTATGAAAGAACCTGGCAAGAGCCCCTTGTCAAATGCACATCTTCACCGCAAGTGGAGCACAGTGGTACTAGCCTGTGAACTGAAGTTTGTGAGCTCATTTTGTCGTCACGGAATAGCTTCAAGCGGCTAATGATTGCAAGCATAAGATTCCAGTAAGAATGTCTGCATGACTACTTCCATTCCACGATTACATCTTCTCAGCCGATGCGTTAAACTGGGCTGTCCTCCGATAGAGTCACCGTCCTTGCTGCTGGGAATACGGTGCTCATGTCACCAACCGGAAGACTGATGGGAAATTGCACAGATTCCAGAATCTGCGCTGCAAGAATCCACCACGCACCAGCAGAAGCGGAGAAACCAAAAGCACCGGCCGCCTAACGACCACGGGTTAGCAAACTATCTACCGGGCATACAAACTGCAGGCCGGAGACAAACATACCTTCAAAGTTTTCCCAGCCACAGCCGCATTCCCTTGCGCCAATTGCCAGAAAGTAGCCGTCAACAGGCTGAAGCAGGCAGTCAAACCCCATTCGACAACCATGAGACAGATGTTCAGCCTCAACGTCCCCAACGCAAACACAAAAGACAGGACCGCCATCGCGAGAAGAAAGAAACCAAATGAAGCCGCAAAAGCAGGTTCCTCCAACCCAGCCGACGGATTAGCCTCGCTAAATCGCGTGGAGTAATGTCCATAAGCCCCAAGAGAAGGTGTAAGCGTCGCCGCAAAAGAGAGCCAGAAACCTCCGTAAGCTCCAAAGAGGACGAAAGGGTATGTATTCCCTACCCACATCATCAGCCACCACCCCACGAAACATCGAGAACAAGGGGGATTAAGGTAAGAGGAGAAAGAGACGAACCCATTATCCATTCCCCCAAAGCCCCAAGAATCATCAACAACCCTCCCATAAAGTAATAACTTCCTATGCCAGCCGCCCCATTCCCACCCGCACCCCTCCACCCCATGATATCGCACGAGAAGGGCGTCAACGCCATCACCAAGCCCAGGACGGCGAGGGGAGTGGGGTTCGCAAAGGTTTTGCGAAGGTCGCCGCTAACCTTGTTCTGAGGAGAAAGATAGATTTTCTCGAAGAGTTCCGGGGATATGGTGACGGAGGCCGCGCGTTGGATTTGCGCCACCGCTTCCTGTCGTGTCGTCTTTTCGTCAGCGAGGTGTCTGTGAGCGCTTGTATCGGAACCGCTGAAGTCTTTGGCGTGCGTGTCTTCGGAGGTGGACATTGTGGATGAGGCGAGGCTGTACTTTGAAATTGGCAGGTCGAGACGAAGGGTTGTGTATGGAATTGAGGGGTCGCGAGTGTGGATACTTTTTGAGTGGTAAACTTCATTCGAGATCCTCGACTGTCTTTGAGTCATCCTTGCGGTACTTGAATAACGCTGCCAGTGTCTAACAGCCTCCAAGACACGTGCCCACACGGGGACTGATTGGTCGGGGTTTGCATCGGCTTCTGCCTTTGTTATTAGAGAGATCGACAACATGGCTTCCCCACAGTCCATCTTGTGCAAATAGAGACAATCAGCGCGTCTTCTTATCTTTTCATCTTTCGCCGCAAAGCAAACGATCTCGGTGCCGCAAATGCTATCCTATAGGGGCGTCGGTAGACGGGCGAAAAGCTCTCATCCAAGACTGAAGCAGAGGCCGACAAATGAAGGTCTTGATTGATCATTAAATTGGTGTAATTATTGGGATGGCTCGATGTACCCTCCTCCACTCTAGAGCCACCAAAGCTTCATCAAACGATTCCGGGACCGGGTGCCGGATACGGTGGATATCCCATTGAGGGCGCATACCCACTCCTTGATGTATCATAACTCACTGCCTGCCCAATGAACGAGTTCGCTGATCGTGGCTGCGCAGCCGACTCCACAGGCTTCTTTCGCAAAGTCCTCAGAATATCTAAAGAACTGCTTGCACCTGTATCGGGTCCCAACTCAGGTTGATTCACCATTTTCTTCGCTTCCTTTTCTGCATCAAATCTTGCATGCGCTTCCTTCGCCATCTCATTGGTGATGGGAACGGTGTAATTCGGATTGTTGATGGAGCCAGCGCCAGGACCGGAGCCTCCAGGGCCATCGATGGGAACTTTGCGCATGGCGGACAGGAGGGCGCACATGAAGCGTGATCGACGCTCAGCGCGCAGCGACTCAATCGCCCAATTTGATTTGTGTAGAATCTCGACGCGTAAATCGAGTTGCTTGAGGTCACCTACAGAGACGAGCTGGATGTCGATTTCTGGTTGGAAGTGGTGGCTGTTTTCCGGGTCTTGAACGAATTTCTCCAGTTCGACGCGGAGAAGCTCGATGTCGTCGAAGGAGGTTCCGGATGCCACGGAGAATTGCAGACGCTCTTTCATCTGGTTGCTGCGTGTAACGTTCTCGATCCAGACATTGGCCAGGACTTGGTTGCCGACGCTGAGGATCGTGCCGTTGTCAACTCGCTTGAAAACAGAGTAGAGCAAGGAGATCTTGGTGACTTCGTATTCGATAGCATTCATGTTCACCCTATCCCAACATCTATTAGTAAGTATCACAATTTGAGATCATGAGCTAATCATACCTATCTCCAACGTCATAGGGATGTTTAACGAATACCTTCAGTCACCGTTAGTCAGCAAGCCAGATAGATCTATGCTGTAGTGATCAGAGGGGTACTCACAAAGATACACGCCGCGTTGAATTCTCCAACAGTATTTGCGATCGCGAATGCGCCACCGGCGAAGAAAGACCATATAGCTGAAGCTTTGGTCGATAGAAAAGTACTGAAAAACGCAGCTGATGGAGTCAACAGAAGCACGATGAAGCGTCGAATGATACATACCATAAAACAGGCACACAATGACGAAGACGATGAAGGATAGCACAGAATCGAGAATTTTGACAGCGTCTTTGATGTCACAGGATGATTTCCACAAGTCCTTCCGACTTCGTGCAATGCCACAAACGAGGAGGATCATCTCGTCAAGTGAGACATCACCATTACCATCGCGATCCAGTTGAGAAAAGATCCAGTGTGCTTCCGAAGTGCGATCCTCCCCAAGTTCATCGACCAAATCCTGCTGGGCGATTGCATCGGCATGGGTCGGGCAAAGTGATCTGAAAATACGACGCGCCATTGCTTCCGCACCAGCCTTACGCTCGAGGGCGCCTTCAACAACAGCATGTGTGGCTGTAGGCTTCAGCACGTCTGTTCCAGTGATGTCACTAGCCACTTGACCGAAAGCGGTCGTTACCTTGTTTGCTCCCCACCGCAAATGGCCGAAGAACCTGCGTGTCGTCTTATTGTTTTCGTCACCGCGCAAAGCCTTCTGTATGTTTGACGTGTCGTGAATATCGATATCCTCATCGACCAAGTCCCGGTGGTAATCTTGGAACTTGCGCAAGGAAGCCTCATACAGCAACTCAACAGCTTTGGAAGTCTTCTTGATGTCGACGATCTTGTCATGGCTTGCTTTTGCATGATAGTTGACGCTAATCAACTGCACGAGCATCTTCTCTGCTAGCCAGAGAGCTGCCATTCCCGTGGACACTTTCAGAACCTTGTGGAAAGTGACCATGCCCTTCATCGGGTTGTTGGCGCCGCTGTATGTATTGTGGATTTTTTGGTCTTCGAAGACATAGATGATGTTGTAGGACGCGATACAGAGGATCGCCCAAATGAAGATCGACAAAGGAGTTCTGACGGCTTTAAGAACGAGTGCGTATTTGCGAAGACCAGTCGTTACCATGCCGCTAAAGAACCCAAAGATTGCAGGTATAAGCGTCGCGATGATTTTTGCGATCCATAAGAATGCCCAGCAGAGCTCAAGCCAGAGCAAGATTCCCTTCTTGTGTAGTTCCACGACTTGCGTCATTTGGACTAGACCTCCCGTGACAGTACCGTTGACAAGCAGACCGTTGATGATGGTTCCACCAGTGAAGGTGCCGTTCACAAGATTTCCTCCCTTCAGAGTGGTATTGGTACCAGCTACAAGTACGGTGGATGTCGACACGGCCGTTGCCGTCCAACTAGCGTCCTTCCAGATGGTGCAGAACAAAGCCAGTGGGATGGCTAGTGCAGCGGCAACAGGGAAAATGTAAAGGGTATATCGGACGATGTCGTTCGCCATGAGGTCAGAGAAGAATTTGGCAAGTGGTGGCTCGGCTTCTTTGTCCATTTGATGTCCGAAGTCATCGGTAGTAGTGCGAGGACCGGCAGAGGGTCTCTTCATGGCGCTGTAGGGAGCTCTGATTTCCTTCTCATTGATATTTGCCATTTTTTGGTCAACGGGAGACATGGAAGACATCTTGTAGACCGGAAGAACCGATTGTTTCGAGGATACGAAACTAGACGAAGGCGAGTGCCTTTCTCGACGAATGGAAGCCAGAATGAGAGGATACACCCGGTATTGCAGATGGGATTCGAGGTCAATACGTTCTGTCTATATGAGTGGGGTCCTCAAGTAGACCTAGAAAGATCAATAAGAAATGAGTAGAATAAATGACAAGGACTTAATGGTTTTGGCAAGGAGAACATGAACAGAGATATAAGAAGATTCGACCCTATTGAGGTTAAAAACATCTTTGGGATGCCAGTAGTACTTGGAGCTGGAGACTCTTTTGCAATCGTTGTTCCTGAGTCGAAGTAATGCACCCAGCATGCCGGCAGCCGATAGTTCTCTTGAGCGGCGCTAACCCGGTACCGAAATGACCTCAAACCTCGAGCTGAGCTTTAAAAAGTGGTATCTGTACTCGAGAAAGCGTTATGAGAGGGCTTCATACCAAAAACGGCGAAGTCTTTCGAGCAATAACCAGGCTCTTTTGGATCCATTTATGCACGCAGAATTGAGTCTTAAAAGGCTGGAACTCGGTTTCGACAGGAAGTTCTGCTCAACTGCGGAGGCTATCGCTAGATGGAGCTAAAGTCGGAGTTTGTGGCTTGCCCCTGTCATATGGAGATGAGGTCGAGAACACGACAGCCTCATGACAAGCGACGACGGGTATAATGTAATTGGTCCTGGCTTGCTGGTTGGACAGATGGAGTTAGAAACGGCGGGAAGGGCTGACAAAGGTATTCAAGCCACTCGCTTATCCCTCCTGGTTTGGTCCTCTCGGCGACTCCGAGAGTATCGTGAATCAACGACGCGAAACGCGTCCCCTTAAGTTACCTGGTAATGACTCTTCGTCGAGGCCTGTAGTCCGCATCCTTGCGACGAGTCAAGCCGGGTCCGAAGGAAGAGTGTGGTCAAAAACAAGGAGAGAGTAAGTTTACAGCATCCTCAGCTTCAGGAACGGGTGCATTGGTGTGTAAAGAAGGAGATGAATTGAGGTTAGAGCTGACGATGAACGCGTTGTAGGCTTTTCTAGCGCGATTTGCGCGTTTGCGCTTGTCTCTTCTAGGTTAAGCGACGTAAGCCCCGAGCTCCTGAGCAGGACTGCCTCTCCCTCTCCTCCTCCTCTCCACCAAACTCTCTGTACCGATTGATTTGTGCAGAAGTTCTCCTCGCAACTGCATGATGCGTTTGCCGCTAGCTTTGAACTCGCGTACTATATTTCGCCAAATCCTCCCCAGTGTTTCTCCCGCGAGGCGTCATGGATTTACCACGTTGCTGTGACTGAGCGCAGGAGTTCAAGAGCATGAGAATTTCGGATCGAAGATGTACTCTTGTATAGCTCTAGAAGTTGGTAGTAATTTCGACTAGAAGCTGTCAGTCGAATCCTCGAAATCACCACGGATTGATCTTTTGACATTGTCCACAACGTGGTGCAGTGGAATGCATTATTTCAAAAGACTGAGCTGAAGCTGGAAATTCAAGGGTTTGAAGAGGCAAGTTGATCACTTTTATATCAAGTTCATGATTCCTACAATTGTGTATTGCCCGGGGTCCTTGGAGAAGGAATTCATGTTTTCCAAATACCCGTGCTTCCCAGGTCAGTAATGCTCTCCTTCATATTCATTTTGGACTAATTTGATGATAAAACAGTAGCAGGTCTGGGAAATTCCGGTGATGATGGTCTGCCTAAATGCTTTGAGTTCGACAGGGCTATCGTTCCTTGGGACTGATGGATTTCTTATGGAACCAGAGAAATCGTAGCCTCATTTGTCATTTGCCAAAGGGCTCCTTTTTGGGAAGGTACTGTCTATTGTCTTCGAATAAGATCTTGTAGATAGCTTCTCTCAGCTCCAGTGGGTCCGTGTCTATACCTCGTTAGCTTCTGATCTAGCCATGACCCGCCGGTCATCATGTTGTCCCAAGGTGATGGCCTTGGGAAAATGATGCTTGAATGCGAGCTTACGTCGATTCCTCGGATTTCAGAAATTCGAACCGATTACTGCACGTACCCAGTCTGTTGAACGTCAGGCGATCCAAGCCAATTGGCCGACTCAGCCGAATCGAGCGACGGGTTGCGGCTGAGAAAGTCTGTCGTATGGAGCTGTGTGCAGTTAGGATCGGCCATGGCGAGCGTGAAGAGTGGTGGGTGTAGGAGGGAGAGGTAGGAGGCGGAAGAGTCAACGGAGAAAAGAAGACTTGTAAGTTGAACGGTGACCCGTTTGAGTTTGTTGACTTCACCTCGAGAGTAAGAAGTGAGTGAAGATTACCTGGATCAGTGAGCTGAGAGCGACTCGAGATTTGATTATGCGCGCTAATGCCGGGTCATCCCCCAATACTAATCAAGTCTGCAAGGCGAGGTTCGATATCTCCCTTTCTTAAATGCCAAAAGCTACAAGCGGCCCATCACAGCTCCTCGAAGAATTCCTCTGTTTTGGATATGTCAGAGTTGCGTGTTTTTCCTCAGTTTGGGTTAGACAAAAATTTCATGCACGAGGAGACAGATTTCGAGATCATCTGTCCACGATTCTCAATTTTATAGAATACATATGTAGCAACAGACCACCACTTGTGACATATTTTCATCTGAATCTTGTTAAGGCAAGCCCGGAGACCCAAATTCTCCTGTCTTTTAAAACACACCTTTTGCTTCTTATACCTTCCATATTGTCGAGCGCTTGGTGCCTCAAGCCGTTCCTGCAGATTTCCGATCTCCCAGTTTGCAATTTTGATCTCCACTATGACACCAATATTGCTAGGTTTCTGGCTGCTTAATTCCCAATATTGCTCAGAAATCTTCATTGAATCTGAGAAAGGCTGTATCAGCATGATGGGTATAGAAAGAACCGGGAACCATCTTGCTTCTTTTCGGCGATCTGTTTGATGATGGCTCTGGAAAGCACTCTGGCGATTGATGGGTCAGCTTCAGATCTCTTATCATGGAATAGAGCTGAACTTGCCATGTCAACTCAGACGACCGATAAGTCCATTCAAGCCAAAGCAGGTTCGAAACTCAGGGTCTGAGACTTGTAGTTGCCCATCTTCATGCTGCATTCCTGCACGGGGAAGTCCAAACTGTAGATGTAGATGCAATAAGCACTTTGTCGGAGGACTCGCACAAACGAATAGCGAACCTCGACATTCGAAGTGATTGTCAAAGCTATCGCTGGCAATCTTGATCGTAAATCTTTACGCATCTCATGGAGAGCTGCTGTGGTCTGTGTTCGGAACCAACAAGCTTTGGCCAATGGTCTATCAATTTCAGGTAGAGCACCACTTTTGTAAAGTGCCTCGCGATCTTTGGACCAACCGTACAGCTGAAACTTGAGGTTGATAGTTCTGCTGACTGCAGGGTCTGTATGCTGCAGAGCCGTGACCAGCATGTCTGCCCAGTTGGAGAGCATAATGCCTAGACTGCCTTTCTTGCCTCGTCCATATTCAATGTGAAGCCAGTCATCGTTTGCGTGGATCGATACATCGAGCTGTCGGAAGCCACAAAGTGGAAAAGCATCAATGTCTTGCGGCCGGTAACCAAATGCCCTAAACTTGGGGTTGACTGTGAGCTTGGCTGGGTAAAGTCGGTACAGGACGTCGCTGGCTTCGTGATAGATGTGACGGCATGTTGAAAGTATTTCTGTAGGACACATGACATTATACTGAGGCCGGCCGAACTTTCTTGCCAGATGAACAGTCTCCCAATTTGTCTGCTTTTCGAAGACGTATTCGTAGATAGCCTCTCTCAGCTCAAGTGGCAGCTCGAGGAAATCGAGGTGATGATGTCTAATTTCATGTTAGTCGCGCTGGTGTAATGCGGAACTAGCATCTGACTCACTTGCAGAGGGTTGCGCGTAGTACTCTCAGCTCAGCTCGATCGAGACTGTTGACGAACAAATGGATTTTGGCTGGTAGCCGCGCAGCAACCTTTGTGCTGATGATGTCTGAATTCATCTTCGACTATGCCACTGCTGGGTCAGTGAATGGTATTGGTGGAAAAGAAGTGAAAAAAATAGATGTGAGAGAGAGAAGAACACCCAGAGCAGATACTTACCTAGCCTCCTGCTTAGCTCGGTCAGGTCACGATGACCCGGCCTGGAGCATCTATCAAACACAAAGTGAAGCCGTGCACGCTACATGGCTCAGCTATAGGGCATATACAACTGTTTCAATCGTCCTTGCAATGGAGGAGAAAGGATATCCCATTCTTATCTTCATTTCCTCTACCAGCAAAATTTGCAGAAGTTTCCCTGATCCTAACAATCTCCCACTGTAATTATGTCATCTCACCATTCCGAAGCAGAGAGTATGCCTCGTCTTCGCACTGCCTATAATGTCCCTAGAGACGCCCAAGTTCAAGTTCAAGTTCAAGAAAAACCAGCACCTTGTAGTCGAGCCATCCATCTTCAGACTGCTGAATATGGAAACGACACACTCACTGTGTTAGTGTCAACACATGTCTGGCGGCTATCGTCAAAAGAACCACAACGAACCTGTTAGGACCGGCCCGTCTCGTTCCATGATCAGAAATAAACGCTGGAGAAGGCGCGCTGTGGTATCTTAGAGCTGAGCCAGGTTCGATGCAACACTTTTTGACAACACGCAACTGCAGCGTAAATAGTGCTTGTCCCTTTTTGCACATCTTGTTCTCAAAAACCTTCTCTCAAATCAGTATTCATCCTTAGCTCTACGTACCAAGTTGCGATGGCTACCCTTCCCAACCTAGGCTCGGGCCAAGGCGCAATCAAAATGACAAATATCGAAGCACTCCTCGCAGACGTCGAAAATGGTACTGCCGATTTCGTTCCAAGCAGGTAAGCATAAGAAACGGAGACTCCGTTCAAAATCGAAGTCCTTGATCCGCTTTCGATGTCGATAATTTTCTGGCCATACTCTGAATTAGGTAGCCAGTAACTTACCGATGTTGCTCGCGATCTGGGCATCATTGTTTGTTGTTGATGATTGAGTCCTCGGCAAGAGAGGTCCGTTTCCGTCCAGAGTCTAATGTTAGTAAATAATAGCTCCGTCGAGCCCACCGCGACGCCCGACATAGTGTCTATTCCACCAGACCCAGCGCCAATTACGAAACAAACCCGTCCATCAAGAAAGAACAGCGTTCGCAAGCGCGCAGTCCTGAAAGACCGCACCGCCGACACTTCCGGCGCTCCTCGACAGAAGGTCAGAAACCAAAGCCAAGAGGACAAGGAAAATAATGATGAGGACAACGAAGACCAAGAGAGCTTGCCACAACAAACAAGCAGTATCGTTACCCAAAAAGACCGTGTGGCTAACGGTCTCAGCCCACCGCCTCGAAAGAGGATCCAAGATCAAAGCGACAGGGAAGATCCGAAAAAGGGGAACGGCGACAAGGAAGGCAAAGAACCAGAGAGCTTGCCTCCACGCGCAAGCAACACCAGTACCCTGCAGAGCACGAAGCAAAACCAGGCCGAACGTCTGAAAGAGCGATACGAACAGATCCGGACCGAGTCGCAGAACCGAGGATACGTCCCCAGGCGGTTTTACGATACGGAGACCCATCGATGGTGGAGAGACTGCGAGTATTGCCGTGGAGAAGGAGGTGAATACGCCGATAGGCCGTGGAGAGAACATGAACGCCGAGGCGCGCACAAGCCTGTGGATGCCCATAACAAGCACATCAAGATCAGGTGCATACACTGCAAATTCTACTATGACAACTATGGAATGATTGGATGTCGCCCATGCTAATGAATGGTACGACATTCTATGGTTCGACCTGCATACCCAACTGAAGATCGATATTGATATTTTCTGGCAATTTTCTTGTCAAAATTCGCTGAAAACAGCCACATTGATACAAAGTTGGGCAACTTCGAGACAAGTGGTGACACCGAAATTGGGATCCCGAATGCAATAGATTGACGGCATCACTATGCAACGAACACTCTGTCGTTCAGGTGGGGAATTATTGATCGAAGGGGCTCTAGGATACTGTGAGGACGTCAGAATCGCTAGACTTTTGGTATTTGAAGTTGACAGCTTCTCTCTCATGTTTGACAGACACTTGTAGCGTCCAACTTGGAATGGGATTACGATAGATTTCAGCCGACTCGGCTGAGTCTGGATTTTGGAAATTGAGGACTTACCAGCTACTCTTCGTTGTACGATAGAAGTTGGCATTGTTCTGGCGCTGGAGACTTTGGTAAAAAAACAGGACCGTGTGTATCACTCGAGAATATCATTATTTGAGCCTTTTCACCAACAATCAGCACCGCCGGGTTTGCTAATGCAGACAATCGTGATGACTGTGATCGATGGAGAAGTACTAATGCACTGTCAGTAAAGGTAAACCCATCACCCCTTGCCATGGGTTTCCACAGTCTCGTCCTTTCTGTCCACTTCCACTGACCGGGAAGGGTCGTTGACTGTGCCTTGGTATCCAGTTGAAGTCTGTCAGCTGGAAAAGGGAAAATCGTGGCTATACTATGGGCGCACCCAAATGACTACGATAAGACGCTTCTTGATGCTTGAAGAAGCTCTTGGTGGAAGTGAACAAGCATCGAGGTATCGTGAAGTATCCCTCAAAAGGCATCATATCTGTCCTTTTTCTCTGATTCCGACGCAGAGCACGCTAGATCCAGACAGGGATGAGAAATCATTGTCCGAGAAGGGACAGCTTTTGATGGCAGGCTAAGCAGGGGAAGAAGCGGTGATGCGGTGTCGTTCTAATATGATAGTGGTAATAGTGGTAGTAGTGCTTGTTCGAAGTGGAAGAGGGGACAGAGGATGCCTTTGAGAAGGCAGTGGGCGCCTGAGCTCTCTTGGCAATTTCTTTCTTCAACCTCCCCCTTCCCATTTCCCTTTCCACAACGCAACGACAAGCCATCGCACGGTTGCGAACCGCAGTTCCATGCATTACTATTCCACTCGTCGTCGGAGCCCCAATGCGAACACTATCAAATCCTCCGCTTGCCATTTTGCCGGCGGTCTTGGATTCGCTGGACCATCTTTCGTTGGCTGTTATTTCGTTGAGCCAAAGGATCTCATCCGAGTCTGCCACGCGCCGGTATTGTAAACTAATCATTCTGTGATTACAGCCATGATTTCACATCTCAGCGCTGCTATGTAACCATAGGATCTCTCTTTCATTTAGCTCCGGGCTGCTGATCAATTTTCTAAAACAGCATCTTTAGTCTATGAATCTCTATCTTCTCTCACTTGAGCCGGGCAAGGATGACGCGTTCACGCCCCTTATCATGTCTGTCCCCTAGTAACCTCCGGGTCTCACGAAACTTCCTTCACATCAAAACCTCACGAACTGGATATCAACATCGATAAAATTCCGGCGAGATGATTTCTCAACGTCACTAGAAACATAACGCTATCGATCTCGTGTGAAGAAAGAACGTCACTTACCGGTAGCATGAATCGATTCATTCCAAGTCCTCGTCTTCCAGTTTTGCGGTACGAGGACTGGCGAATTTTTCGGCGCTGGTCATTCCTTTTTCGTGGTTTTGGTCTGATGCAGTTCATGCCCGCTTAGTCAAGGTCTTCAACTCTTCAATCACGTCGATTTCAAAAGAGCAAAGGGTGAACACATCGCATATCACTAAGAACGCTGAAAGGGACGAGAAAAGCGCAATGAAGACTACTGCATTTAGGCCAAGCGTCGTAACGATGAATACTGATACACGGTCGTCAATGGGTATATACGTCTTGCCTCTATGCTCATGCACGCATTGAAAGGTACGAAAATAGAAGCCCACAGGATACGAGTCTTTTCCATACCAATGACCCTTCTACCTCCCAAAAAAGGAAAGAAAATACACCGCTGAAACGATACGAATGCCTGAGATGATCAAGTGCTGCTCATTCGAGCTTCATCTCTGCTCTTCTCCTGACCACGTTGACATCCTTTCTCCTTCTCCACTGCCACTCAAGCAGCACGGGAAGGAATTGCCAGAGATCAAATTCGGGCCACATGCACTTCAGAAAGACGATTTCCGTATCCTGATGACACTGCCATAGCAAAAAATCGCTCAGCCGTTCGACGCCACTCGTTCGGATGAGAAGATCTAGAGGCGGTGTCTGTGAACCAGTGAATGTGTTGGCCGTGAGAGTTTCGGCGGTAATGGTTTCTGGGTCGGGGTAACTTGTTGGTGGTTTATCACTGGTGGCGTTGGAAGAGGGATCACTACTACTCAAATTTAGAGTCGTCGAAGCCGCAGAGGAAGCGGTAGGATCTGCTAGGTGCGTCGCGAGAGCTTTGAGGTCTGCATAGTCGGAGGATGCGACCGTGGTGCCAAGGGCGGTGTGTATCGATTCCTTGCGCTCTTCCTCAGAAAGACTTGTGTCGCGTAGACAGTCTACGACTGTGTCTGTTGGTGCCACGAACGACTGATCCGGGTCTACATCTGTGATGTACTTCTCGACAATCGAGTCGATTCTGTTATAGGCTGCCATGGCTTCTTGGTCCATCTCCTTCTCACCTTCGGAGTCTGAGGCCTGCGCCGGCTCAAGACACAACATGGGTGCTTCTTCGCTCTCAGAGACGGTGCTGAGTTGTTGGGCGCGAATGTTGCGAGCAATGTGGGATTCGGAGAAGGGACGTTTGAGAGGGGGACGGATGGGCTGCGTGTAGTCGATTACGGTGTTGCGCACTGCGGTCGTAATTTCATCCCTGGATGTGTATGGTGCGCAGATATTCAGCGTAGCTTTGGCATTTCCGCTGGTCATCTTGATAGCCTTTTCAATAGCTTCCAAGACGTCTGGCCGAATCATATTGCGTTGTCCTAGGAATTCCATCTTGGCTCCGTATCGTTCTAGGAGCTCGCCATGTTGAGCCAGCTGGGACAGCTTGGACTTGGCCATGTCCATGAGGGCATCTACTTCATACTTCGTTCGCTTGAAGTTTTCAATACTGAAGGCATATATGGTGACCACCTTGACACCAATCTTGTAGCAGACTTCGAGTATCTGTGCAGTTGTCAGATATGCGCTCCAACACGTAGACTCTCGGTGTACACACATGAGCTAGGGCTTCAAAGCCCAAGTTGTGACCTTCTATCGTCTCAATCTGGTGATCGCGAGCAAATCTCCTGTTGCCATCCATGACAAAAGCTATATGCTGAGGAACGGCGCCCTGCCTCACAGCTGCCAGTAGCAGCTCGCGGACATTGCCAATTACCCATTCCACCGGCGGCGACTGAAAGATCCATTTCCGCAAATGCGAGACGTGTAGGGAGTTTGTGGCAGACATTTTGGAAGGCGTATCAACCACTGATTATGGACAACATGCAAGGGTTCTGCCGCAGAAGGGGAGTCAATTGAGAGGAAAGAGGAGGGCGAAGAACGGGTGGGATATGCCGGTGCAGGTGGTCAGATAATGTACAGAAAGGCAGTTCTCAGTATGTGTTGGGACGCGTTTTGGCAAGGGCAAGGTTTCTTGCATGAGGAGGAGCGGCGTCAGCTTTTGTGGCTGGTGCCGTCCCATTGTTGGCGGGCGTGCTAAGCCGGAAGCAGACCCCCTGGGAAGTTAGCGGGGTCCCCCGAGAACAAATAGAGCCGATCACGCGAAAACTCGGTTGCCGACTGATCAACACATTCATGCTCCCTCAAACAAACACACGCGCTGGTTAGGAGGACAATGTCCACCATCAACGACGAGCCCGCACATGTGCCAGAGCAACTGGTAGACCAGCTCTTGAAAGGCTTCGAGTCCCTTCACGTCGAGATCAAGCACCTCGATGAGCAGAGGCGCGAGCTCGAGAACAAAGTGAGCTGGTCGAAGCAACAGGTAAGAATCATCTCCTCTCTGCTCCTGCTCACACACTCCCGCCCTTTCCATGATGATACAATTTAGCTCTAGACCTGAAGTCGACACACGGCACTGTCGATAACAAAACCGAATCTCTGATTTGTCACTCCTGCTCCTCCCATGTCACCACACTCCTGCCTTGACCTGTACTAACAGCATCGCAGTATCTAGACGCACTAAAGCGCTTTGTGCCTGACCAAGCTTCCCAAGAATTCCGCACATTCCTCGATGAACTAGATGAAGCAGGTGCCACCCAGCCTGAAGGGCATGTAGACTGGCTGCAGTCTCTTCATTCTAGCACAGACCCGGAGCGTAGAAGCAGGGCATATACTATCCAGCGCGCTGCTGATGCGAGGGAAAAAATACGTTTTCGGCAGAAATCAAGTGATAGCGGAAACGCTGTGCGCATATGGAATGGGCGCGCCGCAGACGCTGTTGAATCGTCTGGCATAGAAACCGACTTCACAACGCCAGGCACCCCCAGTCGTCTATATTGTCCATTCGTGCCCCCAAACAAACGTGACGGCTATTTCAACGTGCCCCCCGCAAGCGGTCAGCCTCGTGGCATCACTACACCCAGAAGCTCAATGTCGCGGACATCAGGCCGACGATCCAAGCGATCCTCCTTCCACGATCCGATCAGAGCCGAGTTGTGCGGCCAGGGTCTTACAGGCCCTTCTGCCCCTCCATCCGTCGAAGGCTCCGTCCCTCTTTGTCCCATTCGATTTCTGAACCAGCATAGTCCCGAAGAAGTGGCAAAATATTTTGAAAGTCATAAACATGAGGTGCCCCGAAGTCATGCTGTGTGTGTCAAGAGATATCAAAGCAACGAGCAGAGCATCCGTCAGTTGGATGCCAAATATGGGAACCTGGTGAGTATGATTCAAGGTCTTGGAGAAAAACATCAGCCTTTACTACCTGAGGTGGATGATGAGGCCATCGTGGATGAAGATGGAGAAGTCGTACCTGAAAGTCGTGTTCAGAACTGGGCCAAGGCGGTAAGTGTGAGCTTGGATGACAACGTCGATAAGCCACAGACTGCACCAGAAGACGATGACGATAGGCTGTCTCATTTTGACCGACCTTTGAAAGACGTTCGGGTTGGAGAATCTCCAAGTCGGCCATGGGGCATCACCGTCCCGGAGAGATATGTAGCGAACAGCGGTGTGTCATCGACGAGATCAGACCCGACAGCGTCGCCTTTGGAGACGCCCATGGCGCCAGCACCGGACAAGCCGGCCAAGGGAAAATGCCCATTCGACCACAACAACATGAAATTCGACGCTGCTCCACCACAACCAGCAACCCGTAGTTCGCAGCCACCGATCCAACCACAGGATCTGCCGCAGGACGTACCTCGAGCGCAGCCTTCCCCTCCTCCGCAGTCAGAAAAACGGCCTTCCATTGCTCAGCCAGTAGTCTTTTCCGAGGATTCGATCCCTACGAAAGCAGGTGGTGTGCAGATGGTCTTTAATGGCCCGGTGTTTTTTGGATATGGGATGGAGCAAGCACTTGCACTTTTGCAGCAGGGTGGAATCGGGAGCAAACAGTAGTAGCTGTACACCATCAAATTTGTATGGTTGGAGCGTTTATCAGGAAACCATTATATGGTGTATTGTTGGATAGGTATACAGTAATCTCACGTACTCGGAGTCGGCACCGAAAGTACCTTTAGTGTGGCTACGAGGGTGTATTTCTTTTCGAATGGCTGGACTTGTGACGAGAACTTTCTCTCCTCATGATCAACGTGAAGAATTCTTGAAGGCCGTTCAGCTGGAAACTTGTTGATATCGGCCGCCGTTGGTGGAGCTTACGTTGATATACAAAAAGCAAGCTCGACAGCAGGGCTGAAGCTC
Organism: Venturia carpophila; assembly: GCA_014858625.1. Classification (NCBI taxonomy): domain Eukaryota; kingdom Fungi; phylum Ascomycota; class Dothideomycetes; order Venturiales; family Venturiaceae; genus Venturia; species Venturia carpophila. The sequence goes on from JACTAK010000010.1 coordinate 441,328, forward strand.
TAGTGGGACGGCAGTGCGGCTCTGGGGCGACTTCGATGTGCTTCCACTGAGATGGACTATGCTTCCATCCGTCAACACCGAGTCCAGCGACTTTGTAGACGCAAAGCTTGAGACCAGCTGAGCATGATCATACCTGACCAAAATTCAGTTCTGTCGTGAATAATGCCAACGGCAGCCTTGCACACCTCATTCAACACGGCCTTCGGATGATGATAGCTGCCAACAATTCCGCCTGAACCTCAAACCTCCCTCCTCCACAGTCATGGCCTTCCAAAGCTTTACTGGCTCGTCCCGGCGACCCCGCCAGGTCAATCTCAGCGGACATCGTAACAACCCATTCGGCGGAGCGGTTCAATCAGCCCAGCAAGAGAGGGAAAGAAGACAGCGTGAACGGGACAGGTTGCTTGCGGCCAAGATCATCCAACGAAGATGGCGAGGCCACAGCTCGAGGAAAGCTGTGCGGGAGCAAAGAAGGACGGAATGGGACTTAGAAGAGCAGGATAGTGGCGAGGCAGGACCATATCAATCAGAGCACAAGGCCTTGGAACAACTGCAACGCCTGTCATATTTCCTGAAGCTGGAGAACGACAAAGATGGCAAGGAAATGACTCGACTGCGGCAGTATATGGACCGCTTGAATCTTTCCCAAGAGAATGGTCTGGCATGCGCCTCCGGTCCTTGGCCCATGGCATATCTACGGTTACAGAAACTCGTTTTGAGTTCCATACCGAAGACTTCACCAGGAGACTGGATATTTGAGCTCGAGACTACATACTTTCTTGGCCAACAAATTCCCAAGCTCGTCGCTCAGAATGCTAGGTTACTGTACCAAACACTGGCAGACCTCAACCACCCCACGTTCATTGCTTCCGACGACTACCCAAAAATACTTCCAGTGCTCGTCAAAGTCTTAAAAGGACCTTTACCAGCAGTAGGGCCAGAGTCTATGGTGATTTATGAGGCATTTGCGTGCGAGTTCTTGACGAGAGTGTTCATCACCCAGGACCCGTGGTATCCCAAATGGCTTAGCGACCTGGCAGACCATGTCAACTACAAGATTATGGCCAGGACACTGTCAGAAACCATATCGAGTAATGACTACAAAGGCTACAAGGCAATGGGCGATCCACAATCACGGTTGAATCTGCTGGCATGCTTCATCTACTTCCACAGACATGCCCACAAGTTCCAGAACGCACAGGCCTACTCTTCACGTCAGGATTTCGTGCTGGTAATCTCAAATCTTTTGTCATCAATAGCAGAGAGCAGGTACCTGGACGCGATTCAAAACCCCGACGACGATGAAGATGCCGTGGGGAAGTTTGCACGGGAGCAAATCATGTCTTTGGTCGACAAGGAAAGCGTCAGTAGTTTACTTGGAGGAGTCAGTACGTCGCAGTCACGATCAGGACGTCCGCCGCAAATGAACAGCGAGGCTAAGCAACTCGCGAACTATGCTCTCACTCTGCTCCGCTTCTTTCCCCGCGAGGGTGACAACATCCGGATGTGGCTGTATCGAGGCTCATCGGATGCTTCCGCTGCTGCTAATTCGGACAACAAGCTTCCAGCTATCAAATTCTTCTGGCAAGCCGCTCGCACGAGCATGGTCTTCAAGACCATAAAGGATGCACGCTCGGCCATCAAGTTGATTAGACCGCAATCTCTCTTGAACGGCGCGATGGAGAATGCTGATCATGCTGGATGGGTCCAGGACGATTGGCGTCTCATCCTGATCTTTTTGGAACTGTACATTTTCGTCCTCAGACTCATGGATGATGACGAATTCTTCTCAGCTTCCTCACTGGCTTCTTCGACATCCATTTCCACCGGAAGCTCATCATGGGCACGGCAGAATGCATTGCCCACCGAGGACATCCAGGACCTCACCACATTTTTGAAGATTATTGGCTTCGCTATGTATTTTCATGCAAAGGAAATCACGAATCCGAGCGAAGAGAGTCCTCAAAGGACATCTTTGAGCAGCCACTTCAAGATCGGAGAGCTTCCGCACGATGATCAAACAAATTCAGCACTGGCCAAGACCCCAGAGACCGCGATTGCTGGACTCTCTGGCATCAGCATTGACTATGTCAAGGGCCTAGTGACAGGGTTGCTTCGCATGGTGCACGAGAGAGATTCACGGAGAAAATTCTTACCAGCAGACCACTGGTTGATGACGTCCTCTTTCGATATGACCAACTTCATCCCAGATGTCGTTGCAGAAGAGGAAAACAGACACCGTCTCGAAGAGGACGCCGATGATGACATGGTCATAGTTGACGACGACCAGGAAGACGACAGACCCTTGGTCGGAACAAGCAGAGATCGCACCATACGTTACCATGCGAGGCTCGAAAGCCACCAGCGAGCCTTATCGAGAAAGAGGTACATGCAAGCTGTTGCGCCTCGCTCAGAAATCCTCCAAAACATGCCATTCTTCATCCCCTTCACAACGCGTGTACAGATCTTCCGAGAATTTGTGCGAAGAGACAAGTTCAGGCGTAGAAACGGTCATGTAGACTCAGAGTTGTGGCGCATACATGTCATTAATGGCATGGATCCCAACGACAACATAGGGCGACACACTGCAACGATTAAACGAGGAAATGAGTTCACGGACGCCTTTGACCAGTTCTACAGTTTGGGAGAGGGTCTCAAGGAGCCCATCCAGATCACATTTGTAGACCAATTCGGCCAGCAAGAAGCAGGGATTGACGGCGGTGGTGTCACAAAGGAGTTCTTGACGAGTGTTACCAGCCAAGCTTTTACACCCACAGAAGGGCAAGATTTGTTCGCCGAGAACGAGCAGCATCTACTGTACCCCTATCCGGCTGCAATAGAGGAAAGAAAAGCAATTCTGAGGGAATTGGGGCTCACAGAAGATAATCCCTATTTCGTTCAACAGATCAAACTGATGCTACAGCATTATGAGTTTCTCGGTCGCGTCATTGGGAAGTGCTTGTACGAAGGCATTCTGGTGGACATCAATTTCGCGGGCTTCTTTCTGCTGAAGTGGGCATTGACTGGAGGTGACGGTCAAGCATCGAATGAAACCGGATACCGCGCTAATGTTAACGACCTACGAGACATGGACGAGGAGTTGTACAGAGGCTTGATGCAGCTCAAGAACTACGCTGGAAATGTCGAAGATTTTGCCCTCAACTTCACAGTTTCCGACACGCTTACAACGGACTACACCCAAAAGAAGACGAAGGTCGTCACCCGCAACCTCGTACCTGATGGAGCGAACCTTGCCGTCACAAACGCAAACCGTTTGATCTATATTTGGAATATCGTGCAATACCGCCTCGCCAAACAACCAGAACTACAGACCAGGGCCTTCCTCAAAGGTCTCTCCTCCATGATCAGCCCAACCTGGCTTTCAATGTTCAACCAAAGCGAGCTCCAAACACTCATCGGCGGCACCTCGTCCTCCATCGACATCGCGGATCTCCGCCGAAACACCCTCTACGGCGGTCTCTACGTCCGAGGCGACGACCCAGAAGACCATCCTACCATCCAGCTCTTCTGGCGCGTCATGGAATCCTTCACAGATAGAGAAAGGAGGGCGGTTCTGAAGTTCATCACGAGTACGCCTCGTGCACCGCTCCTCGGTTTTGCGAGTTTGCATCCTGCGTTCAGCATCAGGGATTCGGGCGACGACGAGACGAGGTTGCCTAGCGCTAGCACCTGCGTTAATCTGATGAAGTTGCCTCGGTACAAGAGCGAGGCGGTGATGAGGGAGAAGCTCCTGTACGCGGTTATGAGTGGCGCGGGTTTTGACCTGTCTTAGGCACGGTTCTTGCAATCTGGCAGAGAAGTGGGAACTGTTGGTAGAGGCGTTTTTGTCTAGAATTTGCTCGTCTCGTCCAGTCAGCGCGGCGGCGTGGAGATTGAATCACGAGAACTTTCCCCTCTCATAGTGAGGATGACTGACTTGACTTGACTTGACTTACTTACTGGAACATATTCCCCCAACTCTGCGATTCGACAAGGAAACTATTCAGATAATGATGGCTTGTAGATAAATTGGAATGTGACCATGTATGCTTTAGATGAATACGGATGCTCTCGATTCGGAAATATGGTCATGTTGGCTTATAGAGAAAGATTGTGAATCGTACACTCCGAGGTTATGAATAAAGGCCTAAGAAGACAAAGATGCAGAGGCCACCAGGATCAGCTAGAGAGGTGATTCTACTTCTCATCAGCCAGTTACCAAAGGGGAAACCGGGAATTGATGATCATTGCCGTGGGAGAGTCAGACTCACAGAATAATCTTGCAGCAGGGAACCAGGCGCATGTCCTGACAACATCAATGGGCACAACAGAATTATTGATAGAAATTCGTTTCTCTGTCAGAAGATAACCATACAGCTATCCATCTTCGATCCCCTCTTACCTTCATCATCAGCAACAACCAGCACCCAATAGTGAGCCTCCTCACGTCTACTCCTCCCACACGCCCACGATCAACAGATTGTGCTTTGCATAATCTAGCCATGCTTTCGGCTTGGTAAGATATTGCACAATTACAATGTGATGGTAGAAAATCCATGGCCTGCCCCGTCCCGTCCATAGCCCCATCACCATCCCAGTTATCCCAAACAGCGTGGTATCAACCGCAAGTACAATGAAACAATCAAGGAAATTAAGGGAAAAAAAGGGGGGATAACTGGGCACAAGGGTGTATATGTACAAGAGCAACTGTGAAGTGGGAAGAAGAAACTTACGAGCCGGCCTAGCTGCTACCTGGTGAGCAAAACTTGTAGCCGTGAAAGCCTAGTAGGCTCGTCCGAAAGCCCATGATCAGACTTTTAAACGCCGAGAACCCTATCCGTATGACCGTCTTGATGAACGCCGTGTACCGAAGAAGCCGTAAGGAAATGCCAGGTGAGTCAAATGTGATACGTAAGACATCTAAGCAGCCTCAGCCGTCTCGGCCTCAGCGGGTGCACCGTTCTTGGTAGGTTCGTCTTCACCCTTGTTCTTCACATACTCGTCGTAAACATTGAGGGCTTCAGAGACCTTGTTGCGAAGAGCGGCCTCGTCATTGATGAGGTTCAACAGCTCCTGGTTATCCATCTCAAGCAACATACCCGTGATCTTGCCAGCAAGCTCCGGCTGCTGCTCATGAATCTTGGGGTACAGGGCCTCACCGAGCATCTGCTTCTGCATCTGTGGTGGAGCACCTTGGAACTGGGGGACATCAATGCCAGAACCGACAGGGCCACCTGGACCAACGGCTGGTGGGCCACCACGTCCGGCACCAGCTCCGAACGGCATACCACCGCGACCAGATGGGGGAGCACCACCCCGACCGCCTTGTGGAGGAGCGCCACCACGTAGGGCAGGAACCATACCGGGCATCTGAGGCATGTTGGGGACACCCATCATACCACCTCGGCCGGCGCCGCGACCCAGAGTCTGCTGGGCAGCTTGTGCGAGCTGGAGATATGCAGCTGGGTTGTATCCTGGGAAGCCGGCAGCCATCTGTGGCGGGATGCCATACATGGGAGGAATTTGCTGTGGGTTTAGTGCACCACGACCGCCTTGCTGTGGTGGCATGCCTGGGAAGCCAGCTCCGCCACGAGCTTGTTGAGCAGTAGGTGGAAATCCAGGCATCTGACCACGACCTCCTGGAGGAAGGAAGCCTGGCTGGGCACCAGGGAAGTACATGTTCTGTGGCATAAACTGCTTGGAATGCGTTAGCCTCCTGCGAAGCAAGTCTAAAAAATCCAATGGAGGGATCACTTACCTGTTGGGGCATGGAACCGATGGCAGCAGCTTGCTGAATGCGCATCTGGTTGCGGGCGTGGATGGTAGCCTCCAATTGAGACTTGCGAACATCCTTGCGCTGAGCCAATGCAACGTAGAGTGGCTTGCCCTCGATCATCTTCTGGTTCATGTCGGCGACAGCCTTGGTGGCCTCATCAGGGTTGCTGAAGCAAACGAAGCCAAAGCCCTTGCTCTTGCCTAGAATTTTCTTTTCGCCCTTGATGGTGATCTTCTCGGCATCTTCTGCCTTGTCCTCTTTAGCCTCGTCACCGGAAGTCTCCTTCTTCTCCTTCTCTTCGTCGTCCTTCTCGCCGTCTTTCTTATCAGCGTCGTCCTTGCCAGCAGGAAGAGTGTCGCGCATGACCTTGGCGGAGGTGATGGAACCGAAAGGAGTGAACATCTCGCGGAGCTTGTCATCATCGACGTCGTCATTGAGGTTCTTAACGTAGAGGTTGACACCCTGGTACTTGGACTGCTTCTCAAGGCGGGCAGCCTCGTATTGCTTGCGGAGCTCCTCCTCGCGCTCGTGCTTCTTCTGGGCGCGACCGACGTATAACTTTTGACCCTTCAAGTCAGATTCGTTGAGTTCCTCGGTAGCCTTGGAAGCGTCCTCGTGCTTGATGAAGTTGACAAATCCGAAACCGCGATGCTTGCCAGTCTCGTTGTCGACTGCGAGGGTGGCAGAGGTGACTTCGCCGTACTTCTCGAACAGGGCGCGGAATTCCTGTTCGGTAACCTCCGAGTCGACATTCTTGACGTAGATGTTGGTGAAGTTGGCCTTCATCTCCTCGAATTTGCTCATGCGATCCTTCTTGGGGATGTGGTGACCGACGTAGACCTTCTTCTCGTTAAGCAACATACCGTTAACGTGCTTGATGGCAGCGTTGGCAGATTCGCCGGTCTCGTAGTGAACAAACCCATAACCCTTGGAGTTTCCACTCTCATCCTGGGCGACCTTGCAAGATAGAATATTGCCGAAAGCGGCAAAGGTGTCGTGAAGAGCCTTGTTATCGATCGCAACGTCCAAGTTCTTGATGAAGACGTTGCCCTGACCGGTTTTGCGAAGAGCAGGATCACGCTGAGACCACATAATGCGACATGGCTTGCCCTTGATTAAGGTGTAGTTGAGCTCCTCGAGGGCTTTCTCTCCGTCGTCGGAGTTATTGTAGTTGACATAGGCGTATCCGAGCGAGCGACGGGTGACAGCGTCGCGGCAAACACGAATAGATGCGACTTGACCGATGGAGGAGAACAGCTCGAAGAGCATAGCTTCGGTGACAGATGTGTCGAGCTCTCCGACGTAGAGGGAGGCCGAATTCTGGTTTGGGCCGGTAGGGGCAGCGGAGGTTGGGGTTGGAGCTTCGCCAACAGCAGTTGGAGCGCTGGAAATGTCGGTGTTGACAGTGGTGCCGTTGAGCGCAGCGGCAGGAGCCTCAGTCGCGGCGGCAACGTTGTTGGTAGTGTCAGACATGGTGTCGGATAGATTTTGAGGATGTTTTGTACAAGTGCCTGGTAAAAGTATAAGTGGTTGGTCGTGTGGTTGCGGGGAGGTGGTGGAGAAAGCAAGGCCAATAGCGCAATATTTGTAAAGTTGACGCGACGGCGGTGTTTTCTAGGCAAAAAGGAGGAGGGTGGACAAAGGGACGTGTTGTTCCGGTGTATGGAGGGCAAAGCGACTCACACTTGTAACTTTGATAGTCTTTATGGTGGGAAATTGCTTGCTCTCGAGACTGAAGGGGAGACGTCGTCAGCGGCTGGAGTTGCAAAGAAACAGAGGGTGAAGGGTGTCTCAAGCGTACCTTGCTTCTGGTGGATGTCTCTTCTTGGGGAAGAGAGGTGGCAGATGCGGTTTGCTTGTCGGAGACGGTGTCGAGAGAGAAAGTGAGAGTGCGGTGTGCTGTTTGTTCTGCTGGAAGATTTTACCTGGATTTTCACGTTTTTTTGTGCCTTCGTAGATTTTCTGGGGGGATAAGGGCAAGCACCGTAGAGCCTTGTGCTATGGGGTCGAAGATGATGTTGGTGAAGTTGTTGTTGCTTGGAGGAGAAGACACAAAGTTCCTGCGCTGTAGAAATCTTTTGGCCGGCGCAGCAAGAGCTAGTAGGGTCCAGCACGTGACACAGGCCGCTGCACACAGTCAATTAAATTTACCCCAGCAGCCGTGTTGCGGAACGTTGGAACCTTGTGTCTGGAAGCTTAAACAGTGGGAATGTGTTTCGCAAACTGTGCGCTTCGGCTGCTTCCGGAAAATGCTTTGTTGCACCACAAGGTTCCGCTTAGGTCCGAAGCTGTGATTGACTGTGACTGTGTCTGTGTCTGTGTCTGTGTTCAAAGGGAGGCGCAAGGCTCAAGGCTCAAACATTCCTGCTGTGCATTCGGCGTGTACTCTATGCATCCACTACTCTTCGCTTTGCGACGAGATTTCAGAGCAGCCAACACTGGCTGACACAGAATCAACTGGTATATCGGTCGGATCCGGAGCCCAGGACTGATAACTGACATCGTGGAAAGGCTGCGGAGGATGGAAAGTCCCTAATCGTGTCCTGATTCTTTGCCCAACTCAAAGCTACTTCTAGACTTGGTCTACCCTCTCATCCGATCGCTGAGCGTGTCGGCGATCTTTCTGAGTCCATGCAATCTTGCATGCGTTGTCTCACCCAAATACAAACTCGCAACGGGCCAGGCGTGAATGAAGCCTGCCTGCTCAAACACGTCCACTTCCACACCACCTGCCTTTAAAGTGTTGATGAGCGCCTTTGTCTCCGGGCCGAGAACCTCCTCCGATCCAAAAGAGAACAGCATGCCCTTTGGAGGACTCGCCTTGGCCCACCTGTGTTTGTCTGTGCAACAGCCAGGAGACACCATCGGGTCATCGTAGGCAACCTTTGAGCCAATATACTGGCTGCCATAAAGCCTGAGACTGTCGGCGTCCAGATAATCACTTCGTGTATTCCTGTTGTTCCCCGACAGCACCGTCACCCAGGGAGAAATCATGACGGCAAATCCGGGCAATGGAGCAGATCGGTCTCGATGCTCCGAAAGGTGTAACAAAAGACTTAAGATGAGCGTAGCACCAGCCGAATCTCCGCCTACGCAAACCTTTGAGGCGTCGTTGTCAACAGTTGACAGCACGTACTTGTATCCTGCCATGGCCTCTTCGACTTGCGTTGGGTAGACGGCATCTGGGACGAGCGTATACTCCAGAGAGAATAGTGCCGGGTTCTTGAAGCCCACTCCTTTTAGGAGTGTGACGAACGCGAGCATAAACTCCATGTAAAAGTAGCTAGATCCCATTGAGAAGCCACCGCCGTGGCAATAATAGATCACTATGTCTGGTTTTGTATCATGTTCCGCGATCCAAACGCCTCGAAATTGTTTCTGTAGACATTAACATCAGATGCAGGTATTACAGTTAGACCACCAATTCTGAGCGTCCGGAGACCAGAGGTCAAGATTGGACATGATTTCTCTTTTCAACAGCCTCGGTGCAGAGATCCTGGCGGAAATAGGCCTCGAGTCTGCGGACTCATTTCCATTGCTCAGACAACGGAGAATTTATAGATCCCAAGCGGCTCAAGGTCTCAAGGAATTGGTGGACCACTAGAAGGCAAGGTTCGTTTGGAGAGCTTACAGTTTTGATTTCTCGCCAAGGCAGAGGCGACTGGAGATACCCATGTCTAAGCATTCGAAAGCGAAGAAACGGTAAAGTTACCTGCTTAGAGAAGAAGACTCTGCCAATATACGCCGGCATGTTGGCAAAAGCGTAGCGTACGCATCGTATGACCACATCTTGAAAAGGGGTCGCTTTCTGAACAAATGGTATCTGTTGGTCCTTGTTCGTGAAGAACCGTTCCCGTATGAATTGGCATGGAAGTTTTACTACTATCAAGAAATACAATCAGTTCATCTAACGAGCTGAAGGCGTCTGGCGTACAACAAGACTTACCCAGAAAGGGCAGTGCTTGTACGACCCAGATGGTTGTGGTGAAGAGGCCGACGTGAATGATTAGTTGTGGTGTGAGGCAGATCAGGAAGGCAATGCAATCAACGAGTGAGATCTGGCCAAGTATCATGTTTGGCCAGTGACCGACCACTACGGAGTGATTATTATTGCTTGATGAGAGTGAAAAGATGCAGCATTGAACTGGTTGGGGTGAACACGATGAAGTCACTTCGTGGAAATATGCCACCAGTCCTGAAAGGGAAACGCGCTGGCCGTTGTTTCAACAACCCGCCGCGTACAGAATTAACATAGAGTATCGTCATGTCAATGATAGTAATTAGGCTTTTGGAGGTTTACTAAAACAAGAATAAGAAGTCGCGGGCAATAAGACCTCCAATTTTGAACCCTTGCATTCATGTCACACATACAAAGGAAACCACCTGCCATCGACATATGTTGTTGGAGCTCCGGCGGAACATGCTTCACAATGGATGCTCTTTTGCCAACTCAACATCTGTCTAGGTGAGCAAGGACGGTGGTAAGTATTCTGGTACCTGAATTGGGAACGCCAAAAACTAGTAATTTTTGAGGGTTTCAGCTTCCACCACGGGCCGGAATGTAATTCAACGCGTCTTGCACACAATCACACGAATATGAGCTTTGAATGATTATCTTTTGGTGCTTCGAGTACCAGTCAATCCAAATCTATATTCAGAGATGACGTCCAGATATTATTTGGTGATTTGTTAGCCGACAGTCACGGACGCGATTAACAGCATATACCTTCGTCACCGCATCTAACAGCGAACAATTTCCGAATATTGATTCTTTAGTCGTAGATTCAAATTCTCGGCTGACAAATCGAGACCAGTACGGATAGCAGAATAAGAAGGCGTAGATGACTTCCAAAGCAGGCAGCGTTCAAATGAGCAACAAATCTTTGGAGGGGAAGTCCGGTCGACCTGCAAAACAGTATGATCAGAAAATCATCAGGATGGATCTCGATCTTGAGTGGATCTCATCAGGATGTTATCTTCGATGAGATGTTACAGGACACGCGACGTTTGCGTGTTGCCAGCGCGCTTCATGGAGGAAATGCTTGCGACAAGAAAGGCGCGCCTCAGAGACAGTGAGACGCGAGGATCTCTTGCAGAACGCAAGACATCATTCCACTTGTAGCTAGGCATATTCGTGTCACGTGCATGCTCTTCGGCATCCTGGCCAGTCTCTGAAAACCTTCATCTGCATGCGCGACCAACACCCGGTCCAACGTTGACTGTCACCATTCACAATCCTCACCTCGCACTTGTCGCCCGACCTCCGTCTTCACAGGACACCCATCGATCTCGCCATGGCATAGAGTTCCTCGCCTTCGCCCGTCGTTCTCTTTTGCTCACGACACCACCAATCTGCGAGCTCTTACTCATCACAATGGCTGAGGGTGCCGCACCGTCTTCAAAAGAGGCCGCCGAGTTGGCACTAGCAACAGAGCTCTCAAAGTAGGATACCCCGACATGGGTGTAACATACCCGTGCTCACTGCTTTACAGGACTCTCAGCGAGGATGAGGTTCCCGTCAAGCTAAGATGCGCCGTCTGCAACAAGCTTGCAGTCAACGCGTTCCGCTTAATATGCTGCGAACAGAACATCTGCGACGATTGTACGTGTTTTCAAAGAATCTCACCGATGTGTACTAACAGCATTTTTCCAGGTAACTCGAAACTATCAGAACAATGTCCCATCTGCGCTCATTCTCCTCTAAGTCCCGCCAAGCCTTCGAAACTCCTCCGATCCACGATCAAAGCTTTCGTAAAGAACGTAGAGAAGAAGCGCGAAAAGGAGCGTTTGAATGCCATGAGCGCAGAGGAGACGGCCACGCCGGTTGCACCTCCCACACCTACTGTCGTGTCAGCCCCAGCCAGGGCAGAAGAAAATCCTGTCCAGAATGAAGATCTTTCGGCAGGTGATTCAGAGAAAGCTCCGGCAAATGGAACGCTGTCTACAGAAGAAGAGTCAAACGTGGTGGATTCGGTCGAACAGCCTGTCGAGACTGTAAATCCATCGGCCGAACAAGATGTGAGTTTAATATCTGAATACAACGACTCTCTACTGACACTTTCTAGAACAAAATGGCAGAGAAAACTGATGAGAACGATGAACAAGACACGCAATCGCAAGCCTCCGATGAAACCGAGATTTTTACGGGCGAAGAGCAGCTGACGGCTGAACAACAGCAGGCTCTGCTGCTGAAGCAGAATGCTGAAATGGAGCAAGATCAGAACGAGAATGGGTGGTCGAACATGTACAACAACCAGCAGGCCTTCGGCTATGACAACACTGCGGCCAACTTCCAGGGCATCGATTTCAACACAATGCAGATGATGCAGCAACAAATGATGATGATGCAGCAGCAAAATGGAGGTTACCAAAACATGATGGGTGAGAACATATTCTCCGTTCATATCCAAACCATTGCTAACTTTTCAAGGCGTGCCTGGAATGCCCATGGATATGTCAGCTATGTTTGGAGGCTTCGGAATGCAAGGCATGAATCCGGCCATGATGAACGGCATGATGATGGGAATGGGCATGGATTCTTACAACGGAGGATATGGCAATTCTTGGAATAATGGGCAGCAATTGAATGGTGACTTTGGCGCGTCAGGTTTCTATCCCAATGGTGGATATAATCAATCCCACCAAGGAATTGTTCCTCAGACGTCTCAGTACCAACAGTACCCTAGAAATAATCTCCACAACCAGAATCGTTTCCAAGGTTCACTGAGAGGACGTGGTGGCTACTACAATCAAGGTCGAGGACAGTACGATCAGAGCTACCCTCAACCTCAGGCTCCTCCAAACGCTCCGACAGGTCCCAAGGCCGCCCAGGTTCCTCAGTACAACGCCGATGGATCGCGCCCTTTGCCAGAAGGTTATGGACGCCGGCCATCGCAGGCTTCCTCTGCCGAGCCCCGACCAATTGGCAGTACTACCACAGCAGCGCCGCCTGGAGACAATGTAGCTCTTGCGGAGGTGCCTTCTGCTGAAACCGCCGACCAAGAATTGACAGGTAATACTGACAATGCACTAACACAACAGGATTCTGGAGCTGCCGGCGAAAATGCAGGTCCAGACGCTGAAACTGAGCAAGCAACAGAGTCGGCAGTTAACATGGAGGAGTACCGAGGTCAGCAAAATGCAGAGCCGGAACCAATGCATGGCTATAACGGCTCGCAAGATTTTGCCGCTGGCGAACAAATGAATGGCGGATCAGATTATGGCCAGCAAGCGGACTACAACAACTATGATGCATTGAACGAGTATGGAATGGCGCAAGGACTGTGGCAAAACACTCGTGGTGGAGCTTTTAGAGGGCGTGGTCGTGGCGGATTTCGCGGAGGTCGTGGAGGTTGGCAGCACGGCGAGTTTCCACAGGCGATCATCGAGCCCAAGGGTGTTGGCGTTGAGGGCGCTCCTACCGGACCTAAAGCGCTACGTGAGGGCAAGCCCAACACAGGCTGGAGTGGGATAGCTCGTGGCGGCGCTGCTGTGCGTGGACGAGGAGGTTTTGCAAATGCTACACCAGCCGCGCCTGCATCTTCCAACGGTCATGGTGACAATCGCGAAGAGAAGTCAGCCACTTCCGGTCCTGTGGATATCTCACCCATGCTAACAAACATTTCAGACCCGCAAATGAGCGTGCTCGATCACCATCCAGAGCAGGTTCCCGATCGCGATCTCAGTCTCGCCTTGATTCGAAATCGCAGCGTCGCTCCCATCGTCATCGGTCCGTTACACCTGCGGAATCTGAGTACGATCGAAAGAAAGAGCGGCGTTCTCATCGCTCATCTCGAAAACATGAAGACGATAACGAGACCAGAGTGGAAGATCACAAAGACCGAGCTGAGCACAGAACCCGTGATCGGTCTCGCGACGATTCTGTTGAGGATAAATACCGCAGCAGCAGACGTGATAATGACCGACGCCGGTCTCATCGTGACACCAGCAAGGATCGTCGTCGTCACAGACATCGATCCAGGTCCGCGTCACCTGCAAAGGATGGGGATGTCGACCATGAGCTTCGGGCTTCAGGCTCGGTGAACGGGAATGATGCTGGCGGCGACAAGAAGCACTATCGCGACAAGTATCGTGACAGATCGCGCGACCGTGACCGAGAAAAGGATCGTCATCGGGAGAAAGATCGGGACAAGGAGAGAGACAAGAAGCGCTCTCGCCGAGATCGTTCAAGGTCGCCAGAATCAGATCACGAGCACCGATCCAGCCGCAGGAGCAGGAAGGAGAAGCATCGTGAGCGAGAGCGTGATCGATCAAGACAGAGAGATGCCCCTGTCTCCGCGAGATCATCGCAGCCACAAACACCAAACGAACCGGAAGCAGAGTTCAAAGTCATAGGACGCTCCAAAGACCGCGCCAAGCCACCTCCAACTGGGCCCGCATCTATGCAACCGCCTACCGGACCACGGAACGCCGCGGGACCAAAGGCACAAATCAAGAAGAGTCTGAGTGTGGTCACGAATGCAACACCCACCGGTCCACGAGGCTCAGGCTCCCATTCTCGAAAACACTCGCAGCCAGCTACACCTACCTCTGCCTCGGCTGCACCCACACCCTTATCGGCCGTGGACCCGTACGAGGAAGAGCGTAAGAAATTCCAGGCCGAACGCCTCCGCAAGGAGCAATTGAAGAGAGCGGGCTCTGGTGCTGGTCTGAGTAGAAAACGCAGTTTTGCTGATGCTATTGATGCAGATGTGTCTTCGGCGCCGACAGGACCGAAGGGCGATCGCAAGCGCGGCAGTCGAGACGAAGGCGGTGGTGGGAGAAGCAAGAAGAGCAGGAGGACCAGCTACAAGTACGAGGACGATGAGAGCGCTGAGCAACGTGCTAGTCGGGTGGAGAGGGAGAGGGAGGAAAGCAGGTGGAAATAGGTCTCCTGCCTTGGAGGCGGATTGAAAACGGGGTATACGAGACATTTGCGCGTGCTACTGGGTGTAAAAACATGGATGGATATCACAACAAAAAAGGCGGGGCTGAGGCTGGATTTTGGGCTCTCTGGGGTGTCTCGCCCCTTTTCCTTGGTCCGTGTCGGCCTACTCCACTGGACTACTATCACGGCTTCCCTCGGTGGAGCTTTATCTTTCTCCAAGGCGGACGGGCGGGCAGGTCGGTTCCTCCCGCTAGGTATGGAGAGCCATTCCCTTCTCCGTGCCCGCCGCCGCCGATGCAGCTATGCGGGCTCCAGCTCTCGAGCGGTTCTGCAAGCATTATTACATGCTTGTCGTCGCTGTAACCTTACTTAACAATGTTAAATCACCAAAAATGGAAAGATGGTGCGTGTCGTGTCGTGTCGTGTCGTGTCCCCTCTTCTCTCTTTCCATCATCTAGCTGCCTGATCCTGTTTCGTTGGCTATGAAATCTGCAAGGTACCTATCTAGCCTTCTGATACCGAGATGAAAATATTGTCGTATCAGCGAAATTCAATTCATCAAATGCACTTGTTCGACGTTGGTGGAACGTCGTCGTAATAGGAAATGAGAGGTAGTATTAGAAGGACGTAGCAAGACAAACACGAGATTGAATTTGGGGGAGAGTGCCATCTTTGGTTAGGCGAGCAGAGCAAAGGCGTCGAGTCTATAGATAGGCGGCGGGACGCTGCCATGAGATAGATGCAATGAGCACGAACTTGGATAAGCTGATGCAGTACCCGATGCTACATCATCCTTATAAGAAGTAGAGATACACCAATAATCACACACATGTAGAGACATACATGAGCCTTATGATCCAATCAATGTGTATTACTCCTACAATCTATATACATCTCCCCGGCCAATCATGCTACTCAACCGGATCCTCCTCTAACAGAACCTCAAAGCTGAAAGGCTGGAACGCCACACCGTCGCCCAGGAAATGTTTGCTCATAGCCTCGACCCAATGCAATCTTAAAGAATGCAACATGGCACTCGTACCTTCCATGATACAAAGCACAAAAACGGTGAGGATGAACCAAAGACCGAATAAGACAACGGTCATTAGGACACCGACAGCACCGGTCATGCCAAAGGCGATTCCGAGGGTCATCTTCCACAAGACAATGGAAAGTTGTTGATGGGCGAGGGAAAGAGCCCACAGACGGAGGTACGAAGCGGTGTGAGATACACAGTTGAGACAGAATTCTGAGGAATGTTAGTAAGGATAAAGTTGAAGCGAGCGAGTAACCACATACCAATGGTGTGAATGATTTGATGTATCATTTCTTCGGAGAACTCAAACTCTTCGTGCTCGCCAGCACCGATATCTTGCGTAATAAGCGCGGCACCGTCTTCATCGTCGCCGAAGCTTTCGCGCGAGGCTTGCAAGGTGCCGCTGCCGCTGCCAGCCTCGTCATCATCGTCCAAGGCGGAAACGTGGGTGTTGTCACCAATTCCGCGGTAGCCCTGAGCCATGACCTTGTTGTGCTCCCATCTTAGCCAGAACGGCTTCAAGAAGAGGAGAACAGGGACACAGCAAAGTGCCAGGAGAAGCAAGACGGTCTGGAGACCAGCTTGACCGCTAAATAGTTCTTCTTCTACAGTTCCAGGCTTGAGGAACATGTAAATGAGCATGTTCAACAAAGACGGTGCTGGCTTGCCAATCGCGTTCCAGTCAACAGTCCACTTGTAAACAATAGCAAACGCCAAGTAACCGAAGATGGACTGGAAGAAAATCATGCCCGGCACGAAGTTGCCCCAAATGTCCACTGGCTTCTTGAAATGGCGAGCGTTAACCAAGGACCACAGGAGAGAAAATGTCATGTGTGCCCAACCAAGAAGAATACTCAGCTTCATCTTGTAACTGTTAGAGAAAATGAGATCGTTCTCAGTGTCATGCCATGCCCAATCCATGCCGAATGGGTATGTGTAGTTGGGGTCGCGACGAGTTGCGGTAACAGTCTGACCTTCTTTGAAATCCTTTGGCCATTCCCACATGGATTCAAAAATAGGCAGAGATCGGGAGAACATGTCACAGTATATGAGACCAGTGTAGATAGAGAAGACGCCCATCATCAACATGATGTATCTGCCGTAGAACGCCATGGAAAACAGTTCGTCGAGCTTGCCGCGAAGTAGACGCTTCTCATAGTAGATCATAGCAGCAGCGGCCATGGTCATGAGAATACCATGCCCAAAATCGCCGAACATGACAGCAAAAAGGAAAGGGAAGGTAACGATTGTAGGAAGACCGGGGTTCACCTCAGTGTACTTTGCTGTCCCGTAAGCATCAATAATGGTCTGGAAAGCAAGGGTAAACTTGTTGGTCTTGACGTAGGTTGGAGGTGTCCTTGTGGTTTTGATCTGGTTGACGATAGTTGGGACGGAAAGGCCGGCCCTGTCATTGACGTCCTGCAAAGTAGATTTGATGAGACCTAGGGAGCTGGTAGGACACCAGGCTTCAGCGATAAGCGTCTTACGAGCCGAATCGTACGAAAATCGGTTCAAAGTCTGGTATACAGCCTTCTCTTTCTTGATGATGACCATCCACATGGCGAGGCTGCGACCGATGGCAGTCAACTCAGCATCCAGGGTCTGTTTGGTGTTTCGCAGTACACTTGCGAGATCACTCAATCGAGTGTTGACTTCGTGGATCTGATCGCGGCGAAGCTCGCTGTTTTCGTCCACACTGTACAAATCGGCGCCCAAAGACTCCGAGATCTTGCGAATTTTGGCGATGATCTCTTTACCGTGGGCAAAAATGACAAAGACATTTTTGCTTGTGCCTTCGTTTGTTTCCGGATCGATGATCTCCTCTGGGATTTCAGACTGGTTCATGTAGAGATTACCACGCAATGTTCGCCAGAGGATTCGCTCGAACGCAGCAATGCGTTCACGAGGAATGACGCCAGACACGAAACCGATGTTCATGGCAGTGAAAGATTGTCCCTGGGCTCCGTTTCCATTTTCATGGGCTCCTTCGACATCGCGGAGGAGAGGAGCATCGTCATCGTCTATTGATTGTCTGATCTCCTCAGTGTTGCCTCGAGCTCTATCGAAAAATCCACCAGCTTCCCGGAGCACCCATCGCCATTCAGTCAACTCAACCTCGCGCTTCTTCAATGTTTCATAGCTTTCGTTTAAGGATGCGATTCGGTTTTCTAGGCTTTGGCATCGGTCACCAAGCTCATCGATCTCGGAGGCAGAGGGGGCGGCAAGGATGTTGTCGAATTCGTAGATGGATCGCATTGGAACTCCAGCTTTCTCCATTTGAGTATGAAAGTATCCTTTGTCCTGTCAGTGCCAACCTCTTCCATTTTTTCAAAAATCCCGACATACGTAGCTGTCGCTCAACATTGTCCAGGCGTCGGATCTCTTGGGTAAAGGTTCGCTGAAAGGCAGACGTGCTTGAGTTAAGCTAGACTTCAATGTCAGCATCACGAATATCAGGAATACAAGCATATTCCAAAGTGCAGCCATATACTCACGTCCCGGAAGTCCATGACGCCGAGTTCGCCTAAAGCGTTGGTAACATCTCTGCCTATCTCGTTGGCAATGTACAGCTGGGTCAGGGACATGTCCGCCGAGCGGAACAGTGTATCCTGATGAGGAGCCATGATGGAAGGCTATGAGACAGCTCGTTGCTGTCTCTGAATGGCTGAAGATGGGGATTATGCGGTGATAGCCTCTTAAGAAGAGGTGCGAGGGAGCTTCGTTCAAGGCTGGAGGCGAAGCTGGGAATATGGACTCTTGATGAGTCCGCTATAAGACCACGTGATTAACCGAGCATTTCCCTTCTCATCTTAACTTCAACTCACAAGGAGCGGACAATTGTTTTGCCAACATCATGTACTATATAGAAGATCACAATGCTGTCAGAGCGGTTGCATTCGCTGACATTAGAAACAGCAAACCATCAATTCTCCCTCTCCATACACGCCAGCGAATCCATCACGGTGCAAAGACCGTGAACGCACGGCTGCCTGGAAAGAGAGAAAGCGGATATCAAGCTCAGATTCAGGACTCGAATTTTTAACGTGGGACAGCACGTGGCTTCTTCTCCTTGATGACCTACTTCTCTGCTAAATAAGAGAGACAGGCTTCGCCAGTCCTTCAAAATTGGCGAGCTTTCACTCGTTGTACATGCTAATCTCAAGACCACTTGCAGCTAGCCGCGTTGTCTTTCATGATCAGTAAGCACCTGCACTTTCAAAATTTTCGCTGGCGTACATTTGCTCATGGCAATCGGTGCTTGCAACGAGTATTCCAAACTCTTCAGCGTTGTCGGAGCACTATACTCAGATTTCTTCTCCACAATCTCCGCTAGACTGCAAGACAAGTAAGCCATCATCCATATCCCATGGGAAATCATCAAGAAGCACATACCTAGCCCACTGCGAACACCTCACCACTAGAGTCCCTGGAAAACCCTCTCCGACCACCACACTCGTCCTCTTCGCAGTCTCATCAGGACTAAAACTCCCTAACATGTCTCCCAATCCATGCCTTATCTCTATTTTCAACTGGTCGTAAACCATCCGCTCCCTCCACATCATCAAAATCTGTCCTAATGGCGCCCAAAGAAACCCAGCGAGAACGTCAGGAGCCTTCAAAACCAGTTTCGGCGTCAAATGTAATCTTTCGCCCCAACTGGCCATCTCATACAATTTTAAAACTCTCGCCGTCGGCCAAACGATTATTGGATTAGCCCACTCATCGTTCTTTGGTCTCACACTTTCCCGTACAGGCGCAATTACTAATTCCCTCCTCATCAACACCTTAACCGCCTCACATAGAATCTGTCTATTCAACGCCACAACAGTCGGACACTCGACAAACCAAAATGGCATTTCTTCCAGCTTCTTCTTCAAATGTGACTCTCTGGTGCGAAAAGATCGGCCGCGGTGGCTCATGCAAACTAAATCTTTCCATTCTATGGAGTACTCTATGATCTTCTCTCGAATTTCGAAGGGAAGGGAGAGGAATGGAGATCGGTTTGTTGGGGGATCTGGAATCCAACCGAGTTTAATCTGTATTTGACGCCGGCGCTCAAGTCTCTTCGCTTGCCAGTCTTTTCGTGCGTCTTCCCATGAGTAGGAGTCGCATGAGATCTGTGTTGATTCGCATGGTTAGTACAGTGGTAAAGAACGTCTAGTACGTAAGTAAGGCTGTGACGTTGGACTTGATATACCTTCGTCGGAGGCGGTCGAACAAGTTTCGGTTGCGCCATCGTGAAGCCAAACGCTCTCCAAGAAGTAAACAGACAATCGAGACCAGAGTATGGAGACAACGCGAAGTTGAACATGCAGCCGGGTCCCTGGCGTGAATGTGCTAAGCCACCACGATACAATGTCGAAGCTTGAGATTGTGGGAGCCTGCGACATGGGCATTTTCGTGGAGATTTCGTTTAGTTATGCGTTCTTGCTGCCTGACTGGGCTGGAGAGAACACATTTCTTCCCATGGCGGGAGCTAAGCGTCCTTTCGCGCTTTGATGCAGCTGAATCTTGGTCTGGTCAGGCAACAGCATAATTATTGTCAGGCTGACTCAGAATTCTTATGGCACTTGCTTTGCGGGTCGTGCCGTTCAGCGTGGATGTTCTTTGTGACGACTAAACTGATTACCGAAAGAAAACATGTCGAGATTGACGAACGGATGGAGGGGGCTAACTGAGTATAAGACGGAAGGGGAGAGCTAGAAGCTATTCAAGAAGCTTTTCATTTTTGCGCATCGCTACATCGAAAAAGTTTACATACAAGAAGGGGAGCTGTCTATCTCTATCGGGGTCTACGGAATACCATCTCCGCCATGAAATGCTACACAAGTCAACAACCTCTCCCACACGCCCAATCGCCGCACGCTCTCCGTGTTCTACATCTTACTCTTGACGACATGTCCCTTGATGTCCGATTTGAAAAGGACATCGCTGTCAGGGTACGGGTCCACGGTGATGGAGTTCAACGGGTTGTCTTCGGAAGCGCGGTTGAACATGTCTTGGTAGACGTTTCCGTCCTGTCGACCGAGTGATGAGTCGAGCTGAAAGTCTGGGAAGTCCCATGCATCAACCAGGCGAACGGCGTGTGGTCGGATCTCCTTGAGCAGGCGCATGACGGCCGTGGAGCGCGCCAATTGAATCTGGCGAACAGTGACAGCGGCAGACATGTAGAACTCGCTAGCCTCAGATTCCAGAGTGTGGAGAGCGTACAGGCGGAAGAGCTTCCACAGCACGTCGAGCGTGGTGGAGTCTAATTCCGTCTTCGCCTTCTCGGCGCTGAGTGTGTCGTAGAAATTCTTGACAATGATGTATTGTGAGTGCGCTTTGCTGAGGCGGTAGAAGTTGACGAGGAGATCGTTCCATGGTTGCTTGAGTATATCGCGTTGACGATGCGCCTCGAATGTCAAGTGAGATGCGCGCCATGCAAAGGCTTGAACGAGCTCTTCGTCAGACCCCAGGACGTCGAAGGCGGCACCGATGTCAACTCGAGATTGGTAGAAGGACAAGATCCTGGTAGTGTCGTTTGTGGGCTCCTCGCCGGCGATAACAGATCGTGCTGATTTGAGGAGGTACTGGGCAACTTGTTGCGTCAACATGTAGTTGTCACCCTCCCATGTAACGTTGGGAAGATAGTCTGCGTAGAAAGGTCCGATACCGCTGAAGCTCGAGTATCCATGACCACCGCACGCCTTTCGTGCTTGCTCAAGACCGTCCGCAGCAGTAGTGGAAGCGAGGGACTTTAACCCGCAGGAAGTTGCGTGGAGATCGGCCATCATGGCTGTGGCCTTCTTGACTTCTTCTTGGCTGGACGTGTCTGAAATTGAGTTCTGGCCATTCTGGTACATCTCCATCATCAATTTGCCGGTGAAGTGAAGAGCAAAAGTCTGGGCAAGGAGGGTGAGGAGACGGTAGGACACCATGGTGTAGTCCAAAACCTGCGTCTCTCCAACGGTGTCGGCTGCAGCATCTTTGTCCTGGAATTGACGTCGAACAGAGCAGTACCGGATGGCAATCGTGACACCACGAGCCAGCACACCACCAGATTGCCATACCTGTCATGATTGTTAGCACTGAGACACTTATTTGTCATAGGGCCACTGACAATCACACTTCGGACCCAAGTCATGGTTCCATATACTGCGGTTGCGGACTTCGGCTTGATGTATGTATTCGTTTCTGGGTCCACTCTCGAGTGTCTTGCCAACATGCTGATATGTGGAATTTCGACATTGTTGAAGAGTAGAAAGCCATTATCCATTGTGCTTTAGAATGTCAGCATCTTGAGGTATCATTAGAAGAAATTGGTGAAACTCACTTGTAACCGAACTTGGGGCCGATATCACCAACATGGATGTTTTCCAAAGGCATGTGTGTCTTCATGTCTCTAATCTGGACAACGAATGGATGTGGACCGTGATTTTTCCCATCCACAATCAACTGAGCCATAACTATCGCATGGTTTGCAGTCCTCCCTAACGATCCTATCCACCATTTGGAAGCTGTGAGCGACGGGGAGTGCAAGGTGAAGTTCTTCTTATCCGGATTCCAGGTTGCTGTGGTCTCCAAACCTCGAACATTCGAGCCGTGACCGAGCTCAGTCTGTGCATAACATCCGATGATTTCGTAATTCATGGCTTTCATGAAGTACTTGGCTCCTTGAGCGTCACTGGCTTGGTTGAAAAGCGTAAGCTGTCCGCATCACATGTTAGCAGTGTTTTCTCAGATAGGGATAGAAGAAGTGGTTACCAAAAACATCGTTCCGTGCAAGCCATACGGCATCGGCTCGCTGATCAAATCGACAGCAAGGTTATGATCTTCCAAACTCCAGTCATGCTCAATAGCAAGTTGGCGTAATCTCTTTGCTCTGGCCAGCGCCTTCTCGAATCTCTCTACACGACCAGCAAAATAATTATTCGACTTATCGAAGACCTTCTCCGATTGCAGTATCTTCAGAATACTGCGCTTGGTATCCAGAAATTCCTGTTCGAATAGGTACGTCGTCAATTTATCGACCGCGATGGTCGACTTGGCTCTCTCCACGGCTAGGAGTTCTGAGCCCTGCGTGCCCGCCGGCTTCAGTGATTTCACCCATTCTGGAGTAGGCTGCTTGACCATGCTGAACTATGTGGTTGACGAAATACTATTACGAGGTGGTGAAGGGGCTGGATGGTAGAGAGTGTACTGTGTATCTATATATACATGGAATATCCGGGGCGGCGAGATGACGGAAGCAGTATGGCGCGCTCCGAGCAGACACATGTGATGACAATGTTGGAATGTGATTGATTTGAGCCGCAGCCATTTCGCGAGATCTGAGATTCCCACTCGTGTCACAAGATCTCGAGCATCGGAGCAATACAGCCAGGACCGAGATGGGTTCGGGTACAGCATGTGAGTGTGCGCATCAACCAACCCGCCCTTCCTCCCTGCCTCGTCGTCGTTTCGAAACATCCCTAAGAACAAGCCGAGGTATGTCTGTGCAGCTGCCAAAAACATGAAATGCAAAAAGCAAATCCATCGGCTTCCGGGTCTCGACAATAATGGACATGCTCGGAAGTGCGTGCTATGAACGTTTATGCGAACCTTAGCAGAATTTTTGTCGAACTGATGTCGCGGTGTCGCAGAGAAGTCATGACAGTTGCAAAGAGGCTCGGTGTCAGCCTGGCGGTCCCGATGTTTGCATTAACCGAACGGATATGTACCAGGATTTCATCATCAAATACGTATGAGTGAGTATCATTGCCTTCGCCTTCATAGAGTGATCCTACACAGTACACGTGCAACTCAAACAAGATGAAGACACTAGTAGCACTTCTTGGCATATATCGGTCATAGATGTCGGGTTATCCGAAAGCGTGACCACACACCCTGTATTCAGAGTTCAGAGCCTCCGAAAATCTCTGAAGAACTTCGTCTCATGCTATTGTCAAGGGGCTCGAAGACAGAACCAAGCGGCCTCGACGCTTGAAAATGTGAGGAAGCCGCAGAACTAATTTTCAAAACGCCAGGTTTTGATAGACAAGGAAAAGTAGAGCTGCTTTCGTTTGGACAAGCTGCTTAGGCTCAGAGCACTACCGTGGAGGTTACTCCAACTCAGTGAGGATGGCGAAAGGTTAAAGATAAAGGCATTTCCTCGACAAGCCAAACCTGTGTACAATCATATTCCTTGGGTATCTCTGTATCTCATATTAATCATGCCGCGATGGTACCTCATTTCCTCCGCTCAGCGTACAGTCTATCAATAACCTGAAAGGCTGCGGTGATCTTTCGAACGGTCTCTTCATCAAGCTTATTTGCACCAAAGCGCTGTTGCATCTTATCCGGATGCCATCTAACACGCTCAGCCTTGAGGACGCCTGCCCAATCGCTTTCGCTGGGTGGAGCATTGCGGAAAAAGTCCTCGACATCTTCTTTCGTGGCATTCTTCCAACTGCCAGTTTCCACAGGCCATGGAATGATTCCCCGGGAGGCCTTACCAGCTAGGACACCTTCCTCTTTGCTCTTCGTGGCAAGGATGTCAGTGAACTTATCCCACCCTGTGAGATAGCGTTGCCATGCATCTTGCCACCTTTTCTTGACCTTCCTTTGCTCACCATTCCTCAAACTCTTGGCGATTTTGTTTTGAAAGGCTTGCCTTTCAGCTTCCTCTCTCCACGATGAGCCGTTGTCTGCCTGTGCCTCCTCCTTCTCGCGTTGTCTCTTTCGCTTTCGCTCCTCTTGTCTTTTCCGACGTTCTTCAGCGAGATACTCGTGGCTCTTCTCCCACATCTTGGATCGTACATGTTCTGCATATTCCTCCTCCGTCATTTGCTCAAGCTCACCTTGCGGGCCGGGCCTGACGTTGGGGTATGTATGAATTGGCTGCCCGTAAACGCCCTCCCAGTACGCTGCGCCTTCGTCGTCGGCTAGTGCATCGAACAGTGATTCTCGAAAGGCGGCATCTGGATCAATATAGTTGGCGTGTCGTGGGTCTGCGTAGAAGCTGTCATCGTACGCAGTTGGGTCGTCGTCCAAAGGCTCATGGTACGGCCTCTTACGTCTCTTATGCCGACGGTCTCGGTCTTCTGAGGGAGAAGCTGATTTTTCCCTCCGTTTTGACTTGAAGCGAAACTTTGATGGTCGAGCTTTGTCGTAGTCCGCCTCTCCGGAAGACATTTAGAGGTTGTTGTGAGTACGATAGCGGGGCTCAGAAGCAGAAGGTCGTCGCAGTCAAGGCCTGGGTTGGAGATTTGGCGCCTCTGGATACTATGATTTTTCTTACATGCGCATTTCAAGGTGTTCAGGTCGTGCACAATTCTTGAGCAATTACTACCACTGTAGTACCGGTAAGTTTGTTCGCTCCTGTGTATCACGTGCTCGGGGACTTCTCTCGACAGGAGTCGCAAATTCTACTTGGGCTCTTCCTTTCTCCATCAACCGCGATCCTCACACATGTCTTCATCATGGCCCTCAAGTTTGGGCTGAACTCCAAAAAGGGCAGCCAGCTACCTGGAAGACCCAATGCCTTGGTTAAGAAGCCCGCCTTCAGTCTCGAGGACTCAGACGGCGAAGACTACAAAGACAATGGCGAGCCCATCGGATCTTCGAATGAAGCCCGAGACACTTCGGGAAGACCGTCACTAAAGGCCAACAGCATATCTCCGTTCGGTGACTTGTCTTCACAGAAGACCCATATGAAGAATGCCAAAAATGCGCTCGAGGTTGATTCAACAATCTATGACTACGATGCCGCGTTCGACAAGATCCACGCTGCAGATGCGGCAAAAAGGGCGGCTAAGAAGGCCGAAGCTGAGAAGAGAGAGCCCAAGTATATGAACAATATGCTTGCTTCTGCCGCCATCAAAAAGCAGGATCGACTACGCGCCGATGACAAGAAATTTCAACGGGAGCGAGAAGCTGAGGGCGAAGAATTCGCGGATAAGGAGAAATTTGTCACATCAGCATACAAACAGCAGCAAGAGGAGGTCCGGAAGGCAGAGGCGGAGGAAAAAATCAGGCAGGAGAAAGAAGAGGAACAACGGAAGAAAGTCGGCATGACAGGATTTCACCGTACTCTGCTCGATGAACAGGAAAAACGACACCGTGAAGCAATGGCGGCGACTGCACAAGCTGAGAAAGATGGCCTAACCGTCGCTGCAATCGAGAAAGAGAAGACAGACATCGAGATTGCCGCAGAAGCGAAAGCGAAGGGCACTGATGTCATACTCAACGACGATGGACAGATTGTGGATAAGCGTCAGCTGCTTACTGCAGGTCTTAACATCATCAAGAAGCCGAAGCCTGCAGGTGCAGCACCCGTGGCCTCGCGTCTACCAGCACAACCATTAGCGTCGCATGACAAAGGTTCCGATCCAAAGGCCAGGAGAGAACGAGAGACACGTATGATGGAGGCCCAAATTGAACAGAAGAGGAAACGGGAAGCTGATGAGGAGGCGGAAGCGCAAAGGAAAATGGAACATGCCGCGAAGAGTCGAAAGACCGAGAGTGAGATTGGCAGTGCGAAGGAAAGATATCTGGCCCGTAAAAAGGCTGCGGAGGAGGCAAAGAAGAATGGTGCCTCTTGAAGTATAGTGCAAGAAACCAGCAACCTTAAACTTCATGCGTGTATTTCCTGAAGCAGGAGATATAGCTTTGCAAAGCGAGCTACAAAGTCCGGCTTCGACCATATATCGACTACGTCGGGAACTTCGCTGAGGACTAAAATGGCATTGGTTGCAACCATCATGCACGAGGCACTCCCACTATCGACCCAGACTTAGAGAACAACCCAGTAAGCTCCTACCCTCTTCCCTCTCTCCTTTTTCAATTTCCCCAACCTCCCTATTCGGGCAAGGGACGGCGCTGCATCCTTCCAATGATGCAACCGTATCAATAAACTTGTCCAAAATCTATGAAGCTGCCTCAGTGCGCTTCGTGGCCAACTCATTACTTGCCTATCTTCTCCTATGGTCTGCAGGAATCAGAATTTGCCAACATTCCAACTTCATTCTACTTAATCAATTTTTGCGGCTTACTGACCTTGAATAAAGACGTGTCTCTTTGCGGGATCTCCCTGCTACGCAAGCAGATGTGATGTGATCGACGATTTTGTTGGCTGCGCATTGCGCAACAATGCCAACATTCAATTGAAGCGAAGCTGGCCCAGGCGCTTTGTCGCTTCGTGTAGACTGTTCTGATTCTGCGCTAATACCCCATGTGCATTCCTCGAAAATGAGTCCAGGTTCAAGAGGGCATCAGCCAACTCTGGGATATTAACATTCGATCCCTCCCGGTCTTCTTCCGAACAGTCAAACGCGGTGAGCAGGTAGCGATTGAAGATCTGCTCATGTATCTCGCTCTCAGAAAGACCTAGGATAAAGATTTTTGCCGCAAATTCCACCGCATTAGCTTGGAGTAGATACGCATCACGATGTGCGAATGCATCTGTTTGGTTCTCTCGTTCAAAAACCGCATTCCAAAATTGCGTTTCGATGTTCATAGCTGGTCTCCCACGTTGCCAGCTCTCCTCAACTTTCCGCAAACGCCCCTGGACACAAGTTCGGCGGAGGTCAAAAACATCGCCCTTCTCAAAGTTATAGGCAGAAAGACGAGCACCGAAATAAGCATGACGCTGTAAGTCTGTTATACCCTCCCGGTGCTGCCAGTTTTCCCAGGCTTCCGAATTGCATTGAGGAGGTTGTACCAGTGAAAAAGGAACCTGGGTTGAATTATCGAGGTCAAGTCCGTTCTCGCCGACAGGCTTCACTGCTTCCGGATTTGGCGTATGACCGAAGGCCAAGGCCTCCAGAACTACAGGCTTCAGTCCTGGTAACACGCCCGCAGTGCCGATTTGTCGAGGAAAGGAGGACTCTGGATAGTCTTGACCAAGCGATGCGTCCTGTTTTAAATGCATACTACCTTCATCTTCCATCCTTCTCAGCGCCGCCATCGCGACCCGATGCTTGGAGTCCAATTTCCACCATTCATGTTCTGGAAGTGATAATCGCTCCCTTCGATATCTTGCAATAGCCATGGTCTCCTGCTCCGGCGTCACCACTTCATCATGGACATGACAATCCCAGGGCAATGTAGACGTTCCACTCCATCTTTTCACCGGACCCGAAACTGATAATTGCCATTGGCGGGGTAAATCTGTGGCTGGGGAGTCAATTGCCGGGAAGGATGGAGAGGTTGGTGTATTGTTGATTTCCTGTACGAGTGACTCGATGAAGCTTGTAGTGGTTGGGGAAATCAAGTCTATTTCCATATCATCTTTGTCTAAGGATTGTTTTCGCGATGGGCGTTGATACGGTGATGTGGAGATCATGCTTTTTGGGCGCGTGCTAGAGGGAGTCGCGCGGGGTCGCTGGGGTCGGCGTAGAGCCCGAGGGGAGAGGGGAGCTGTAGAACTTGACTGCAATGTGGTTGACGGTGATGTTGTCTTTGTTGTGCTGCATGACAGTCTGCGCATTTGCTGTATCAGACTGCCTGGGTCGGGTTCGGGGTCGCTGGGATCCATGTTTTCTCACAGTCGGGGTTAATATGAGTGGCGCGAAAATAGGGACGGTGGAGAGTAACAGGAGTGTGTGATGCGGCAGTGTGGGAATATGCCATTTATCGCATTCTGCAAGCGGTGACAAAGGGTGTGGAAAAAACTGGAGGACGTCTGTCTTTCCTTGCATGCAGGTGGAGTGGATATGGTGGCACAAGATGCAGGATGCGTCACGGGTGAGTGGTCATTCGCTCCTCCCCCCGTCTCGGTCTGATTGGTTCGCACACGATACAAGGTTATTTCTTGGCGAATTGGGACGAGGCTGATGAGATATAGCAGCCTTTGACCAGCCTCTTGCTTTGTTTAGGGGCTATTATGTGCCTTGAGATGGTAAGCTCCTCTTCCCAGACGACATGGCAACTTACAAAAACTGTCTTTTCATCCCGCGGTGGTTAGAAATGGTCATCAGGCTGAGACGCAGACCTCTCAACTAACATTTTTGCGAGTACCCGGTCTCCATTCGATTCATCCATCACCTTTTCTGACCTTTCCCAAGTCCTTTCTAGTCAATCAATGATTCTCTAAGCCCTTCTTATCGATATTATCGAGCAAAAAGCCCCTGCCTGTTCCACTTATTCTTCTCTACGTACACACCACACTGTGGCGAACTGACTCACATTCTTACTCACTCATCCAATTCTTGTCACACTGAGTCACACTCTTCACTCTCGCCCGTCCCATCGGCTCCCAACAACTCACCCACACCCTTTCCCTTCCAAGAAAGGGTGTTGTGGTGCAGTGGTAGCACGTTACATTGTGGCTTTGATGCGATCTTGTCTGTAAAGGTCCGCGGTTCGATCCCGTGCAGCGCCAATTCTTTTTGTCGCTTCGGCTGACTGTTTGATGGAGGGCGTTTGGTGGCTGTTGTTGTGTATGGAGTTGATTTTTTAGCTTGTCCAATGATTTTGCAGGGGTAGTGATGGATAGTACTAGTCCTATAAGCGTCTCAGTGGCCGAAGTAGATGAGGATGATAACTACTGCGACGACGAAAGTAGTGAGAGACATTCTTTTTGCTTCGTTTGGGAAGGTTGGGATCTACGGTGTTGCAAAAGATTGCGAAGTCGAGTCGTGCAGTCCAAGTCATCGTGTATGTCCAGCAGAGATAAACTCGATTTGAAATTCCAAAAGCGAAGGAGTGTGAAGCTCGGAGAGAACGAAAAGACGAAGAGGCGACAAAGAAAAATAAAAAGGTACAACCCGAAGTCGCAAAAATCCCACAGGTTAGAAAATGAAGGATCCAAACAAACAAAAACAGGAATGAGGTCCCAAATGTATGTATCAGGCTGAGCCGGGTGCTCCGACCAATCAGGGACGAGGAGATAGAGATACCTCTTCCTTTACTCGCAGCCTTTCGTGCGACCATTTCAGCATCGACGAGATAGTAGGCAGGCAGGCAACGTTCGCCTCCCCCAAAGAACCTGGACGGCGGAGTAGGGAAGGAGATGATGAGGACCTTTGCATTGAAGATGGAAAATACTGGGTGGCAAGCCCGATAAAATGGCATCGTGGGGAAGTTCGTTGCCGGTGTGGAAGTAAGGTAATCCTAGGCTGAGGTTCAGCCTTGGAACCGTTCGATTGTCTTTCTTTGGACAGCGAGATTCTTTTTACTACTCTCTTGCACAATTTTGCAGTTGCCTGGAGTGGCCTATTAGATTCTTTTGACCGTGTTGAGTAGCTATCCCGGTTGCTGCCCATACTATCAGGTCAAGACCGTGGCAGGCGGATTCGGTGATAGTAAGTGAAACGTAGCATGCAAGTTGTCAGTCTTTCAGTAGAATATTAGGAGTATCAACCAATTCAGTTATCTGAGATTAAGTAAGATCAGCTTGCTTGAACGCGAGAGTTCTCTTCTAAGTACGCCGCCTCCTGAGGTGGTTCCGCTCCTTGTGGCGCGAGGCGAGGCCAGGTCACAGAAGCAGAGGAATTTAAATCAAAAACAGACGAGCAAGTGGTCAAATTCCTGCCAGAGAGGCAAAAGTATCCCAAGGTCCCTATCACGGACGCCGAATACCCACCGTGAGTCCCATATCCTGTCTGTTGGCAGAACAATCGTAATCTCGCTATCGCTATGTCAAAAAAAGAAAAGCACCTGCTGAGCCTCGCGGCCATAGCGCCGACCATAATCATCCATTAGCCCACGTATTCATGTCTATGTGCTCGTCGTGAAGTCATGCTCAATGGTCGGCGTGACGCTGGCCATGAACTTGAGGAACACAACCAGATACTGGTCCACCCGAATGGCAATGTCATCTTCGGATTCTCCTTGACCAGGCTCTTGTAGCACTTCCCACTCTTCGCCGTCTTTCTTGGTCTCTGCAGGTGCATTCGTTAGCTTGAGCTTATCCACATCTTCAATCAAGCCCTCCATGCCAGCGACATCCTCGCCTGGCTTGACTTTGCCCTCTTTGATCTTACTCATTCGTAACTTCAGGGCAGCGTCTGCACGATCCAACAGGACCTTCATGACATGGGCATGCTTGCACGGATGCACTGATGCCATCTTGAGGCCCGAGTCGACGAATGGAAAGTCTTCCAGGGTGACGGTCTTGTCTTTGTAGTCTCCAGCGATGTCTTCCATCATGAGTTGTGGGGGCAGCGGTTCGGAGGCGGAAAGATAGCCTGATAGGTATAATCGAGGCGTCCGGTAGTATGGTGTGTATGTGATGTAGAGGGTGTATGATCGCTTGGAACTGCTGGGAAGTCAGTCGTGTACGTAGGCAGCCGAGGAGCAGACTCACGTATCGCCCGCAGCAATTCCTGCGGGATCTCGAATAATAGCTTCCTCGTCATCGTCTTCATCTTCCATGTCTGGAATCTCCTCGTCTACCTCTATCTCGCCCACATTTCCGCTGGCGTCAAGAGTCTGGACGTTCTGAACTTTGCCTTCCTGACTAGAAACCATGCCACCAGTTCGTAGCCATCCGTCGTCGTCGTCGCCGCCCTCGCCACCCAGAGCGTCCTTGACCAGGTCTTCGGGAGCTCCATGCTCGGCAAAGTGTTCGTTGAGTCGGCGGTGGCATGGGACACCGCGGGTGACAAGAAACTGCTTGCCCGGCGGAAGATAGCTGACGCGCTTCGAAATGGGCGAGGCATCAGACCACGACCATGTCGGAAACTTGTATACTAGGAAGTCGCCAGCAGTGAGGAACTCTTCGGGCGTGATTTGTCCTGATGCCCTGAAGGTCGAGGTGTGGGAGACTGGCGCGTAGGTGTCGCGCAGACGATCAACGGCTCCTCGAAGAATATTCATGTTCGTATGGTGTATGGAAGACTGCGGTGTGGTTGTATGGTTTGTTGTGGTTGTCGCAGCAGCCTGGTTGGAAGGAGGCGTAGAGGGGTTATAGGTAGCTGGGGTGGGGGTGTTGACAGCCCGAGTAGTGACAGGCCTTTGTCATGAGCCCTTTGTCCTGACCAACACCAGGTTATCTCACATCAACACTTCTCGCAGCCTATCGTAACCGAATCACCTTCACTTGATCCAGCTTGAGGTCACGTCCGAGCTACGCATGAACACAGATGGACATCTCTGCCTCACCACATCTCCCCGACGCTCAACATACAACGGCTCTATGGCAGCAGATCGGCTCGACCCGTGAGAAGGAAGTACGAGACTCAACCTGTAGAGCGACAATCTCCTGCGATGGATGGAGTACATGGACCCACAAGCAAGACACAGAGGCTAATCTCAAGGCGAGACTTCCTAGAAGTGTTCATTTCTTGTTGCAAGAGGTGGGAGGAATCTGGCATGCTTTCATGAGACGCAATTACCTCGTTTTTTTCTTATTCATATCTCTATGTTCACTATTCTTTCCTTTCCCCAACGGCCATTTCCTTATCCATGGCTTGTGCTTTAGTGGAGTTGGTTGATCTTCCGCCTCCCAAACAGCACACACGGGACTAGACAGGCTGGACGGGTGAAGATCAGAGAATCAGACGCGGCCCGTTTGACAACCACTGGATCACTACCATGTCCTGGTCCAGGCCCTACGTTACTTTCAGCCCAGGGCATCCGCTTGTCTCTCGTCATTCTGGTTTACTGCTAACGATGCGGGGCATAGGCGGGGTTAAGGACAATGCATTCCGGAGGCAAGGAGCTGTTGGACCCCGAAGAACAAAACCGTAGACCCTCACGCGTTCTTTACTTCCAATCTCTTTGCTTGACATCTTTTCCACTTCTTTCATATTTGCAATTTGTTCTCTCATCATGACCGGCTATAAGAGCCTTCCCGATTTTGATTCACTCCCCAAAGTGAAAGATATGCCACAGGGCTGTGCCTGGGGTGTCTTCGATAAAGATGGCATAAAAGATGTCCTAGGGACTGTCAATCTGTTGACGCCAGACGTTGTCAAGGCGGCCGCTTCAGAAGTCAAGGAGGGTGTATCCATTTCTCTCAAGTATGGGGCCGATTTACTCGTTGTTGAGCTGCGTTGATCAAATCTAGCTGGCCGATTGGCGCAATCAAAACGCCTGGGTTTGGTAGAAAAGGCCTGGTTCACAAAGTTATGAGCTTCGCAGACTCGCCTCTCAATTGTCATGGCTTCGACGATGAGGTAGGAACCAAGACCAGGAATCAGGACCACAAAGCTTACAGCTTCTATAGATCGAATTCAATACACAGTGTAGCAGTCAATGGGATAGTCTATGTACCGCGCAACCCATCCGGCAAGAGTCAAGTTCGGCGTGCTGACGATCCGCAGGTCATTTCAACCATCAGCCTACAGGAACGACTTATAACGGTCATAGACCTAAAGTTGAGGAATTGATCCAAGGATTTGGTCACGAAGACAAGACCAAGTCTTTCCCAACATTGAATCGTGGGTGGCGAACAAAGGCGAATCGTTTCGCAAAGCTGACACCAAAGCAGACTGGCACGAACGCGGTGGCCTCGTTGGCCGAGGCGTCCTCATCGACTATAAGGCCTGGGCCGACAGACAAGGCATCGAATACGACCCCTTTGACGCCCACAGAATCACAATCAAAGAGCTTGAGACGGTAGCCAAGGAAGAAGGCGTCGATTTCAAACAAGGCGACATCATCATCGTCCGCTCCGGGTTCACGGAAGCTTTGGGAGCAATGAACGCCGAACAACAAGCCGAAGCCATGGGTTCCCACCGAACCTGTGGTGTAGAGGGAACAGAAGAATCAGCGGCATGGTTTTGGAATAAGCATTTTGCTGCCGTTGCTGGCGATGCAATTGCTTTTGAAGCCATCCCTCCTATAATTGACGGCAAGGAGAGTTCTGTTGCAAATTTGGGTACGCTCTTTCAAAAAGTCTCGCTCTTCATAGCGTGGTTACTGATTGTTTCTAGTACTTCACCAATATTTTCTATCCCTGTTTGGCCTTCCGATTGGCGAGCTCTGGGACCTCAAGGCTCTTTCGGAGAAATGCGCAGCGAGTAAGAGATGGACATTCCTTCTGACTTCTGTTCCATTGAATGTCCCAGGTTCGATTGGCTCGCCACCGAATGCGTTGGCGATTTTCTGATTTTCACATTTCATTCTCGTCTGTTTGGCCTCGATGCCGGAAATTGAAATAGATTCTGAAATCGTATCATCATGATGCTTGAAGAATGAGAAAGCTTCCGATTTCTGCTCGGCTTGTTTGCTCATGTGCGGATGTGTATGGCTGTTTTGATGGACATCCGTGTGCAAGAACAACCTGTGCGAAGAATCTCACCGAGCATACGATCGCTATGGAGAATAGACAATTGAAACAACGGTAACAAAGTTGACATGTATCTACTGCCGATACATCAAATAACTTAAAACCAGGTAGAGTAGAACCAACTCAGCAGGACCCTAGCGGAAACCATTATGGATTACTTGGCTAAATAATAATCATTCTTGCCTTTCATCCCATTCCTACAATACATCATGCAACACTTCAGCAACGCAAACAACGCACATATAAGCATCCGTTTACAACAAAGCAGCAACACCCATGAGGGCAGCGGCACCAAGGGCAGGAACACCAGTAGCAACAGCACCAGCGCGGGAAGTCGAGGAGGCGATGCTAGCAGATGAAGAGCTCAACTTGCTAGCCGACGAAGAAAGGCTGCTGGATGCTGCAGAACCGGTGGCGGTAGCCTGGAGAAGAGCGAGATTAGCAGATGGTCAAGAAATTGGGAGACGAACGAGAAGTTTGCTTACAGTTGCGCTGCTGATGGAGCGAGAGGCGGAGCTGATGGAGCTGAGGACGGAGCTTGCGGATGAGTTTGCGCTCGAGCGGCTGGAGGTGACGGAGGCTGCTGAGCTGCCTGAGGCGCTGGCTGAGGAGGCGAGGGAGCTGGCGGAACGGCTGGCGCTGGACATGTTCATGGAGGACATGGTGCTGGTGGATTGGGCCGCGGCGATGGCGCTGAGGGCAGCGACGACGAGGATTTGGAATTGCATGTTTTGCTAGTATGAATAAATGATTGGATTGACTGAGTGATGGGATGGTATGGAAAAAGAGAGGGTTGATGACTTGATACTGGATGATGTGAGAAGGTGGAAACGACGACGCACAAATCCTCCTTTATAGCCACCAACTTACCTCTCTTCCGATACCAAGACCCATTTCGCCCATTCCATTCCATTCCACCATCTAGCCTCATGGCGCAGCACTGGTATGCAATGGCACCATAGCGGCGCGATCCAACCACCCGACACAAACGACGCCATCAATTATGTCCAAGTCTCTCAGTCGAACCATCAAATCGCCCGTCTCATTCCAGACGGGTTTTTGACGAAAGAGGCGTCGCTTCCAGAAGCAATACCTATCTCAAAGCGGTAAGTTGTATAGACACTTGTGGAGACTTGTTTCTTCTAGCTCAGGGCCACCGTGAACCGTCACGGAGTCCCACTTCCACTCAGTGACCCACGTTTTTTCTGCGGAGCGAGTCTAGACGCATTTGCCCTTCACGGGCCGTGCCTCTGCAGGATATTTGGGATTTTTTCCGTACCCGCGCGAACGGAGTCTTTGTCCGGATGGGTGTTGCATAATTGGCGCGGCCCGGTTGGGTCGTTGGTTGCATTTCCTTGCTCTTGAGATCTCCAGCTTAGCGCTGTCTCGACAATGCGAACGCCTATCTACCGCCTGATAATGAGGGAGGATGGTGTCAGAAAAGCAATGAAGGTGGTGATGGGAGATGGACCTGAGGCTAGAATTAGACTGGGACGCCACCGAAATCTAAACTTCCGAGGTAATTCCGCTGCAAACGATTCCTCTGACAAAGACGAATCATGACGCTTCTAACTCGGCCATCTGGTCACCCGAGACACTCTTCGCTGCGTCTGAATTGCAGACAATTGCTTTGCTTTGCGATCTTCGTTCTCACTCAAAGTCTCTGGCCTTCCATATGTCATTCATCGATCCCGATTTACGGCGATTGCCCGATTCTAAAGCACCGGCCATTTCGTTGCGATGAGAGCACCGGTCTCAGGAACATGCATCGAAGACTTGTACCAGGATCGGGCATCACTGGTAAATTGGTGGAAGCTCATCCTCATTCTCAGCCTTGCCCATTCCCCTCTGCTCACCTGCCTTTGAATGGTAAAACATCCCCTTATACATATCCTGCTTCATCGACTTCTGCAAAGTCTGAAGCCTGTCGGTACACCTTAAGCTTGGCCCCAAGATTAATATTGCCATTTCAATCACCGGACGAGGAACTTTCGAGAACCCGAATCTGCAGGCACGCTTCTGCTAATACCACCAGCTAACGCGTTGTCACTTTGACATCCTTTACTGCTGCGAATGAACTCCTCCTTGAAGCAGCGGGGAAACGGCTGATTCCCAAAATCTACCGCCTCGATCTGAAAGGCCACGGCTACCACCCGCGTCGCGACGGGATGTAGAGGGAACGGCAAAAAATATGCACGGCTTTTGCTGAAGTGGCAAAGAAGAAGGTTGGTTTCTTTCTTTCTCTCGGAAGCCCGTACCTCCATCATTATCAACCGCGCAGACACCCTTTTTACACCAGAGGTGTGTAAAGGGTACGAGAGGGAGCTCCACAAACCTGCCGAATTCATATTGGAGGATATCAGAGAGCTCGAAGATCCGTACTGGATTGCTCAAGCTGTGCTATTATCTACACGAGATGGTTCATCTTGTGCGTGAAGAGTGTTGCTCCAATTGATGAGCTTAGAAAGGACAGCGAATGGCATAACCGCGAAAGACCAGAGAGTCGAAAATGAGCGCATACCGTGACTCTGCTTGGACTCTACCGAGTCTTACCTATCCTAATCTTCCTTGACTTTCAAGAAAACCAAACCCGAGCGCGAGTCTTCGAACATGGACACAACCACGATCTGGGATTCTGGTTGACAGGCACACGGAGAAGCAGAAGACGATCCTTCACTATTTATAGGATCCTCCTGCAAGGCTAAAGCCTAGCCTCGAGCGCCCCACCTTTTTTCGATTCCAGGCACCAACCGAAGCTGACATCTTCCCAAGCACATCACAACCACAACCACCTCCAATTCCCACACAAAGAGACAACAAACCCTCTCCCTGCCCCCTCCTATCCAAATCCGTAACAATGTCCTCCTCACCAAACACACCCACAAACACCGCCACCCCGATAACCCTTTCCCACACAACCCACACCCCCCCTAACCCCACCACACAAACACCAATCCTATTCCTCCACGGCCTCGAAACAAGCCGTCTAGAATACACCCACGTGACACCCTTCCTAGCGGAAAACTACACGATCCACCTCGTCGACCTACCAGGGCACTCCGCCTCCAAGGACATTCCCTTCACCCTCCCCAACGCCATAGCCGGAATCGCGCACCTCATCACCACCCTTGTCCCCTCCCAAAAAACGCACTTAGTCGGTCTCTCCCTTGGCGGTTTCGTGGCTCTGAAATTCTGCCAGACGCATCCGGACATGGTGGCCAGTCTCTTCTGCACCGGTTGCGCTCCCAATAGGGGCTTCAGGAAATGGTTCATGTCGAGGCCCAGTCTTCTCGCCAGCATTCAGGTTGGTGTGAACGGGTTTTTCCCGATAAGCGAAGCCATGTTCTGGGCGCCCATTGGCGTGGCACCGTTCCCGGAGTTGAGGGAGGTCATGAGGCGGAATTCGAGCCATGAGTTGTTGGTTGCTGGGTACTCGGCTTGTAATGAGGTGACTTTGGATGATCTGGCAGGAATTGATAGGGTGAGGGTTGCGATTGTGGCGGGTGCACGGAGGGACGATGTGGAGATGACGAGGGCGGCGGGGAGAGCTCTTGGGAAGGGGAACGAGGGGTGTAAGGCGTTTGTGGTGAGAGACGCGGTTCATCTGTGGGATCTGCAGTTTCCGCAATTGTTTGCTGATGGGGTGAGGGCTTGGATTGAAGGAAGTGCGATGCCAAAAAAGTTTGAAGTGCTGGAATGAGAAAGTCTTGTTCATTAAATGTGAATATACTGTCTGCAGAGATGGAGATGATTTGCCGAGTAAACTACATAAATAACCTGCAGGCAAGATTCAATGCTCCAGGACCGAGCTCTTTTGGCTTGATAAACCCGACTGGTCGTTGAGATACAGCATATAGATTATGTCCTTCATATGACTGCGAGATAATCAAAGATATGCTCAAGTGAACTCAACATATTGTCCAAATTCTTGCAAGAACCATGCATCGATCTCCTCTCTCTTCATCTTGGCATCCTGCTTTGCATGGTCTTCTCCCATGTCAATATTAGTGCCGTCAGTCAACAGAGTATCGTTCCTAGGCAAGGCATTTTTCTCCTGTTCTGCAAGTCCTGTTGTCTTTGCTTTCTTGCAAGGGGGCTCACAACACTCGTTATCATACGTTGAAAGTCCCGAATGATGCAAAGTTGAGCCCGGTGTCACAAACAAGTCACTGCTCGTGTTGATAAAAGGCCTCTCAGAAAGACGCTGGTGAGCAGGGCTCGGAGGCGCTTTGACTGAACTCTCGGTCAGATATGAGATATCCTTTGACATATTGCGAGAGAGCTTTGGAGTGTCAGGCATAGCAGTCGCCGAGGTATCTTCCAATACATCCTCAAGAGCGGCCATTATGTCATCTTGTTCTGCTACCGTAGTGTGGCTTGGACAAATAGGAGCACGTTTGTTCTGTGATTCAAGCTCTTGGGAGTCCGCAAGACCGACCATAGCTTCATTCATGAGGCTGTCACTATCGCCAAAATTTTCGAGATCACCGTTTGGATCAACATGGTCGTTGTGATATTGTGTTAAGTGGTGCTCGCTTTGGTGCTGCGTGCTATGTCTGCTATTTCCAGTGAGCGTGACAAGATCTGGGAGGTCGGAATCTGGCCAGCTGTCATGATAGTCAATGGCGACGTCACGATAACTGTTGTGCTCTGGCATGAAAGACAGATTCGGCCTGATATCAGTGTGCTTAGAAGGTGTGATATTCTGTCGAAGAAATGTCGGCGTGGTCACTGCTCGACCGGCCATTGTTTTTGAGTGCAGCATCTCCAATCGCTTCATTTCAGCAGGAACGTGAGCGAACACCTTATTCGGTCCCTCCGTAAGATCGAGCTCTGCCACGTCGGATTCTGCAACAGAGGTCGTGTGCTTGACCTTTGCGGACTTGCTCAAGCTCAACTTTGTCTGGCCTTTGAGCAGAGCCTTCGCCTGTTGCGTGGAACTTGGCGCTGTGTTCTTATCTTCTCCTGTAGCCCCCTTGGGGGCCTTGGGAGGCTTATCGAGACCTTCGCGGCAGCACATGTGCTTGCAGGCAGATCTGTCTTTACACTTGTGGTTGCAATACCATTTGCCATTCGACATCTGCTTTGGCTCCCAATCGTTATGGGCTTGGCCAACTGATACAGTCCTGGTGGTTTGTTTCGTGCTTTTGGCTCTGGTGCCATCATTTTCCTTGCCGTAACTGTCGATGTGCTTGAATTCATCTCCAAAATCATCGACTATCGCTCCAAGAAGATCTTGGTCATTGAGGTCTCCGTCTCCAAATTCATCATCCTTCGGACGATCGTGACCTTGACTGAGATCGTCGCTACGCCGCTTGGCCGAATTGGCTTTAGGTTGAATGGAAAGAAGAGGCGGCTCCTTTGCCTTTGGTCTCGGCCAGTTTATGCCTTTAGGAAGCTTGGGTGCCAGCGTCGCGGTACGCAGAGTGCCGGCTGTTAGCAGATTAGCAAGAGCTTGAAAGCTAGGAGGTATGTCATACCAAATTCATCACAGCTGATATGACATACGATCACTTGTGTAGGGTCTGTCAAAGTGACTGAGAATTTGATATCCGTACCCTGGTTCAGCTTTTTTGCGCTGTCTGGAGTCAGATTCGGCCGGTAGCGAGTTACAATCATCCCTTACCTGATGCGACGAAACTCGACTTTGTGTCCATCTGATGTTTCAGCGAGGAAAACGACATATACCGCCCTCTTCTGGAAGACGATCGGCAGTTTCTCGTTGAGGAAGCCAATTTCAGCCATTACATTGACGGTGACTCCTTGGTTCACTTTGATGTTCTTGACCACCGTCAGTATTTACTCGCAGATGTGGCAAGTAGAGCCCATACTGGGTTGCCAACCATTTGGACCGAGACGCGCGGTTTGGGAAACGCTCTCGCACTGTCCACAATCTGCAAGCCGAATGGCGGGGCGCGCTTGAGGATGGCCTCGATGCGATGTGGCTCCGTATTCTCCAGCTCCTCGATACTCTTAATGCCTGCATTTACAAGCTTCCGGACTCCTACAAGGCCGATTCTCTCCAGCTGCCGAAGCTGGAGAGGGGATTCATCCCAGCATCTGGCTCCCAGGCTTCGGCACAAGGCCAAGGAATTTCGAAGTGCAACAGCATCCTCTCGATACAGGCTGAAGTCCACGATACATCGGATTAGGCGGTTTATGTGCTGAAAGACAAGAATTGTGTCAGTGGAGAACTGAAATTTGGCGCTCGCAGTCTTCTCGTCCGCCGGGAACTCAACCCCTCCGAGCTGTGACTGTATTATGAGTGAAACCTTGTGAGCAGGGAGGTCCAGATTGACCGGGATGGAGAACTTGATCGAAGGCGACTTGTTCATCTCTGTATAGCACGATTTCTCATTCCCTCGGAAACGAATTTCCTTGAATTCCATGGCTTGTGCGAGTGAAGAGAGCTGAGATGTATTAGTGAATGACATCCAATTGCGCTTGGCTTGTGCCTGCCTACCACTTCAGACAGTTTAGCCCTAGGTGGAAGCTCAAGGAAACGTTTTGCGGTCTCAAAATGGACGTAGTATCTTGCCATTGCCTCGCCAAAGCTTGTCGAAAGGAGCTTAGTGTCACTATCGTTGCTGCGAGCAAATTGACTTTCGCGCAAAAGGTCAATATCTCGAGAAGCAATGCGCTCGAGGAGCTCTTCAAGGAGGCTTTCGCCACAGTCTCCATCAATTTTGTAGTGCTCTGGGTGCTCACGTAGCCGAACGTATAGAAAGGTGCCGCTTAACCACTTTTTGGCTGAAGAAAGATTCGTCACTGTACCCAGGACGATTTCGGCGTTCTGTATGAAGCCATAAGCGCTGTGTCATGGAGCGAGCCTGGGAACTAACATACCAAGTGATCGATCAAATTTCGATGCAAACTGTTCAACGGTCAGCAACATGCTTCTTGCCGCGAAGGCGAACGTACCAGCTCTCCAGGATATCCTGACCAGATACCATCTTCTCGTATCGCTTGACCTTTTCCTTCCTGGTCATGATGACGGCAACCGCGGTTGTGTCGAACTGCGGTCTTCCGGCACGACCGAGCATTTGCATGACTTCAAGATCGGAATACTCTTTCAAGCCCTCGTTCGTATACGTACATGTGTTCTTGATGATGACAAAATGGCATGGCAGATTGACACCGACAGCAAGAGTACTGGTGCAGCATATCACATTAATATCACCGTTAAAGAAGCCTTTCTCGACAGCAAGCCGATCTTCCAGGCCAAGACCGGCGTGATGAAAGGCGACCGCAGCCGAGACACAGCCTGTTAAAGGTTAGCGGCATCGTTCGGCAAGTATATTGAGAAATACCTTTTAAAATCCTGTCCTTAACGGCTAAATACTTTCGCGAGCCTTCCCAGTAACGTTCCTTTGGAGATTTTGTAGACCACCAGGTGGCAAGCATCTGAGCTGTTGCCTCAACGGATTTTCGAGTAGCACAAAAAACCATGATGGGTTTCCTGTGAGAGTATGTGGCAATGACGTCTGGGAGTCTATTAGCCGTCAGCATGGATAGACAATATGGTGCGCGGTAACTACAAACTTTGTATCTAATGCCTTTTCAAATGCAAAATCGTTACTGTTCGTGTTGTAGCCCACCACATGTTTCTGAAGCTTGACAGGTCGGAACTCTTCACCAAAGACTTCGCGAACTGCAGGTATCTGTGGAGCCATGGAGTTTTTGCCTAGCCATGACGCAATGTCATCAGAGTTCGGAATCGACGCAGAGAGTGCAATGAAGCGCACGTCAGATCCGATAGATTTCATTCGTGAGACGACGACCTCAAGCACAGCTCCTCGCTCCTCTTTCAACATGTGAACTTCGTCGATGAGAAATAACTTAATCATGTTCATTAACTTGACGTGATCTTTCCACTTCCTTGTCATGCTGTCCCACTTCTCTGGCGTGGTCACTATGATAGACGCATTCTGAACATTCTTCATTTGTGACAAGTCTGTATCACCAGTAAGCTCTGCACATTCGAGTCCAAACGGGCGAAATTTTCTGCACCAATCACGCTGACGTTCGGAACAAAGAGATTTCGTTGGAGCCTGATAGACGATTTTGAAATCGCCACCTGGAAAACTATTGATGAGACGACAAATTGCGAGTTCGAAGGCAGCCGTTTTGCCGCTGCCGGTAGGCGAAGACAGGACGAAATTATCATTTGTTCGGTAGATGGTATCAAAGCATTTTGATTGCACAGCGTTGAAGTTTGGAAACCCGAAGATGGAGCGAAATCGATCAGGTAGCTCGTGCGTAGAGCGAATCTCAATGCCTTGTACCAGCCGTGGTGCATGCGGTGGGACAGTGGGCTTTAGATCCGCGTTGGGATACGTGATCGCCCCGTTCGAGTCTCTGCTGACTTCTGGAGAGAGTGTCGGATCTTCGAAAGAGTGCTGGATTTGTGCCTGACCTATGCAGTGGTCGTATCGCCTTTGGCTCGCCCTGAACGTTGGACTAGAAGGAAATCCTAAAGGAGGGGGCGAGCTCATCCATTGCTCAGTTGGTCCACTGAATTCGCACCGGGCTATTATCTAGTCAGCACGAGTCTGGTAACTGTTGAGAAAATCGCTAACGGAAATTGAATTGGTAAGGCCGTGGCTGTTCGATATCTTGCGATATCAGTGATGATGACATATCAGCACAGCGGCAGAGATACTCACCATAACGCGTATATTCTTCTTCAACTCGAGGCGGATGCTGTTGTGGCAGTCGCATGCTTGTGTTGGCGTGTCGAGAAATATTTGAAGGCACAGTGAGACGGCTCAGACCAGGACCGACGTGGGAACCTTGATTTTGAAAGTGCTTACTCTCTTCAAAATGCTATCAGTATCATGCCCTGGGCGTAGGATCATTGTTCAGTGAGCTTGCTGACCTTGTGGTCGTCGTAATTCGTCTTCATCAGGATACCTGCTTTCGTCTCGTCCATGGCCGGGATATTCAACATCGCAGCGCAGCTTTTGCGCGGGCTGCTGAGATGTGTGGGATAGGGGCTCATTATCGAGCAGCTGGTGGTCAATGAAGCAGTTCGAAGAGCCATCATGATCGCCACTGACACGCCCTATGGCTGTCTGCGCAATGTCGTCCAGGAGAGCAAAGACAGGGTCGGTCATCACACCGTCGTCGTGCAGAAGATGTTGCTGAGTTCAATACAAGCTTTCAATTAGGTGCACATATTTGTGAGTTGGGTGGTGGGGGGGAGGGGGAAGGAGAAGGGAGAGGAAGAGAGAGGAAGAGAGAAGGCGAGGTAGTGAAACTCGTCGGTGGTGGCTTCCATTTTGGGGAGGCATGGCTCTTGAAGCAGAAGCGCAACTATTCTACCCCGAGTCTTTTGGGAGCAAAACTCCACGACGACGCCTACAAACTGCTGAATCGCTCTTACACAGGGTATTATGCGCGTCCGCCCAGCAAATCTTGAAAATCAATCATGCCGCCTGGGTCATAAGCCACAGGCGCCAGACCTCGTTAACCCCGTCCAGTCGTTACTCGCCTGAGCCCCGTTGGAAGGTCTCTCCGACTCGTAGCGTACACTGTCCAAGTTCTAGAGACAGGAACTACGTTAAGGTATCCAACTGGTGCGTGGAGACTTCTTCTCCGGCGCCGGCGAGATCAATATGGGTAAGCCGTATGATTGCATCTACTCAATACCGAGAGCCATGAATCATTACAACGATGAGATACCCCAAAGATATGATCGTTTTCACCGAGATGTCTTCTCTGCGAGAGCTGGTGTTCGTTCGCTATCGTAAAATGTGTTCTCTTCATCGTTCTCTCCATTTGGCTCTCGGTACTCCTGTTCGGGCTCTGCGGGCATCGATGATGGTCGACGGTCGGGAGCACTGTAAAGATACGTGGCATAGAGAACCACAGTCATGCCGGCCAAGAACTGCACATTGTTAGCAAACGAGCTGGCGCGACATCTTAGCGGAGACACTCACATTTGGAGTAATGGCAAAATCGAAGAGCCACACGCTTGCAAAGAAGCTTATGATGATGCTGATACTGGTAGCG
Source organism: Venturia carpophila (assembly GCA_014858625.1). Taxonomy (NCBI): domain Eukaryota; kingdom Fungi; phylum Ascomycota; class Dothideomycetes; order Venturiales; family Venturiaceae; genus Venturia; species Venturia carpophila. The sequence goes on from JACTAK010000010.1 coordinate 485,240, forward strand.
AAGTTCTTCGCTATATTGTCGGCATAGTTAACCACAAGGGCAACCAAAAGTCCACCACAAGCTTGGAATATGATGGCAGTCCACACAACCCAATTGTAACCCACGAAGAAACCATCTCTTGAAATATTGGCTCCGTCCTTGAAAATGACACCAATGAAAAGCGCGGGGAACAGCGAGTAAAATGAGAGCTGAACGTTCCGGACCCATAGTGTGACCTGCGTGCTGTCCTTAAGCACCTTCTCAAAGTAGACACCTGCGAGCCCAGAGATGGCGCATGCAATGATCACAGCTATCATGCCTATCGATTTATTCATTTCCGGATGCTTCGCGTCGCGCGCAACCTTGTCCTTGGAGTCTGTCGCGCCAGTGCTTACTGGTATCTGCACTATGGCCACACCAGCCATGAGCAAAACCAGGGATATCCACTTCTTCACGGTCAAGGACCTCTTCAACATTGTGACGCTGAATATAGCGGTGGTGAGGATTTTCAGCTGATAAGTGACCTGGAACGTGGCAGCATCGAGGTTGCTCACAGCGATGTACTGTAGCGAATTCTGGAACGTATACAGGGCAGCCGGGATGGCTAGTTTCCAGCTGTCTGAGGAGAAGACCTGAGTGTAGAGGGTAGAGACAAGCTCTGCGGAGGTGATGTTCGGACCCATGTTGCCAGCTGTGTCGTAAAGCGCAACGATGAGCGCAATGGCGAGCTTGAGGACTTCATTGAGGAACACGGCGGTGGAAGTGTAGTATCGTTGCCCGTTCACCAAGGGCATTATTCTCGAGTAATGCATAACCTGTGAGGACGTTAGACGCGGATTTGCGGCCGTTGGACGGAGGAGCGTCGTATACCAGAATAAGCGCAGCATTCTGAACAGCCAGCTAGGAAACTGTCAGCAGATGAGTAGGCAGGTGATTTGGTCGATTCGTACTGTAGCAAGAGAGAGATAGCTGAGAGGAATGCCGCCGAGGGACGTCCTCCTTGAGCCTTCGACAGCCATTGTTGTTGGTAGTTGGGGAGCAAGCAGGTGAGAGCGGAGGTTTCGGGGTATACGTAGACAGCGACAGGGTTCGACGGAAGGAAAGGAGAGGCAGTCGAGGCAGTGGAGGCAGTAGGAGAGGCAGGTGAGGCAGTCGAGAAGTGGAGGAGGGGGCAACTTGTCTCCGCAGAGGGCACGATGCCTGAGTTATATGTGACAAGACAAATAGTCAAATACTCTGCGCGACACCCCTTTGTCGAACCTGACGAGTCCAACGGGCTGCCTCCGTGCAATCGCGTTGTGCTCCAGCTGGGCTTCGCGCTGAGCCTTCGCCTGATTCGAACAAGGTCAACACCATCTCACTCAGCCGCAAATCATGGCATGCCCACTCCAGCAACTGGGGGTCTAGAATCCAGCAGTGCCAGCTCTGCAGCATCACCGGTTTTGATCTCAACCCTAGCATTGTCCTGTTGTTGCTGCTCTGCCTGCCCATGTATGTTACTCGACATACACAATCAGCCGTCGCACACTGCTGCAATCTGGACAGCAGTCACCACACGGCATCCGTATTCTCTCAAGTCCCGTAACACAAGCCTCTCCCCGTGTCAGACAACGGCGGATGCATCTTGCTGAGTGAAGCTGACACGATTCGGTGCCGCTTCCTTCCACTCCCCTCGCTTCAGGGCCGTCAGCATCCGTGGTCAGGGGAAATTAACAACGTCGACAAGACTCCGACATCTATCGCTCAATTTCCGCCTTATGGGCGAGGTCGAACTGGTCTAGTCAGGGGTTTTCGCATGGGTAAGGCAAGATAAGATCGGCATGTGTAAATAGAATCTTACTAACTGTAGTTGGAATACTGTACCGCTCGACTTCTCCATCCCGTGTGCCTTGATACTGAACAAGACATCTGGAGCTGACCTCGTGGCTTCTCTTGAATACAGCGTTCGTGCCGTGAGAGGCCTCACGGGGGCATTGACGTGTTTGATCTTTGAGTATATCGGATGCACGAATTTCGTTCCATCTTTTCATCGTCCCTATTTGGAAGAGTAGAAAGCAGCATGATCTACGAGTACACGATACAGCCTGAAAACTTGGATGAGCCTCGATACATCTCTTCGGTCTTTTCTTGTACCGAGCCACTTCAAAGATGACTCAGGACTTGACGATGAGTAGCAAAGGAGGGAGTATTCAAGCTTCCCATAGCAATGTCTTGGGCGAGATGAAGTCTTGTGGGTTCGCAGCGTCGCAACCACATCTCGGCGGCTAATCCTTCAGCTTCTGGGTATTGGATCTCATGGTTCCTCGCAGCAGGCTTTTGTTGACTGAACTCGATGCTTAGAGATCAGTGGCTGGTCACATCGGTAAATCCTCATCACGAAAAAGACGATCCCGCCTCACACAACACATCCTCTTTTATATATTGCATTCATTGTGAGTCTTCTTCGGACAATCAACAGAGGACTCGAATCTGCAGCCACGCATGGCGACGATTGATTCGCCACACTCGCAATATTGATCTATATCAGGCTCTACAAACAGTTCTTCACTACTTCACTTCACATCGGCACATCCACCGCCTCGCGTATCGCGTTCTGAAATTTACGTCATCTCTCACTTCGAAGAATCTGGATATTCGCAAACTGTGAATCCACTGCACGGATCCATCCACTACCTCACCCACCCCCGACAATGAGTGACCCAGAGTACGTGAAAGTGTTCGATTCTCTGCTCTGAACTTCTCTAATCTTGACCAGGCGCAGAATCATCGCTGGCGCAGGCGTGCACGAGAGGACCTTCACCGTCCTGGTGTCAGTATTGAGCAAGTCACCAGTCATCAGTGACTGGATCCACGACAAGGACTCCATACCACCTCACATGCTAAGGGGCCACGACTTTCTCTTTGCAGGTGTAGAACCCGACATTGTTCAAGCCACTATCAATTACCTGTCTCACACACCAAGGACATTTGGCCCACCCATCGAACGACTACCGTTCGTGACAACGATGCAAAAGACCGATGTTCTGTTTCGGATGAAGCTGTACAAATTTGCGCTCTGCCTTGGGTCAGATCTCTTTCAAGCTTGACATGGTAGATATCAGTGATTAACAGACGTGGCTTACTAGACTCACGGAGCTTTGCGAAGACTCACTCATCCATATCGAGATCCTCACTTGCAGCACGCACGTGTTCCTCACCGTACTCACAATCTCTATGGAGGAGCGGATGAGTTTGGTCGATGAGACGGAATTTCGCCAGTGGCTTGTTAAGTACATCACGCATAACAGGGTCAACCTCACCAACTCCCCACTGTTCAAAGAGGCTGTCAGCGCCAATAGCGAGTTGGCTTGGAGGATGTGCTCTTTGCTCATGTCAGCTCTGGGCGACGCAGCAAGCGGAAGTGAGCATAGAAAGCCCCAAACATCAACCAGCGCTTCAATAAACACTTCTCCAAATGCGTAGGTCCCAACCCTTGGGATCGTAGCTTTGACAGATATTGACAAGGTTCAAGCCCATCATCGACGCCTGGCCCTTGGTGTTTCGAACGACGAATGAGCAGTCCCTACTCACATCTGCCACTGCGAAAATCGCCAGGTAGTTCTCCGTCTTCAAGCTTGCAGCAGAAGTAAGTCATATCTTCAAAGTCACGAGTGCCTTGAAGCATCACCGCCTTTTTTTGGTGATCAGTGACTGACAAAATTTTGAAGTCAACCATCTAGTCGAGTCCTTCCAGAATTCCAGCGACGAACGAGCAACCCATATTCGTTTGCACCACAGCAGAAATGGAATTCTGCAAATGCTGAGAAGCAAGACAACAAACGATGCGTCCCTCCAGAGTTCGAGCAACGAACGAGTAGTCCATACGCGTTTCGACCACAGCCTCAAACTACCACGGGAAGACAGAACGGCGGTGGAGCCCAAAAACCACGGGAAGAGTATGACAAAAGGTTCCGCGCTATTGTCGAAGACATCGTTGATGAGGGTGACAAGTTGTTGTGAATGAGCGTGGAAGGCCACCGAGCAAGACAACACAAAAGGACAACACCAGACTGAGACTGTATACCGGCGTCGATTCTGCACTAATTGCACGGCAGAAGTTCCAACATGATGACCAATAAGGTTCATCGCCGACATTTTGCGCGCTCTCAACATGCAGCCCTCGATTCATCTACGCCTGAGTTCGACACTGCCGATAATGACTAGCGATGTCGCACTCAGCTTGAAGCCCTCTAATTTCAGGCATCACGATAAACAGCCTTGCATTCTTAGCTTTACTCATCTAAGAACGATATCACTAAGAGCCTGGCGAATAGGACAAGTCGAGGATCCAGGCTTTCGAGGCTACAGATTGAATATGACTCGTGGTAGGTAGCCACCGGTTTTGCGATTAGCCAGCTTGAGGTAATCGGAATCGGAATCTTCCTCTTCCTCTTTCCCAATAATAACCATCACGTTCTACGTCTCTCGACATATAATCAGTCTGCTTTCTGTGCAGCTTGAAACTATTATCCCCTGTAGCACAGCCACTCCTTCTGCAGGCGACTTAACATCGTACCTGAAAAGCTGGAAACCCACGACATCGTGCAGAAGCATTTTCGATCCATCATCTCTTGGAACTAGAATCCTCACCTCCTCCAAGTTCCTTTTCAAACGCAATTTTCCTCGCCACTAACCTCCATCATCCACCATCTATCTCCACCCGAAAAACAGACTTAGAACCGCCCCCCAAAAAGTCAAACCGCCACAACATCAATGCCCACGAAAGGTCAAAAAGGGATCTGATGACCATGTTGGGGGTCGAACCCAAGACCTTGGCGTTGCATTTCAAGAGAGGATATTAGCACCACGCTCTAACCAACTGAGCTACACGGTCACGCTTGGAACTGGGATGTTTCACACCCCCCTAGCAGGCTGGTGTGCAGATAAAGTGACGCTGAACCGTTGCAGGACCTGCTTCCTTGTGGTTCGAGCGGGTTGTGACTCACCATTAGAGAGAGGTAGGGTATCGATAAAGGGACTTCGGGTACCGTTGAGTGGGTCTGGTGGTGTTATCGATAGCGATGGGAAGAAGCTACTATAGCTAGAGTTTGTGAATTGGAACGTGTGACAGACTGCTCTGGAAGCCCGTTGGGTGTGCTTCAGGTTTTCCTCCTAGGACGACTTCGAAAACGGAAGCTGGATGAGATTGCCAGTGTGACGAAAGTAGTCTATCTATACCCTCTCCTTCTCTGCACCTTTCGTATTGTGGGACTGGAATCAAGACGCCTGTAGGACTTCAGATATGGAATTTCCAGGGTACAGTCTGTTCATGAATCTACCCTTGGGAGGAAATCTTCGAATTTGGAAAAAAGATGAGAAGGCGCAAACAAAGAAGAGCAAACCCTGATCGATTCGTCGTTCTTTATCTTCCGATTGGAACAGATTTTCTGTTGTCGAAAAGAAACTTATCGCATATTGATATCGCGCAGAGGGAATGATATGACCAAGGCTAGATATGAAGATAGCCTTGAAGAGAGTGAACGACATAGTGCCAGATTGGACGTAGAAGAGAAAGAAAAATGGTTCCTTCGACAAGAAAGAAGCGAACGGAATACAGGCATGTTTACGGATAGTTTCATACTTACATCCATTACTGCATAATACAGTCCCGCACCCGCTTGTTGCATTTCATCTATAGCTCCGAATCTCGACGAACTGGTCTTACCTATCTCGCCAAGGAGTCAGGGCGCATAATTCATGATGAGTTCGGTGACAGTAGATCTGATCCCTCATCGACGACCAGGACGTTTCGGCTTGGAAAATCCACTTTTCGCTTCCTGCTTCGTAACGAATTCGTCGTCGATAGTCTGAGCAGTGATTTCGCTAGGATCTGTAGCCTCAAGCTGGGAAACGTATTAGCATTGGCATTGAATATTTTCCAAACACAACAAAAACTCACCTTCTTAGCAAGCTTCAAGCCAGCTTCCTTCTCGGCCAAGGTCTCCGCACTCCGCCTCGAACTGGCGTAAAGCATCCTATCCTTAACCTTCGTGGCAGTCGGACAAGTGTAAATGAAAACCGTCGCCGCCAATGGGCCATCCACGCCATTATAAGCATGCTTATAAAATGAATACCTAGGTTCACTCGCCGCAATATGTGAAGCGAGCTCCGAAGTTTCGACACCTTGGACCGGCGCCTCAGCAAGAACGATGGTCTCGTTAGCATCAATCTTCAACATGACTAATCCCCCTTCTCCTAGTGAAGAAAGTGCCTCGACAACACCATCTCCACCCGTCATATTCAATCCCGATGAACCACCGTAGCCTGCCCCTCTCCGGCCCGTCCCACCAACCTCTGTCAACTCTGCTTCTTTGATACCGACTAGATTCCTTTCCTCTTCTGTGAGGGGGTTTTCGAGTTTCTTGTGTGCTTCATGTTTCTTCCATCCCTCCGCACTCAATTCCTCAGCCAAAGTACAGAAGGGCGTTTCTGTGAAATTCTCTCCTCCAAGTTCCCTTGTGAGGGTTAACCTTGTGGACGCGAAGAGCATCTTTTGGCGTACAGGAGCAGCATCGGGGACGTATGTGATTGCTGTGAAGGCGGGGCCGGTGGGGCCAGAGGTGTCCAAACGGAGGAGAATATAGAGAGCTTCATTTGGTTTTAGGTAAGGTTGTAGGTTTGCGAGGTCGGCGGTGAAGGATTGGGAGGTTGAGGGGATTGTCGTTTGAGGCACTAGGACTTCTTTGTTAATTATTGCTGTGAGGCCGCGTTTGGAGGTGTCGGATTTGATGGCGCTGAAGGCCTCGTGAAGCTCTTGGGATGCTATAGAAGAGGTCAGACGGTAGTAGTACGGGAATGGGACAGTGGTACCTGATATCCCAGATTGCATCCTGAATTGATCTATCCCTTGCGGGTTGTGTGTTATTTCTTCGAGGTGCGTGGCAGCAGGCTGAGCTCAGATGCGGCGAAGACGGAGTTCGTCGGCCTCGAACATGTTCAAAAAGTATCACGACTCCGCGTCCATCGCATTGCCAGCTCTTGCGACTGCCAACGTCGAATTACCCTCTCGCAGGGACTAAGGAGTCACAATGATTCAATTGAAGGTTCATCGTCTCCTCTGCCCTTCGCGCAAGCATTTCTAACACGACTAGACATTGCTAAACTGTATCGACAATTCCGGCGCCGCAATAGTCGAATGCATCAAAGTCCTCCGCATGAAAAGAGCTGCTAAAATCGGTACATGGTCCCATCTCCTCCCTGCCACACATCTCCTCCCTGGGTACTCTCGTCCAGTCTCTTCTCGCCAACTCCTCCCTGAGTCCTAGACGTCCTACTTACTGTACCACAGGCGATAGAATTATAGTGGTAGTCCAAAAACAACGAAACTTCGGCCCAGAAACCGGTCCAGGCGGCTCCGTCTCCATTTCCGCAGCCAACAAAGTCCGTCGAGGCGACATAAGACATGCAGTTGTGGTCAGAACGGCAAAGAAGATGCAGAGGAAAGATGGGTCCGTGGTGAGGTTTGACGACAACGCTTGTGTGCTTATTGGCAAGGGTGGTGATCCGATTGGGAGTCGGCTGAACGGTGAGTTAGATTGTTCAAGGAGCTGTGGATCAGGTAATGAGAGTTTTGGGCTAATGATTTGGTCTAGGTGTCGTGGGAGCTGAGTTGAAAGACAAGCAGTGGAGTAAGATTTTGTCGCTAGCACCGATGCATCTGTAGACTGCACGCGGTTCAATAGAAGATATAGGAAAGGCGCAACGATGCCAGATAGGGTTGCCAGAACGGGACACAGATTTATGCCACAAGATTTATTGGCAGGAACCGCTTCATTGAAGAGGCCGCGGGACCTTGGTCAAAGCATGATAAGCTAACGATGATGAGAAAAAATGTGTCCATATTATATACCACAGTCGAGCAGACTTTCTGGGTATCTAAAACAAGAAGAACGCCAGATCCAACTCTACGCAAACAATAACGCCTTTCCACCGATGCTCAGATGCTTGAAACTTTGTGTAAATGAACAATAATCAGATCCGTACCATGACCACCAAGTATCTCTTCTAATCATTCCTAATGACCGCGTCTTTCCCATCAACGAGTTGCCAGACCTCGCCGCATGAGCAGCACACGTAGTAGAGTTGCTAGAGATGTGATCAGACTTTGGCCAAAGCAGCCGAAAAATTCGAGCACGTACCATGCCAGTTTCAGCAGTTCGCTGTTGGGACTGGAAGAAGACGGCTTCCATCTCGCCACAAGTCGGACATTTCTTCGAAATTCGCGGCAGCTACAGGTGAAACCCCTCGTTAGCCAGCCTGTCCACAGAGCTATCCAAAACAACAATAACATCAACGGGATACATTAGGATCGCGTAGTGTCCTCGTCTTTGTGATTCTGCGAGTCTGTTGGCGGAGGATGACCCTGCTGCTCAAGATGCAACTGCTCGAGCTGTTGTTGACTCGCAGCTAGTTCCTGAGGCGTCGAATCTGCAGACATGGACGTGAGTGTCATGAGGCCAGTCTGAGCAGCGTTCGCAGCTGGGTTGGTGCCTTCGTCGACTTCGAGAAAGAACCCTCGGTCTGTCTCCTGGCCGCAGATCTCGCAGAATATCTCTTGCCCACATAGAGTGCAGAAATCAGGCAGACTGGGGAGACCAACCGTAGGATCCTGAGCGACGTCTTGGGTGACGCCGCTGGTGGCACCGACCGTGTTGGACAGCTGGTGGCGGAAGACGCAGGCGGTTTCGGCGGGCATGGTGTAGGAGCACGTTTTGCAGGCGAACTCGAGGGTGTTGGTTTCGAAGTCTTCCTTCGGGTATAGCATGTTGGCACTGCGAGGAGATTAGCTCAGGTCACGGTCGCGTGTATTGTCACTCACCATTCGCGGCAGAATCGAAATGTGATCTTTCCTGCTTTCTCATCCTCAGCGTTGGGTGCGGGACTTGACATGGTTGCTGTGATATGCGAGGTAGACGCGAGATGTGTCCGGGTATTTGATATTGGATCCTATAGACTTCGAGTTTGTTGCTGATTGTTCCTGGATGAGAGGTTGTAAAGCACAAAGCGCGGTGTTGATTAGTGAGGAAGATGAGAAGTAGGAGGCTTCGACGCGGCAATTGGCATAGAATAGAATACCAAGTATTGGTCTTGCGAAGATGACGCCCGAGAGGTGACTGGAATGCTGTTTGTTTTGACGGAGACGGCGGTTTAGAGCAAGTCTTTTACGATACTCTGCAGCACAGTCATGTCAACACTGTCATGATTTATCTCCCGCCCCCCTGTGACTGAGGGCTCGGCCTGCCAGTGAGGCTCAGAAGCGTGCCGGACACCCCACCACCGGCCGTGGTGATCTTCACTACAAGTCGTTCTCAACCCACGACACCCAGTCCTCAAGCACCCTGTAACAGATAGCCGTTCCCTTGCTGCTAATTGTTCCACAGCATACCGGAGCTTGCCACTGCTAAACTCTCACTATCTACTCCAACAAACACTACATCCCATACATTCAACTTGCGCAACCATGGTCTGTTTATCGCCGAGCTTCCACAAACAACATACACTAACTGATTACAGGTCTGGAGCGAAGAGTCCGGTCTGCCCGAGCCATGGGAGGTTCGCGTCTCAAATTCGAAGAACTTGCCCTACTACTTCAACCCCGATACAAAAGAATCCCGATGGGAACCCCCAGAGGGCGCCGATGCCGAAAAGCTCAAGAATTTTATGGCCAGCAACCATACCGCTTCCATCAGTCGACCGGCCTTGGGCGACGCTCAGGAGGACAAAATTCGGTGTGCTCATTTGCTCATCAAACATCGTGAGAGCAGGCGTCCATCCAGCTGGAGGGAGTCGCGGATAGTACGTTCAAAGGAGGATGCCATGCAGATTCTGCTCGGGCATGAACAGCGCATTCGATCTGGCTCGGACACTCTGGGAGAGTTGGCCATGATCGAGTCGGACTGCAGCAGCGCACGAAAACGCGGAGACCTGTGAGTCGAGATCTCATCAAGTTTGTCTATAATTGTTTGCTAACCCTTCTACCATCAGGGGCTTCTTCGGAAAAGGTGATATGCAGAAGGAGTTCGAGGACGCAGCGTTTGCCCTGAAACCCGGCGAGGTTAGCCATGTTGTGGAGACCGCATCCGGCCTGCACTTGATTGAACGGTATGCTTCCAATCACACCTCTTCTTTCCACGTTGCCTTATCTACCATCTGGTACCAATGGCATCCTCGCCTCGCCTGCCACAACAGGACGCAAGCCTATCTCACATGGCACAAAGACTGACGCAACCCTCTCACAGATTGGAATGAACCATTGATCTATCCAACCATGGGGTCCAATCTGCAAGCTGCAGCTATCCGGCGGGCACTGCAGCGGTGATAGCCAAGACATCGATTGTAAGCATACAATTGTCTCCAGGCGTCGGGGGGTTGTGGTTCACAAAAGTTTCTACAACATTTAGCGGGCGGTTAAATACGGACAATACGCTATGAAATCTCATGAGGTCGTGGCATTGCTTGCGTGCATCTAGTAGGTAGCTCTCAATTTGAATAATTAATGGCACCCCAAAGCAGTTGTGTCATGGTTCTCGAATTCATTGATTGTTCTCCACTCCCATGCCTGGTGGTTCGACGGAGAAGGTTCGAAACACAGGCCGCCTTGACGTTCTGGCCAGAGGTAAGATTCGGTCCCAGGATTCCCCTCTTCAACCGTTAGAAGGGCTGTATTTACAGATGTTCTTTTGGGAGGGACGCGGTGTGTCAGTACCAGCTGTCTTTTAGGGACCAGGACGCCAGCACTTCGAATCTGACGCGACAGATGTCTACACTTCATTTTGACGCCATGGACACCACCTAATACAAGGCAGGCCCTACTGAAAGGAGATTTTCCAAGGCCGATGAACCGGTGAAAGGCCCAATCTCACGCGAGGTTGAGCGCCGACGTTGTACGGAGCGAGGCGTTGCATGCCAGATTTCCTCCTGCCTCATCAGACCAATGGACCTTGGGGATCGACGTATTCTAGAATGTTACAAACCCTCCAAGCTCTCACGCCTCGCTGGCCATTGGCTGACGGACGAGGTTCATGCAAGCAGGGTCGGGTAACCCAAAGTCTGCAAAGTACGCATCGGCCGGGTAGCCTCTTTTCCCTCCTGTTCCTATGGACGACTTTGTCCTCAACACTACAAAGAGAAGTGACTGCCGCTGACGTCCTTGCCATAACATTCCAACAGACCCGCTTTGCTCAGCTGACCTATAATGCTGACTTCTGCCACTGACTTCTGACTTCCATCCACCAACTTCTTCTTCAACAACAACAACAACATTGTCCATCTCGATACGACAAGACACCACTCCTTTGCACACTCTTCAACAACTTCACTTTGCTCCTGGCAGGGCACGACTACATGTCTTTGCTTTGAAGCACTCCGACTACTTTGACGCATAGTACTTAACTCCTCACGCTCCTTCAATCGACACTCCCTCACTGAGACGCATCTTCACGCACTTTCTTCAGCGCAAACGTATCGTCACGCATCGATAAAAATGGTCCCCTCACCTCCGAGCTACGCTCACTCTCGCCCCCGTACCTACACTCGCAGGCCGAGTGAAGTAAAAGCAATGCTACCACTGTCCTTGAGCTCTCCTCGTGGACCCATGCCTCGTGATGTCAATGCATTCTGTTATCAGATGGACCACATCACCGAGTGGCTCATGCCTGAGAACATCTACAATGCCCTGCCAACTGACCTGAAGGCGAGGATCAAGAACATGCAGCAATCCGGTGCTGCTTTGAGTACCTCCATGGAACGTCTTGACAAATTACGCGCCGAGCTACCTTCTCCAGCCATCCCCGCGGGAGACGAGACCGACAACACACTCGAAGACTCGTCTGAGCCGGAAATCCCTTTGACCGCAGTGAACGGCAAACTGTACGAATACCAGGCTCGTCGCCGTGCCAGCGAGAATGCCAAAGAAAAGTACGATTGTATACCAATTCCAATGGAGTATCGCAGTTTTGGCTCATTCAGTGACAACATCTTCTCGTCTGACCAAAACACTCCTGACACCAACCTCACCGGCTGTTCTTCTCCAATGTCTCTCAATCAGTCGAAACAGCAAGACTCGCCCGCCCCTCTCGATATCGGTCAGCCAATCCTATCTCGTCGCCCAAGCAACAAGGTGGCTGGACCGCCAGACAATGCTCAGATTGGCCATTACTGGGCCCAATTGGTTCATCTCCGCGAGACGGATATTGTTCGTCTACGCCACAGTATCCGTCCCGTCGACATCGAATTCAACGTCCTCGGGCGATCGTTTTCACACAGCTCGCCCACTTCCTCTCCAAACAGCCCGCCAGACATCGCGAATACTGATGTTGCACGGCAATCCGAGATCAACTTCGCATACCAGATCTGGTGGCCAGAGAAAAAGGCTAAGGCAATGGCACTCGTGGAGAAATGCCAAGGCATCGACGCTCACGTCAAACCCAATCTGTCTTGCTGGACCGATGTTCCTTCTGATGTCTGAATGCTATTCACATGAAGCGGGACTTTTTGCCACTGGCATTATTCTTCAAGGTATGACCACTTTTTCCGACACTAACAGTGCATCCTGGGTCTAGGTCGGCAAACGAGCGATGAGAAAGACAGCAGAGCAAACAACATTCATACACGACTACTTTCCGGATCTGGCCTTTGGTTTTTTTGTGTTTGTGAAGGAACTTGGGTGGTTTTGGAACTTGACTGACAGTGCGGCGCAATTCAGCGCATATGCTAAGACGACTTTGAACGCCCCTCTAATTTTACTTCTGATTTGATGCGGCACTTCATGTCCTCCAAGGCAAGCGGACAACTCTTGGTTGGCCCCAAAATGATGATCGCTAATGCGGCACAGATTTCAGTCCACACAATGCTTTACTTTTTCCCAAAGGCGAGTTATATTTTGTTCAGCATTATCTTGAAGCTGACGCTTACGCAACTCAGATCTCAACCTGTACAACACCGTCTGCCTCGATTTTTTCCTAGCTCTCTCTTTCCTCACTCCAAGGTGAGTGACATCTACTTTCAGGGAAAAGTATCAATCCTCATACAAGACTAGATTTCGACCATTGCACCTAATTGAGCGCACCTACAATTTCTCTCCTTGAAGGAAAGAAGCACTTTCAGTGGCGACGGTAGCTGGTACTTATATGGATAATGGGAAATCTGGACGGAGCTGGCGTCTCGAGGGAAATGAATTTCACAGATATGATAGCGTGTCATGCATGAGCGCTTCCTTCATGATTGGCGTTCTTCACGTTACTCTGCGGAAGGGGCCGCGACTGGATCGATGGATGGTTAGCAAACATGAATTGATGCAATGATAATAAATGCTTCTCAAATTTTGTTTCTGCAATCTTCAGATCGAAGCTGTCTGTCCACGCTCTTGTGGCCATCGCCAGGGTGTGAAGTGTATCGAAACTGCACTCAACTGCATCAAGGACGGCGCTTTCAGCCCATCGCCTTCAGTTCTTTAGCAAAGTAGTGCACTCCATTAGTCTATCCCATTCCAAGCCACCCTTCCAATGTGCCCCTTGGTTTCTCTCAACACACACATCATCATCAACCTGCCGCGCGCCAACCTACCTCCCATTGACAGCCACCCAGCATCGGTGCATATGTCTCTCTCTCAAGACACCTCAACATTGAAGCATCACCTCATCCAACGTCTCGGGGAAAGATTCGGCGGGCCCAAACTCTAACTGGGAATCAACGGTGCGTCTCCCCGCTTCAGGAAACTGGAGAAATGAGTAGGCCAACATTGAGCCCCGGGTCCCCCGTTCGCACCTGCCCCTTTTGTCATTTGGCGTACTAGCGTGCAATGAGGGTGAGACGTGTGGGGTTCTGAGGTGGAGGGCTAAAGTCAAGGGGGGTTGGCTTGGTGGGACTCAAGTTTCGGGATGGGTGTACATGTTCCATTTGTATTTGGAGGTGTTTGGAGGACCAGGAAGGCTGATGCGTAGTAGCATACATGCTGAGTCGAAGTGTTCGCTTCGACATTCGACCAGGCAATCTGAGTCGTTATGAAGTATCTTGTTGATCTGCCACGCGTTGACATCCAGAACGGTGTGACTAATTCTTTCTTGTTGGATTTCAGCTTGGGCTGAACTGTGATCTCACCCGGTGAGCTGTTACTAGCTGAGCTCCCATTGACTAAAGAGGAAGTAAACATTGAACATTAGTAGTAATTATGTATATTGTATGCCCAAGGCCTGGCCTGCAGAGTGCTGTGCATCATCAACGTAAGACATAAGATCATTCTCCATCTTCCGATATGCTAAGGGAAAATGCTACCCTGTTCGGATCTCTCTTCTTCATCATCAGAGATTTCAGATGCCCGACGTCAACGGTGCTGAGTCCTTGCTCTTTCTCCTTCCCCATCGGCTTGTCTTCTTTTGCTTTTCGAGGACAGGGCGTTCTGGGGGATTCAATGCCGTCCCGATGGCCTTTCAACTGTGTTAGCGTGATCGCTGCCAGAGTGATCAAGAAAGGTACTCACCTCGTCAAATACCTGCTTCACTCCTTGCAGAGTGAATACATCACATTCAAGATACGTGAGAGCCCCCATCTTCTTCGCCATAGCCCTTCCGTACGCACCGTCGTCACCAAGATTGTAAGGCTTGGCTTTTTTTTCGTCGTCCCAGGGGCAGCGTACACCAATGAGGATATAAGGGGTGTCGGGCGCGAAGCAGCGTGCTTCTGGTGCCCATTTCTCGGCCGCGAGCGTATAATCATCTTCGCATCCGATCTCCGCGCAAAGCAGGATGACATCACGCTTTAAAGGGTCAAGGTAGTTGAGAGACCGAAGCCCATCATAACTTTCTTGTCCAGTCGTGTTGCTTAGAAGAACGTTGCAGGGTTCACTGCCAATCCTGTTGATGATATCTGAGATCAGAAATGCTCCGAGAGACATAGATACTGCGTGCTGACTTACAGGACGGATACAGCATCATCTTCGACGAACACTGGGCAATATGATGAGGGATACTCGTCCTCTTTGTAGGCGTACAGCAGGCTGCATTGAACTTTCGCTCTTGACGATAATGTCACTAGTCTATATAGCTTAGCTTTCCATGCCCTGAACAGTATAAGAGTGCTTCCTACCTGACTTCTGGAATAGGTTTGGTCGACTTCGGCTTCCCGCGCCAAAGCGATGTGACAGAGTTGTTTGCATCACTTTTAGTGATAGAAGTAGTCGGCACTCTCCCTCGTACTGGGCGAGAGATTATTGGGGTTGGTAACCTAGCGGAAAGGACTTCTGGAGCATAGAATGCTGGCATGGTCAAGAAGAGAGGATTTGCTGAAGGCGTTGGATGTAGAAAAAGACTAAAAGCATATGAATGAATGACTAGAAGAATCGAATGTATGTTTTCTCCCCCACGGACAGGGAGACCAATTATGTGCACCCCAAAGCACATACTTTCAAACCAAGAATGTTTGCTTGCGTTGCGGAAGGACGCATGCCCCGAAGAGTTACAACATTCTCGACATTCCCGATTCTTCAGGTAATGCTGCTTAACACAAAACCAGCCTATCTAATAAATTGTTCTATTTGTTGGTAACTTGTTTGCGATAGCATAAAGTCTGTGTGACACGCTTATCAGGCACATTAGCATATCCAGTTTTTCTTGTTGTTCTGTCCATTCTCACGACAAACCAAATTAGAGAGAGTAAATGGCTGCGAACATGGCGAGTCGACGAAATGAGAGTGCTACTGTGTTTAGCTAAATGCTTATATAGGAGGTCAATCTCTTGGTCTCTGCCAATGAGTTTCAGTATCAATAATCAGGACCGTCCTCACCAGCATCCAAAAGCACGACCTCAAAAGAAGTGCCGGTCCCGATGTTTTCGAATTGTAAACTTGGCTCCATGGCTTCGGCTACCGATGACAAGCCCGAGCATGATTTTGGGTAAAATTCGACATTGAAGGATTGCTATCGATTTAGCTCCTGACAATGACGAGACTGGCGCTCCGAGTCTTTGTGAGCGATCCGGCTCATGGAAATGCTTGCTATGGGTTTGGTCCGGATCCTCTTGGCGAAAAGTGTTCGTCACTGTTGGTTCTGGACACTGCCTCGCGGGAAACTGCATGTTGGCCATTCCGCGTTTCGGGATGAGGCATGATAGATATTGGAGAATCTTTCGAGGACTGACCAAACTGATGAGCCACTACAGCGAGTCAATAGAAGTTGAGGATGAGGGAAGTGGGGAGAGACAACCCGGCTCGAAAGTTGAAGCTTGTTGGACCGGGGCCGTGACCGGGGGATATTGCACACGTGACTGATGAACAGGTTGCTGTTTTTACACATGATCTATCTCATAAAAGATGTTCCATGATCTTTATCTCGTCTTTCTTTTTGGTCATCATCTTCATTGTCTTTCGGCACTGTATTGCACTGGTATGGTTGACCATAGACAACAAGACAGTGCAACGTCTGATCTTAGAAACAGCTGGAACACACC
This sequence comes from Venturia carpophila, assembly GCA_014858625.1. Taxonomy (NCBI): domain Eukaryota; kingdom Fungi; phylum Ascomycota; class Dothideomycetes; order Venturiales; family Venturiaceae; genus Venturia; species Venturia carpophila. Next base: position 501,698 of record JACTAK010000010.1, read on the forward strand.
ATCGACGTGACAGTCCGATATCCATTTTTTCTCTCCTCTCATCCAACATCAGATCGTGACTGAGCTCTTCAAAAGATTGTTTTCTCTGGGCGATCTTGACGGGGAAACCTCTCGGTTTATACATGGACGTGGCCAAAAGAGGGAATATTCCGATGGTCCCATAGGATACTCATAATCAAAACATCATGTAAAGGCCAGCTACTCGTTCTCTATCTCCTCCGCTTGGTCAAAATATTTGCACGAGCAGCAACACCCAATTTATGTAAGCCTTCTCTTTTCACCCATATCGCGCTCTTGCCTTCCACGACGGCAACGATTTCTTCGGCAATTCTCGTCGCAAACATGCTTTTCCCACTGCCTCTGCTCTTCCTCTTTGATGCTGCTTCCAATATCCAGTTGATGGCAGTCCAGCGTCTGCGACGGAGACTGAGAGGAACTGGTAAGGCAAGTGCCACACCACCACCGGCTGCACCTCGTTGTTGGCGAATACGGAGTAGTGGTGCAACGCTATCAATTGCTAGTGAAAGGTAGAGGATTGGGTTGAGAGGCAGATGTGATGGAGGCGGGTGGCCTGGCAGAAGCGGTCGGTCCGGGTTGATTTTTGGAGGAGGCGATGTTCGGAGATGGCAAAGGATGATATCCACATTCTGTTGAAACCTATCAGAAATATGCATTGATTGTGATGGAGCTGAGCGTACCCGTCGTGCCACATCCTTCTTGCCATGCCGAATGAGCAAACCCACCATCTGATCTACGAGCGGATCATATCGATGATGTAGATTATAGTTCGCTGGTAGTGGGAGCGTAGGAAGACCGAACTTGACTCCTCGAGACACGGCCTTCGACGCAGGATCAGTAATTTGTTCGGTCCCACTTGCGACTATAGAGGCATCTGTATTTTGAGATGGACTCCCCATTGGTCCCAGCTGGCCTTTGTAAGGATCCATCCTCCGAATAGCAGATGTCGAAAAGGAGCGCGAGTTGGATGGTTTTTGTGCTTTCAGCGCGTCCTTCATAACTTTCGGGAGCTTCGCCTGTGCCTCTTTGTCTCCAGCGACAATCTCCTCAATTGGCGTGCCCTGTTCCAATTCTGGCGGCGTTTGGCCCATGCTTTTCTTCATCGCGGCCGCTTCTTCGCTGACGTGAGGGATGGCATCCTGCTCGGAATTTGGCCCTTTCTGGTCAGGGGATATTGGCAAGTCCTTGGAGGCATCGGCATATCCTCGATTTCGTGGGTTGCACGGCTGAGAAATTGCGGCAGGTCGCCAGCGCTCAATCGGAGCTCTGGTACGAATTGGGAATGCCCTCGGGATTTGTTGGAGGCTCAATCGTGGAGGCATGTTTGGTGTTTGATGGGTGGAGAACAAGAAAGTAAGATACCCATCGATGTTGAATCCATGCAAGTCCCGAATGCTTGGCGTGGTCACGACTCAGGGGTGATCATATTGTGTCTCTACTAGTACGCGGTTTTCGATGCCCTGTCCAATGTCTCGAACTCGAAGCGCCGTTGATTTCGATACAATCATGGAGCAAATCATTTCATCACGTCAAGGCGGGGGGAAAATTAAGATAATAATATCCCAGCATTCCGCTCCGATCAGGTATCTAACATGACCAGCCATGAAGGAAAGCCAGCAATCTTTCGCAGCCTCAAGGTTCCTCGACCCAAGACCCTCCAAATCTTACAATACAGAGTGAGAAGACCATATGATCCCTATTTGTGCCAGTGCCTAACCCAATCCAGTGGCGTACCAATACATGACTCCTTGCTGAAACGAAATAAAATAGTACATATTTTGGGCGCTCGTAATGGAAAGCCTAATCATCGTCCATTGCTTCATCATCAATCTCTCCATCAGCATCAACATCAGCATCGGCATCTGCATCTTCATCTGCGTCGGCATCCGCGTCAGCATCCGCATCCGCATCTTCCTCTCCCTCTCCCTCAGCATCGGCGTCAGCGTCAGCGTCTTCTTCGCCCTCATTATCATCACCAATTTCTCCACTCCCCTCAACGGCCTCCTCTTCACCACCAACCAGCTCTTCGCCGAGCATACTCCTCGTCCGCCGAATCCCATCTACACTCCTCGGGCTGCCGGTCCGAAACAAATCATTTCCACTGAAGCCGCGACTCCTCTGTCTTGGTATTGCGCCCACAGTCTGACTCAATCCATGACTGCTTATCGGCCTTCGACTGGGCATCCCGTTCGGATTTCGACTACTTCGCGTTCTCGAGCCAAAGGGACGGCCTGGACGACGTCTGTTATTCATACCCGGTACAGGTGGGAATATTTCGAAGCGATACGGTGGGATGGAATGCTTGTTGGAACCAGGGTGGGACGTTACACTCCACGTGGACATTTGCGAGTAGCCGTTTTGCAGCGGTGGTGGGGTGGAAGGGTGTGATCTCGGACTCCCAGACTCGCGAGCTTGAGAGGCAGCCCTAGTTCGCGATGCCGCGCGAGTTTGGGAGCCTGCGCGTTGAGGTTGAGATGTCGCTCTCAATGTTTCGCCGTTATCAGTGGCGTCTTTGGATATGGTGGTACCATTTGTGGGTTTGCCGCAGTGTCCGTTGACCATTTTCTCTTTGCCTTTGACGCCTTTCTTTGTGCCTTCTTCTTCGGGAGGTGTTGCGACTTCTTCTTGCTCCTCGTCTCGTGGAGCGACGGCGTGCATGGGACCGCCTTCTTCGTAGTGCGATGTTAGTCCACGATTCATGACATACGGTGTCCAGATCAACGCTTCAGGGACGATCTTTGGATATCCTTTCTTCTCATGCTTCTCAACATACTCGTCGAAATATGCATGGTCGATGCGCAGAGCGTAGGTCTTGGTGACTGGGTCCCGAACAAGGGCCCTCAGACCTTCGAGCGCTGATACAATGTCGTCTGGCGTCATTCCGGTGAGTTCTGAAATTCTCGAAATGCTAATCGTGCCTTTATGCTTCCGCAGTAATTCACAAAGCGTAAGCCGCCAGTAGCCTCGATAAGAAACTAATCCCATATCCGATAACGGCTTCTCTGGCGATCCCATTTTCTGTTCATTCTTGGTGAGCAAGTACGAGAAGTCAATAAGCATATGACCGAACCCGCGGCGCTGGAAAATGGGCAGCACGAGAATACATGAAACGTTATTCATACTGCTCGGCCGCTTTTCTTTAGAGAAATAGCCGACAAAGTGGCAGCCAAATTCATCCTCTTCTGTCATGACGTAGAAGAGGAATGGTTCGACGTCGTAGTACAGTGTTTTCGAGCCTAGGAAGAGCTTGGCGAGTAGGCAGAGGTTCTGACAGTAAACGGGGTTCTTGCGACCGTCAACCTCGTAGAACGAATATTTGCCATCGCGGTAGATTTCGTCGCCAGGCGGATGCTTAGCTGGGCATTTTAACTGTTCGTTGTTAGAACAATCATGACAAATGAGGAGAGTAGCATACCTTGTGCCTGAAAGCCACGAAATCAGAGTTCATGTACTTTAGACAGTACTCGCAAATGTAGAGCAGCCTGTTTCTACTGTATTCTTCCGGGTACGGCGCAGCATTCCACGTGTCGATCTGGTAGTTTCCAAAGGCGATGCACTTGATTTTGCTCGGCGGGCCAGACGTTTTCTGCGCGGGTCGTGCCACTTCCTGCAGGGCACTATCGGCAGCCATCTTCTTTCTCCAGTCCTCTTCCGCTTTTAGACGAGCATCTTCAAAACGCTTCCGATCAGCCTCTTGCGGAAATGTCTTTTCAGTGTTTGCTTCGATCTCCGAAAGGATACCACCATATGGCTTCATCTTGGCTTCGTCTTGTTCTCGGTCGGCCATCGCCAGAAGCTGCGAAGCAAACCCAGATGGTATGGCAGGGTAATGTGAGATTTCTGGCTCCTGTACTACTGGGGGAATGATTTTCTTCCGCGAACGATCTCGCGCTCGACCTTTCCTCGGCCGTGAGGCGAGAATCTTTGCATTTTGGCCGGATCTAGGTTGAAGGAAACAATAACACTGATACCTTCTGCCGTAACCAGGTGGCAGAGACCTTTGTCGGAGTTTCTTCCTGCACGTCGTGGTCGAGTCCGGTGCTTGGGGGAGCCTTCTTCGCCTGACGTCACTTCATGGTCACCATTCACGACGACTTCCTCACTCATAGCTCCGCGTGTTGCTCTAGGTGAAGCTGTGGCAGAGGGTCTGTCCCCGGTAGAAATAGGCGGCGCTTCTGAAGGCCTCCTACGTTTCCGTGACAGCCTTGGGTGTTGTTCAGGCTCGTCCTCTTGTGAAGCTTTTCGTTTTCGTAGTGATCGCGAACCATCCATTGGATCCCCATCAACAATGAGCTTAGCAAACACTGAATGCGAGTCGGGCTTAATTGCTCCGCGGCCACCTGGGAGAAGCTCTTTAGTGAGCTTTGGTGCAGAGGATCGCCTTCTCGAACTTGACTTCTCGCGAGAATCGTTTGCATCGGCCTGTAGTCCGTTGGTAACACATGTTTTGCATCGCCAGTGTTCGGCATCTAGATTCCATTGTCAGAATCTGTTTGTCTGCTGTTTGTCATGTCTTTTAACATACCATCGTCCGGCCCAAGAGAGTTAGCGTCTCGTGCACATTGCCGATGAGCTGCAGGAACGTGACATTGATTAGCCCGGGGTCCACTTGAGAAATATAAATGCAAATGCGAGCCTCGAAAGGAAACACAAAACATACAGTTATCTCCGCAGACCGCGCATGCAAGATATTCTTCAAATTCCTCGCTAGGATCATGCTCTTCGTCTCCGCCACAATATCTAGCCACCCTGTTAGTTTATTTTTGGAGGCAGCGCAGGATGGAAAATACTAACATGCACTGATTGGGATCCACGATCTCTGCTTCCACTTCTGCAGCAGTATCACTTTCGGCCTCCCACTCATTCTCCACTTCGGTATCTGTATTCGTGTCCGAATCATGATCGCTCTCGCTTTCAGGATGCGCTTCAGAGGTTGTTTCGATCTCAGCATTGTCATCTCCATTCTCTTCTTCCACAACCTTTGGCGCTCGACGGATTGGTAGTACAGGCTCTTCGTCTTCTCCTCCCTCCGCATCTATGCTCGCATCCGGATCCGAGTCTGCATCTGCATCTGCGTCCGCATCTGCATCATCATCGTCTTCGCCTTCAGCATCCACGTCTAAATCTTCAGCCTTGTCCTGCAAATCTTGGACCTCCCCGTCCGTGACAGGAAGTAGATCCATAGCATCCTCATCCGACTTTGTAACTGTATAACCTTCGTTGTAGCGTTGATTCAGCTGAACGCTAGGCTCCCCAGCCATAGCGGAAATGACTGTCGCCAGTCTATTGAGGTATTCCAGTTTCACGGTTTTCTGGTCTGTCAGGGCTAGTATAGTGCCTCCGCCGCAATTCGCGGCCTGGAGCTGATCATTGATCGCAGGCGAAGGCTATGGAGGTTTTCGTTGCAGGCGATTGCTGGGTGACTATCTGGGCTATGCTGCAGATATTTTGAATCCGTTTTCGTGTAATATGATAGTGGAAGTGATCGCGATTGTGATTCCTGCTCTTTTGCGATGATTTCAAGGCTGTCGCGCGTGGAGAGTGAAGCGGAGTCGGTCGAACGCGTCGGTAGGATGGATTCGGGCACTTTGCGATGGAGATGGGCGGGAATTTTGATTCGTGAGTGGTGGGAGGAGTTTTCAAGTCGCAATACAATTCAGTTAATGTGTTTTTCGGTCGTCGTTGTTCCCGATTTCATCGATCATTTGGTGAGTTTCGTCGTCCAAGCGGGCGTCCTTATTATTTCGTGGGGCCCTCCTTAGAAGGTAGGTCAGTTCTCTCACTTCAAGCCAACAACATTCACCAAAGAAGACAATTGCACCCCCGCCTCACGACCGACGCGCGCAAAATAATCCCAGCCGCTGTCGCAAAGTCTCAGTATAAACCAGCCATTATGGGTGTCCCGTTCGAAGCCCTCCTTCCCTACGGAATCATGCTCGGCGTACGAATCATTCCTCCGGCCCTACGACCATAAAACCTACAGGACTGATACCGTGGCATAGATGTTCGCCGTCACTGGCGGCGCCCTCGCAAAACTTGATCACATGAAGAACGGAGGAAAGCGCGGAAGATGGGGAATTGATTCATGGGACAGGGTAAGGTGGAATCTGTCTGCGATGGAATTGGAGCTGTGACGACTAACTCCTTTACAGCAGAGTACGATTCTTCCACCGGCATGGCGAAACGGCTGCTTGATATACTGACTTGGCACAGTGATGGAGAGGGACAGACGATTGACTGGGTATTTGAGGGGACAGTCGGATAAGCCTACTGCACCCAAGGGCTTTGAGTTGAACAATCCATGGAAGGTATGGATTCTTTGTGGATATGGCATATGTTGGCAATATACACTGACACTATACTAGGTCGAGAAGCGCATCATCTGAGTAGAAATCATAATTCGAAACTTGAGAAAACGCATAGCAGTGATGTGATAGAGCGACAATGTATTAGACACCCCCTCGACAACTATCTGATCTCGTTGGCAGTCCCTTTGATAGCGTCTTTCTCCATTTCACTTAAGGTAATTCCAAATTCCTCACTCAGCGCCTCAACCCTCTCCTCCTCACTTTTGAAATCCTTCAAAACCTCACTTTTAGCACCAACCCTCTTCTTCAACTCCCTCATCAGAGTCAACGTCCCCACAATCTCCTTCTCTTTTTCTCCCTCACCCAGGATCATTTTATTACAAATCAACTTTTGTGTAAAAATGACCTTCGGACTCTTGCTCGTCCAGAAATTCATTATCTCGAAATCTCGTGGCTGAAACTCGGTGTCTGTGAAACAATACATGTCTTTAAACTCAGCGGTGTCGCTGATACGATATTGGAACACCCAGATCTTTTGATAGGAGTTCAGGGAGCCGTCGATGTTTTTTATAGACTAGACGGACAGAGGCTGGAGCTACGTTTGGAACGCCGGCTGCGTCGTGTACAAGGCGGAGGGGTACGGTTGTGACGTAGTTGGAGCCGAAGCCTACGTCGACGACGTAGCGGGAGTCACCAATGGAGACGAGGTTGAGCATGTGGTCCCTAGACGCAAAATATTAGACCAGAAATGTTGATTCGAAGAGTTTCCAGTGGAGCATACCAGCCTCCAAATTCTCGACCATCGTGAACACGGGCCCCAGTTGGGTACAGGTTGTATTTCAAGGAACGGAGCAGGATGCCAAAGACAGCGTTAAGTTCCATGCAATAGCCTCCTCGGCCGCCATGCACAATTTTTCGGAAGAGCTGATCTGGTTGTAATATTACTGTTCTACTTGGCGAGTAATGAAGCGACTACAATATCCAATTGTTGTCAGTCATATGTTCTAATTTTGGAGCACAGGAGGATACTAGTATGCATTGATGGCAGTCGGTCAGGGTATCAGTCAATTGGACATAGCCCGTGCCCCAAGGCAGAGCAGAGAAGTTCGGTTTTCCATGTCTCAATCTATACCTATTAAAAATCCTGGCTCTTTCTCCCTCGACATGGGGCCCTCGGGGATTTTGCGGCATCGGTACGATAACGATCTCGACAATGCGATGGGCATGATAGGGCTGTCAGATCCAGAAGCAACATGGGCACTGGAGAGATGTTCAGATTGTGCCAGAACCATGTAGCGATCATGGAGTCCATCCCAGAACGACTACCTTTTATAGAAACACCCTTGTAACTGGAAAGATAAACCCACAATGTTCTCGAATGGCACAGAGACCAAATGATGCTTTTGCAACTCCTTCAAGTAGCTCAGGGCGGCTTTTGGGCTCAATCCAGAAACATCGTATATTCGTAGAGCCTCAGGGATGTTGATACGCTCGTAATACTGGGTAACCTGTTCCTTGGAATATTCGGATGGCATGATTCCAGATTTCGAGTAAACTCCTGCCAGGTACATGTCAGCCCTCAGGGTTCGAGAGATGGGGATAGTGTTCCAAGCTCGGGTCCATACTAACACGACTCGAAACAGGAGGTAACTTTGTCCTTGCCTACACGTTCTCAAGATAATTGCCCGATTGTCGTTCCCCGCAATGTCAAGTTCGTTCAGAGGAAGAAATGTTTGGAAGCAGGAAAGACTCGGGGCTTGTAATAGCGATATCAGATCTGTGAGAGAGCTCAGATCGATTCCAGCTGGGCAGACTCTTAAGGGAGAAAGCACGGAATACAGGATTCATACGCAGAAAACGTACTCCCTAGTCTCCTACCTTATACAGACAAGTGACAATTGGAATCAATCAAAAGGGCCGAGATTTTGCGTCGCCTACAGGTGTAGCTAGGGTGCTGATGTGGCGCCCCCTCCCAGCTGGCGCTGCCCCTGCTCAGCCTCGATATGCGAGTGCAGATCAACAGAATTCGGAGTAGACGTCTTATCTGTCTCGCCTCCTACAAGTATCCCGATCTTCTGCATTGTACGACTGGATACTTACTCAGTGTGTGTACTCCATCATTCCTTACTGCAATACATCGATTCCACTAGAAAGCGCAACCCAGATGAGATATTAGCAGAGACATTAGCGACATGCTGGATGGTACCTCACAACAGCAGATGCTGCCAAACCCGGCCATGACATACTCTGTCGCCTCTACTTACAACGACCACGATCGTATGTCGGCAGTGCCCCCATCCAGCTACTATGGCACACCATGGCAACAACAAACTCCCTCACCGGAAATGCTTTTAGGAGGATATCTGAGCAGCAATACTTTTGAACGGCGAAGCGAACCGTGTCAAACGAAACGGAGAAGGTCGCTCACTTTGAGCGACCCTATACAAACGCATTTGCTGGTGGAGACGGCCATTGGCGATTGCCAGCAGTACGATGTGCTCTCCTTTGAAGAGTTGGAAACCTTGAAGAAGGAGGATATACTGCTGAGGAAGCGCATAGACGGGTTGCGAAGGAGACTTGCGCTCGAAACGAAGGTTCGCGATGCTGCCAGATCACTCACACGGCTACACTCAAATTCACGGCCCTCTTCAGTAGCCTCTTCACCTACCAAAACGAACAGGAGGAGCAGTCTCTTTTCCAGGAAAGAGACAGAGGACAAGGCAAATGTGGAACTCGCTTCTGCTGCGAAGAAATGCGACGAGCTGAGTCGGGAGCTATATTCGTTGGAACAGAGATTGCGAGATGCGCAGACAAGGATATTGCAACACACGGCCGGGATACTGCAACTCACACACAAGGGACTGTCGAGAAATCAGGCAGAGGGAGCTTTTGTACAAGGTGGACGACCAGAAAGTCCTGTTAGCCTCGACGGCTACACAACCCAAGACAATGGTTTTCACAATGGCGAAAGCACTTTTGATGGCATGCTTGAAAGTTTTGGGATCATAGCACGAAGACGGAATTCTCAAGGCAGTTTGAAGATGCAAAAGGAGGCTCTTCTTGTTGTTGCTAAGCGTCTGGATGACTTGAATGGCCAAGTGAGGCAAACACTTTCACAGAGCAATCCAGAAAAAGCACAGGGGTATGCTCGATTTTCGCAACACAGTCTAGACACGGTCACCGACGACACGATATCTCAGCAGCTTGAAGTACTTGGTCAGGGTATTGAAGATCTGAAGATAGAGCAGAACTATATGCAACAGGAGTCCGAGTCTCGGTCGAACAGCACTGCGATGATCGATGAGCTGGAAAAGAACAAGGCTGAACTACAAATTGAGCTTCAAGCTAGCTTACAAGAGAACATGGCCATGGAAGAGCGGCTCGCTGACCAGCTTGGCGACGTGAACACTCAGCTTTTCGAGCTACTGAATTCTCTGAATTCGTCTAGCAACGTTGGCAGTTTGCCGCCGATCCCCTACAACGAAGGTCCTTTGGCGCTCATCCAGTACACACATGAGAGACTAGCCACGATCAAGACGATTGTTCAGAACTCTGCTGCCAGCGCAGAAAAGAACAATCAGACTGACGCTGTCCTACAGGGACTCTGGCAATTTATACTTGGTGCTGAGGAAGACTTGAAGGACCAGAAACGAGCCGAGCGCGAGCAACTCAATGCCAAACGCGCTGCTGGAAGAGAGGACGACTCTGATGAGTCGTCGCTCGACGAAGATGACGGACTCCCCGAGGAGTATTCGCTGCAGTCCTTCAACACGAAAGTACAATGGCTTGTCAGTAGATCATCTTACCTGAAAGAAAAGCAAACCAGTCTACGTCGCAAAGCCAGCCATCACAGGGCAGTAGCATCGCGAGACATCACAGCTGGACCAATCGTCGACGATTTACAAGCTCAGCTCGAGCGATTGAATGAGCAACATTCTGCGACAAAAGAAGAGCTGGAGAAGGTGTCCTCTCGTCACGCGGAGCTGGAAGTGCTGCATGAGAAGAAGAACGCCGAGGTTCAATCGCTCTCACTGAATCTCGAAAATGCTACCCAAGACGCCCAGGATGAAGCGCGCATCGCGGTCGAAGCAGCAGAGGCCAAATTAGTCGCTGCAGAACAAAATGCAAAGGCCTTGGAGGAGCAACTCACTGCTCTAAGTGCCACGCGCGAGGCCGAGACACAACTGCAAAAAGACCAAGAAACCGTTTTCCGCAAGACCGAGTCCGAGTTGCGGGATCTGGAAGGGGAAGTTGTCAGGTTGACCACCGAACTCACGATTTGCAAAGCTGAACTCGACGCTGCCTTTGGAAGCCGTTCTCAACGCCAGGCCGATGCCGCACAGGCAGCCAATACCGAAGCAGCACAGAAGCTTGACGCCGCCAATGCCGAAATCACAGCTCTCCGAATGGCGTCTTCCGGGGACTCTTCCTACGAGCAAGAACTGAGGAAAGAACTAGCAGATACGCTCAAAGAATTTGAGGATCTGACAAAGGCTAGTGTCGAGCAAGAGAAAGAGAGGGATGAACTTGAGCTGCAGTTGGATCAAGAGAGAGAAAAGAAAGCGGAGCTGGAGAACCGGCTTGCTGAGGAGCAGGTCAAGTGGTTGGGGATGATGCAGGAGACTGAAGGAGGGAAGGGTTTGCAAGGCACGGGGAGTGGGGCTATGGTGCTCAAGAATGAGTTCAAGAAGATGATGAGAGAGACCAGGGCGGAGCATATGAAAGCGATTAGGGTATGGGTTCCCCCCCCCCCCCCCCCCCCCATTTGCCTTTGATCTGAGAATGCTTGACTAACATGGCTGTGTAGGCTGAACAAGACGAACGGCGACGACTCGAAGCACTTGTGCGCACGCTGAAGAAGAGCGGAGGGAAGACGAGTCTGAGTCAGAGCATGACGGCGTGAAGACAACTACTGGGTGGTTTGAAATCGCCTGAATCGCTCTAGTATGACCCGTGGATCGTGTCTGGACTGGACGAGGCGGCCTGGAAAAACATGCATTGGATGACGGAGTACATATGGTTTTCTTTTCTTTTTCGACACGGTGTCTTGGAAATGGACGTGGGCCTGATCTATGGGTCTCTGTTTGAAAAACATCCTGGGAAGCATGTAGCGGTCCTGCAACGTTGGGGATTGTACGAGTATATCACGTTCTTGGGTATCTTGGCCGGACCAAGTGAATAAGACGACGTTACTTGATCATAATCGCCGTCTCGAGGTTTTGGTCTCGGATCGTGCGTGCCCGTCGTGCATCCACCGGGTTTGTTATTGGACAACTCCGTACCGACACACGCGCAACTGTCGTTGATAGTATGTACCTACAGACGGACGCGGTGGTGGATGGATTGGTCAGAGACCCGCCATCAGATCAGACCAGATCAGATCCGATCAGACCAGCCGCTCGGCTTTGCTTTACTTTCTCCACATGTCGTCACTCGACTATGTATTTTCCCTTCCCCCTCCACGCCTCCTCACGCACGCGAAACCCGTCCTCTTCTATGAATAGAAGTAGCTCGTACTTCACCTCTCCTTCCCCACTGGATTATGATTTTCCCCCCTTCTGTCCGCGGTACAGGTACCCGTGAGGGACGTCAGTGCGTCGAGGGCGGAGATACACACAAGATGCAGGTGGGGAAGGCGGGAGAGCCGTTGGTCACTGGGTAGGAGGCGATTCGGCGGAGGGGAAGGGTAGTGCGCGCTTCCGATGCGTGTGGTATCCTCGGGATATATGTGTGTAGGATGTGAGATTGTAGCGGACAGGTTCAGGCATGGTTCGTTTCTTTTCTTTCCCCCCACCTCACCGTTAAAGTGGTATACTTCCCTTTTATCGAGGCGTTTGAGGTGATGGGAGATTTCTTGTTTCTCCACTTGTGCTCCGATGGGAGTGTGTGGGAGATGTGTGATGCATCACTGACTTTTTTTTTGAGGGGGGGGGAGTAGTCGTTAGAACTGGAGCCCGCAGCAATCACAACGGCAGTCTTACATCCAAACATGACAAATTAGCCTCAATACCCACTACTTCAGATTTCAAAACCCGCCAAAGGGAAAGCACTCAATGACGGACTCGTGGTGGGAAAAGGAGTGTCGCAAGCTTCCACGGCCGGAAGTTCTCGATCGAACCATTACAAGGATTGGACCTTCCCGATCGAAAGGGCTTTTGGACGATGACGATTCTCTTCGAGGGTCACGTTGGTAAAAGTCCGGATGGGTGGATGGCCCTTCTCAGTTGCTGTTTTTCTTCCCCCCCAAGGTAAGAAAACTCGCATGTGGGTTTTGAGACTGGTTTGTGTCAATAAGGACCGTTACCAACTTTCCTTTTTGGGTCGCAATCAGCGCCTCCGAAAGGCATTTCCTCGACTCAAGCGCTTGCTGATGAAGTCATCGCTAGACCAGGGTTTGGGTCTTGCTGCCAATAGTCCAAAGATGGGTCTCGACTCGGGGGGTTTGCACTGTTGATCATGGGTCACCTAGAGTATCAAGGAATACTTTTGCTGCGAGTACAGAAATAGAAGGTGCAGCATGGGAAGGTGGGTCACCACGTTATCGATGACGGAGGTGATAGACTGTGAAGGGAATAGATTCAACTCAGCTGAATACTACTATTGCTTGTCGGTCGTTCTATTCCGTGACCTTCCAGCTGAGACGATAAGTCAAGCAAGGCTATTGATAGAAAAGCAAGGGAGAGACGATTTCGGGAATGGAGGTTACTTTGACCTAGGCAGTTTGCAATGGGATATTATTCCTAGAAATACAGTTGAGCCCGAATCTGATGCTTGTAAATTCTGCTATTTGTAATTGTTGAGTGGAGAGGACTAGGGAGGATTAATCGACATTGCTTTGATTTGCAAATAAAATGTTGTAGGAGATTGCTATCTTGAAAGTAGAGGGGCTGGCTAGGAATGATCAAGAGGAAAATCGGATGTTCCTAGGAACTACTGAGTCCGAATCCGATGCTTGGAAATTCTGCTATTTCGATATTCTGCTATTTGTAATTGATGAGTGGAGAGAACTAGGAAGGATGAAACGATGCTTCTATGATTTGTAAAGAAAGTGCTGTAGGATCCTACTATCTTAAAAGTCGAAGGGCTGGTTATACTGTGATTGGGAGCAGAGTCGAGGACGTGATGGGCTAGCTTGGGAGGAGGGCCCTTGCTTCCAGCCTCCTGCTATATGATCAATTAGGTTACTAGGCGTGTATAGTCGCTAACAGACACCATACTAGTATATTATCAAGCCGCAAATAGAAACATCGTGCTTGAGATTGTCACAACCATCGATCATGACATTGGTAAACAAGAAGTCGAGCCATCAGTAAGTGTTTCGAAACAACGAGGACCCACTCTTGAACTAGCGGATGCCCCGAGCTCCTGCCCCAGCTGTTTAGATTGAGATGAGGCTGACGAAATGACAAGAGTCAACGCACTGTTGGCGTTTAAATGAATAGACGCTTTGATCCCAGCCTTGGATTGCCGTGGAGGGGCCAGCTTGTATTGTGTCGGACCTTCTAGCGTGCTTCTAGAAACCATATAGGTCAGGGGTCTTGTTAAGATTTGAAGGGAGCGTTCTTAGCGATGCTGCCGCGCAGCTAAGCCCATTTGGGGTTCACGTATGACAGATCCTCTTGGCTGTCAATCATTCTGCGAATAATGGACTGGGAACTGCCACGACGTCTTCACAGTCGTCATAAAGTTTCCGATCAGCATAGGCGTCCTTTTACCATCGGAGCCCTCCCGTGGGCTCGGCCGCCAAGGGCAAAAGGACTCCAGCATGCGCGGATACATGACTTCAAATGAACTCTCAATTCTGAAATCCACAAAGCAATAACAGGATTAAATAACGAAGGGGCACCTACTGAATAATGACTTGAGCTCGATAGTTTAGGGTGAGGCCGAGTAATCAGGACCAGGGCTATTCTACTGGCCAATGCAGCCCATTTTCTAGGTCATGTAATATACGTCCGTAGGGATAGACATCTCACGTGAGCACTCGCAGTGTTATCCTCTTGTCAACGGCTGCATGCATTATCGCCTTGGCAGCGTTCTGCCACAAGGTACAACGTCTTGTCAGTCTCTTGTCCTACGCCAGAGGGCGCATATTAAGTAAACATGTTGAAATGTAGCAGGTTGATGCAGATTCAAAGCAGAGTGAGCGTACTCCCTTCCGTTGCAGAAGATGTTTTCTATCTTTTGTTGGCTGAAATGTCCTGTGATGGCTCGATGGGCTGTATCTCGCCAGCCGAGTGGTGCAAGCAGAAGGCACGCTGATCATCTGATGTGATGGTAATGACGAGGCTAATGGGTTGTTGAGATTCCGGAGCGCGGCGTCGCAGGCTTTTCTTGAAAGTGGTGCAACTGGGGGTGCAATTACCAGGGTTGTAGCCTTGTATGATCCAAGGGATCTTCAACGGGTATGGAAGTTTGGCCGCGACGTGGAGCTAGGGATCCCAGCCTGTCAATCTGGTGACAGATCAGGCCTCCGATCGGACGTGGTTGATCGCCGAAAGACAGCTAGCTGGTTTGGTAAGACGCGGAACCACAAGCTGTGTGTCGAGCCTCTGTCGAAAGTAAAACAGTTCCCCGATCCATCTACAAAGGCCATGTCCAATGAGGGAAGTGGTCTGGTGAAAAACCTGCTGTAAAAATAAAGAATAACGTAATTGGGTCAATGATGGAAAGACTTCTAGATTGGGCTTTGTTCTGGCGATTCCTGGAGATGGAGGATAAGAGCTCTGATGAGGACAAGGCCTCTGCATTCTGTTCAATCTAGTACATAGCGTCATCCAAATGCAGCAAGATTGACGTTTGGTGCAGGTCGTTTTCAACTCGTTCACAGAGCGATGCCCGTCTGAGCAATGAAACAAGACGGAAGGCCGAGTGCCGGAGTCGGAGTCGGCGCAGCGGCCATCATCCGGTCCTACATAGCCCTAGCTCACCAAAGCTGATCTGGCAAACACCCGGTTGCTGAAAAGTGAAGGAACCAGGCCAAGCAGCCGATATGAGATGTGGTGATTGAGTATTGAGTGTAGACGAGATGTCCCAATCAGAAACCAGCTCATGCTGAGGAAAGGGAATCGCTTGGCAGCGGCTAAGGTGATCATTTCGAAGACGCGCATGTCTCAGACACAGTAAGGACCACTTTGAGGAAGGGACATTGCGACGAACAGCGACAGTCGAAGCCGGGTCCGATGATGATTCGGAGACGGGGAGACAAGAAACGTGCTCTCTTCATCAGGTCAGGCTGCAGAGTGTGGAGGAGCATGGCGCACTCGGGGGAAAGTGGAAGACAGCAACGGACTCGACTTGGACGCTGCGGAAGGGGCTGGGCGAATGATGGGCAGCAGGTCTCGTGCAGTGCCTGCTGCTGTCCAGGTGGGTGCCGTGGAACAACACAAGGCAATAAGAATGGCGGCTGACTGGCGACGCAGGAACAGGGCAGGTGACAGACGGAGACGGCGTTGGCAGAGGCGATGATGGATAATGGATAATGGATAATGGATAATGGATAATGGATAATGGATAATGGATAATGGATAATGGTAATGGACATGGACGCTCAGGCTGTTGCTGGTAGATTGATGGTGTGACAGAGAGATGGAGGTGCTGTGGCTTGATGCTGATTCTGGCTGCCGCTCTGTTGCTGGACAACCGACAACCATGCTCTCGCTGATGGCACAGGCCCAGCAGGGAGCTCCTCGTCCCAGAGAGCATTGCGCGACGAACTCAATAACACACAAGAATGGCCCGGTTACCACTGCTGCTGGGCGTGAGCCTGAGCCTGAGCCTGCGCCTGTGTCGAAGGACCGCTGCTTTGCCTTTGCCATTGCCATTGCCATTGCCATTGCCTTTGCCATTGCCTTTGCCTTTGTCTTTGCCATTGTACTTGTTGCCCAGTGTGCCCAGTGTGTCCGTCCTCTGCCCTGTAGATACAGCTTCCACCAGGCCCTCCTGGAGCCAAAGACGGCCGTCTCTCTTCGTCGACACCGACATCGACATCGACGTCGACATCGACAAGCAGGTCCAGCTCCCCCACGACTTTGCCCGGCCCTCCCCAGCGTTGGACCCCCCCCCCCTGCTCGTCCAGGCGTACTAATCGTGCCGGGATCTGTGACTGATTTGTTGCCCAGTTGGTGTGCAAGCGTCGACTCCTGAGGCCTATTATTGCAGAAAAGAGCCGGGGGAAGCAGGGCACCGGTGGTGGAAAGGCTGAGAGGGGAAAGAATCGAAGGGATGAATCAGGTCCTGGACCGGGTGAACAGCGAGTTTGGTACACCAAGCAGCACCGTCAGAGTCCAGAGATCGAGAAGCCTGCCCATTTCGCTGGCGGCCGACGCGCGACCAATCAGCCAGAGGAAATCGACCCATTTCACGTGCCAGGCTTGCAGGCGTTGGACCGAAGTGGTGGCAGAGCAGACGGGCTAGCGACGTATCCAGCCTGAGCTACTCTGACGAGATATTGTCGTGCGCTGCCTCGCCGTGGCCTCTGAACAGACAGACGCATTGGGAGTGGCGACGCGAACTCCAGCTCCCACTTGGCCTCGCTCTGCTCCTTTGCACTCAGCTCAGCTCAGCTCAGCCTAGCCCAGGCCCCGTCTTACTCTTGGACGCACTGCTCGACAAAGCTCGACGACGAGCGACTGACTGCCTGGAAGAAGAAGAAGAAGCTCAGCACCCAGCACCCAGCACTCCGCACCCTCCCCTCCCCTCCCCCAGCCACAGCCTGACGGACGGCCGCTGCGGGGTCTCCCACCGCGCTTTGGTCGCTGTGCTATTCGTGCCTCCGCCATCTCGACATCTGGGCGCGCCAATTCGGGAAACATCCTAGGACTCGGCCTGTTCCCGGCTAGCATCCTTCACGGCGACGACCTGCGAAACTCGCGAGGCTGGCCGACGGTCAGCGTACTGTCGCAGAGCATCTATACCCGGTGCAGAGACTCGAGCAGCAATCTTGAGCCTCATCGAGAACTCCATCATTCCCTTTCTATTGCCCTTCTTGGCCGGCTCATCTTCCCACGACGACTCCACCCCTCGTTACGGTTAAGCCCGCTACAGGTAGCTCCCGTTCAGGCAAGGCGCCCTATCCAACCCAGATCCATTCCCTCAAGATACCCATCCCACCACTCACCTCTTGGACAATAATCCAATTGCGACTTGCCCGTTGCAAAGGCCCAATCACCGCAGCTACCACATATCTTCTGTGCCACCCATCATTCCGACCAACGCTTCAATCAGTCATCAGTCATCAGTCCTTTCCAGACGAAACACAAACTTTCTTAGCCCGCCCAATCCCTTCCTTCCTCCACATTGACTGCCCATGTCGGTCGTGCTGGAAGAGCGAACGCGAGATATTGCCAAAGGCAACTTCGACGCTGGGTCCTGACACCGGCGTCTTCGCCTGCTTTGCATCTTTCTCCACTCAACGGTTCTGCGTCATATCCACTTCTCCAAGAGACCACAGTTGAGCAACTGATGAGAATATTCTTTCCTGTACCACGGTTACAGAAACGTCAACCAAACCCAACGTCGAACTGTCCTCACAAATTGCTTTGCAAACTTTGGCGCCCCCATATATTCCTCCACGGTTCTCATTTCCAAACCCAAGACCTCTACAGATTTTCCCATAGAATACTGCAACCAGAAGCCTTCACCAACTACAGATCACCATCACAACCACAGGACTCCTGCCGCTCTACGAACGACAGCAAAGCGGTGCACCAACAGGCGCCATGAATCAGCATAATCAACATTTGTATCCAATAGCAATGTCGACCTATGTTCCCGGGATGCCATACGTGAACACCCAGCACCAATTAGGTCAGCAGGCTCACAAACACATTGAACCGTAAGTTTGCTTCCAAGCGTTACAACTGGCCGTTATTACCCTTGCTGATATTGTTAGACCAAATGTGCATTTGATCATTAGCCAACAGCCAAAGGAGGCTTTGGTCACCACGGACGGCAAGGAGAAGGGTGAGTCGCGGCTTTGATGTAAACTTTGACTTGACGACTGATGCACAGATAGTGCGCAAGCCTATCGACCCGCCTCCAATTGTACAGCTCAAAATATCCGAAGATGCAGATCCAAACCAGTACGTCCGTCGGTAGCAACCAGCTCCAAGCCTTGTTCTGACCTTCTGACAGGCATTTCCTCCAGAGTCCGTATCTGTTCATGACTTGTTCTCTTGTCGCAAATGACGATACTGGCACCTTGGTGAAGCACGGCGCCGGCAAGCCAGCTTTGTCGGGCTCGTTGACCTCTTCACTGCACCGTTTAAAAGACCCGGAAAACAGGGACGGCGCATACTTTGTCTTCGGCGACGTCTCATGCAAAGAGACTGGCACGCACAGGTTGAAGTTCAGCCTCTTTGACCTTCACAAGTATGTAGACTTCGAGATCTCTAGTAGAGTTCCCACGTTCTGACCACTGATAGGGAGGCAATGGAAGTTCATTTCCTTGCGTCAATCATCTCAGAACCCTTCAAAGGCAAGTGACGCTGCTGCTGCTCAAGTGGGTGAGCCGGAGCTGACTGTTTCTAGTGGTACTGGCCAAGGACTTTCGCGGTTTGGACGAGTCAACTTACCTTTCCCGCGCGTTCTCCGATCAGGGAGTAAGACTGCGCCTGCGCAAAGAACCACGAACGTATGCTTGTCCCTGCCGGCCCATGGCCGTCTATCGTGGACGATCTGATCTAACAGCGACAGGCAACATGCGGGAACGAAGCGCAGCTACAACAGTTACAATGGCATGTCGTCCAGTCCAGGGCATGGCCACCAAGAAGCGGGATACGATTTCGACAACGAAGCAAGCCCACATTCCGATACGAAAAGACAACGAGGCGCGTCGAGTACCCACCAACAGCATGGCTACTCATACTCCCATCAGCCTGTGCGAACGCCAGAGAGCAACACTTTTCCCCAGCAAGGCCAATCTTTCATGCAGGGCAATTACCCATCCAACTTCAGCTTCAACAGGCCGTCGATGGCCGCACCAGCCTCGTCGTTTGTGGGTACAACTGGACCAAGCAATGGCAACGCCTTCGACCCATCTCTTGTGGGATATGACTACCCCAGCAACCCACCAAGAGGCGTGCTTGAATCTCCCCATCGACCACATGGACTTACAAACTTCTCGCATGGTAGTATACAGCAAGGTCTGCGCGAAGAAGAAGCAGCAGGGAGCCTGCAGTCACTTGCTGTCCAAGCCTCCCACTCCCACGGTGGCAGTATGCTAAGCCATCCCATGTACATGCAAGACAGCGTGCACCAAGTCTTCAATGGCGAGCTTGTCGATCCTGCCATTATTGAGTCGGCCAGACCGATATCTCGCTATCAGGAAAACGTGCAGCACCACCTCGATGGCGTGAGGAAAAGCGAGTTGAAGCAAGAGGACAAAGCGGAGGGTACTATGCCACTTGGCGGTGGCGGGGACTATTACAACAATGGCTACTAGCGTCGCTGAATGCTGATAGACTGTGCAGACGGCTGTCGTTTTGGGTCTGGCAGATCTGGCATCTTCGGCAGGGAATTCCCTCCACATGACGGCGTCTTTCGTCCTTACCACTGGCACCGGCGTCACGTTTCCTCTGTTCGCACTCGCGCTCGCGCTCGCGCTCGTCCTCTTCTCGTACTCGTCCTCTACCGCGCTTGACTTTTTCGTTTGGTGCCAGTTTTTTTCGGGGCGGCATAGATGATACCCGTTTACAAATTGTCCGCCATTTGTAAACAACTTCTCCCGGCCGCATGGTGTACTTGATTGGAAGTGTTAGGGTGAAGGAATTGGGGGAGTTGCGCTTGTTTCGATTTTCCGCTTTGCTCGCGCTGTTCTGTTCGCGTCTAGTACCCTAGAAAGTTTCACAAAAAGGCGTTTGGCATCGGGGCTCGGACACTGGAGGTAAAAAGGCATCAACGGCGAGAGGCTCGGGGTTTTCTTCGCCCAAGGTCCGGGCGATGGGGAGGGGGGAATACATTTGCTACGATTACGGCTGCTGGAGATGGCGGTCGCTGTGTACGCTAGATTCTTATACCTTGGCACTATTGCTGGCAGGACGCTGCAAGAAAATCTGTCGTTGCTTGATCTCCGTGGTCGCGATCGTCCCTCACAACAAGGACAAGAACATGCACACGTCGAAAAAGAATGTCGCCCTCCACTATCGCTGGCCTTGGTAGTGGTAGTAGTGGTAGTAGTGGTAGTAGTGGTAGTAGTGGTAGTAGTGGTAGTAGTGGTAGTAGCCGAAATGTCCATTCACAATTTCTCAATTTCTTTGGCCCTCGCCGCATGATGCATATGCATATGCAAGGCAAGGCAAGGCACACTGCCTGTCCACCGTCGACCTGACAACCTGACAACCTGACAACCTGAACCTAACGAGAAGAAAATCTCACGGGACATTTGTTTTCTTTGTCTTGTTTCCTACAGTAGTAGCGAGTAGTCGACGGCTATCGGAATCCTAGCAGGGCAGACAGGGCAAGCAGGGCAGACAGGGTAAGGGGTGTCGCGCGCACTTGGTATGCCCGGTGGTAATACTCGACTCTCGACTCTTGTTTTATTAGGTACCTTTATCTATATCTATGTACACTTTTTACAGGATGGAATGGATGCGCCTTGGACTTGAAGAATCGAGCGAGGTTTTTCCAGTGCGATGCGATGACCTTTACCTACTTGGGTACTTGGGTACGTACCTCTCTCTCTCTCTCTCTCTTTGATACGGAAGTGGTCGACCCCGCGACGAGCGAGCAGGTATTGTTGAGTAGGGACCCTTCCCCCCTTCTCTCGCACAGGTGCGAAAAACCTGAGCTTGAGAGAAAAAAAAAATACATCGTTTGCTTTGGATGTGGGGAAGGGGAATAAAGACGTTGTGGCGTTAGCTTTTTTTTGTTTTCTTCTTTTTGAGGGGGAGGGGGAAAAGCCATGGAGGTTGTAGGTGTGCGACCCCGACGGGAAGGGCTTGGACTAATGCGGGTGATGGGGGAGTAGGTTAGGTAGTCCGTAGTCAGTAGTCAGTAGTCAGTAGTGGCAGTCCAGTCCAGTACTAGTTAGTAAGTAGTTCGCTGTGTTGCGCAGGTGGAGAGGGGGTCATGTGAGGGGCGGGGAGTCGGCTTCGACCTCGGAGGGTGTAGGTACGTACGATGGATACGATACTTGGAGGGTCTGGGGGTGAGGTGTGATGAGAAGACCCGGACACCCCCCTCAGAGCCCATGAGGGAACCAGGAAAATCTGGTACGCCATTTCCCAGCGCAGCGTCTTTGACGGGCACGCACGCCGCACGGGCACCGCATCCCATCGCGCATCGCATCGCACCATGAATCCCCTCGACGCTAACTTGCACACTACACAACGTCTCCATGATATCATCATCATCATTATCATTATCATTACCATCATCATCATCATCATTATAAGAACTCTTGGTCTCGGTTTCAGCACGCGGATGGCTCCAGGCCGTTTCGACCGTTGTGGAAAGACGACGTCGTGGAGAGGGATGCGATGACTCCTGTGTGACACATACACACACACACACATAGCATATCACTGTAAATACCTAGTGGTCATGGTCGTGGTGTGACTGTCAGTCTCCCTACCGGCACATCAGCAAGAGTGGAGGGGACCAGAGTTTCATCAGCCGCGAAGAAGGTAACCGAGTTTCGTTGAAGACGCAGGAAGAATAGTTGACGATCGAACTACAGTTCGATTTCCGGGGTCAGAACCAGTCTTTTGCAGCACCGGTGAAATCACGCGTGCAGTGACCGGCAACACTACGGGGGACCCAACTTCAACACAGCACGATCAACACATGCGTACTTCTGCCGTGGGAACAGTCAACATGGTTCGATTGATATGCCGAAATAATCGGATCTAGTCACACCGTACATGATCTAAAACGCATTGCTTTGCTTTCGTGACACGGCTATGCAAAGTAACTCTTCCACAACACACCCTCCAAATTCTCCAACTGCTCCGGCTCAAACGCCTGTGGAATATGGTTAGCGCTTTTCACAATTGGTAGTTCACGATTGGTAGTGAAGAAATTATAGAACGTACCTTGACATCGACGTGCCAAGTATCCTGCCGCGTCTTCTTGAAGTCTGCCAGAATACTCTTGACGCCCTTTCCAACTACCCCGGCGTCTCCCGCCGCTTTCAGCGCCAGTGTCGCGAGCACATCGGGCAGCCATGAGGGCGGCGGAGATGTGTAAGGGAATGCCTGCACCAAAGCTCCGAGGCCCAGAACAGCAGCATGACGCGTGAGAACCCGCTTGTTGTGTTCCGGCGTGGGTGTCGAGACACGGGACTCTCCTGCAAGGAGTGGCTGCCGCTTGGGCATCGGATTCTTCCTCAGCAGATCCGAGAATCGAGCCTTGAGCTCTTGAACCATGTTGTCGCGAAGCCCAATCGGAGAGCAGCGAATCATTCCGCTTAATGTTGTCGCTGCGCCAAGGCGGACCTCGAGTTGCACATCTGCCAACATGGCAGACACGCAGTCAAAGAGGGCTCGTTGTTGTTTCGTTGACATTAGGAAAAGCCTTCTGAAGTAGAGAATCTGGATCGAGATGAGGACTCGCAGACGCTGGTGCCAAGACGCAGAATTGCGACCTTTGCGAATCAGCGCGTTGATGAATTCCGTGTCCTCGCCAGCGCGGTGTGGAATATTAGGCATGTGGCGGAAGACGTGGTACGCAAGACCTTGCAGTTCAGGGTCCTCTTTGATGTCCATCATATGCAAGAGCTGTTCAAGGAACACATCGGGGAAGAACTTGGTGAGCTGCGTGCATTCGTACGACGACAGTGTGGCGTCGATCCAGATCAGGACTGTCTTTCCAGCTTGTGTGTACGACGACGGAGTTTGTTGGCCAGGTGTACGTTCTTTTCGCCATTTTTCAAGACGATCAAACACGTCCTCGATGATGTGCGAGAATTCCTCGGTCGGCTCGTACGGCCGCACACCGAGCGACGAGGCCCGATTTTGTTTCCGCATCAGAGCCGTGACTGTCGGGTAAGCCTCATAGTAGCGTGTACGGTGAATGGTGGCTAATGTGTGACCAATTGACTCTCGTACACTCTTGTATGGATGATCCAGGTGCTCCATGAAGTCGTCCAGAATGGGTTGAGCCAGTTGGAAGTGCCAGCCAACGTCGCTGATCATCTGGTTGAGCAAGGATATCTTGGAGCTTTCCTTGAATGCCGCACTAGAATTCATGTCAAGGCGGAAGCCAGATAGCCAGTCCACCAGCGGCCAAGCACGACGTGGGTCCTTGGCTTGGAGGACAAGATGCAGGAACGTTGTCCAGTACGAGGAGTTCTCTGGGGTCAGGCCATCCTGAAAAACGCGTTGTACAATGGGAAAGACGTACTCCCAGACCTCTTCTCTCTGCTCTTGTTGAAGGTCGGGCGCAGCTGCGAGGAAAGCTCCCATAATTTCAGCAGTTGCACGATGCTGGTGCTTGTCCATTCCATCGCCGTAAACAGCCTGGGTCAAGTCCTTGATGTCGTCAAAGGTCGCGGCAGCTACGCCAGAGAAGACAAGTTCGAAAGCGTTGGTCAACATGAGCGCGTTGGTCATGCGGAACCTATCAGCGGAAGCGTCCCTGGGCTCCTGCTTCATGAATGCAAAGTAGGTTGAGAACCAATGACGGTCCATGAGCTTTCCGATCAGGCTCCTCGCGTGATTTTCGACCTCGTCGTAATCTGCTTTTGGGGGATTCGGAACAAAAGCAGAGAACTCCTCTCGCCAGACTAACCACCCTGGGTAGTCAAAGTCCACATAGTATTCTGCTTCCGGTTTCGCGAAACTTGAGAGATAGTCTTCAACGAATTCGGGCTCTTCTTGATCAACTTCCACCTGAATCTTGTCGGGAAGATCCTCTTGCATCAGCAAGTATTTCTTGTAGTCGTGCTTGCATAGACTTCGAGCGCTAATGACTCCGAATATGCCGTTCAATGCTCCATGGTAGAGCCCACGTAGACTTGGATGGGGGTCGATTGTGCCCTTGGTGACCAATTCGATGAGCGTAGGTGAAGCAATAGTGTCAAATCGAACCCCAAGATTCACGACAATAGCCGCGGTGCGCTGTGCTTGTTTCCAGTGACATGTGCGCACGGTCTCAATGAGTTCTCCAGCAAGTACCATTTTCTTGTCTTCAACCTTATTACGGCGCTTCTTAATGAACTGAGCGCGCTTCGCGATCTTCGCTGTGATCTTGTCATCGATCTCGGGCGCAATCGACTCCAAAATGTCCTCATCAAGAATGACCATGCGCTCGAGAGGTTTGCCCATATCCATGATTTGATACAAGGCGTTGGCGACCAGTTTTTGAATGGACTGTTTGTCTGCCGTCGTGGCATCGACAAACGTCTTGATCAAACGTGGCGTGAACCTCCAGTCTCGACCTATTGTCTTTGCGAGACTACCGAACAACAACGAGAACATGGCGCCCTTGATTCTCGGGAAGTCTTGTGCCTTGACTGCCTTTTCAAGTGCGGTGAGCAGTGGAGGTATGACGAGTGGTCGAGCTCCAATAACACATTTCACTGCGGATTCATTGGCGCCCTGTGCCGTGCGTCGTATCTCGGTGTAGACAGAAACGCTAGATTCGGCCAAGTCCATGAGCATTTGCACTTGCAAGTCGTCCTTGTCGCGAGGATTCGCATTATGCCTCAAGCGTTGGAGGTGGTAAACGTTGGCTCTGCGCACAAGCAATGGACGCGGATATTCCTTCCTCAAGCCACTGAATTTGTAGGGATGGACGTCGGCTGTGAGCAATCGAGTCACTCTGTCCAGGACATGCGCAGAGCGCTCGATGCCAACATCAACGAACCATGCACGGTATGCGTTGTAGAGCGCATTGAAGCACTGTACGTCGTCTTGCTGGAACTCAACCAAGAACGCATGAACCCGATGAAGCGCTTGGCCGGCGATGCGACGTAGGCAATGAATTTCTTCATACTCAGCACATCCTCTATCCAACGGATAACCGGTGTTATACTGGAAGACCAGCTTGCCATCGTCATCATCAGCTTCACCCAGGCTAAGCTCATCATCTTCCGAGTCAGATGAATCGAGGTCCATCTTGTCCTCTACAGCGGCCGCGATTTCTGCGACCTCATCGTCCTTTGACGCATCGCCGCCTGTTTTATCAGAGTATTTGGGATCGATCAAACAGGAAACACCTGACAATACTAGCCTCAAAAGGGTAATGTTTCGGGATACTTCATCCGACCAATCTTTACCCGTGCCGTCGCGCTTGATCGGAGACGCAGGGCCCGTCAAATTTTGAAGTGACTTGATCGCGCTTCCTGCTTGACTCTTGAAGAGCTCGATAGCAAAGGTGACCTCTCCTGCACTTGGTTTATGCCAATGTATGGTCAATTGCCGGGGATCAGCATATCGACCCCAATCAGAAGCCGTGAGGCCACGAGCTAGATCTTTTGGTTCGAAGATGGAGAAATCCAGTGTGTACGTGAGAGTGAGGTTGAGGAGTAAATGATGGACGAAGTTCGAGACGTGAACTGTAGGAATACCTCGACACCGCTCTTGCATGAAAGCCGCAATATCGAACAAGTCATCCTTGTATTCAAGCACAGCATCACCAACATGTACCACATACATGCTCAGAAGGCTGATGTGCCACACGAGCGCGCGATCTCTCGGTAGAACTTCAGATCCTGTCGTTCTCGAAGAACCAGCGCCGTTGTCCTCGATTTCTGTTCGGATGCTTGCGATGACTTCGGGCAGGAGCCGTCTCAATGCTTTCTTCGGATTGATCTTGACGAGAGCATTACAGATGAATGCCATGGCATCTCGGGCTTGGTGAACAACATGGTTGCTGGTGAATGTGGCCACTCTGTTGAGCGCGATATCAT
Organism: Venturia carpophila; assembly: GCA_014858625.1. Taxonomy (NCBI): domain Eukaryota; kingdom Fungi; phylum Ascomycota; class Dothideomycetes; order Venturiales; family Venturiaceae; genus Venturia; species Venturia carpophila. Next base: position 527,876 of record JACTAK010000010.1, read on the forward strand.
AGAGCTCAGGCGAAAGTGCAGCAAGAAGAGGCGTGAAAGTGGCGGGCAAAGTGTTGACCACGTTCTCCTCCGGCGATCCGCTGCGGACGCGTGATGCATCCGGCAAATTTTGAAGCAACATGAATACGCGATCGAGAAAGGAGTTGACAAACTCTGCAAGTTCTGTCGTTGATGACCGCAGAATAGCTTCCTCGTCCTCATCGCTCAACTCCTCGGCATAGTTCAGCTCCACGTTGGCACCCTCGTGATCTAAAAGATCGACTTGTTCAGTGATCCACTGCAGGGCTATCAGCTTATTTTCATGGTTATCGCTAGGAGTTTGTGCTCCACTTGCGGCAGCACTGGCACGAGAGACCATGTCATAGTCGTCCGATGAACCGTCCGATTTTGTGTCGTCACGAATTCTCTCTTTCGTGAGATCGTGGAACGGAATCTGATACGCGACCGACTGGATGAACGACAAAGTATGCATAGTCTTCTCGAGGTCGTTCGCATCTATTCCAGGCAGAGCCAGACCAAGCAAGGTCGTAATGTGGCATCGGTAACCTTTGGTACGAGACATGACCTTGGCGAGCATTTGCAGGGATCGAATGGATGAGATGGTTCGGTGCACCTCGACCAACCCCTGCATTGAAGGATAGATCCTCTGCAGAGCGCCCGGGAGGATCAGGTCTGGCTCCAGAAAGGCCAGACTTTGCAGTGTTGAAAGCGAGAAGTTCATGGCAGTTCCGCTCTTCGCATAGATACCCATGAAAATGACTTCACGTAGGCAGAGGACGAAGCGTCGTTTCACTGCGTCGTTCAACTTCCTCTCCTCGGGTATATCCATTTCTCCACTTCGTTCCCGGTTCCATCGCATCACAAAGAAATCAGCTAGATAGTAGACGAGCTGGGACAGGGTTTTTGTCCAGCCTCCGGAGTTCGATGGATGGAAGAAAGTCTCCACAGCCTGTATGAGACCTTCAAGATTGGCTAGAATGGAATTGGGCTGGTCCAGACAAGCTGGCGATAGTGACATGACTATCCAACGAGCAATGTGGTGCGCAATCGGGTGCTTGCGTTGATCCCGGTCCAGAACGAGAGCCAAACCAGCGTTGAGGTCCACGGTGTGCGAATAAGCTGAAGAAGCTTGACCAACTGGGATTTCAAGGACTCGCAAGACAGCAGTGAACATGGTGGAGGATTGCTCTTCAGTCAATATGCCATATGCGGAGAAAGGGACATGAGGACATGACAAGGTGTCGCGGGCAAGGCGAGACAGAATATCGATGAAATGCACGTCGAACAACCGAGACCTATTTACCAGCGACCAGATGTGGAAGAATGTTGGCAAGTAATATTGTGGTCGCAGCTCTGCCTTGTCCTCGGGACCAGGATGTGTGGGAAGCAGAAGGTTGAGCAGTCCAACCACAACGTAGGCATTCTCAGCAAAGGACGTGCTGAAGAAAGGCAGAAACTCATCGAGCATCTCTGGAATATCTTTCGGGTCGAAGTATATCTGCGCAAACGTGCAGATCTTGGTGAGGGTACGAGCATTGCGTTTGATGGCGGCGCTGGTAGCGGTGCCAGATTCGCTGGGTAGCACGAAAACCTTGATCTCCTTGTACAACGGCCTCCAATCCAGCACGAGGTCCTTTCCAGGTCTGAGATAATGCTTGCGTCTACATTGTGTCAGTCGATGTCCATTATCATCGCCTCTCGGCATCCTCGCCTGACTTACTTGGTCAGCACCATGAACATGCTCGCGAATCTCTCTGCAACCACATAGTCCAAACCAGGAGCAAGGGCGAGCTCGTAATACAGCTTGACCAATTTTACCCGAGTCTCGCGTGTCATGTCGAACTTGAGGGATAGCCATCCTCGAATCTCCCTTGTCCAATGGACAGCGCCTGGCGAGAAATCGCCTGCCGACACTGCGATATACAGGTTCTTGATGCATTCGTCCAGATTTCTCTCCCTCTCTGCTTGGTCTTCTGTCTCGTACGGGAGATAGTTGAAATATGGAAAGGTTCGAGGTCGCGTGCGGGCGGATCGTGAGGGGTCGTTGCCATCCTTCTCTTGCCATTCTACGCCTGGAGTCGATGCTCTTGATATCTCATTCCCATTTCCAGGCTGCAATTCGCCAATCAGCTCCGATATTCGCTCGTGAGCCATGATGGCGGTGGCCGTGTAGTGAGGCCGAGCTTGAGCTTAAGCTTAAGCTCGATCTCAGCGAGGTTGGGGTAGACGTTGTTTGCCTGCAGATGATTTCGATGTCTTTGTAGGGTAGGCGCAAGCTAAGTTTTGGGTAGCGACGACGATTTTGGGCTCCGGGCGCCTTGTGTGATTGCAGTGTTATATGCGGTAATACTAGTTGTGTTGTAGCCGGGTACCTATGACCCAACGAGGTGTTGGAGAGGCAGGATGTGAATTAACGGCGCACAGGTGTCGTAATGATATTTCTCGAGCGATTGGACCAGGATGATGGATTTCTTGACAATCTCGTCGTGTTCTTTGGGGGCCGTAGATGGGCTGCACAAGCACAACGCACTGGGGTCGTGCCGAAGTCGACGGTAGTGTTGCTACACCTTGGTGGCACAACCTCGATTCCCCAAGACCAAGAACTGACCGATCCCAAGACTGAGGAAACTTGGATTTGCAGATGCCCCAGCGTGCAGCAGACTGGCTTATAAAGAGCAGTGACCCATCGGTTGGCCGGATTATATCAGGCTGAAAGCAGTACGTAGGTTCCAGAGGTCACTGCGGGAGGCTCGAGGGTTCGCTCTAGGCAACTCGAGCGCGCGTCGAGTCCTATCGCCGCACCACACCACAACTCTTTGCAATTTGGCATTCCAGCCTCCAGCCGAGCTTACGCGACACATCACCAGGGTCTAAAGTTGTCCGCTATAGGACTGGTGATCTCGCCTGGTGATGGCGCAGTACTGGGACATCGACGCGATTCTCACGGACTCACTTGTAATTGGCCTGACAAACCTCGTCTTACCCGCGCATTCACACTGACACGCGCCTAGAAAATCCCATCTACATTCGAAATCACCGTTGACAACCTGGGATATCTCGATGGAAATCCTGGCGCTGCAGTACGCGCACTCGTTTGCTCATTTTGCAGTTGGTATGCATTCTAACCATGGAACGCAGATCAAAAAGGGCACGAAACTCGAACTCCCCTTATGGCTCGCAGAGATGCTGGCAGTCTCGCAGAACCAGGACGGCGACTCAACTTTGACTCTCGATCTTCCGCACAGTCTTTCACCTCGCGTCCTGAACGCGCTGAAGGCGGACCCACGAACTCTGGATCTAAGAGCACTGGCGCCCCACTTTTACGCTCTTGGAGCACGGGTGCTGGAACTTTTTGAGGAAGATGAGGTCGACGAGGTACTGGCTGATGTGAGTTGAGATTGAATCACAGTCATGCAATTGTACTGAAGATCACCAGTCTTTTAAGAAGCGCGCGAAGGAAATTGCAGACCAGGCACACAATCCGCGTGGAGCGTTAGGAGAAGGGGCAGAATTCTTGAGGGGACTAGACGAAGAAGAGAGACAGCGTGAGTGTCCCCTCAGCGAACAACTTGACTGCGACTGATCCGTGTATCCAGTATTCAAAGCAGCACATGAAAGTGCAAAGAGTGTGCGATCATGGATGGCAGACCTGAAGAAGACATGAGCACACCTGGCGAGAATACACGAAGTTCGAGTCATGATCATTGACGCCCACCAGTTGGGTAACATCCTTCCGGAAACCCCAAGCAGTTGTTGCTTCTTGGCAGACGCCCCTTATGCCCTCGACATCCACGATGAGTGCGATGCATTATTCACAGAGCTTCTGAACACCAGCATCGAGATAGCTCTGTTCAGTAAATCACCCTCTTTCCCAACAACCTACCCACTGCTCTGGGCTGATTGGCGTTGAGGCGGCTGGAAACTTTGGCAGATTCAATTTTGACAATGACGAAGTAAGGGCAAAGATACGAATAATCCCGAGCTCGACTTGACCAGCGAGCGCAAACGTCTTTCCATCCCTTGAGCGGCTCAAAAGTGCAGATCGGAACCTTGAAAATAGGCTGTTTATCTACCTCAGCTATCTTGATGAAACGAGTTTGGGCACGATACCTGTCTGGAAGAATGACATCGTTTTCCCACAGCGCCACGGTGGTACTCAAACTTAATGCCCCTGATCTCTCCACTCGCCAGTCGAAGGCATATCTCTGAACGATTTCCTCGGCTCAACATTAATATCATCAACTCCCTGGCACTTTAACAAGCCAAGTTGCTAAATATTCACAGAGGTGGACCAGGGACCAGATATTGCCAATCCAGAACCGTTGTAGCCCTGAGAAAGTGATGGTAATCTACATTTCCCGAATAACCCTGCCGCTGAACCCATACTCCAGGATGCTTTCAAAAGACCCACCTACTGTCCCAGAGCCAACTTGCACGAAGTCGAGTTTCCAGGAGTCATCTTACACGACGTCGAGTTCCCCAAAGTCAAGTTTCTCATGGCCCCTACAACCAGCGGTTCAAAGTGTTTGATTAAGAGGTGGCAGATCCCGTAAAGAATCCCTCCAATAATAGCAAGCACGGAAATGCCAGCCACTGGCACAATAGCGATTCGACAATCCGATACAAACTTCTTCAGTGTCTGCCAGCGTGTCATCGCTTTTGGTCCCTGGACAGGTTTCCGTGCCGTCGCGGGCTCTAGATCATAAGCTTCGACTGTGTCGCCATGGAGAGTCAGCTCTGACAGTGCAGGTGCTATTGTATTGGCTTCGGTTTGGAGACTTGTGAAGCTGTCATCCCCGGTGTTCCCTCCTCTGCGGTGACTGGAAGGGCGTCAGCATTACTCGTGTCTTGACAACGGCTGGTCCCTCGGTGTAGGATCCAGTTCGTACCTTTCGCCCGATGGACCATCACGAGGCTGCTCTGCCGGTGCCGTCGTATTGTCCTCAGGCTGAGTATGCATGGAATTGTCGGTTTCGGTGTGACCTGCGCCGCGGTGACTGCAAGCGCATCAGTGGTCTTTGTTCGTCGACAGTGACTTGTTCCCCCTCAGTTCAGATCAGCGCATACCTTTCGCTCGAGTGTCCGTCGCGAGATTGTCCTATCGGCGTGGTCGAGCTGCCATTCGCTGTGTACTCTGGATTCGCTCCATTCATCAGACCAGCATCAGCTGGAGTCCCTTCGCTAAGTCGTGGCTTCAAGATAATTGGGGGACTACGCTCGATAAATCCGCTTCTCGGTGGTACGCCATACTCCTCCCTCGGATCTTTGGGATTGCTGTAGTAATGGTCCCAGTATTTGGCCGCCAAAAGATCCTGCATCTGGTACAGGAATCGGATTCGTGACGTTGGATCAAAGGAGTTGGCTATCCACCAGAGGTTTCTGATATTCCCTTTCCAGCCGCCGAGTGACCAGCCCTCGTTTGTGAAGGCCTCGATGTGATCGGCTTCTGGTGCTTTGCCAGAGGGCGCTTGAGACATGCTTCGTAGCGATGCTTGATTGAAGTAGGTTTGTAATGCTGCTGTGTGTTATTGTCGTTGATCTGTTGACTCTCAAGAACAAGTTGGACCAACAGTGGTCTTTAAGACCGGAAGGCGCTCCCAGTGCAGAACGATCAGTACACTGCCTCTTCTAATGCGTCGATTTGGAGGCCTCCTCCCAAGCTAGAACTCCTCCGTTCGACGCCCGTCATCGGCATGTATATAAGACATGCTTTGGCCAGCTTGAGTTGTTCCTCAAACGTGAGATACTCCGCCATCTTGGGATCAACCCCATTGAAGCTGTTGAGACACCTCTCAACCAGAACTATGTTTTGGCATAGAGGACATCCTGCAGCTTTTCCACATACCAGCGCCTAGCATATTTACACGTCGAATCCAAGTGCGAGACTTTATACTCCTATCTACATCCAAGGAACATTGCTAGGAAATGTATCAGTAAAAAAAAGCTTCGAATCCCACGAATATGCCGTTCATCCATATGGTGGTAACGACGATGTGTGCAACACTCGCGGGAACTACCATGGTCTGCATCTCGTCCTGGACAAATCCTATACCGTGCTCAAATCTTCCTGACTCTCATTCGATTGCCCCATTGATGGCAGACTTATCTTTTAAATATTTTACGAGCGGGATGGTAGCAAGCCAGAAGGGAAAGATCTTCTCTCTGTAGTACAAAGATCTCCGACCGGTCTTCCGATCTATTAGCCTGAGAAGTCTGCGCCCCAACGTGGGTTAATCGACATATCCATATGTTCGCAGACCACTCTACCCTCGGGCATGAAGTTAGCCGCCACGGTAGGAAACCTTGACTCTTCATCCATAATCAGGCCTCAGGTGGACCCCATCGCCTCCGACCTTGATCTCAGAGATCTCTCACACACGCGCGTTGCTTCCAAAGAGATGCGCGAGCGGACTAGCAATAACTTCACCTACCGAACATGCCCGATTCTTTTTTAACATCCGATACCCGAAGCAGTCTCCTGATATCGTTCTGCGACTAGGAAGAATGTCGACTCTGGCTTAGTCATCCGAACTACCCGTCGAGGCGCTCTAAATAAAGGTTCACCTCCAACGGATCAGGCCTTAGTCGCCTAGTTCTGGCAAAGCCTCCTAGCGCTCCCAGAGCTTGAAAGGCGCTTCGGTCCTCGTCGCCACTTCTTTTTCGTGCATTTGGTTATGGTATTGCTCCTGTGGAAAGTTCCAGCCTCCAACTGAACAAGGATGATTCGACGTACCACTGCATGGTTGAGGATTTGGGTTTTTGCTTTGATTAGATTTGGATGTAATCGGAATCGAAACCATCAGTTCTGCTTCACTTGTGCTACTTGCCTTCGATTTGCACTCGGCCTCGGGTTCATTTGCTAAATCGAGAAGGGATCAATCGACTGTGCGATCATGACCTCAAGCCACCTTATAGTTCTGGGCTAACATCGCACTCCCCTCCAGTTATTGTCTCTGGCCACAGAAAAAATGCATTTTGGCTTTTCTGTCTTGTCATCTGAATGAGGCTCGCGTTCTTCCGCATGAAATCTTATTTCATTCAGACCGCTTTCCAGATTGATTCCTGCCTCTTTCCTCAACACTTTCCGACCTCTCAAATAGTCGAGGTTATCCTTTCGGACATGTCCCAGAACGATACCCAGTTTCTGTTATCAACCTCGCGAGCCAAGTTGTCTGAGATATGTCACCAACTATGCACGAACTTCTTGAGGATTGATGGTTGGCCTGACATTTGAAGGGTCGTGGGTTGATGTAGTTTCCGTCTGTACCCCACCAGTTCCGCCCAGCGTTCAGAGTAAGCGGTTCTGTCCACTCGCCCAAAAACCCTTTGTGCCCTGGTTTGCGGTGATTTCATGGCAGTTGGTAAAAGGTTGATGGATGGAATGCTGCGTCCTGAAGCATGTCCACGCCAATGATCCTGTCTTGACTTCCTTGGCCTTGAAGTGCATGGCTCCAGGATGTTATTGATTCAGTAGCCGTCCACCATGTACCGTGGTGTCGCCGAATTCAGGACGATGTTCCTGGTAGGGAAGCATGTCGACCATCGTGTCTTTTCGGAACAATTCTCGGCTCCATAGGTGGCGGATTTTCGTAGCCAACGTCGCCATCTCTTCCGACGACCGATAATCTCGAAACAGAGATCTCCTCCGAGAGGAAGAGTGAATATCGATGACTTCCTGGCAATGGTAAACTCTCAGCTCGCCAGGAATTCAGCGATGTCGATCTTGACGTGAAGACGTCAAACTCGATGATGGATGGAAGGAATCACAAACAGATCCAATCAGAAGCTGCTGATTTACGAAATGTGCCTGGCTCTTCCAATGGCACCCGATTCGCGGCGACTCAGCGGCCGTGGATGCAAGGAGCGCTGACTGGGCCATGCTGTGTTCTAGCCTCCTTTTCCCACACATTATTACCCCATATCCTGCTCGCCGCCCAAGGTCGACGACGTCTTCCAAGTAACGTCGAGACGCGTGATGACCGCCGACTTCTACCGTTGATGGATACAGCTGGCGAACGGCGACGCTCTCGAGCTGGCAGCTGAGGTGAGGGACATGTCGTGAGTGGCGAGAAGAGCAAACCTTGAGGTCGTGAAGGAGCCATCATTGTCCATGCCATGACGATGGCACCACTATCGATACAACCTCAATTGTACGGGTAGATTCGGACCCCTCCTAGAGACTGCTCCGCATACGCATAAGAAACCTACCTAACTTACTGACACCCACTCCCTCTCTTAGCCATCTCCCTCCCTTTTCAAAACTGTCACCGCTGACTGCAGCAATAATCTCTCTACCAAGTCGCAGTCCGCTCCTGTATCGCCACCATCTCGGCACCCTCTTACGCACTTGTGTAAACAACGAGAGATTCGAATCGTGTAAATGGACATCTTCACCGTCACAGCAACGTTCCACAAGTATTAGCCACAATGAACTGTCCCATAAGAACAGACCCCGCCCCTGATGAAGGGCACAACCAGAATCCTCCTGAGCTCGCACAGGAGGTTACAACAGCCAATTCCCTCAACCACAGAAGAAACAGCACGAGCTTGAGAAACTCGAGAATACATCTTGACGACGGCAGCCATGGGACTCTGGGCGAAGAAATAGCTGCCGAGGAGGATGGAGCGCGCTGTGGGAAGGATGACAAGCAAGCGGCGAAGGTGGATGTGCACCGAAGCAAGAGTGATATTGGATCATTGTTTGGCATGCTCGGCAGTGGAGGACAGTCTGAAGATAGGGACCAGTCATGGTCTGCAGCCAAGGCTCACAAGCTCAAGAAGATCTTAATCAAGTACTGCAAATTTGTCGGTCCCGGTTTCATGGTCTCTGTGGCATACATTGATCCTGGTAAGCCTTGTACGATTCCAATTGCTATTCACAAAGCTAACTGATGCGAGGAAACTATGCCACTGATGTCGCTGCCGGTGCCACATTCCGCTACCGCCTCCTGTTCATGATCCTCGTCTCCAACGTATTTGCCATTTTCCTACAATCGCTTTGCGTGAAGCTTGGAACTGTGACTGGGTTGAATTTGGCAGAGAATTGTAAGGCACACCTACCTCTCTGGCTGAACTACGTCCTATACTTTTTTGCAGAGGCGGCAATCATAGCGACAGATATTGCAGAAGTCATAGGCACAGCCATTGCTCTCAACGTGCTGCTTAAGGTGCCTCTCGTAGCTGGCTGCGCCATTTCGATCCTCGATGTCCTCATCATTATCTTTTTCTACAACCCTTCTGGCATGTCCATGCGCTCCCTTCGAATTTTCGAGGGCTTCGTTGCTCTGCTTGTTCTGGGTGTCGTGGTCTGCTTCTGCTTCCAGCTCAGTTTGATCACGGACACGGGCGTTGGAGAGGTCTTCAGAGGATACCTGCCCTCATCAGCGCTCGTCACCTCCAAAGGGTGAGCTCCGCCAGATCCTGCTTTTTGACTCTCTACTGACCATTTCACAGTCTGTACCAGTCGTGTGGTATCCTGGGAGCAACAGTGATGCCTCACTCGCTCTATTTGGGCAGCGGCATCGTTCAAGCCCGCCTCAAAGACTTTGACGACAACCGCAACGAGGAGCGAGAACGTGCAGGCCTTGTGGCACACAACCGCTGGAGTCTCTCTATTGTTTCCGATGAGAAATATCACCCGTCACTTCCGGCCATCAAGTCCTGCCTCAAATACTCCATCATCGAGCTGGCTATCTCCCTCTTCACGTTCGCTTTGTTCGTCAACTCTGCCATTCTTATTGTGGCGGGAGCCTCTTTATCCAAACTCCCAGCCGACGAGATTGACAACGCAGATCTGTTCAGCATTCACGACCTCCTCTCCAAGTCTTTGGCGCCTGCAGCGGGTACGGTGTTCGCCCTGGCACTTCTTCTCAGCGGCACCTCGGCTGGAATTGTTTGTACAATTGCAGGACAGATGGTATCAGAAGGACAATTGAACTGGACGGTCAAACCTTGGGTCCGCCGTCTCATCACCCGATCGATCTCCATTACGCCCTCTATCATCATTGCTGGTGCCGTGGGCCGAGAGGGGCTAAGTCAAGCGTTGGAAGGTAGTCAGGTTGCCCTCTCCGTCATCCTTCCCTTCGTCTCTGCGCCCCTCATCTGGTTCACTTGTCGCACGAGTATCATGTCTGTATGGACCGAGAGTGAGCCGCGCGTTACTGGGAGTGAAACTGGGGGAAGCTCTGATCGGCCGATCATGGGGCAGAGTCAAGTGGACCGCAGCACATCTGATGGTGGACGAATGGTGGTGATGCGGAATAACCTTCTCACGTCTGTAGTGGCACTAGTTATCTGGATCATCGTGGTGGTAATGAACGTGGCGCTGTTGGTATTAGTTGGAATGGGGAAGACTTAACCATCGCTGCGAGATACGACCATGGAAAATATGAAGGTGGAGTGGTCTGGAGATGCGCTGACTCCCCCCGGCAATGTGGCGAGGTGGTTCTGTCCAGGGTGAGTGAAACTTGGATTTAACTGTAATGTCCAGTTCAAGATCGATCGATCGATCGACCTTTCTCATTAGATTTCTGGCAAAACCCGAATCGAAAATGTAACGTCCAACCCAAGATCAATCCCATCAACTGCAGTGTGTGGCCATGATCAAAGTGTAGCAATCAATCGGTTCCCACACCCTCCCCCTTTTCTTCTGTGACACGGCAAAGTATGCAAACGCACTCTGCAGCGTATCGACGAGCCAGCAACACCAGAAAATGGGAAAGGCTCTCCGTGCAGCGCCAATCCTGACGATCGTGGGGATGTCCATGGTTCAACCTCACGGCAACCACCTACCAGGACGAGCGCTAGGGTATTTGCGACTTCAGTGAGGTGCATAGCAAGACAGACGATGTGGACAACAATAAAAAAACGTAGAGAACAGCGTAGACGCGACCACGCTGTCAATGATCAAACGCACAAAGTCGCTGAAAAAGCCGGCGGCATCGAGAACCATCAAGGCTTGAGAAGGCATGTCAGCTTTGACCTCACCAGATCCGAGACCAGGAAAAGAAAGAACCGATTCTTCAGCCTTTGTTTGTAAGCCGACCCGACGTGTAACAAAAGTGTATTAGAGTGAGGCCTTTCGACTACATGAGCGCTCGATCAGGAGAGAAAATCCTACATATTCTCAAGTACAACTCCACACTCGAAAATCTATTGTGCCAGAGATCGAAAAAAGGCGCCATCGTCAACTGCCACGCTGCGTATCAAAACGGTCGAAAAAGACGCCAACATGGTTTCACGATCCATAAAATAGATGACCTGACGGTCCAACTCCTTCCAACAAAAGGCGATCAGAAAATGCCAAGATGCCCACCAAAACACCCATCAAAATGCAAGAAGAGGAAAGGATTATGAATCGCGGTGACACAGGAGAGAACGAGACAATCCATACTAACAATCCTCACCAAAGAACCTCGCAGCATCTTCAATCTCCTTGTCACCATTCGCAAAATCCCACCCAACAATCGTAGGATCCTGACTGCAGCAAATGATTCTCCTGGAATCAAATTGGAGTTTAAAAACCCTAGACCCATTGTTGCTGTTGGCACCATTCGCCGTCTGTCCATGTCCATGATTCGCTCCTGCAGCACCGGCAGGAGCATAGAGGCCATGTGCAGCTTGCACAGCGGCAGTCTGTGCGGGTAATTGTGCGAGATGTTGATTATTGGCTTGAATGGCTGCATTGGTGATAGCTGCATTTGCTTGCGCTGTTTGCTGTGTGGCTTGGTTCGTCGCTGGAATCGCTGGGTGGTGCGGAAGGTTGTTGAGCCACTGGGCTGGAATGATCGATATCGGTACTGCAGCATTAACGGCAGTTGCCTGTGCATGGCCCGGTTGAAGAGGCATTACTGTCGCAGTTGTTGTCTGAGTTGTCGCAGCAGTATGTGCTGCCGCTTGATTTGCCTGATTGATTTGGTTCAATTGGTGCGTCCAGTGCATGTGTAATTGCTGTAGTTGTTGCTGAGAGAGTGTGTTGCCGAATTGGGCAAACCACTGTGGAAATGTCATATTAGGCGGTAGGCCAGTCATCATGGCGGCCAATTGCTGATGCGCCGTGGTAGCATTCTGCGGATGCACATGTGCTGGTTGCTGTTGGCGTCGGATGTCGCCGCCAGCATTACTGACTGCCTGCCATTGTAGCAGGTTGTGTGCAGGAATCCATTTCCCGTCCGCATCACGCTTCCAAATGATTACAGTCTCGTCGTAGGAACCAGACACAATGCGTGCCCATTTGCCTCCGCCTCCACCCGGGGGAAGTTTGGCGCCGACTGCGAAAATGTCCTTGGGATCTCGGCTTCCAGCGTTTCGCGCGCGACGTTCTTCACTGGTCAATGGCTTTGACTGCAAGGTGCCGTCCAGTCTAGCACTGTAATACTTGCGGTCAATCTCGCGGGCTTCTTGTTCTTCGGCCGCCGCGCTGCCTGCAACATCGCCAAACCGAGCTTGAACCGTTCGCACCAGGTTGGTATGGCCTTTCAAACAGGCCACCTCAGCGCCAGTGGCTCGATCAAATATTCGCACTGTCTCGTCGCTGCTTCCGCTGACGATTCTGCGGCCGTCAAATTGAACACAAGCAATTCCCTTGGCATGACCGGAAATGGTCTTCAGACATTGACCAGTCTTGACATCCCAGATCTTGACATGGCGATCACCAGAAGCTGAGACGATTTGGCTTCCCAATACCTGAATGGCGTTTACTGCGGCGCCATGTCCCTCCAAGGTCATCAACAGGGAATATTCTCGAAGTGGCTTCAAGTGATGCAATTCAGTGTCTAGCAGATGGTCGATGTTGAAGATGTAGGAGGGAAATCTTGCGGACGCTGAAACTCCGCGATTGGGATAGGCGTCGTCTGTTGGGCGAAGCGCGTGCCTACTCCAAACTTTGATCGTCTTGTCTTTGGAGCACGTAATGAGATATCGGTCATCAAACTTGAGATTCAGCACGGATTCTGAGTGAGCATGTTCGAGCTTTCGAATGATCTTTCCCGTGGAAAATTGCCAGATGATGACATGACAGTCACTCCCACCCGAAACGATGATGTCCTGTTCGGGGCTATCGTCGAATTGTAGACACAGCACTGAAGCACGGTGTCCGGTCAAAGGTGGCATATGTAATCTTTGTGTTTCGAGGTCCCAGATGCGTAAGGTCTTGTCACGGCTACCACTGACCAAGTATTTGGCCGAGTATTGGATCGTGTATACACACTCTCTATGCCCTTCCTCTTTATGTGCAGGATGAGGGAACATGAAGTTCTTGTATTTCCCGGCAATCCAGTTGGCCTCGAGTCTTTGCTTCTGCTTGAAAAGATATTGCCAATTGAGAGCTGGGTTGGTGCGTGGATTCAGAAGCAGAGATAACTTGATAGGTGGGTCAATCGTGTCTGGGCCGGAAGATAGGTCAAATGGTGAAGGAGACTGTAGTGATGAGTCCGTTTCAGTATCATCCAAACTCCTGGCAGGCGCATCTTCCATGCTTGCATCCTCGTCAGCCTCGACCTGTCCGTGTTGCGCTGCCCATTGTAGAGGAGAACGTGAGCCAGGCGTGTGTCTAGAAGGCGCTGAGCCTTCGCCAGAGAGTTGGCGATCCTTCGCTCTCTTCTTTGGCGATTTTCTCTCTGCATCCCCCACATCCTCCGCCGGTCGGATCCTGGATTTGCGTTCGAGGCTACGCTGTATTTCAATTCTCCGCTCGTTGACAAACGCCCTTGCAGCTTGTGAATTAGTAGCCCAGCCTTCTCCGCCGAACAGTTGACGCCATAACCTGCTGTCTAAGGTGCGACTCCGCCATGATTTGCTCAATGTCGAAGCTTTTAATAAAGACTGCGGGTCGAGGTAGGAGAAGAGCTCGAAGGTAAGCTCTGGAGGTAGGTACATCAAAGGATCGATGTGGAGGAGTGGATTGAGTCGATCAACGATGTTGGCAATAGAAGAGGTTCGCAGCGACCTGAGTATGGCGTATGCAAACTCTGTCAATGGTTAGCAGTTGTGTGCAAACCAGGGGGTTGAGGCATGTCTACCACTGCGTTCCGTCTCGTTCATGTTTGCTACCCAGTTAGGCAGTGAGGACGGAGCAGCGTCTTGGTCCATTATGTCACCCTCCACCTCGCCCATCCTCGAATCGGCGCGCAGCTCACTCCCAGCCTGGCTGCGCGTGTCCTCGGAGTAGCCTTCATCTTTGATGTATGTGTTTGATTTGAAATTCTGTAGGAATGAGGGGGCGAAGGGCGGCGGGCCATTGTTTCTGAAAGGCTCTGCCATGGTTGGCGTTGGATTGGTACCAGACACGCAGCCTGGCGGAGGTATTTGTAAAGCGTCTCGAGCGTTGTAGGTTAGTATGTGGTCGGGGCGGTGGATATGTCGAGACGGTCAGGCGTGTACATAGGTGTCGATGGTAGAGTGCAGATGGGCCTATCGTGGGTCTGACGGCGGATGACTGCGGTCTCTTGCATGTTCCATCCACGACTCGGGCTGTCGAGACGGTACGGAGGTAGTGGTAGGTAGGCGCAGGGTCACGGAGATGGTGAATCGAAGGATGCCTATGGACGGGCACCCAACCAGTGTTCAAAGATGATCCGCTCCTTACTGGCCGTGACCTGCCTTTCTCTGCCGAGTAGCAGCCGCGTTCGGTTCAATCCAGCCGTCCCTACTGTAGAAAAGCAAAAGGGCCATTCGTAAGCGTTCACTTAAGTAGGCAAATGGAAGCCTGTGGCGGCGAATTCCTGGCCTTGTTTCCTTGTTTCCCACCACGGACTTCATCATCGTCATCAATGTGTACAAAGTATTGCGCGAAGGGTTTGGAGTCAAGGTGATTCTTGGCAATATCTACTTTTGCTACGAACACGGGTATTTACTGCTGGTGGTGGTGGTGGTGGTGGTGGTAGGTGTCTGCGAGGGCAGCTGCTGTGCCCAACTGGTCGAATAATGCCAGCCCAGACAGTCGCTCTCGGGGACGACGACAGTATGTGAATGGCCGTCGGCGACCCGGCGGCAGTGAATAGGACGAAGACAATAGGCGCCCTGTCGCGGGAACAGTAGTGTGTACATGGTAAATGGGGGCCGACCAGCAGCCTTATGCAGAGGGCGTCTCTCTTCCCTGCCGGCCTGTGTTTCATCCCCATCCCTAGACCAAGCTGCCCAGTGCCCCCCCCCCCCCCCCCCCTCCTCATGGCCGTTGGAAGTCCTTTCCAATATCTTCCACATCACGTACGTGCAACGCCCGCCTTATCGATACAATCCTCCCGCGAGCACTGCAAACCGGCACTCGCCTTGCTTCTTCGGACATTCCCCGAGCGTCGGTCCACATGCACTGCAAGCCCGAGTGCCAGTGCAAGCGCCCCATATCAGCAAGAGACTGCTAGGGTGACACCGCCATAAGGTATCAAGAGGCCAGGACATCCTCACTGCCTACCTATTGCCCGCTCTCCACACTTCCTCGACCTCTCGAGCGCCCGAGCCTCGAATGACTGAGGGAGAGCAATGGAACTTGTCGCCAACCACTTCCCGGTCCGCAATCATCCCCCAGCGCCCTCACAACTGCCGCCCGCACCCCGTCTCCAGAGCTTCCAAGGGACAATGGCTGCCCAAGGGCACAACGCGAACAACTCGCACTTCTCCTCCATGTCACAGGCTTCCACACTGCGCGCTTCAAGCTCGACCGCCGCCACCTCTACCTCGACCCTGTTCGCCAACCCGGCCTCTATGCCGGGCACTGTCGATGGCGCCGCGAACGGAGCTCCCATACTGGCCAACAACAATGTCCTCAACAAGCGTGCCGGAAGCGAGGCCTCGCTCTTCCAGATCTGCAAGATGTTGCGCCAGCGTCTGCGGGTCATTCCCGAATGCGAAGCCGCTCTGATACAGGAGGAGGAGGACGCCGAGGCATGCAACGAGGATGTGGATCCTGTCACCTTGGTCTGGAGGACGCTACGGCAAGGCTACCCATTGCTCGATGTGATCAATGCCGCCAACCCTCCAGAGCAGCGGATCAAGGTTAGCGACCAGAAGAAAACAAAGCGTGACCAAGCAGCCGCCATGCTCTTCATCACCGCCTGTATCCGCGAGTTCAAGTTCCACACCGAGGAATGCTTCACTATAATGGACCTGTATGGAGACGACACTACGGGATTCGTAAAAGTGACCAGGGTTTTGAACCGCGTTCTGGACATACTGGTGGCAAAGGGATCTATTCCAGACATCAACGATGAGGAAGCCCTTGGAGATGGAGCGGGTGCCAAAGGCAAAACTCAGCGCCAGCACATTGTTGAGGAGTTGGTCAAAACAGAACGCACATATGTCCATCATCTGGAGCTTCTTCAGGACTTCAAAAAATTGGTCGAGGAAAAGAACATAATCTCTGGAGACTTGGTCCACGACATCTTCTTGAATTTGAATGCACTTCTCGATTTCCAGCGACGATTCCTCATCCGCGTGGAGCAAACAAACGCTCTCCCCGAAGAGCAGCAAAACTGGGGAGGCCTTTTCACCCTGTATCGAGAGGCCTTCAACGTTTATGAACCCTACATTGCAAACACAAAGAAGTGCGAGGAAATAGCACTGCGAGAGTTTGATAAGCTCAGGTTAACGGGCGGCCCACCGGAACTCTTGTCTATGGTGGAGAACGCTACAGTCCTATCCTCTTTCCTACTCAAACCGTTTCAGCGCCTCGCCAAATATCCACTGCTGTTGAAAGAGCTCCGTGACAAAGGCAACCTTAGCGAGGAACGAAAGCAGGAGATTACGGCAGGCATCGAGGCTGCGTCCGCAGTCCTTCAGCGCACCAACGAAGCTGTTCATACCGAGGAGCGAAATGCAGCTGTGGAGGAGCTGAAAGAGCGTGTTGAAGATTGGAAGGGACATCGATTGGGAAGCTTTGGGGATCTTCTGCTATACGGATCTCACCAGGTCATCAAGAACGGCGCCTCTGGTGGCAAGGACGAAGAACGCGAGGTGAGCATCCGCAGCTCTTTTCCCGAACGACGCCGGTGGCTAACTTTCTAGACGAAGTACAAAATATACCTGTTCCAGATGATCCTACTCTGCTGCAAAGAGATCAACCCTAGCAAATCAAAGAACAAGTCGAAAAATGCCGTGGACAAGAAGGGCCGAACTCGACTACAGCTGAAAGGCCGCATCTTCATGCAAAATGTTACTGACACTGTGTGCCAAAGCAAACCTGGTACGTAGAAGCTCAACCCCATTAGTCCTAGACACTCAGCTGACCAACGATAGGCTACTATACTTGCCAGATCTTTTGGAAAGGTGATCCTGGCATCGAATACTTCACGATCAAGTTCCCGGCCGAGGATATCATGAGGAAATGGGCAAAGCAGGTCGACACTCAGCGACGAGTCTGGGCAGAGATGCAACGCGCAAGCAGCAGCTTGAAAACGGCGAACGTGTCAGACACGCAATACGAGTGGTTGCGCAACCAAGGCGAACCTCAAGTAAACCCGTACAAAGAGATGGACGACGATGACGATGACGACACAGATGGCAGCACTGTTCACTCAGGCTACCTTCAAGGATCTGAGACAGGCAGAAATGATTCAAGCACGAGTCTGAACCAGATGCGGTCCAGAGGCAACACAATGGAATATGGCTCGAGAGGGGTAGCACCAGCAGTATTCCCTCTGGGCAACCAAGCACCATTACAAGTACGCACACAGCTGCTTAACGGCCAGCCCATGACCAGCTCGACGCCGGACCAGAACATCACGGACTCATACTTCTCTCCAACTACAGAGTCGCCAGTCTCTACGCGGAGTAGTGGTCAGATGTCAATGCAATCAATGATGTCGGGCCAGCATGGATCGATGCAGTCGATGCAAGGCTACTTTCCTCGACAATATGAGGAACACGCTGGTCGTCACACCGCACCAGCGATACCACGAAAAGGCTCCCGTGACGGCCCTTTCAATACTTACAATAGGACCGCCGTCAACCAGCGGCCATCGTTACCACCGGGTGCGACTGCCGCGCAGATGGCCCAGCAAGCTGCCAGATCGCGCTCCGCTAGCACACCCGACATATCGAACAATATTGGTCCACGAACGGCCGCACCTCAGCAACCAGGAGTCCCTGAACTGCCTCCCTTCCCCCAACATTATGCCTACCAACCTGGCATGGGAAGTCATATTGGAGCGCCACAATTACATCTACAAGCGATGCCAATCCGGGCCGCGACAGGATCCCCCAGTGTGGCCATGCAACAACAAAGAATGCCACCACCAAGAAGTATCCCCACTCCTGGACAACATGATCCATATGGCGCGCCGCAATATCCGCCTCCCCTGAACCGTGCGATCACGCAAATTGATCGCTCAGTTACGCCCGGGTCCATCGATGCTAGAGTGATGACACCAGGTTCATCAATGGATCAAAGACCGCAATCTCCACCAAGTCCGGATATGGCAACGCCGACGCAACTCAAAGTCAAAGTACACGTTCCCGTTGCACAGACCGTAATGACATTGGTTGTGCCTACCAATATCACTTACCAGAGTCTGAAAGATCGGATCGATGCGAAATTGCAGCGCTCAACGAACATGACGCTGAGCTCCGGTCAAACCAAACTGAAATACATGGACGAAGGCGACTACATCAGCATTCAATCCGACGAGGATGTACAAATGGCGCTGGAAACGTGGCGTGATCAGCAACAAGGCGCAATCATGGGAGCAATGGGAGAAGTGGACTTGTATGTGCAGTGAACAGTCGCTTCAACGAATCCGCTTCCTTCGATTCATACGTCATATTTCGGATTACATCTAGACGAGAGCATGTTTGCTTTCTTGGACTAGATAGAACTTCAAGAGCACCAACCGCTGCGAGGGCTTCTACGATGCTGTGACATATCTACAGTCTTGGATCGATCGCCGCCACAGAGTAGTGTCGAGCCGGGGCGCTCATTCCTCTCTGAACGACATGGAGGTTTACAAGATGGAATACCTTCATCACTATCTGGATTTTCCCTTTCGATTCCCCTGAACCTACCAGAAGTTCTTGTTCAATACTGGAGTAGCATTTTCTCTGTTTTCTTTCTTTCCCGATGGAAGGGAGGCGTAGCTGTGATTTTGTTTCGGCTTGATTGGCGTTTAGTACCGGTGGCGTCTACACGAGGATGAGACATGCGTGGCATGGTGGCTTCCTGAGGGGTTTTCGAAACCCGTTTCACCTTCGCTTCTTCTTTTCGTTTGTCCCGCGTGGCACTGCATCTCCAACAATCCACACTTGACACATGGGCAGCGGTGGGGTACTTTGTAGTTGCATGCGGCTTGCGATTTTTACTTGGTTCGACTGGATTCCCAAAGACTTGTTTACAGAGGCATGTGCACTTCGAGGATGGTAGGGAAGGATGGCGTGATGGGCTGGAAGGAAGCAGAGACTGTGGAGATGAGATGGAAGGGGATAGAATGGAGTGGGAACGAATTCTGATGATGAGATGAGTGACGGTTACATATTGCCTCCAGCGACCTCTGCATATAGTTTGATATGCTTGAGAAGCGATATACTCGATACCAATGCCATACTTTTTTAATCTTCGAATACATGTTTGACTGGGTGTCGATGCTGGGTCTGGTGGGAAGTAAGGTCCTGTCTTGCATCTGACCACGATGTCCACGACTGGGATGCTGCACCGTTTGAAGCCCATGTAATAACACAACCTGCATGATACATACTACACATCTCTACGCTATTAAATCCCTCTCTCCATCCACATCATCGCCAATGGTGAGCTCTGTAAACCTAGCACCAAGACAACAGCAACTAAACACACCGTCGATTACCAACTTACCAACTTACCAATCCCAAGCCGAGATACACCTTCTCATTCACCTGATCGTTTCCTCTTTGCCATTCGAGCAGGACATGTTTCGCCCATTCCAAACCCACAACAGCCATCCTTACACACATAAGTTTACGCAAACTCCCTCAACCATGTCTGCCAACCCACGCCACCCTCACCCTCACCCTCACCACCTTGACTCTAGGGATAGGAGAAATGCGCCAATGGCTCTGAAGTCGTTGTGACGCCTCCTGAATCGATCATTTCGCTCGTGTGGAGACAGTCTGCTGTACTGGTACTCCTACACGTAGTCGCGGCACCCGGGTTTGCGTCGTCGAGGAGGAAATGGGTGTATTTCCTTTTGGGACGGTGGATCATTTGGAAGGTGGGTGGCGTGCTTGTTTCGTCGTTGGTGTGGTGGCTACTGAGTACTTCCAAAGTATCGTTTTGCTCGGGAGCTGTGGAGGGGGGATATGAGATTGGTGTTTGGTGACTTGGTATTGAGCTGCGTGGGGGAATGGAAGTAGGCGTGGGACCCGGGTTTGAGGTCCGTTGGTCCCAGCGGGGAAGTGAGGTGGTCTGCTCGTTGTTGCGAGATGGGGGCGAAAATGGAATAGAGCGGTAAGTGTCGGGAAGACCCAGAGCGTCAAGTTGGTGATGAGAAGAATTGAGGCGACCACACTGCTGGAATATATAGCTTACGGAGTCATCGGTCGATCAGTAATATCGTGATGGCAAGTGTCGACACTTTGTAGAATCAGCAGTAGGGAAAGTCGGTCGTGACGATTTCGCGTTTTGGCTGTGATTGAGACCGGGCTTGATCCTCTTCGCCCGGTCCGGTGATTGAACGTATCCAAGGTTTCGTAAACCAGTATTGACCATGGCTCTTTGCAGCCTCTCGAAACTCAGCTGATGACGAGGTGAAGTGGCGCGTTCGCAAATTACTGAAGACCATGTTGTTGATGTCTGAGCCGGGAAATGTGATTATGGAATCAGTTTGCGCAGAGTGCGTGACTGGGGTTGTTTGAAGGCGAGAGACGATGCTAAAGTAGTTTATGAGGACGAGCGTGTCACGCAAGCCTCGTAATGCATGTCCTGTGACGTATTCAGGCAGGTGGCACTTGTTTGCCGTTTTCAACTACGTGGTACCACGTGTGGATCTTCCTCAATCCCGAACAAACTTGTGTATGAATTCCGGAATTTGGTCAGCAACGGGGACCGCTTATTCGCGCGAGGCGTACTTCAGCAGTGGAGGATATAGCGGCAGACTTTCTCTCGAGTTTGGCAGCTGCTGTGGAACGTGAACGATCAATAGACCAAAAAAGCTTCACTTGAGAAAGCAAACCCATCAGTGCTTGACATTCCGATGGCCAGCAGCATCCCTAAGGCGAAATTTTGGCCATTGACGAGCTGATATGACTTGATGCCATGATCCATTGAATCCTGGTCTGAGCTGTATGATCGAAAGCTACAATTGAGTATACTTTCTAAGGCCCACTACTTGGCCGCGAGGCCCGAGATCGTTCAACGATCCGAACGAACATCTCTGACTGGAAAAAGAAGCCGTTCCTGTTGTAGCACTTCCATCCCTTGAGCGGATCGATGAGTGAAACGTCATATCGTCGGAATATCTAGATTTGAAGATATTAAGCACAACAACAGTACAAGATCTGAATAGACATACCTCTGCGAGCGCCTTGCTCAACTCGAGCATAGCAATAGGTTTTCCAAGGCATTGATACTTACCATACCCAAAGATGAGGTCTGTTGTCTTGCGCATCGCTAGGAGTTGTCTGTCCAATGCTTCAAGCCAACGCTCGGGTCGGAAGACATCAACATCTTCACCAAAGATGGATGGGTCCTTATAAAAATCCCATGCGCCGTAGGCAATTTGGGTCCCTCCAGGGATGAATTTGCCATGGATCGTGTCACCTTCGGGAGGCACACATTTGTTGAACAATCCCGTCACTGGCGGGAATACTCGCAGGCCCTCTAATATACATGCTTGAAGATATGGCAAAGTTTTGGCCTCGTTATCGGTAAGGATCGGAAATGTCAAGCGCGCTCCGTCAAGCTCATCTTGGAGCTTCCGATAGACTTGCGGGTGCGTTATGATATACATGGTAATCGTGCGAAGAGATGTGACGGTCGTATCGGTACCAGCGATCACTTGAAGAACCGCTTCTTGCTCGCATTGCGCTTGATCGAGGCCGTGGCTGATGAAAGAGCCCAGCATGTCATTCTTCACTACCTTGTTTGGCCCAAATCTCTGTTCCACGGTACGTTTGGCAACACTAAAAACATCAATTAGAATGATTCTGTTTAAGATCGTTCTGATCAAAAAGCAACGTGTGGATTGGAAGATCGCCCTCAATAGCAGGTTGCTTTCCCTTCCGTTTTACAACTTACCCTAACATGTAGCCCAGACCTGTCTTGTCCGTATCTTTAGGCATGGCATATTTGGCAATCCAAGGATATTTGACAAGCTTAGCCATGGCAGGTATTGCAGAGAACCATTCAAATACGGGCAGCAATTCCTCTTGCGTTGTTATGTAGCCATGCACATCATCGTCGGCTACCAAGAATCCAAAAGGCTCACGAAATGATATGTCAGTGATCACATCTGCCACAAAGTAAAGCATCAGCCTAGAGATATCCACAGGCCGAAGACTACTTCCGGAAGATAGATATTTAGCTGATATCAGGTGGAACAAGTCTAAAAGGCGGCGGTCTACGGATTCCTCTAGATAGGCATTGCCTAGGTCTGCGCCGGAGTACTGTCCCGCTTGTTAGCTGATAGTGATTGGAGGCTAGAAGCCTTGCTCACTCCTTGTGCCATCCGCATCCGCAAGGCCGCGTGCCGCTCTTCATTTGTCTCTGAGAAAATGTGGTTCCTGGGATAGTAAGACACCATGTCGAACAGCCTACTGTTTCAGCTCCCCTTACCTGTCGATATCAAATGACATCAGGTCGTACCACTGGATGTTTTGAGCTTGCTTCGACTTTGCATCATCGAATGGCCTACCTCTCCCTTCTGATAAGGCGATCTGACGGCGTTCATTCTCCTGATTAGCTCGGGATCATTCGTTATGAGCGTATTCGGATCGATTCTGACCAGAGGACCTGTGGCAACTTTATTAGCAAAACGAGAGATTCGAGCTGCATCAGCATGTACCATATTTCTTGAGAACAGCGGCATGATCAAGATGCAAGGTGTTTCTGGCTGTGCCTATAATTGTCCATAGGCGCGGAAATACGCCGGCTATCCAAGGCCCAGGTACATGAGAGAGACGATAGTATTGTTTTGCTCGATAATAACAGTTGTTGAGACCAAAAAGAAGCGCGAAAGCCAAGCTGAGGAGTAAAAGCACCATTTTGTGACCAAACCCAAGGTGGAGGCCGACAGATACAAATAGGCTGTTTGAGCACATACTACGGTAGAATCTCTCCATGGTGAGCGAGCGTTAAGCGGCGCGGAGCGAACCATCAGATCGGGTCCATCACCTGCACGTCTCCACCTCATCTCCGCATATACCTAGATTGCATGTACCTCCGCGGCCCAGCACATTAAGCGAGTCGCGAGAGATGATTTGAGCAGACTTCGCTCAATGGTTCCACTCGAGCAGAGAATTTGTTGGGTGCTCACGATACTGCAGAATACGAAATGTACCAGGGGAGAGTATCTTTCGGCGTCCAAGCTTGGTGCCATGTATGTAGTACTGTGATATGTCCCCCTCTCGAGCAACGTCCTCGCCGGAAGGTTCAGACGCTCTGGCTTTCGTCTCCATGATTTGTGGTGGTCTGATCTCGATTTGGATCAAGGCTGGCACTGTCGATATTTGGCTGTCATCAAGCTGATCTCGGCCGTTTGCTGGGGAGATGCCGAATCGAGGGACCAACTGTAAGATAGTCATCTATGACGGTCGCGTCCCAGGCGATACGTAAAGAGCGCTCAGTATGTAACAAGCACAGTCGCAGAGGGGACACGCTTTAACACGATATAGGATGGATGTGATGAGAGATGGGCGGATGTCGTTGTTAGTGTTGGCGAGGTCTTTAACAGGGTTGTTGGACATGGAGCGTGGTCGATGCTGGGAAGTTCACGTCTGAACGCGCCGTCTGAGTAATATCTCTCACGCTAATGCCGCGAGCAGTCTATGATGATGTGAATTACTGCAAGTCACTCAAGTCCATGAACAACAATGGCTTCAGGATATACGTGTAGAGGCTGCTTGAAGGCTTTGGCCTCAACCAGAACCTCAGCTATATCAGTGAGTATCAATGCCCGCTCCGTATCCTCTCAATTGATGCACCCTAACCTCAACATAGAAATCCACCGTTCGCAACTCAAAGAGAGCCTTACAAGCCTCGACCAAACCATCCCGATGCTTCAGCCTATCCGCTCGTCAGTTAGCAGAAGCTCCGCAAGCGATCGTGGGCAAGGGCACCCTCACAGATGACTCGAAGCCAGCCGACCCTCTGGCCAAAGGAGACCTGCTTCGAGACGCACCTCGCAAGGTAAAGCTGGCAACAGAGCTGCGTAAGAGATTCAAATCAACAACAGAGACGTATGTGGCATACGGCAGCACCGAAGAACTTTACAAAGCTTGCGGTGCTCAAGCCGAGTATAAAATAGTGCGGGATAAAGATGGTCTGGCACCAAAGACAGCAACAGGCGAGGAGATTGGAGAATCAGATTCATGGTGGTACGAAGGTATATTTCCATTTGATAAATCAGCATGTATGAGGCTAATGATATATATCAGATCTTGGCCTGTCATGCGCCTTCAATACTTGGGCTCAAGTAACCTTTCTCCATATGTACATCCTTACAGTTCGCATACGTCTCTTCCCAGCCGAACACGCTCCGACCTGGCAACAGCATCTCATAGACCATTTCTCCTTCGCCGCCGAACAGAAGATGGAATCACAGCACGCCATTACATCCGGCACAGTGCGCTCCCGATATCTCAAAGATCTTTTCGTACAATGGCGCGGTATTCTGGCAGCTTATGACGAGGGTCTTCTAAAGGGAGACGCTGTCATGGCGGCTGCCGTTTGGAGGAATATATTCAAGGGTGCAGAGGATGTTGATCTTGTACACTTGGCTACAGTGGTTAGCTATCTGAGGAGAGAGATCGCAAGAGTTGGCGCTCTGTCCGATGACCTCATCGCAAACGGTATAGTCGATTTTGGGGATCCAAGCGCTGAAAAGAGCGTGGTGGTCATGAAGAGCAAGCTGATGGACGTCCCGGACAACGAGAGACTCGGGAACAGCACAGCAGGAACAAAGGCTCTCTAAATAAAGTAAGGAAAGCCTCTAGATATTTACGAATTTAGAAAGTCATCCTCTCAAAGACTATCCTTGTACGTCTGCTGCCGCCATGCAACAGAATTTTAATCACTCGACAAGTCTGTGTATGCAGCGCATTTGGAACTTAGAAACGGCATTGTGCATGCGATGTCAAACAAGATCATTGTGATTCTTGGTTATCTCAACTTGGTGTACGACTGAAAAAGGCAGTACATGTGTTTTATTTTACCCAGCTATCATTGGACCACTAAACTCTGACTACATCCACGCGCACTCAAAATGTACTTGCCAAGTTTTCAACCCACGGGGTATATCGCTCCATCATAAATCGTGTCCATCATAACAATCGTAAGTCAATCAATCATCCATCATCGAAAATCCGTTCCAAAAATCCTACTCTTCATCTTCTCCCTGCTCCTCTTCCTGGCCCAAAACCATCTCCCTGCTCTTCATCTCCTTTGCGCTCAGCATCCCAAGGTTCATCTTGAACTTCTCAGCGTACGGCGCCCACTCCTTGTACTCAAGACAATGTTTCCTCAGATAAGCCTTGAGTTGCTGCCGATTACCGCGCGGTGCGTCATGGACCTCTGGCAGTGAGAAGTCAAGCGTGTACTTTGCAATCGGCTGTGTGGAATAAACGACGCAGTTGCCCTGGGGGAAGGTGAGGGCGTGGACGGGTATGCCCAGGATCTCGGATGGGATGGCGAGCGGGTCCATCTCGTGACAGGCGGCGATGTCGTGGCCGGCGATGGTGAGGTTCTGGGTGGGCGGGGCGAAGTGGATGGATGCGTCCTTGTCGGTGGTGGAGAGGAAGATGTGTTTCTTTTGCCCTGCGGCGTTCGGTTCGGTGGGCTTGGTGAGGCTGAACTCGTGGGTGGTTTCGATTTGTACAGCTTCGGGGAGAGTGGCCAATGCTTGCAGGGCTGGCTCGATGCTGGCGATGAGCTCTTCGTATCTCGCCAGTAAGGAGGGGGAGGCGCGATTCTTCTCCTCGTAGGCGAATTCGGTGCGGCTGGAGGTGAGGTCGCAGTCTTCCTCCACCTTGGCCTCTATCCGCTCGTAACCGCCGTTGTCCTTCTCCAACCAGGCAACTACGCGGTGGGCAACTTGGTCTTTATCCCCGGGCTCCACCGTCTTCTGCAGCAAATCAGAGCCGGAGAGGGAATTCACGCCCGCCTCACAATCCATCATGTCCTCTTCACGGGTGCGTCGATAGACTTGCTCAAAATTGAAGGGTACATCGTTCTCCGCGCAGAAGAGGACAACCACATCTTTCGTCTCGGACAGTGCAGAAGCATGAGCAAACTTGCTGCACTCCTCAAAGACTTTGGCCTTCTCCTTTCTCGCGGCTTGTTCTTCGTGGGTATACTCGGAGACCTCCTCCATGTCATTATGCATCGGCGCCTCGTCACCAAAATCATCAAGTTGGTTCAGGTAATCTTCGCATTCCTCGTGGAAAACAACGACATCGTGTTGATCCTGGGAGAAAGCGCGTTGATCAGCGAATCCCTCGAATTCCGCCTTGGTGCCGAGGAATAAGGTTGGGACGAGAACCTCGACACCGTGACCCGAGGTGATCTCATGTTGCGCCCTCCTGCAAGGGTTGAAATCATCCGTCTCGTCCTCTAGATCGCGGTAGAAAGCGGTGATGGGGCACGTCGAGTAAACCACCACATTCGACGAGCGCACAAACTTGGAGATATCGATTTCGAACCGGTACTTGGCATGTTCGTTGTCAAGATCCTGTATATCAACAATATCCACCTGCATGTCTTCATTCAACTCCTGAGCGAGGAGCCGGAGAGCTTTGCTGCGCGGATAAGAGATCAAGCTAGCCTTGCCCGTGATATCGAGGTATATCCGCGTGGTCTTCGGATTGAAACCATCTAGTGTGGCTCTATATTCGTCGAAGAGGTGGTCCACGGGGTAGCACGGGTTGGCGAGACAAGCTGTGGTACATTTGCCGAATACGCATGCTTCTCGCGCTGGAACAGTGGATGTGGCTGGCTTGATGAAGTTTTTCTCATACACATCGCGATTAACTGCCAATGAGACTTCGGCGAGGTGTTCGAACTGTGGCTTTGGAATTTCTTGGATCAGTGGTACGTCCACGATCCCATATTCGTCGTCTGAGTGGGGTGGCGTGAGTTCGACACCGCTGTCGTGGTGCACTGCGTCAGTGACGACCTCCTTCTCCAGCGACTGGTTGACGACGACGAACTCATCCCCCTCTTCTTCTCGGAAAAGGTAGGCATCCTCTTTACCGGAAGGAACAAGATCATCGTGGTGTTCTGTATCGTCGAGTTTGTCTTCTTCGTTCGTATGCTCTCTTGCGGGCTCGAGCTCAGCGAAACCAGATTGGTCCTGGAACCACTCATGATAACGAGAATACTCTTTGTGTTGGTCGATATAAGCCTGGTGATACTCTGATGAAGTAATAAAAGGATCACCGTGCTCAAGGACGTCAGACTCGGCACCTTCAACGCCTGCAGCGCTCTGCATCGTAGTCTCGACAATCTCCTCGACGGTTTGTGTCAGTGTCTCTTCCGGCGTAACAGAAGCAGCAACCGAGTCGGCTGTGGCGGAAAGTTCAGGACTACTCGGAGTTGAACCATACGCTGAATCCTCCATCTTGGCCGCCCTCGCCGCAGCTAATCTGGCATTGATACGCGCGATCGCATCTTCGTAGCGACCCAACGAGGCATTGACCTTGCGAGCGGTGACGAATTCTTTCTCGAGGCTGTAGCACTCCATGGTTTCGGTGAAACACAAAGGCGATTCTGACAATATTGAAGTGGTTGTTGATTGAAGATGGTAGTGGGTGGCTGTTTATAGAGGCTGTCTGAGTAATTGTGATGAGAGAATGGCAAGGCAGGAGAAACAGGCGCCGCCCTTTTAAGAACAGCAGACGTGTGTTGGCTAACCTCGTAAGTGCAGAGCACAATAAAGTCGCTCTGACTATGACCACGAGAGACGAGGCTCTGGTGTTGTTGCTGACAAGGTTCAAAGCGAGGCTGAAATTAAGGTTCAGAGAACCTTACACAACCAAACCGAGGCGGCCAAAGTTGACACCAGCTAATGGGCCGCTATGATTGGCTACAATTTGTGTCAGTACCGTAACTTGACCCCCTAGCATATCCAGCTGTCGGGCTTACTTGTCGCTGCGAACAATGTGGGTTCAAAAGCACGACGCGAATGACAGTCGCTCTTGAAAGCCACAAGGTAAAGTACGAGTGGGCGTGCGTAATAAACCGTCGAAGCGATATGGGTACTCGAAGATTACCGCCAAGCTCAAGGTTCGTGATGTGGTCGTGGACGAGGAAGGAGGTGAGGATAATGAGAAGGAAGAAGAGGAGGTGAGTAGTCCGTCATGTAGTTGAGTCGCCGACGCTATCCAGGTGTTGAAGTGGTTGCTGTGTTCGCCTATCATACTCATGTGCAGGTGTTTGTCACATCTAGATATATCAAGAATGACTATTTTGGCGTGGCAACAAGCACACTGTCAGCGTCACGCGTACGAGAGCTATGACTCTCATAACAAATCTTTTGTTGTGTGTTCAGTACTGCCGCAAGCTTAGAGAATCGGCATGCTGTATTCGGCGAGAGGAATGCTGTCAAAGTAAGCAGTGGTAGAGTTTTATCGCTGAAAAATCAGAGACATGCTTATTCGGAGAGCAAGACAGTATCAAAGAGACAACCTGTATTGTTTACCTACGTTCAGTCCACTGTACCCCATTCATTGCCGTTTTCTAGTCGTAATGGCTGGTTTTGGTTGCCCGCCAGCCCAGCAACAGCCTTCATCTCTTTAGCCCTTGTGCGAACACTTTCATCCTGCCGATTGAGCAAGAGTAAATTGCGATCATGTTGCCTCTGCGCGGCGTTTTCTTGCTCCGTGATGAGCTTTCTTTGAATCGAGGTGCGCTTCTCCAATGTCTCGGTCTCCAACAAAGCCATGTTCTTCGTGCAAGCAAACTCCCGATTGCGATCAGTATCAACGATCTGCTTTCTTTGTAGTGCCGCCGCGGCTTCATTTTGCAGGAGGAGCTGGTGCCTTTCACCCGTCATCCTCTTGTCTTCCTCATGCTTTCTTTGACTCGCCCGAGCCTCGTATGCCTCGAGTTGTTGCGCTTGAGAAAGCGAGGTTTGATGTCGCTCGTTGGAGTGGGCCAGTGCAAGTTGGTGGTCGTCACTCATGATCCTTTGCGTCGCTCGCGCCTTTTCCTCCATGCGCTTGATTTCTTGGGCTGCCTGCAATGAGAGCAAGGACTGCATGTTCAGGATATCTTCGATGTGCTTGGGAACGCCAATGGCGCCTTCGGGCTGCGCCCCTTTCTTTGAAAAGAGCCGTGGTCTGCAATTCCGATCCGCCAGAATCTGCTTGAGGGTATCCCGCATTCCTGTCGGTGGTCCTTGGTAGAAAGATTGAATGTATTTGCAAGGCGAGTAGCAGATACCGTCTTGTTCGAACAGGAATGCGTCGTCATTGATGTGGGCGGCGATCTGCGGAAAGTCTAGAAGAACGCTCGTAATGTCCAGGGCTTGATCGTTATCCAAAGCAAGATGAAGGATAGTTTTCTTTTGGGTCCCATAAACTTCAAATGGATTTGTCCCCGCGCTAAACAGCTGCTCGATGACCCGATAAGCTTTGGACTCCCAGCCAAGGCCGGAAGGAACAGCATTGCGGCACAACTCAGCAAGAGGTGTCAAACCACCATGCGAGAGACGAGCATCATGTCCATGAGCTAGGAGCAAAGATACAATCTCGGGGTGAGTTTGCCTGGCAGCTTCTTGCAAACTGCCATCATTTGGACGCGCTTTTGCCTCCAGAAGCATGGTTACAGATCTAGTGTCCTTGTTCCGACAGGCGAACCAAAGGGCCGATTTCTTGTTGCTGGTACGGCCAGAAACGTCTATCGGAGGGTCAAGCTCCAGCAACCTCTCGATTACGGAATGTCTTTCAGATTCAGTCGCCTTGATCAGGGCAGTAGCAGCTGACGATTCAGCCACAAAGCCGGGATTGGCTGTTAAATACGTTAGCGTACAAGACGTCGGAAGTGACGACGATGATAGACAACTCTACCTTCATGCCCTAATTTAAGCAGCGTCAGTATTACTTGGTCACTGATTCCTGGTCGAGGTTGATGCAGCGCCCACAGTAATGGCGTAACATTCTCTGCAACCATTGTGGGTCCCAGCCTTTCTGGTCGAGATAATCCTCCAGGACATCCGTGCATCAGCAGGAAGCGCATCAGTTCGTACCCTCGAGGATGATACTGCATAGCGAGAAAGAGCAATTCGTTATCGTTAGAGGAAAGAAGAGATCCCAATCGACCAATCCCAATTGTCAGAAGGGCAAGTAATTTAGTTTCTGGCTTGACTGATTTAATAAGAGCTGGCATGAGCGATTCAAAGTTCGGGCAGGTTTGGACTAATTGCTCAAATAATGTTATATCCTTGAGGGATGCAGCAGCAATGAAGCTAGCACCGCCTTCAGCTCCTGTGTCGGCTCCGCTGGCTAACATCAGCCTCAAGAGATCATCATCGCCTTCCTCGATGACTTGTCTGAGATGTCGAGAAAGCTGTGCTGAGTCTTGATATCAGCATGGCCCATAATAAGTTTTTGACATGTTGAGATGGCTGCAACATACCAGTAGGCACTCGAGCTAGGATGAGTGATCTCGCGAAAGGCAGTCGTTCCCTTGGAGCGAGCTCCATGCACGATTCAAAGGCCTTCGCGTTGATTTCCTCGCTGTTGTGTGCTTCAAGCAGCAGGTTGAAAACAATAGACGACCTTGCGCGCATAGCGCCCCTGAATGCAGCCGCGTTGTCACATCCGGCAAATGCGCCAACTTCTAACAGCATAGAGATAACGTCTGGCCGGATCGACGCTCGTCCACTCTCATGCACAAGGGCTCTATCCAGTATGTTGCGGTGAAGTCTACAAGCGGACAAGACAAGCATCGTCTTCGTTGGATGGTAGGTTTCTGGGTGAAGTGCAAGAGGAATAATGTGAGCCCATGTTTCCTTCTCAATTTGTGCTGTGGTGCATATGATTTCAAGCGTTGCCGGTGCCTCCTTCTTGAAAGCTTCTTGTATTGCGAGACCATTTTGGTAATTTATATCAGCCCCGCCTTCGATCAGAAGGCGAACCACGCTGTCATCCTCTGTCCGGACAGCATCGATGAGAGTTTCGCTCAAGGGAACGCCTCTGGCTCCATGTTGTAAAAGTAGCCGCAGCATCTTGAGCAAATTGGATTCGCTGATCTGCGACCTAGCTCGGAAAACAAGGGGTACAGCCTGCGAGGTGATGTCTGAGGATGGAGGATCTGCTGATGAACAAAGGATTGAGAGCATCTCAACATCGCCGCGACTGCTCACGATGTGAACACAGTTACTGCTCGAATCTCCAAGGCTGCTGACAGAAGCGCCATATTTCACGAGAATAGCGACCAATTTCGGATCTCGGAAGAGAGAAGTCTCAGATGCGGCTCGTCGGAGAGCGACGTCGAGCTCAGGTCCAGAAACGCCTCTGGCGAGAAGAATCTTCACCGCATCGAATCTTTGAGTTTTCCCGGGCATTTTCATGGCTTGTGACAAGGCTCTGGCAAGAACGTGGGGAGACGACGAGCCTTTCATCAGAATACCAACTAGAGCGAGATCTTGGTTCCGCAATGCTATCCTGACCGCGTGTGCATCGTCATAATCGGTTGATGCGCCGTTCTCGACGAGTATCTCGCACAGCGTTACATGCCCGTGACCAACAGCTGCAAGGAGAGTTGCTCCCCAAGGTCCACCTTTAGCGCCCTTCGCAACAAGCATTCGAAGGATTCGTAGCCCGTCTTGCTCAGATGCTTCTGCCGGAATGCTCTCGACAGCCTTTGATGTACTAATGGACGACACGTCACCTCTGAGTAGCACCTCAATCAGTTCAAACTGTAACTGGGTCACAGCCCAGCAAAGCTCGTCCTGCATAGCATCGATATTCGCATCGACACCAGCGGAGAGTAGCAGCTGCAAAAATTGTGCTTTCGGCCGTTGTGGGAACTTTGAGATAAGATGAAGAGCAGGGCCTGCATGTCTCGAGTCGAATTTGGCTGGCGAGGCAGTTAGGAGCAGACTTGTCAATTGCAAATCTGCCTGTCGGACGGCTGTTACAACTGGTGCGCCTGACCGATAATTGGCATCTGCTCCATGAGCAAGAAGGATAGCTACCAACTGGTAGGACCTAGAAGCGACAGCGGACAGCAGTGCATCACTGAGCACAGCGAGGGGTAGCTGTTCCGGAGCTCGAAGGAAAAGATACACAACGTCGATGTTCCCTAGCCGTACTGCTTCGAGAAACTTTGCTGCATGCTCGCCAGTCTCGGCTCCATAGGCCAAAAGCTGCTCGATTGTTTTCGCTGAGTTGATGGTCAACGTGGATTCCAAGTTCGCCAGGGCGATTCCGAGGGATTTGTCCAGCGAGTTCTGACGTGCCCCCCGGCTACAGAGGAGCGCGACGAATGAAGCACCATTTGCCTGGGCTGTGGCTGTTTCGAGCCAGTCGCTGTATTCGGCCGAGATTCTCGTCGCGCTGTCCCTTCTGCCCTTCTTTTCTGTCGGCTCGTCGCTCTGCTGTCGAATGTTGACGTCCAGAGGCGGATGATCCGGAAATTCGATGATGGCCTGAGCAAAACCTACGGACGAGCCACTGTACGACCTTAGCGTGCTACCTCCATTTATAGTCGCATCCAACAAGTCTCTTCTCTCTGCGTGGGAAAAGGTCCAATTCTCCGGATTCTTGAGATTTTGTTTCTCCTTCTTTGACTTGAGGATGTTGGTGATCTTCTTCGATGGATCTTTGTATCCCAATGCTTGGCGTCTCTCGGTCAGTTTCGTACGGACTTCGCTGATGTCATGTTCTGTCGCAAAGTTTGGCCAGGCGGCTGGTGGTGAGAGTCGTGGTAGTCTGTTGACTGGTTTTGCTCCAGCATTGCGAGCCAGCTCGAGAAGGCGGGCCTCGTCTCTCATGATGGCGCTTGTTGAGGATGGGGTGCCAGACAACAATGAGATACTCGCTCAAGTCGTGTGAGACGCTGACACGCCGGAGACACCCCCGTGACGCGAAGCCAAGTCGGGATCGTGCTTAGGTCGTCTGGCTTCGTCAATACAGCTCTTGATATCGGCTTGGGATCTGTTCCCGAATCCTGTGGCTGGTCGCTGAATGTAGGCAGGGATTTCATATAGATTTCAAAACATAAGTCAAGGTCTGTTGTTTGGGAAAAGCGTTTTGACAGCCCGCATGGATACATGCAAAGTTTCAATCCAAGTTCAGGACTTCTTTCTTTTCGCAATGCTTGCAAGTTGAGACGTGTAGTGGTTGCGCGTCACTGGGCTATGCAGAAGAGCCAAGATGTCTAACCAACCCAGCTTGTCCTAGAGCGCTGCAAACGGTCAAGGTTGTGCCAGTCGATGATCGTGAACTATTGATAATGGATAATCTTATAGATCATGGCAGGGATGGCAGGATGAGGCACGTTTTTCGAAAACATCTCGTCTTAATCTAGCAAAAATAACAACTCTAAACCAATAACTAAAATGCAGCTTCTCTTCCCTTCGCCTGCCAATGTCTAATACTTATGGAGCTACTTACACTAATCATCATCGTCCAACCACGACCATTCCAGCTAATGTTTCCACCTATTTTTATACAACTCGCTTGACCAGGGGAATATCCGTAGTCACACCACTATATACCATAGGCTGAAGCAACCGAACTCTAGCTGCCTCCTCCTCTTCCCATAGATCGCATGACATTGGACTTCGCTGACGGAAGTAATCCGAAGTTTCTGGCTCATACCAGCGCTTGATATAACCCTGGTCGACAACAGTTTGGACTTCACGAACGCGAAGTCTGGGAATTATGGGGCCACTTCTGAAAGCTTCCCAGCCTGCAAATCCTTCACACAGACGTCGGATTCCACCCGAGCCTCCCACATACTCGTTCCCAAGCAGCCGCGTAGGCAGGAACGAGCACGTCTCTGGAATGCGTATCATAGCGCGTGGTGAGTATGTCCGAGTGACTCCATGGGGTAGGGCGTTGGGCTTCTCCAGGAAAACACGGGGGAACACCACAGTCTGATTGTTGGCAATGTCCTTCACATACACCGCCCATCTGCATGATACATTCTGGCTGCCAGCACGTCTCTTTGAAATGATCAGAAACGATTCCAGGTTCGGGAACGCCCCTGTGCTTCGGACGTTTTGTAAGCGGCGGCAATAACCGTTAAGGTCAAAAGATCGCTGTTGTAGCCCAGCCGAGCGACAGGCTTTGCTTTGAAATCCTTGTAAGCGCACGACGATGCTTTTCAATTTGGGGCAGCTCAAGCCATTCGAGACCGTCGATAGCAGGACACAGTCGCAACACGTGCGCAGGTAAAGAGCTAGATGTTCGACGCCGGGAAGAATTCGATTGATAGCAGGACAAAAGCGACAATCCAGTTGCGGGAATTTCCTCGTGGCATCCGAAAGATCTAGGCAGAGATCACGGACAGTTGGAGGTAACCTGTCGATTAAACCAACAAACATGTCCGGATCTGGACCTTGGGTCTTGCCACGGTGTTCTATTGTACCCAACATATCGTCAGGCCCGTTCATTTTCACTCCGTTGTAAACTAGAAGGTGAAACGTCTTCAGACGCGTGAGTTGCGGCACAGCCTGTTCAAGAGCAGAAATGCCGACTCTTATCAGTAAATCGGTACGTATTCGGCGAGTGATCAACCACGAGTCGTTCGCGTCCGGGTGCCACCATGTTCCAAGCACATTGTGAGGACGCCAAGCTCCATCCGTAGCATCTTCGTTGACTACAGATCCGTCCCAAACACCGCCTGCATAGTCGCGTCCACTTCCGGGCACAGCAATTCTTAAGCAGCGTACCGTTTCTAGTTTACGACGACCTTGCTCGGTTTTACTCAAGGAAAGGATCTGAGCAGAGAAGCGCTTTGAATTTTGGAATCTTAGAAAGATATTTCGCCAAAGTACTGGCTCTGCAAGATTTTTCCAGAGCTGACAGCAACTGATGCACGAGATGAGTGAGGTATGGGACGATGCGTGTATTCGATGAAAAATTGCGGCGAGCAATTCATTTGGCAGGTCTTGAATAGTTTTGCACATGTTCCGTGTTCCTCAGTCGTTGCCTCATCAACTGAAGGATCGTGAGCCTTTGCGTCTTTCTCGTAACCTTGTAAATGGCCGGCACGCTCAAACAAGCGTATCTGGCGGGCTTTTTTATACAGATTTCACCTTGAAAACTGCGGCAGGCACCGGCTCGACGCTTTTAAGACGTGGGATGTTGAATATTCTGTCGACTTGCTTGCATTAACTGTGAGTCCAGTCATGCTCTAGGGAAGGGCATAAGTATCTCAGATTCTTGAATATCGACACAGATGTTCTCGAGATTGTGGTTCTTGAGAAGAAGGAGGAGATGCTAGATGAGGTTGAGATGTTTGTGATGAAGAGGGAGGTTCAAAATTGACAGCCTGCCTGAATGCGACTAGCACCATCACGTGCATTACCGTTGATGCCCCACTTATTCGAGAGTTGCCCGGGAGCAAGCAGTTTCGCGAGCAGACCTTCAGTTCTCAAGTCCACTCTCAACCCAATATCCAATACCACATTTACAATTGCATCCTCAATTGCATTCTCAACCACGTTGGAAGAGAAGAATCCGCTCGGGTGCAAAATGCAGCGATGAAGGTGAGTATTTTCCCTGGCTGATGAAGAGACTGAGGCACGCCGTGCACTGACACATCTCTAGACACTGACAGCCACAGTCACATCTGCTCGTTGGCCCACCAAGGCTGAACCAATCTGATTCAACACCAATACAACGATCACGTCCGTCAGGCCAGCGCTGACTTGAGCCGAACAGCGGTTGGATGCCAGGACAATGTCGGCTTGATTTCGAGAGCAGCTGATGTCCACGGCGCCTATGGCCACCAAACGAACCCACGGTCGATCTGGTGAGCATAATCCAACCCATATAGGATCTATGATGACAGGGAACCCTATAAAGTTGAGCTGCGAGGCCGTGGGTGTGCTCGAGCAGAGAAAACCTGTATTGGGTGGTAGATCCAAGTCGCGTCTCGAGTATGACGTAGACACCTTTTTCGTCCTGTGGCCCAACCCCAACTCATGTACCCCATGTACCAGCAGCAGTCATCCCCTGTAGTCTGATCCTGTTCGGTACTGAATTTCACCATCCTCCAGGGAACATCATTTCGGAAACAATCCAAAAAAAATAATGGGCAACCAGGACCACGTCTCGCAGGCCATACCGGAACATGAGATCAAGCAGAACTCTGGCGTTTCGGCCAGTCTGGCTCTTCAGGCTGCGCAAAAAGCGTGGGAACTGAGGCAGGCAGCAAACGCTGCAGGTGATCCAAATGCAAGGGAAGAGATACTTGCAAAGGCCATCAACAAGGAGATTGAGGCAGAATCGTTTGGAAAAGCCGCCAAATACACACAATCGGGTGCTTTCCAAGGGCTTGCTGCCGGCGCTGGACTGGGTGTGCAACCAGGTGTCACTCTCGGGAAACTCACTGGAGCCATCGTGGGAGGTACCGTGGCGACAGTGACTGGACTTCTTGGTGCTGGAGTAGGCAGCGTCTATGGCGCCTTGAATGGTCCCATGTGGAACCTAGGAGAGATGGCGAGTAAGGGGGTTCGAGGCGTCATCGGCGATTTTCCTAACTGGAAATCAACGCCATCACAGAAGAAAGCATTGGAGAAAATGGTCATGCAGTCGAGAGAGACACAGGCACCGAGCAAGGAAGAGCTAGAGAAAATGAAAGCTGAAGCACCAGACAGCATGCCACAATCGTGGTCACAAACGACGAATGACATGACTAGCTGGAGACCATCGATGCCCTCAATGCCTGCCATGCCATCGATGTCTCAAGCAGGCTCTGCTTTGGGTCTGGACGGACTCGGTGCTTCCATGGGCTGGGGAGGAGGGAAATCAGTACCTGAAGAGCCAAAACAACAGGCTCCCGTGCAGCCCAAAGAGCAGAAGCCAACTTTGAACAAGCGGGCAAGCAGCAAACCCAAGCCATCAGCACAAGCCGATTCGAAGCCCACCGCTGTGCCAAAGGAAGCCCCCAAGCCTAAAGAAGCACCGGTTCCAAAGCAAGCGCCAACATACGACAGCACTTCAAGTGAGAAAAGTCCTTCAGAGGGCCCTTCAAAGAAAGCAAACAAAAGCGCATCATCTACTACTTCCACGTCGGTACAGCCGAAGCCCAAGCCACAAGTTCAACAAAAGCCTGTACAAAACAAAGCAAAGCCTGCTCCTCCCAAAGTCGACAACGAGAAGAGCGTTTCGAAGCCAGTAACACCAAAAAGTTCTGCAACCCAAGGGGAGACCGGACCGCTAGCCAAGAAAGACAACAATCGCCCTATACCTCCGTCCACCGAGAAGAAGAAGCCACGAAAGTTGGCCCCAAAGAATCCCGAGGCACCGTCTAAGGTGACTCCCGCTGCGAAACGGAAACCCCGAAAGCTAGAGACCAGGAAGCCTGCTGCGTGAGCATTTAGTCAAGCGCATTCTGATAGCACACTAACGATCTCATCAATGTTGGTCTTGTGAAGTCGGGATAAGTAGACTGCAAACTCAATGACGGATTTATATGATACCTCGGTCGGCCCTGTCTACTTCTGCAAGTTGAATTGAGCATCCTCCGTCACACTCTGATTCCATCCTAGAAGCCAGTCTCCTAGCCGTGACAGTCACAATACCCAGCTGATTTGTTCTTCAAGTTTTTAGCATGTATTTTGTACGGCAGTAGAACTATCACAACTTGTACGGCATAGTTTCAATCGCAGGTTCCGCAACCCGCCGGCAAGTCTAATCTGTATGGCAGGTAGTTAGATCATGGCTTTGCTATGTTTGTCCTATCAATCAACTCTATCAGTTACTGCCGTGCACATAAAGCACCAGGGCTTTGTTTTACAAGCTGTCCTATGACGGGTGTGTGGACGATGGAAGCAGCGAAGCAGCCTGGTAAATATTGGAACTGACGCAAAGACTGTATGTTTTTTTTCTGCAGCTAATGTGACTTGCTCTTGAGTGCCTTGAATCTAATGGAGATGATTACAAATAAAACACAAAACCCCAATGACAAGGTCCAGACGACGGATGACTTTGGATCGACTGCCAAAGCGTAAGCAGGTCGCAGACGCCCAGGCCACCAGCAAGGAAGACTCCGCACCGCTACCAGCGAAGAAAACAAAGGTTAGACCAAAGAAGATTCCCGCTGCCGTCGTTGAATTAAAGCGAAGAGGAACCAGAAGCGCCAAGACTGACCAAGGCCGAGCAGCCTGCCAAAGGCAAGAAAGCCGCTGCCGGACCAGTTGTGAGTGAGGACGATGAAGTGGTGATTGTGCCAGCCAACAAGGCCAATGGCAAGCAGATTTCAAAGGACGAAGACGACGATGATCAGGATGCCGATGTGATGCCAGGGATGCTGTATCATTTCTCCCTCATCTACCCATCCTATCCCACTCATCCTTGTTCAAGTTAGACCAGAAACCATCCTCCTCCTCCTCCTCCTCCTCAAGAGACCACGATTCGTCCCAATAACAGAAATCCCCTGCTGATGGAAATTCGGCAGGTACACCCAAATCCAGTTTCGAGCACTCCCAGCGCAGAAAGATATCAATCTGCTCATCACCATCTCCTTTAGCACAGATCTCATCGCACCAAATTTCAATGGCATCCCCTCGCAAGGTCTCCATACCGCTCCTCCCAGACACTCGTCATTGAGTACACATGTTCGTCAAAGGCGTGCACGAGCTCTGAGAGTGGGAAAAAAAAACCCACCTCACCATGTGCAAAACCCCACTACAACTCTGTGGGAAACCCCGACTCGCCACGAACTACCCTGAGAAAAAACACAAAACGACAGTCCCATCAAGAGCCAGAGCCAGGACCAGAGCCAGAGCCAGAGCCAGAGCCAGAGCCAGAGCGAGGGATCGATGCGGGCATACTCAACCCAAACACCCTGCGTCGACAAGGCTCTCAATCCATACTCGGCAACAAAACAGTGTCTGGAAACACAACCGGGTCCGGGAAATAGCCAAAAGGGATGGAACGGCGAGAATCATCGGTTTCCCTACTTTGCTGCATGTTGCGTTCCCTACGTTGCCTGTGTAGGACTGGAAAAAGGGTTGTTTCTCTATGTGTACGTGAGATCCCTCGCGTGAGCAAGGGGGGCGGAGGAAAAGTGTACTCGAGCAGAGCTTTGAGGGGGAAGGGGTCGTAGAAAGACGGTTCTCTGGAACCGTAGGAGAAGTGTTGGGAGCGAGATAAGTAGATGAATAGAGAAGTAGAGGGAAGGCGAAGTTTCGAAGAGCAACGGGAATCGATATGGGCTTTCTTGCCTTTGAGTATCAGGCATAGCGAGATGTCATACCCAGTATCAATCAAGATCAGATTAGTTGTGGAAATCATGGACTCCAATGCTCATGAGTACGGTCCAAACGCCTTCTACCTGTTCCAACGCCCACTCTGGCATGCATTCAGTGTCCACCAGTCGTAGGCAAGCCCAAGTACACCTTGAAAGAGTCGTAGATCAACCACTGGAACGCCGTCAAAGTACCGATCATGAAGATACGAACGGGCAGACCGTTCCACAAGCCCTTGAAGCCAATGTTACCGTAGATGCGCGAGACGGCTTGACCGGCGCCTTCGCCTGCTCTACGGTCCGAGTTCAGTTTCGAGACCATAACATCTATACTCATGAATGCGGTTAGATGTTGTCCAGACACCAGTGATGGATGATCAGAAGGGATATGGACGTACCAGC
The DNA here is from genome assembly GCA_014858625.1 of Venturia carpophila. Lineage (NCBI taxonomy): Eukaryota > Fungi > Ascomycota > Dothideomycetes > Venturiales > Venturiaceae > Venturia > Venturia carpophila. Next base: position 567,819 of record JACTAK010000010.1, read on the forward strand.
GGGATGGGAGACAACAGCACACCCGATACCAGCGATATAACCGCCCAAAAATGAGACACCGGTTTGCTGTAGCGTGTTGTATGATTCCTTTGGTTTGCCGAGGGTTTCGTAGATCTTAGCGACCGCGGATTCGAAGGTCGCGAATTTGACCATTGTGTAAGGGATCTGACGGCCCCAGAGCGGATAGAGACCTTTGTATAATCTACATCGACGTCAGCGTGGACCCTCAAGGACACGCTACAAACGGAACGGGGAAAGTACCCTCCGAATCCTTCTTTGGACACAATCTTGCTCCATCCTTCCCTCAGATTCGGGGCATAGGGTGGCAACGTCGTCTGCATCCTCACCTTGATGGCTTCAAAGGGACACAGGAACAAATCGGCGATGAACTCTGCAGTAGCTGACGCTCCAAGGAATACCAGCGTCTTGTTTGCATTCGGGAACAATTTCTCGCCGTACTGGTATTTGAAGACTTCGTAGGCGCCATATTTCCCTGCTCCTTGGAAGGAGTAGCCCACGAAAGTCGGAGACTGTGTTTCCAGGAGTGTTAGCCTAGATTCCCAAAAACAAATGGGAGAGACGGAATCATAAGTACCCAGCCAAAAAAGACACCTCGCAAACCTTCAGCCTTGAAGATGGAGCGCCAAGCCCCGATGTTGGAAGAGTAGATGTTCGCATCGACTTGTCTCCTGCACTTTACGAGATCAAGAGGAGTGACCATGGTATGCGTCGGACCGCAAGCTGGAAGGGATAATTAACATTCTGCAACCACTTCCTCAGAAGAAACACCATTTCCTCATAAACAAAGGGAACTCATCATTTTCACTCCAACCCAACCAAAAACCACGGTGGAAGAAAAGAACATACCAATAATCCCACCAAGCGTACAAGCCGCAAAATACTCCTTGGAATACAACTCAATCTTCCCCTTCGAAGGCGGCTTCACAGCCGCCTGCACTTTCTTCATCGCATCCGCCATGATCCTGTCTACTGGTAGCTCTGCAGAACACTGTCGATGGAGGCTTCAAGAGGGGGGAGGGTAGGGTAGGATGTATCGTGAGCAGCAAGCACCACAAGAGGAGAGGAGAGGAGATTTGGGACGAGTAAACAAAGAGTTGCAGTCGCCAGCTTAAGCTGGATAGCTCTACGACGGCAGACGCGGATACTTGGGATGACGTACGAAGCCCGGCTGATAACCGGTGGGGCCACGGGCGCGGCTGGGTGCGCGGTAGGTATACCACTCCATACTGTTAAAGGCATCTGGGTTGCTGGATTTCGTTCCGAGACCATCATGCAGCTGCGTTTGGATCCAAGTGGTGTGGACTAGGTATGGAGCTCAATGTCCTGTCCAAGGTGCCGACGGACATCCCGCACATCACGACACCAAGCTCACACTTGTACAATTTCGACAATCACATTTCCCAGCCTCCGAGGCCGAGAGCTATCTACAAAGACATAATGATTCCTCCATGATCGTGTTAAATGAGACACCGCAACAATGCTTTAAATCGCAACGCCATATCAACAATGGAAGTGCACTGTTCCGTCCAGCGCGTGAAACCACAGACCGCCGTGACATGCGAGTAACTAGATTTGCCGAGATTCTCCCGTCCCACCCATACACCATGATGCAGTGCGCCTGTACAATGCAGTACTCCAATCAAATCAAATTGTTCATACACATCACCTCTCCCCTTGCTGTCCACTGGATCGCTTGCACAGCATATTCCTCACCTCTTCCCGGATCGTAGCCGTTGCTACCTGCTAGATTTCCCTTTCGATTGTCCAGGTATCGGTTCGTAATCGCCCATTGTGATCTCTTGCGACACAGGTCTTCGCGTATCTTGGTATTCAGCCAGAGCATGATCTGGCATGCTCATAGGACTACCCGATCGGAAGTCGGCAAGAATTTCTTCGTCGGGTGGTGCGAAGGACCAGACCTAACCAATCGTCAGTGCTCGTCCCCTTCAAAGGGTTTGCAGAAACTCACCTCCATGACCGTCTTCTGATTCCGACTAGCCATAATGACGGCCTTCTCTTCCTCAAACACGACTCTCCATACTGCGTCTGCCGGAGTACTGAGCTCGCGGACGAGCAGGCCTGACTTCAGGTCCCAGACCTTGACGCGACCATCGCTGCCACCACTTACTATCCGTGTATCGTCGAATTGTAAGCTTGTTACGCTGTTGTCGTGTGCCGCGAGCCTATGGATTGGCTGATTTTCTGTCAACGACCATACTCGCACTGATCCGTCGGAGCCACCGGTAACCAGAACGTCGCCGCGCATTTGCAATTGACCAACCAAAGAAGTGTGCCCTTGAAGGACAGCCAAGTTTCGTCTTGTAACATGGTTAGCCTTCAAACTGTCTTGCCGGAGATAGCTAAACTTACCCGTCAACGGGATCCCAGATTCGCACGCTCGTATCCAAGCTGCCAGTAGCGATCCTCTTTCCGTCAAATGCGACAGCATAGATTTGGCTGTAATGTCCTGCAAGCGTTCGCAAACACTTGCCTTCAGATATACTCCAGATCCGTGCCGACGTGTCGTAGCTTCCAGAGACAACCAAATCGCCATGGATTTCTAAACATCGCACGCTGGCTTGATGACCAACCAAGACATGTTTGCACACACCTTTGGTAATATCCCATATCCGGAGTGTCGTGTCTCTAGACCCGGATATTGCAGTATTAGCATCGCACATCTTGAGGCATCGCACGGTCGATGTATGCCCGCGTAAGGTGTGCACACTTGCTCCGGTGGCCATGTTCCAGACCCGAACATCGCGATCACATCCTCCGGATACCAACACGTCGTCCCAGGGCACCATCGCCCAGACACCCATGACGTGACCTTGAAGTGTCTTCTGGTGGCAGCCTTCTGTATCAAAGACGTGAATTTTGGCATTGTCCAAGGCCACCACAATGTATTTGTCCGTCAGGTGGAGACTCGTCACCACTCCCTGATCTGGGGTTATTTGTCTGTGGTCAACTTTGCCGCCATGTTTCCACGCCGTCTCTACCATGTATCTTTGCTTGAAATGCGACCGGTAGCTCGTGGCCTTGGGCCGCCGTCTGATCTGTTTAGGATGTCGTGCGCGATCCAGGCTTTGCGTTCTGAGATCAGGGGCGCTTGTTGATGCACCTGGAAGGGCTGAGTCTTGACCAAAACGAAACCCAGAGAGCATGAGAGGATGATTGTACGGCGAAGCGCCCGGCGTATGGACTCCGGAATTGGACAGAGGAGATGTTGGGCTTCTCGACTCATCTGAAAGTCGCCGGTAGGCATGCTTTTCGCAGAGAGATTTCCATGCCATATCATCGCTCACCAGCTCTCTCCATCTCTTTGAGACCTGCGACGATCGTGCCAGCGTCTGTGGGTCGTCTATGAACGTAAGCACCTGAGGACCGTGTCAGTAAAAGTCCAAATAGCTCTGAGCGAACGCCGACTCACGCGCAGGCAAAGTTCGTCCGGGATCGTGGTAAAAGGGTCCTTCTTCAACCGTGGGCTCACAAAACCTTGCACAAAAGCTAGTTGTTGGCTATTGCAAAGATTCAGCAGTTCAGCTAGTAGTCTCTGCTGCTCGGCATCGTTCATGTCTGCGAACAGAGCTCGCACACTTCGCACACTGGCATCTTCGTCTTCTCCCGCCGTACTCCAGTCCGGGGCTCTTGACATGGGGGTCGGACTGGGCGCCGGCGTGGGTGGAGATGCCGGCGCAGACGGGAGCAGGATGTGAGGCAACGGAGCAGACATCGGGCTACCTGGAGTATGTATTGGACGTGGTTGAGGCCGCAAGGGCGCTTTCTGCATTCGCCTCGATAGGGAGTTTGGCGATGCGAACATGCCGGGAGGCGGTGGAAGATGCTGGCGCTGCTCGTCGTCCGACTCCGGATCTGTCGCGACCATAGGAGCGTCGTCCATGATGTTGAAGTCGTCGTCCATGGCCAGGGCCTTCTGTCTGTGGGCGAGAGGTGGTACCCAGGGCCGCAGCGACAGTACGGTAGTGAGGAGGAGAAGGACAAGCGACGGTGAGCAGACGAGGGATGAGGCCTTAGCACGGACAGGTTGTGCAACGTACAATGGCCAATTGTTATTCAGCAGCAGCGTGCCTGTGACGAGGGCGGAAACGGACGTGGGAGGAGGCTGGCAATGAGAGAGGATGAGACCTTCCAGAGACCCGGACCTGCACGAGTGTTTCGAACAAGCGGAGCCGGCGAGAACAAGATGTAAGAGCTGCTGCAGGGCGGTACGGAGGTATTATTAGCACGCCTCACCCAAGATCAGGACTATAGTATACTGTGAGGGCAGGTGACTGGCAGTAGTCTTTCACCTGTCGTTGGTGCTGACAGAGAAAGGCAGGCGATCGACAATATATTGCTTGTCAGTCGTTATTAGAGCGTCAGAATTGGGAAATCCTGTAATCGCGTGGATGCGCGCCACCTCAATTCATTATTGTCATTCCATACCCACCACTCTCTGAACAACTGGGACTTGACGCTTAATGCGAAATCCATCGGTGCTGCGGGCATAATCTTGTTGGAAGCATCTTGTACTGCGAAGGCCTGCCAGATGCTGCTCTCCCCCGTCCCTCGTACACTGTAATCAAAACCGTACCACGAGTATTTCTCCTCCTTACTCCTCTGCTCCCACCTTGCTTCCACCCCAGTCTGCCGATCTTGGCCCCATCAGGATCATATCGCCAGGAACTGCACGACCGCCTGCTTCCCGGATCAAACCATATTAGATCTGGATATTCCTTGATCACGTTTGCTTGTCGGCATTTCGATTTTCTTGCCTCCTTGAGACAGGTCGACAGAAAGCCAAATCACGGTCCGGAATCTTACTTCAGCAGCCCTTGATTGGGACAAATATGTACATGTTCTATTTCCATCTAACACGACCAGACTGGCGGACCAGGCATCCTGTAGCTCCTGAAGTTCTGATATATGTTGGTAGTGAATCCTTCGTGCCCCCTTGAATGGACTTCTGGAATGAACGCGAGATGGGAATCAGGTGGCAACTCCTTTCCAGTCCCAAAAACTCCCAGCTGTGCGCATGCAACATGGAATTGTGGCGGAATGCCAGGAACATGTATCGCAATCTGCTCAATTCGCATGAGATATTCGCCGGCTGGGACACACCTTGGTATCTGGACTTCGAAGCTATCTTGATAGACGTCAGAACGATGTTCAAACCTAGCAAGAAGGATTTTGTAGTTTACCCTGCATTGTTGCCTCCCAGTCGCCTCCTTGTGGAGAGAAAGATGGCCCTATCTCCATAATCTTGAACCACTTCGTACTTCCGTCTGCTGCTGTTGCGTTCGGAACCTTCGTCATGTATACGGAAACTGGGCCCTGATGATAGACTCTGACATTCGCATTCCATGTGACCTTCCCCCCAGCTGCTACTGCCGCTGTGGTCGTGTTCGTCCCATGATGACAACCCACATTGCAACGAAGGTCATTCGAGGCTTGGTCTGGAGAATTTCAGCCCACTTTCTGATAAGGGCAGAATGATACATACTGATGATTGGGAAGTGTGTGTTTGTGTTGGGTCTGACGTATTGATGATTGTCTTCCTTGTTGGCATTGACTACCAGCTGATTGAATTGATCTAGATCCTTGTTAGATCTGCTGTAAACCAACGGAGAAGCGGGTCTAACAATGCGATTGAACACGATGTACTAAGAGTCCAATAGCAGCCGCGAGAAACTTGCTGGCTCTCATTGCTCGCTGGGCACTTCCCCGGCTGGATACGTAATTCACGTTGGAGTATGAGCTGTTTCGGTCTGCTATCGTGATACGAGGCTCATATACGCCGGCGAATACTCGTAGTCTCCTGTCAGCGAAAGAAAGCTACTGCAGCCAAAAGGTCTTAATGATGGAAAGAGAGGCACGAGGTTGTTAGCACTAAGCAATGGAGATGCGAGTCAATAGAAACAGCCCTTCTAGATTAAGGACAGGAAACAAATCTATTCGTCCAAGGCCAATCTATCTATCGCTGATCTGTAACAAGGATGTAAACAGGGCCGTGGTGAGAAACGCCTCACTGGAATTTTTCGCACTGTGGTAATCCTGAAGATCGTGGCTCTCTCCCAACTCCTAACCGAAAGGCTTCCCAATTCCGCCTTGCTCCAATGACCTCGAGGTAAAAGCAAAGAAATGCAGACTTTTCGAAGTCGCCGTTTCAGATATACATTTGTTGCTTCGGGCTGGAAACTTGTGGTGAAAAGAGCTCGCAGCTTTCGTCCGTGGTTGGCTCATCAATTCATGGAACATGAGAACAGCCCAAGACGCGCCCTTCAGACTTGAAAACGCAAGATTTGGTTGGGTCGAGATGAAGTTGAAAGAGAGTAATAAGTAACAGGAGGAAAATGATATCAAAGCTCCACCCGAGCCACAGATCAACGTGGGCCAACGGTCCGCGAGTGGAGCTCCACCACTGCATGAAGATCGCATTTGTCTTTCCGCTAGGTACTCCGGTACTTCCTCGACGATCAAGTTCTTCGAGCAAAGATCCTCAGTGTGTGTGACAACTGCGACTCAACTCGACATTCGTCTGAGAAGGTAAGGGAATCAAAAAGGTTGTCCGAGTCAAATTTGGTGTAAGGCTGTGGTGTGGGGGTGGGGAGGATAAGCATCCAGTTCGGGAGGATATCTCTAGTACAACTCAAACATCACCACCCGAGAGCCACACGATCGAGCTCTGAAAGCTCACCCACACCCACACTATGGCAGAGGGACCCGTGATCGACCAAGCCACGATCGGCGGCCTCTCAGCAGCACTCGGTCTCCTAATCACAGCTTACCTCGCAAGTCGACTCGCCCTCCCAAAAACCGCCAGTCCCCGAACCCGCATCCTGTTCATCTGGCACTCCTTCGATTCCCTAATCCACTTCCTATTCGAAGGCTCCTTCCTCTACAGCTGCTTCCATGTCTACCTCTCCGCAAAAGACATTGTCAAACACACCTACCTCACTGGCAAGGCACCCGTCGAACTATACCCCGCCGGCATCCATTTCCTAGGCCACAAGGATAGGATCTATGGCTCGGCGTATGGGACGAGTCCGACGGCGATGCTGTGGCAGGAATATGCCAAGGCGGATGCACGATGGGGCGGTGCCGACTTGACCGTCGTCAGCCTGGAATTGCTTACCGTGTTGATTGGGGGACCGCTGAGTGCTTATATCTGCTATTTGATAGCGAAGGGACATGGCGATGTCGGTGCTGCCTCTGCGAGCGGTAAAAAGGGCATGGGCGGAAAACTGTCATTTTGGATGATAGTATTGGCTACGGGAGAGCTGTATGGAGGTAAGATAGAAGAAAGAACACGTGCTTCCAGAATCGAATGCCAACTTATAGCAGGTTTCATGACATTCGCTCCAGAATGGCTCAGTGGAAGCAAGAACCTGGATACTAGCAACTTCATGTACCTGTAAGCTCAATCTGACTCTGTTGTCTAATATGTGAATCTCAGTCTAATGCTTTGCAGCTACGTGTATCTCGCGTTCTTCAACTTGCTCTGGGTCTTCCTACCGCTTTATGCTTTGAAACACGCATACTCTTCCCTCACCAGCTTCTCCCCAGTCAACAGCGCTGTCGGGTCTGTCAAAGCAAAAAAGGTCACCTAAACGGATATTGGAATACTTGAGATGACGATGTCTATGATTTCGGGGTGAGATGATACCCCCGTTTTTTCACCGGCCTAATGATCTGGACACGATTGGTGATATCCTAGCTTCTGTACCGGGTCAATTTACGCATGTTGTACGATTCGTGGCAGCACGGTCTGCCTGTCGACTTTACCAAAAGCATCTAATTCTCATCAATAAAAATCTGCGCTCAAATGCCAACCCGAAACTCCACTCATGATCTAGGTGTCCTTACAAATTCCAAAAGTACAGCTACGCCCCTTTCTCCCAATCGCGATTCACAAATCCTGCTTCATCTCATAAACAACATCTTCCCTCCTCTCTTCTTGCACAACTGCCGCCTTCGTTTCCCCACTCTTATTCTTACCATTCCATGGTAGCAAATCCATGCCACACACTGAATATCGCTTGTCCTTGTACATACTATACATTTTCTCCCACACAAATCCCTGATCTTCATCCTTCGGTCTCATCCTCACCAAATCGGTGTAGGGCAAATCATATTCCGGTCCAGGCAACTCCGGATCCGCCAAATGTATAAATGCCGTTTCTTGCTCGAAGACTTGGACATTAAACCCTTGCGCTGTTCGCAAGGAAGAGGAAGTCGTGTAGACACTCGTTGGGAATTGCTCTTCGCTTTCGTCCCTGAGGAGAGGAGCTGGCGCGGGGAATGTGTATTTCAAAAGTTCAAGTGAGTCGAGATGGGGCTGTTTCCTCTTCAGTTCTGTGAGGGCTTTGTGAGATTGGATTGAGGGTGTTACAAGAAGGAGGGAGGAGAGAGCGGAGGAGGTATTAAAGGGTGGGTAGGCGGTTGTTTGGGATGAGGAGGAGTAGGCGAGGATGGAGTCGAGGGGCGCGGCCTTGAGGATGAGACCTGGTGGAGGAAAGGTGAGGATCCGGTCGAATTGGGTCATGGAGTAGAGGGAGGCTATGGAGAAGCTTGAGGGTTTCGTCACTACAGTAATCTGTTAGACAAGGACCAAGTTTGTGATGAGATGGGTCCGCACCGTCTGCGTCCTTGAGATCTGGCTCAATTGGGACGAGAGTTGTTTGATACCAGCGAGCGGCTTTCTTTAGCAATCTGCGGCTGGTTTCCACCTCTTGAGATGCGATCTCCCCATCATTGTCTAAGATCCATTCTTTCGGGAACAGTAGCAGTTTCGGGGCAGGGCTTCTCAGTCGATGTAATGAGTTGAAGAGTATCAAAGCATTACAAAGTTCGGAGTGATCCTGTACGACTTGTCCGTACGCTAATTTGCTCCAGTCGAAGTGATTGTCCTTATCGACAAAGTGCGCTTGTAATTTTGCTCTGTCCCTGAGCTTCCCGAACGGCCTCGATAATCTCGATGTTGGGTTCGATGGAACGTGTTCTGCTATGGGAGGAGGTTGATGTCGTGGCGAAGGTGCCCGCGGCCGTATGGCTGTCTGGAGTTGGGCTACTGTCCTTTGCTGGACTACGTATCCGGATAGGAACAGCAGTAATGTGAAAATGAAGACTGCGGTGCTCAATTAGCTTTTGGTTTCCAGACTGTGAAACCAAAACATACCGATGCCCGAAGACACCACTACTTGAACTTGACTGCTTGTCAGCAACATGGTGAGATAGTCGTCAACATTTAGTTCCAGTGGATTTTTTTGAGGTGCCTTACGTCGTTGGGCTGTGTTTGTCAACAACGCGTTGCCGAGCAGTTACTCACGTGACAACGACAGGGATAGTTGCTCAGGCTTTGACGCGTTTCTGGGGCTAATCTTTTGGTCTATAATTCTGGAATCCATCTCTCAGTCGACTTTACATCTTCACCGATTTGACCGCGCGTCGCACATTGAATCATTCACGCCAATATTAGCACAATCCGACAACATGGCCTACCACAAAGCTGACGCGAAGGCCATGCTGGATGACCGAGGATATGCTGGAAAACTTATCAGAGGCCAAAATCCCGCGACCCTACTGGAGCGAGCCGTTCTTGATCGCATCACAGACTCTATGTACTTCAAAGAACAATGTTTCGGTCTGAACGCTGCGACGTTATGCGACAGAGCTGCGGATTTGCAACACATTGGTGGAACTTATGGTACCACTGGAAAACCCACCCCATTTCTTTGCCTCATCTTCAAATTGCTACAGCTAGTGCCCGATGACGATGTTATATTGGAGATGCTGAACCAACCGGCCCTCGCATCAGGTGATGTTGAGGATGATGAGGACGAGGTCACCGAGACGGACCAATCGAAACTGGGATACTTCAAATATCTTCGAGCCCTCGCAGCGTTTTATATTCGGCTTGCATGGCAACCAAAGGACATCTATCAAACGTTGGAGCCACTTCTTGCCGATCGCAGAAAGCTGAAAAGAAGAGCGAGAGAAACCTATTCTCTAACTTACATGGATCAATTCATCGATGATCTCTTGACTAAGGATCGTGTATGTGCAACAGCGCTATGGAAAATGCCAACGCGAGCAGCTTTGGAAGACTTGGGCGAGCTCGAACCTTATGAGAGCGCACTTGGCGACGAGTTGGAAGAGATCGATAGGGAAAGTCAAAACGGACATGATGGAGGAGCGTCTGAAAATGGGGAGGATCAAAGGGGACGAGAACGCGGTAGTGAGGGACCTGTCGGTTCGCCACAATCCAATGGATCATTACGAGGCTGAATTGTCAAATCATTCAGACATGAAGGCTATTATCTCACAATGAGATGATATCAAACCTACCGTGCTCGTACAGACTGGCGTATTCAAAAAGGTCATTCGATATTCGCTCAAAGAGAGCCTACATACCGTGATGCAGATGCAGCTGCATGTGTTGACACGGTAGATTAACCAGAGGATCGGAGAACTTGGTATGGATTTGTATGGTATGCTTGGCTCACTGCTGACAAGATATGCAGAACCTTCATATATGCCATGACGCCATTTCGCACTACTTTGGAGGAGAATACACCAAGACAACAGATATAGCAACGTCCCGAACAATGCTACGTTGAAAGGCAAAACAACTCAACCTCACACTCCGCATTACCTTACATAAATTCCGCATCTGCCTTTGCATTCCACCTCAATCAGACTTCTGTCTTCGCATGTTGCGTCCAACTGCTGCCTCAATGCGGTAGATTACTGAACCGTCTCTTTGTCGTCCTTGGCAACCGATCATATATGGTGGGGGGTGTTTCGAATTTGCTGCTGGAGGTGAAGTATGATATGCCTCTTCTATCCTCCCAACTCGGAAAGGACAGGAAGGAGAAGGAGACCACAATTTCTCCAGACTTAATCGCAATCATCGATCTCCTCGCCACCGAGTCTCAAATATTCTTTTCTACAAGTCTCCGCGCACTCTCCCCTGGCGCACGCGCTGTTGAAATCTAACTCTCGAGAATTATGGCTGCTATCAATCAGCCTGATCATTTACTCAAAATTTGTAAGGAGCTTGCAATTCATGATTCGTTGCTTTGAGGATTACTTATGGGGATGGTTGCTGCGACGAATGGGCCTGAGAAAGCTGTCCTCGTCGCGCGACTTGGATCTGTGAATTGCGGCATTGGGCATTGGGAATTCAAGAGTCAGGAATCCTTGGAATTGCATCTGAGAACGACGGCGTGGGTAGAGCTCTTCGAGTTGTATACAACGGAGTTGAGTAACGAGGCTATTAGGAGTCGAAGTATCGGGTGAAAGAGATGAAGGGTTCTGTGAACGTGGCGTCTATGAATTGATGATCGTCATTGGATTTGTCCAGTGGTGCTTCGATTCGCTGTTGGTTTCTGCTGATCCAAAGGCCAGTCACAGCCTAGCACGTCACTGCAATGTGTCATCTGCAACCTTTCATCACTCTCTTCTTCATTGTCTCTTTTCTCCCGCACGATTCGATACACTCAGAGGAAGGTCGTGAGGAATTAGGAAGGTGATTGCCATTCGTTGTCACCCGAGTAGTCTTGTTAGCCGAGTTTGGTGTCATTGTTTGCAGCCACAACCAGCTCCTCGCAGATTGTGCCGTTGGCCGTCGAGATGAGATTCCCCCTTGAAACCTCGTCACTGACCTGGCTCACCTCATCGTTGTCGGGAAGAAGGAGGTTAGTGCGAGGTCTTGGTTTTGAGGCTGGCTGCTTCTATTGGTGCTCTCGTGGAAGCGGGCACTCTTTACACTATGTGTAGTTAGGCAGGATGGCAGATTCCGTGGGTGGGGCAAACGAGAGACTTTCGGTGAAGGACCTCCGAAAGCGTCGAATTAAGTAGAAGCCGCTACTCAATCGAGAAATCAAATCCTTGAAATGGGCCTTGTTCTTCAGAGCCTAGTCGAAGATCAGCAAAATTTGGAGAGCAGATGTCTTCAACATACTTTCGGCCTTCTTCGTTGCAACTTCTGTTTCGAGGACAATGGTTCCAGGCCAATCTTGACTGAGATACATAGGGACCTTCCACTCGGGAACAAAGGGAACCTCGACCCGTTTGTGATACAGATCATCCCAATCGATGCCGTAAAAGAATCCATGCTTCATGACTTGATCCGCACCGTTTGTTCCAGATCCTGCGCGCTTCCCATGCTCTTTTTCCAGCAATCTCTGAATGAAACCCACTGACTCCCTCGTCATGTAATCGGGATATGATGGCTTGTCTGACAATATCGAGTCGTAAACGTCGTCCGCGTCATCACCCTTGAAAGGTGACATCTGAGTAAGCATCTGGTAGGTCATGATCCCCAACTGCCACCAGTCCACGGCGACATCATATCCCTTGCCCAAGAGCATCTTGATCCACAATTAGAAATGGACGTGGTGCTATGCTTATATGGTAGCTGAGGGTAATGGACTCACTTCTGGCGCCATGAATTCCATCTGACCACAAAAGGTCTTCGTTGTGCCCTCAACCTCTAAGCCAATCTTCGAAACGACAAAATCGACCAGCTTGATATGTCCATCAGATGCAAGTAGAGTATGATCTAAGCTCAAAGCTCTGTAAATCATATTGTGCCCATGGATCCATTTGAGAGCGATGCAAATCTCCGCAGCATAGAATCTACAGTTCCCTTCAGCACTTACCTCTTTTCAACGACGTACTGTTGGGCCAGACTCACCTCGTCCGCTCCACCCCAAATGCCCCTCCATCTCGAAGATGCTGGCTCAAATTGCCACCTCTACAGAACTCGAGATAAAGTAAGATGTGCGATGGCGTTTGGTATCCACCACAGACCTCGACTATGAAGGGGTGTTTCTCCTTTTTTGCTAGCAATAGTGCTTCTTTTTCATTATGGATGAAATTCGTTTCGTCGTTCTCCTGGATGGATATTTTGCTTCGTGCTTTGACTGCGTAAATGTTCTTGGTATGTCGGGATTGGACGAGTTGAATTGTTGAATACGTCCCTTTGGTCGAAGTGGCTAGTGTGTGGAAGTTTTGCGGAGCCCATGTTTTGTCGGAGTTTGATGCTATGTCATTCTGATTTCGCAATTCGTTTTGCGGTGTGATGGAAGTAAGTGAAGCCATGTACTCTTTTTGAGAATTCGTATTCTGATCAGGCGCCATTGCTAGAACTACTTGCAATAATCAATAAAAGACTTTGGAGTTGGGTAAGAATACAAATGGAAGCATGTAACGCACAAGCTGCTGCCTAGTACCTGCAACCTAACTAAGCCTAGTAAGTAATAAGAGGCTTAGACACAAATCGCGAAATTGTTGGATCGTGCTTATGTGGCTATGCAAGATGAAGCTCACAACTCAGCCCACCTATACTCGGGCAACTTCCAATCACTCCCGGAATCTCCTCCAAAGGATCCAAACAGCTTATACAATCTTGACTTATGCAGACCCCAAGCTGCGGTCTCCAAAGCCCAGATACCCCAGCTTGTCTGTGGATTGACAATCTGCGGAGCACCAGAGGGAAGGTTCTGGACCTTGTCTACAAAAGGCCAAAGTACTTTCTGATAATTCTCCAACGCCGTAGGGATGTCAACGGATGGACCAATTTTTGATAGCTCCCCTGCTAAGACGTAGGCACTGACAATGGCAAGACTGGTCCCCTGTCCGCTGATCGGTGTTGGTGCAAAGCCGGCGTCGCCAACGAGTACGCATCGTCCATTCGTCCATCGCGGTAGCTTGACTTGGGCGATTTGGTCAAAGTAGAAGTCGTTCGATTGATCCATTCCTTCGAGGACCCGTTTGGCCTCCCAGCCAAAGTCCTTGAAGTACTCGCGCAGCAGTTGCTTTACCGCATCAGGTCCTTGCCGTATCGCTTCCTCAATAGCCGGATCGCGCGAATCGCGTGACGGTTGCGTGACGACGATATATGTTCCACACGAGCCCTCTTGGCGATGCGGGCGCAGATGGATACTTCGGCCTTTAGGAGCGAAACGAATGCGCCAGGTTTTGGGGTCTTCCGGACGACTTGGAATGCTGAAGAATGCAGTGTATTGTCCCAAAAAGTTGTAAGGATCGGCAATATCGCCTTTGTCGAACATGAACGAGCGAGTCTTCGAACTCTGGCCATCGCACGCAACGACGATGTCGAACCTCTCTTCCTCTCTCTTGTCAAAAGTGACTTGAACGCCTTCTCTATCCTGTTTCAATCCTTTGACATAGTCTCCGAACACATATTTAATATTACCCTTTCCTTCTGTCGCCTTCATGAAAATGTCTGCCAACTCTGCACGCAGGATTTCGAATTCAGAAGTTGCACTCTGCTTCTTGGGGTCTCCAGTAGAGTCAAATTGGGCGATGACTTTACCATCCGCATCGACGATTGCTGTTCCTGTCTCGGTCGTGTGTTTGGACTTGATGGTATCTTCCAAGCCCATCTGCTGTATCACATTTACGGCTGGTCCACGAATATCGATCGCTTGTCCTGGAGTCGGTCAACCTTGTTGGTTCCCTTTGAGAATCAACGCTGGACCCCCAACAGCGCGCAATTGTCTTTTAGGATGCAGAATGTGTACCTGAAGATCTTGGAACAGGCGAACGCTCAACAACAACGATTGAAGTGTCAAGTTTTGTTTTGCCAATCCAATGGGCAAGGCATGGCCCAGCGATGCCGGCACCAGCAATAAGGACTTTGAGTGAAGGAGTTGACATGGTGGATTCTTTTGAAGTCCGGGGGTGATTGCTGGGAACTTCCCACTTTGAAGTCGAGTTCGAGTGTGACGGGCGGCCGCGGACTGCGCCTAAAACTGAATGACGTCAAGACCGCGATACCAGCTTAACTAGCTTTCCTAGAGCAATGCAGCCAGTGCCTCAGTGGCTTATCAAGGTTATGCCCCTTCGTATACAGCTAGTTCAATAATGTCTATCTACATCTAGAGATCAGTAGGGGTAATGTTCTGGCGTTATAAACTCGAAGTATCGCTAAGAATCTACCGGTACTGTTTTTGAGCGGACGATGTTCAAATGTAAAATACCATTTTGATATTTGGAGGCCACTAGCAAGATGGCACAGAATGATGAAGCCACTGTGCTAAAAAAGATCAAACAGGTCGTCAAAAGTTTCAAGACTTGAGAAGTTTGCGTCTGGTGTATTCTGAAGAACTCGTAAGCCAGCATTGGACTGATCCGAATTTGGAGATGACGTGTGGTAACATACTTCAGCCATGGGCAGTTGCAGGTCATGCTCCAAACAACCTGTCGCTAAGGGACTGTTGAATGCCTGTTAGAATCTGAACACTCGCTCGCATGATCTGTGATTCAGCAATTGACCATGCCGGTGCTCTGACAGAGCCATGGAAGAGACTGTTTGTCGAGCACTAAGAACAAAATTGAGCTCAAGCTCATAATGGATTGACTATGTTGCTTATATCTTGTAGGTTTATCATCAAGTTCGGTCGGGAAACGTGTCGGCTGAACAAACCGTACTAAAACACGACACAGGGCGTGCCATGATGCAAAACTGTGGATTCAAGTTTCGGGCAGTCACAATCTTTTTTGGCAAAGACGTTTTTGAGCAAGAGCAAGATGAATTGTTGACTAACAGTATGTCTGATGTCGTTCTCTGAACCGAAGGAATCTGGCATCTTTGAGAGGATCTGCTGGTAACCCCATTAGCTGCAGCTCCTACAGCATGACGGTTCTAAGCTTACGGTAGCATGGAGATACGTGTATAGACCGAAGTCGCAAATAGCCTTTCTCCTGAAGACGTTTGGCGAGATCATACTGCTCTGGGTTGAGCGAACCTATGTGATGCATGTGCTTCCATTACGGACTCCTTCCATACAGGCAGAATTCGAATTCCACTTCCTTGTCCTTCGTCTTGCCTTCGGGTACACTCTCACCCACCCATTCACTCAACTCCGCGCTGCTCTTTTTCGCCCAGCCCTCTGTCTCTTTTAAGCTGCTCGGGAAGAAAGTGTCACATCCCCACTCGCCTTCGACGCGTGTCAAAAGCACCTTGTCCACGAAACTGACTTCCTGCTCTTCAATTGCTGCCTTGTATATCTGTTCACCTCCGATAATGAAGACGCGTGCAATCTTCTCTGGGATCACTAAACTGTGAGCCTCTTGTGGTATCTTCTGCGCGCCATGGTCGACGCTTAGCTTCTTCAGCAGCAAGACAGCGTCTTTCAGACTCTTGGCCCAGATAGCACCCTCTCTCTTCACTGCCTCTGACCCCGCATCTCGACTGAGCACCACGTTCACTCTGCCCTTCAATGGTCTGAATTTTGTTGGAATGCTTTCCCAGGTTTTCCTTCCCATAACTACAGCATTTTGCACTTTTATGTCCTCAGTATTCGAAGGTGTAATCGACGGAGGGAGACGCGTCGTTACGCGTGCAAAGTATTTGAGTTCAGAGGGAATGTGCCATGGGAGTCCAGCAGCTTTGCCAATGCCATTTGAATGGGTCGCAGCGACGATTATGGTCAAGGGGAGACGCGTTTGAGCCATGAGATCCGTCGACGAGGTAGTGGACATTGGGAGAACGGTATTGGTTCGTGACTCTCCAATGGATGAAGACCTCCTTGCGACTCCTTGTGATTATCTGACGGGAATGACGAGATGGCAGCAGTTTGGATGTTTTACTATTTAAAGTGGTATCCACAAGCCGAGAGGCAAAATTGTGCTTCTCGTTCAAGGTTCCGGAGGTCGTTTCTTCCCGCCAAGATCTCCTTCCCAGTCACATTCACCCCGGCCACCCATCTACTCAATTCAACAACTCGTGGCCAAACCTCCAAAGTTTCGTCGTAGGTCCACTCTGTTATTCTTACAACTTGAAACGATACGTTCATTCATGGACGTTCATATACCGGTTTCTGGTATATTAGACTCTGATGTCGATTTCGGTGATGTCGAAAAAACATATGCCTCTAACATTGAATCTCAAGGAATAGCCTTCTTGCCGCTTCTTTCGTGGAGGTCATGGTAGAACAAAATACAACCGCCACTTTACTCTTCTTGGAGGTAAACTAGACGTATGAGACGCCTCCTCATAACCATCAGGGACAACTAGCCCTCATTATTCTGCGGTCCCGATGTCAAATTGAGGCTACGTAGATCAGAGCTCAAGTCACAAGCTTACGAGACGACTGCCCCATCTATTTTCCCAGCTGTCGCCAGGACCAGCAGTTCTTCCGGACCCTCGTCTCCAGTTTTCGTCTTAACCGTTGGCGTGTGGACTATACCCAAGAATGAATCACCCTCAGGCTACCGGTCAATGATCACTCGGACCTCAGGCCCACCTACCAGGCTCATTCAGCATGTTTCATACCAAACCTCGAGCCTGGTAGACCAGGTATCATCCTCATGTAACGAACAGACATCCACACACGTCTTTCGCTCCTCGTCATAACTGCTGTTTTCATATACGGGTATTCCAAATCTCGCCCCTCACGAGCCTGAAGAGATGTGCCTGGAAAATCTTAATCCGTTGGGAGGCAAGTTTCACAAAATGGGTATAAGGATCAAACAGCAGTGGTAGGCAGTTGCCCTCTCATCCCGCGATTCTGCCTCAAGCTTCCATCATCTTCTGGAGATCATCCTCAAATCATTGACAAAAATCAAACGCCAATCACAATGAAGTTTCTCCTTGCCCTCATCGCGCTCTGCGCCACATCTGTTGCTGCACAAGCCTGTGCAGCAGAGGTCGCCGCTGTCCCAGCATGTGGAGTAGGCATAATGTTTACCCTCCTTATAGGCATCTGTTTAACATTCCATTAGGCTACCTGCATTTCCAAAATCGCCACCGGTGCTGGATGTGCTGCCAAAGATTACAAATGTTTCTGCTCCAAACAGGCAGCGCATCAAGAAGAGGCTATCAAGTGTGTCGCCGCAGGATGTGGACCTGATGCTATGAAAGTCAAGTCTGCGGCTGAGGCCGTCTGCGCTTGTGCTAGAAAGACCTAGATGGAAGCCATCAGGCTGAGAACTGAAACGGAAAGGAAAGGAGAGATCTTGTACATATTTCGAATGGAAGGATTTTTGGATGTTGATGGACACTGCTTACATGTCATTGATTCGATAGGTTCTGGCTTGAATGGAAGCGTTCCTTGATTCTACCTGCATGTGTTACAATGATTGATAAATAGCCAACTCGAAGCTTGTGTAGTGCGGTTTTCTGATCATTAGTATCATTTTCATTTAATTTTTCGCTGCTTGATCATATTCGGGTATTCCATAACGCCTTCCCACTACGTATTTGCTCGCTCATGCTTGAGCGATACTTCCCTTAGCTACTTTCTTCTCTACTAGCTACTTGGCGTAGCAACTCCAAAATTTTCTCGGTATCTTCTTCCGTGCGCGCTTCGAGATCGCTTGTGCCCACAGTGTCTAGCTTGCCAAAGAGCCAGAGTTCTTGCATTTGGCGGATGATCATGAGAAGCTCTTCTGAGGCGCGAATCTATGTTACAATCAGAACAGTCGCTGGCAAGAGAGCATAAAAGAAGCATCATTTCTTCTTTGCCAAAGACCAAAGCTTCTCCATCTGGGAGAAGCGATACGGGCCTGATGGCCCAGCCGGCTCAGAGAAGCAGATTCGACGTACCATCGTTTGTGTTGCGACTTCAGTCTTGTGGGACCTCGTCAGACCAGCTAAGCTAGTAAGATCGGGACCGCTCTTGGTACTGAGGCCAGATTTTGAAACATCCGTGGTGGGCTACAGAAAGGGTTAGAGACAGAGTACTGGAAGTAAACACCATCTTAGGAGAAACTGAGAAATCGAGCCGAAGCGAAGTGATTCACACGGCACCAATGCTACCCTTCACGGCATCGAGACTTTCGAGACCTCTCGCCTACCTGTGACATGTCGAGTATTTCTACCATAGCCCCCTGCATGAGACTCGTGTTCTTCTGTATTCTCTCTGGAAGGTACGTTCGTCAGCGAGCTTGTCTTGTCATGCCTAGGGGAAGGATGCGTTACTTTTCAATTGATCGGCACTTTTGATGCCAGCAGATCTATCCATGGATGCTGTCCCACGTCCGGGTGAGTATATTGAGGCCTTTTGGTGGTGGGTTGTTCAGGTCATTAGGTCCTAGCAGTAATAAAAGCATCGCCCCACTTTTCTTAGCTTGGGATGTAATATCAACTATTTCGATTAAAGGTCGTGATGGCCCATCCACCTGCCCATTCATCAACACTCTCTCAATGGCCGCTTCTTCTACTTCTCCAATCATTCAGTGTGAACGAGCGAGATGACTTCTTCAGTCTGCCGCGCATTCCAGCTTGCAGTCCCTTACCTCACCTCTTCTCGACCTGCCTGTAGAACTATGGCTCTTCATCTACCAATAATTTAGCGCGCTACTCCGGCGACTTGATCTTCAGAGACTCCCAGGAGTACTCGGTGGAAGAATCAATGGAAGCGAGAACAGTCGTTGAAGGTGGTACAGGCCAATCTATCGTGCAAGCAGATGGCTCGCGATCTCCAGCCCGACTTCCACCTCAGCCTTCTTTGCGAATCCATACGATCATGTATTCGGTATAACTGTCAGACCAAACCCGTAAATGCTTAAAGCCCGCATTCGTCATTGATATCCTTGGAGACTACGCCCTTAACCTTCTCAACCGTTTGAGACCGTTCCGAAGTGCTATCTGCACTGTCGTCCTCCATCAAAACTCGATCGGCATCACCCACAGCTGCATTCTATATGTTTCGGATGACTTCAAACGAGGATCTGGAATATTGTGGAGACTATGTTGAGCAGCTTTAGAAGAGGTTGCTGTTGTTCAGCCAAATTCCCCTGCTGAACAGTGGCTCGTGGCTTATACTGCCAGAGCACTTTGCGAGTACTTGGACACGGTTGGACTCCAAATATTGTTCTTCCTGTTCGAAACTGCGCTTTCAAAATTACCTCACTATTATTATAACAATCTCAAGTTCCCAAAAGAAAAGAACACCCCTCATAGGTTCATCATACGCACAGAATTATCTGTGCTTGGCAGTGGGTTTACCTGGCCAGCACCCAGTGTCCAAAAATCTGGATAATGTGTTTTCAGACTTGGAAGAACTGCTAGCGCAGTTCCCTGAGATCGCAATTCTCTTGGCCCCCTTGCCCAATATACCGGTTGAAATAGGAAGTGTTGTGTAAGCAAAAAGGTCCAGAAATGAGGCATTTTGCTTTCTGGTATTTTCCAGTCGCTGGAAATTTGGTTGGCTATCAATAGAAAGAAGTATGGAGAAGACTCCTTCAAAATCTATTTCATTTCTTCAAGAATCTAAAAATGGCCTCTTGATCCTTCGTCTGCATCTGCTGCGGCTTGCATACGGAGGCCTTGTCTGGTAAGTTCTGGCATAAATCTGACAGCATACCCTCAGCGTAACGCTTTGGCAAAGACCATGGTCAGCCTTTCCTCAGATACCCTTTCAATTCAAAGCTTCAGGAACTATCAGCAAGTGGAAAAAGTGTGGCGTTACCAACTGCCAGAGGAGTGGCATTATTACAGAAGACCAAAAGCTCGTCTGTGCAGTCTTGCTGTGTGGTCTAGTACTCCGCATTTTACAGCCTGAAACAGCTACGATGTCCAGATCCAGGATTGCGTTCTTGATCGTACGATAATCCATCTTGCCAAGCAACTCAGAGTCCTCTTTGGCAGTATTCAAATGCTTAGAAGCATGTTGAACGAAAATGTACAGCCTTGCAATGTCCAAGGGTCCATGTCCCTGCCACTAGCGTCATAATGCGGCTCCGCATTTTGTTCGTTCTCGCCGCGGAGAAGCTTCAACACCCAAAAACCCAGCCGTGCCGGCCTACGTGTCCCCGTTTTCTGCCGGCTCTTATGTCAGGAAAGTCCTATCAGCTGCTTCCCGAGATTTTGGCACGAAAGCGCGTTCAAACGTATCCTGACTCACATGCTATTCATGACTTTGGGGAGACTACTGAGGTCGATGACATCGAGAAATCGCTCTTGCGGCACCAGATCCAACCATATTGCACAGTCTCAAGAGCACATGGGCATCTCCTCTGCGACAGACAACGACATCGTATCGACAGCCGTACGGGAGAAACGGGTAGATGATATGAGTAAGCCCACAGCAGCCTTGGATAGGCTATCGGTATAATTGGTGCTCTCAGTCCACGCGACGGGTGGAACCACCCAGACACCTGTGTGCGACCGGATTAATCACCTCAGTAATCGTACTTCGAGTCTTTCCTCTCCAACTTCTCCGTGGATATGTTGCTGCTACTGTGATGGAAGAGGCTAGGTATGGCAGGGTTTGTCCATATAAGATCTGCAACGTGGGACCTCCAAGTGAAGTTCGTCACTATCCATCATCAGTCTGTTTTCTATGAATTCATCTCGCACTTCAATTGCTAAGCTGTTCCACTCCTGTACAAGGATCAGTCGTTTACCTTCAATGACAAGAATTTCCAGACCCTACTCTCAACTCACTACTCGAAGACCATCCGCTTCGATATCAACATCAAACTCTTCCTTCCAGCCACCACTCACTATTCCCCTCACTCCAGAACAAACCGCTCTCATCAAGGCTACGGTGCCGGTCCTCACAGACCATGGCCTAGAAATCACGCGTATCTTTTATGTGAACATGATTTCCGCCCACCCAGAACTAGAAAACATCTTCAACAAAGCCAACCAGGTTGAATTGCATCAACCAAGGGCCTTAGCACATGCCCTCTTTGCCTACGCCTCGCACATCGACGATCTTGGCGTTCTCTCTCCGGCCGTTGAACTTATTGCCAATAAGCACGCATCGCTATACATTCGACCAGAACAATATGCGATCGTCGGCGAATACCTCCTTGCAGCCATGAAGGATGTCCTTGGCGATGCGTTGACTCCAGAACTCCATGAAGCATGGGCAGCAGCTTACTGGCAACTCGCCGACATCTTCATCAAGAAAGAAGAGAGCATTTACGCCGCAGCCGAGGGCTGGACAGACTGGCGTGACTTCACGGTCGCCAACAAGGTCGTGGAGAGCAAGGAGATTACCAGTTTTTACCTCGAGCCTGTGGATGGGAAGAAACTTCCTTCTTTCAAGCCTGGACAGTACATCTCCGTACAGCTCGAGGTACCAAGCTTGGGACATGTGCAGACAAGACAATACTCACTTTCCGACGCGCCTTGTGAGGATTACTACCGGATCTCCGTGAAGAGGGAAGCAGGGCTCAATCACAACACCAAGAAAGGAGGGGCACACCCCGGACTCGTCAGTAACATCCTTCACGACCTCAAGAACGTCGGAGATGGCCTTCGCGTAAGCCATCCACAGGGAGACTTCTTCCTCGACCCGGCACACGCAGCCGAGGACTGGCCCATCGTCCTCGTCTCCGGCGGCGTCGGTCTCACAGCTCTCACCTCCATCCTCAACTCCCTCGTCGCCCGCCACTCCACCCGCCCCATTTCCTGGGTCCACGCGGCCCGCTCCCACGACGTACGTGCCTTTGGCCATTACCTCCGCGGAATCGAACGCACACGCGATAACGTGCGAGCCGTCTTCTTCGACGCCAACCCATCGCCTGATCTCGTTGCAGGTCGAGATTACGATTACGCGGGGAAACTTGATTTGGGCAGGTTGGATAAGGAGAGCGAGCTGTTTGTGGGGGATCCGAGGACGGAGTATTTTATTTGTGGACCTACGGGGTTCATGACGGATACGGAGAAGGTGCTTTTGGGGTATGGCGTTGGGAAAGAGAGGGTGAAGATGGAGTTGTTTGGGACCGGGGGCGTGCCTAGGTCGATTGGGGAGTAAGTTCCGGACTTCTTGAGACGATATTTGGGCTCTTGAAGGGATGATGAGGAGGGGAACATTTGCTGCATGTTTGACGATGGTGTATGAATTTGGATGGCCACTATCGAGGTTGATGCAGTGGTGAAAAGGAACGTGGTGGGCGGCTCTGCTCCGACGCGGGTGCTTGTACTCTTATGACCTTGTGAATATCGGGGATAATTGGTGGAGGTCTTGGTTCGTTTGTTATAATAGCATTGATGCGATTGCGGTTGGAAATCGGAAAGTCTCTTACTCCCCCTCTCATCTTGTAGACCCTCAAAACATCCCATCGTTTCCGTTGATTTACGTTCACACTGTCTGAATTCCAATGTAGATACCTACCAATGTTATCCCGGGCCCAAATTCGTCATCGCATCCACCCGAGGCTTTCCAATCTCATTGTTGGCTTCGGACTTTATCGAAATTGATGGATAAGGGAGCTGTAGTCAAGTATTCGACGCCTCGCAGATATAAAGGGAGAAGTGACGGACGAACCTGTTGTTTGTATCCACTGTCTCTCCGCTATTCGAGCAGTGGTGTGAAGACCAAATCAGTCTATATGTGAGGAAGAAAGGCACCGGAGCCGAGATGGCTGGATGTAGTCAATATCATGATACCCGTTCACAATTCATGGCTCGTTGGGCATCTTGACAAAGAGTTACGTTATGCTTGACTTTCGATTGATAATGATGCTCCGATTCATGATCAATCTCACGTCCGCTAGACGGTTTATCGATATCGATTTTGCATTAAGCAATACGTTTTGTAATGTTGGCCTTCCGGGCGTCAGAGTATGTACAAAATAGCTAAACCCCCTGCCTGCATGCTGAACTGGGCCTGTTGAATTTCCTTGTAATCGACGGCGTGGGCCATCGAAAAGGATCTTCCATTAGCTCTCGCAGGCACACATGGAGAGCCTGATAGGAGATTTTGTATGATCGTGAATAGACATCCATAGCGTTTCCAGTTTCCAGGTAATGGAGTAGGAAGATTGACTCGCGTAGGGTTCATTGTCCGAGTAATTCTCCAAGGCGAGTTGTGCCCTTCTCAAGCTCACTTTCCGCTGCCTCTTGACCGCCTGCACACTTGTGCACCGGACAGGGAGCTCGAGGACCAGCCGCGCAATGGTCCCAACAGCGTGGCGCATGCCCCGCAGTGGAGTGAGCTCAAGTCTAGTTCGATAGGGGTATGATGCTGGCTTCGGCTTGGAATGTATCGAGATCCAAGATGACGAGCTGCACAGTCAAGGAATGGCGCAGGCTGCCTCGTGCAAGGTCATGGACAAGTTGGCGATTGGCGAGGAGGATCTGCCGTTGGGTTTCGACGTATGCAGTCAGCCACGCGGGAGATCGGAGTGATGCGTTCCTGTGGCTTGCGTAGACCTGCATTTGCATTAGCCCCCACCTGATTTGTCGATACCCCTGCAGTCGACACACGTATGTGGAATACGGCGTACTGTGAGCAGTAAGGAGCAGATTTCCCCATCGACAAGTGGGAGGAGGGGCCGAGGATATGGAGAAAAAAGGAGATTTGATAGTAGCGAGGCTGATCCTCTGATGGATGGAATAACAAGGTCCGTTGAACAATGGAATATCCGCAGGTTACTTTGTGTAGAATCCCCATCCGCACGGAATTGTGAGCACCATGGAAGCCCGAGTGCCAAACAGAGTGAACTGCCTTTGAGAACGGTTGTCCCGAGCCCCGACGGATAAGGTCGGAGCCGTCAGATGGTAAGCTCCCATTGCCTGAACAGGAAGTCTTCTCGAAAGCTTGATTTGTCTCAGTCTGAAGTAGGAAGGCTTCTAGAAGATGTTGCCTGCAAAGGGTGTGCACGGAGGTGGCGGCGAATTGCGCTCTCGTTTATGGCGCCTTGGTCATATTGGCTGGGGCTTTGAAATCATGGATGCTCGTTTGGAAGCGGAATAGGATGCACATCATGAAACAGACGCCTGAGTTGCAGACAAAGCGGTCGCGCAGAGCGATTGGGATGCTGTTGAATACAGAAGATTTGAGCGTGGTGACAAGCTGCTGGAAGGCGGTGATGCAGAACAAGTGGTTACGGTTTGGGGCATGCTAGCGTCGTCCTATCACAGTCGCAGAAGTGCCATGGCAGCCATGATATGCTGGAGGGAAGAGTTGTTCACTGGAGTGTCCATGAGCCCCATGATACCACAGTACACGAGCCACGATCCCCATCCCAAGAGGATGTTGCCGCACAGACAGAAGGGCCGAAGAAGGTTGGCGGTCTTCCACGGCCACCATGGCCTCTGGTCTCCGCTCTCCCGCGTGCAGCTTGCGCTGTCCAAGGAGGGGCGTTGGAGATGGTCTGTGTCTCTACCCGTCGTCCCCTTGCTTGCATTGGGCTTGCCGAGCACACGTTTTGTTAGGCGGTCTTTGTGATGCCGTCGAGCAAGGTAATCGAGCAGACCGTATCGTACTCCGTCCGCCAACTCCACACTTTCACCCGCCTTCCTACCCGGCGCCTCGTGCGAGAGCTTTCACCTCCACCTCACATGCTATCCAGATCTATTTTGATATCTGCATCCAATTATTCTAATTATTCTGAGATGCAGAGGGGAAGACGCTGTGGACCGAGGCTTGACCACTGGATTCGTCTAAATAGATCTCCGCTGGGGTAATGTCGCTGGAAATGGAAATAAAATGAGGCAGGACACATCTTTTGATAAGTCCGGGCAATTATAGCTGTGGCTTGAGATAAACTGTCAAAACCCGCTCGATAGAGATCGCTGCCACCGCCGAGAGGCCTGACGCATAGGAGGGACATGGTGGCGCAAGATTGCGCGTTTGTGCATTTATCGGTGCCCTGGCTTGGCGGCCGCTGCTTCACATCCTGATGTCTGTATTGGGAAAAGGACTGTTGGTGGCGGCGGGAGTAGCAGAGCTGTCTGGTGTTTCATTGGTACTAGTAGTGCCCGGAGAACGAGGGGAGAGTCAATGTGAGAAGGCTTTTGCAGGCCGGAGGAACTGCTGAGATGATTGGTCGAAAAGAGGAACACCTGTAGCAACTCCCACCGGATCGTTTCGCCTCGTACTAAAGGGCGTCTCAAGAAGCATGGAGCGCGGACATCGGTCCCTTGTCGGGAGGCGTGCTTGCACTGGCCACAGAAGCGCGCTAGAAGGAGTTTTCGAAGGAGCATGGATGTCTTCCGACGATGGGACCTTGCATACCGAGAGTCAGCCCATCGTCTAGAGACTGGGCTTGGTGGAGCCAACATCGTGGTCCATAGTCCGAGGCAGAGCTGACATCAATCTTTTTGATTAGCCGCCTCCCGAGAGCAGCCTGTTCGACAAGAGTTGATGCGGGAGCAGAGGAGTAGGGTTCCTCCTCCTTGAAGGCTGCCGATGCCTTGCCTCAAATTGGACCACTCTTTGGGAGCAATAGAAAGGAGTCACAGAGAGATGAGCTTTGACGATTCGACGCTGGGCCGAGCCAGGCAAGGGTAGCACTGGATGGAACTGTGCACTTTGCGGGTGCTTTTAGGTCGAACGCGTTCCAATGAAGCTGGTGACAGGCCCTAGGTCGCGAGAGCCCAGCTACGTAATATACATATCGCGCTGTGGTCTTCGTCTCCTGTCTACAGCTAGAGCCTTCACTTCGCTGAACTCTCCCGATACCCAGCAAAAGAAGATTGAATGCTTGCGACCAAAGGCGATCCTCATTACAGCCTCAGACGAAAGGGGATAGCCAAGACCCCAACGATAGACTTGCATTTCGAGCAGCAAAATCCGAAGTAGGTACGTAGCAGACAACAGGAGCAGTCCAAGAGATTCGAAGCATCTCCGTTGCTTCAGACCGCTCACGAGACCAAGCATTCATTGCCTTCGATCCGTACACGACTATTCCTGGCCACAAACGCGAGACTCGAGGAGGTTTCTCTAATTGCTGAAACATAGTCTGGGACGAAGAGCCTCACACGCAAGGACTCGGAAGATATCCATCTCCGCGTTCTAGAAAAGAAACAATCCCATCAACTCGCCCACTGCGTTGAAACAAGGCTTGGGATCTGGTTTCACTGACATCTCATCGCTGTCTTCTCGCTGCCACACACTCTCGACGCTCAAGCCAAACACGGGGACCCGAGCCTCATCTTTGCGAAGAACCTCCGCCGGTCGCGACTACGGCCGACTTGTCAGCACATCGCCAGCCAACGAGGGACAGTCGGCAGCCGAGACTCAGAGGTTCGGTGACGCTGAAACGCAGCCCTCGAACGCTCCACGGGGTCTGGTTAGTCATATTCCTCTCCTCGTAGGACGGATCGAGACGCGGACCGGCCTCGTCTCCCCCATCAGCGCCCTCTGGCCAGCCATCGTCATCCCCATCCACAAACACTCCGGGTGTTGCCTCAGAGTGTGTTGACAAAACGCTGTGTGAGGATTCGCGACTTTCACAAGGTTGGAGCCAAACATTATTGCCGACCAGGGATCATCAGCCGAGTTTAGACTAGCCGCCCAATCAATCGAGCCTAGTCGCAGCGCTGTCTCCTTCGACGCCCGCTGCCCTTCGTTCGAGGGCCCTAGTTTCAGTACTTGCACCCCCCCCGACGCTCCGACACTCCATCGCAGCATCTCACACAACTTTTTCCTCTTCTTCCCTCCATCATCCCGGCCATCACCACCGGGACATACAAATACCTGTTTAATTCTCCACCTGTGCTGCAGCATACCCACCTCCCTTCCCGTTCACCACTCTATTGCTCGGTAAGTCCCAATCGTCACCACGGGTCTCGTGTTGTGCCACCTCGCGTCTCTTCCCTCGTCAGCGCGCCCGCCGTGTCTTCTCCTTTTCCACTTCTGGCCATCACCACCGTCGCCCGTACTCGCGGCCATCACCACGGCCTCCACCGCGTCGTCTCGTCTCCCATCTCGGTGCGCACGCTGTACACCTGGCTGACTCTGCTGCGTCTTGATAGTGCTACTACCGCTGCAGCTTTGACCTGCCAGCGGCCCGACCCTCCACAAAGACTCTCCCACCAAGCTCGACCCCGGTCGTGAAGCTTTGATCGTACATCGTTCCTTGGAGTCGTGCAGTCCCGCGACCCTCCAAGCCCTCAAGAGCAGCACTCGGATATATTCGCAGAGAGTTCAGGCACCGCGGTGTACATGCATCTCCTCGATCCCAGAGTGGCCAAATCAGTGGTGCGCCTCTTTCCTTCATCAGAACACTGGAACTATTCCTGCTCCTCCACACCAACACAAGGCACCGTGCATGGTGTCGAGCTTGGGATTGCGCAGCAGAAAATGGAATTAGGGAACATACTCAATACTAAGATGCCGGCGAAAGCTTTAGCAGGTACCCCAATGCAATACGAGATGCAACACCCAATGCAACACCACCAATTGCAGCAGCAGCAACAGCAGCATCCAAACGCCTACCCACCCCCATATCTCAACCCGAACGACCGCATCAAGTCAGAGACGAACTCTGAGCGTGGAGCCTCACCACACACGTCAGACTCGCGTTACGCGCCGCCACAACAGCAGCAGCAGGTCCAATATCCCCCACCAATGCCGAACGGATATGCTCACGAGATGCGCTACCCATCACCCTCGGCCGGGCAGATGGGCGTGCCGAATCAAATGATGCCCTACCAGCCGAATCCACAATCTGAGCAGGGGTACCCGCCGCCTCAGCAACAGCAGCAACCACTTCCTCAGGCACCTCCACAATCGATTGGGCATCCGGCTGATACTGGTCCACCAAAGGCATTTGCCTGCTCAACGTGTGGCAAAGGTTTTGCACGACGGAGCGATCTTGCCAGACATGGTACGTTCACCGCCTGTCTAACCTCTTTTGGCACGTGACTATGAGTTGCTCAGTTTGCTGACATGAGTGGTAGAACGTATCCACAGCGGAGTTCGACCGCACGTCTGTGATTACCCAAATTGCGGCAAGCAATTTATACAGCGTTCAGCATTGACTGTCCATCAACGTGTCCACACCGGTGAGAAGCCACACATGTGCGAGCGCTGCGGCAAGGTTTGTTTAATTACCACAGTTGGTAGATTGCACGTCAGCTGACTCTGTCCTCACAGCCATTCAGCGACTCGAGTTCTTTGGCCCGTCATCGACGCATCCATTCGGGTAAGAGGCCGTACAAGTGCCCTTATGCCGATTGTCAGAAAACCTTCACTCGAAGGACTACATTGACTCGTCATCAAAATCATCACACTGGCACGGTTGAGGAAGCAGCCGCCGCCACAGCCGCCGCATTGGCCAGTCGCATGCGGAACATGAACTCGCCATACGATTCTGTCCAAGGTCCCCGCTCAAATGGCTCGGAACGTGACGACTACTCGGAGACAAATTCGCCTATGGCAACTGCATCTCCCCATCGTCAAATGTCAATGTCTCCAGCATCTCAACTGAGTGGTGTCCCTCCAATGCACCGCACCAACTCGGATATGGGATATGGCATGCCAATTCCTGGTCATCTCCGTACTGAACTACAGCCTAGCCCTCGATCATCACCGTCTCTCACTTCTCAGCCATACGTCATGGCTGCTCCTACAAATCAACCCGGTCGGCCCTCACTCACATCGCATCCGAACAGCTACGGTCCACCACAAGTCCTTGAGCCACCGACTCAGACCCACAGTGGCCAGCCGACGAGTGCGAATGGCAGCCCTCACATGGGTGCAATGGGCTGGCAATCGCCCAGCCATACAGGCATGGCTTCTCCTAGTCACCCAGGAGAGTCGTACGTCTACCCAGATCCTCCTCAAGCCTATGCTGCCCACCAGCAACAAAATATCTACTATCAAAATGCACCCATCCGCCGACCTCAAAGCTCGGAACCAGATTATGACCCACGTCAGCAAACACAAATGTGGGCACCACAACCCGTTCAGTAAACAGTATCCACAACCCATTTCCTTTTTTAAACCTGTACTCTAGCTGTACTCCTCCATGGGACCTAGGCGTTTACGGTGAGAAGGGCTTATACCCTGTTCGACTCGTCCCATCTCACTTATGTAGCCTCGGAAAAGCTGCGCACGGAAAAGAGTTTGGGTCGTCGCATCTTTTGAGCTTAGCTTGCTTGCTGTGGTTCTGCAGAAGCCTTTTTCATATTTTCAAAGGTTGGAGCAGCGGAACACGCTGGTATTATTTTGAAAGGATCAGCGAGCATGCAATGAGTTTGGTTTGTTTCTTATCACTCACTGCCTCAGACATGGTGGTCTCTAATTTTAGCGGGGTGGTAGCAGTGTGGTCGGATCGGCGGCAGGGATCAAAGGACGTTTTCATTGAACATAGAATTTCCTTCCAAAAGGGGCGCATAACGGCTGTAGTTGATCTCGTTAATTTATGGTTGGACTGTTCAACCTTGATCTCTATACTCTCGTTGAAGACACAAGCCTACGTTTCCCCTGAAACTTGAAAGCCCCGAGCACGAAAGTGACAAAGTTCTGCTCTGATTCACGCAGCTTGCTGTCGAACAAGACCATCCAGACAGATGTTAAAGCATAGCCTCTCGATGATTGAACTCCTGAATAATCGCCAGCGACTTATTGCTAATGACATTCGTGTGAAGGTTTCGCTAAGGCTTGGCTGTTCTCTGAAGTGCGCTGGGTTGATGTGGCGATTGCGTAGCCATGTCTTGCGGGCATCTGGGCGTGGAGTTGAAGGCTGACAAGACGGCGGATGTAGCACAAGCGAGTGTTAGGCGAGAAGGTGTTGGTTGTCAAAAAGCTTCCAAGTGAATGAAAAGTTCGACCCAGTTGATACATATGGCGGACATGTCTCTCCTTCTTTCTGCTCACTATAGCACCGACGAGCATTGCCCACGACGACCTAATACTGCCTGCATTCCTAGCAAGCGTCCCAAGGCCAAGGCCGTTTTCCGTACGAGGTAAGCCTTCTCTTTCCGGGCCCGATATACTGCTGTTCTGGAGAATTACAATTTCACCTGGGATTGAATTATGCCAATTCCTGGCAGGTCTTGAGCTTTGAATCGCTGGGCACTGGTCAGTGATCAATATCCGTCGTGAAGTGAACAAGTGGAGTTGCATGTAGAAGCTAATCCGCTTGGTAGGCATCTCACGGACCACCATGATGAAGCGTTCCAAGTCCAAGTCTGGCATCGGCCTTCCCTCAACTCGAACTGCCTCTCGCCAACATACCGCCCACCATACAACACCCTCTTCTATCCAAACCGCCACTCCTTCAGCGACGATGAGTAAAGTCGTGCGATCTGTTAAAAATGTGACCAAGGGCTACACCACCCCTCAGGTCAAGGTGCGCAATGGTAACTTCCTCGCGCCCAGCCGGTGAAGGCATCACTAACTTGACGACAGCGACCAGCAACGACCCATGGGGTCCGGTGGGATCCGACATGGCAGAGATTGCCCAGATGACCTTCGCAGAGTTAGTATAACTGCTGTATGGTAAGGGACAAGAATGGACCACTGACGATGCCTAGCACGAGCACTTTCTACGAGATCATGGACATTCTGGACAAGCGACTGAACGACAAGGGGAAAAACTGGCGCCATGTTTTGAAATCATTGAAGGTCCTTGATTATTGCCTGCACGAAGGTTCCGAACTTGTCGTTACCTGGGCGAGGAAAAACATTTATATTATCAAGACACTGAGGGAATTCCAACACATTGACGAGGACGGCAGAGACGTCGGTCAGAATAGTACGTCTGCGCGCATCAATTCCGAGCTTCATAGAGCTGACTTCATGCCCCAGTCCGCGTGTCTGCAAAGGAACTTACAGCGCTCATTTTGGACGAGGAGAGACTGCGCGGCGAACGGCAAGATCGTAGGTCATGGAAATCAAGAGTTACTGGCATTGAAGAGTTTGCCCCTCAGGGCCATGAGGGAGCTGGAGCAAGGCCTCCACGCAGACAAAATCGACACACCGAGGAGGATGACGAGGAGCTGCGCCGAGCGATCGAGGCTAGCAGGGCTGAGGCGGAAGAGGAGGAACGAAAGCGTAGGAGGGCTGCCGGACACAGCGTTGAGGAGGATCAAGATCTTGCAAAGGCACTGAAGCTAAGTAAAGAGGAGGAAGACCTTCGACGACGTGAGCTGGAGGAGGCCAACGCAAATTCGCTGTTCGATGACACACCTGCTCAGCCAGCAGTCCCTCAATCGACAGGCTGGAATCAGGGCTATCAGCAACAACCCACTGTGGATTGGTTTGGCAATGTGATCGACCCACAGCAGCAGCAGAACACTGGATTCGGGATGCAACCACAGATGACTGGGTATCAGAATCCAAACGGGACAGGCTATGGTTTCCAGCAACAACCTCAACAAACTGCTTTCGGCGCTTCTCCATTTGGCCAAACCCAGCAAAACTTCCTGCAACCACAGCAGACGGCTTTCAATACAAACAATCCTTGGGGACAACAAAATGGTCTTGGTGCAATGGGTCAGCAACAACAGCAGCCTATTCAGCAGCAAGACACGGCAATCAACGCGGGTAGCAACAATCCTTGGGCACAGCCTCAGCAAGGTCTTGACGCTATGAAGCCACAGCCCACTGGCTCGAACAATCCTTTCGCACAAGCACAACGCCCACAAAGCACCAATACCAATCGCTTCGGCGGGTCGACACTCAACTCTCTTTCTGAGCAACAGCCCACGACAGCTTTCAACCCCATCACCAGTTTCCAGGCTCCGCAGCAGCCACAAATACAGCAGCCCCTCCAGCAGCAGGCTACTCAACAACAGATCCCACAAGACCCACACAAATCACGTCTCAATGCCTTGCTAGCAAGTGGAGAAGGCCAGGATACGTTTGGAAACGTGGGTGAAATGCGTATTCCGTCTCAGCATACGGCTCCCGGGACCTTTGTGAACTCAGCGGGCTCTGGCGCCAGCAGACTCACGGCAAACGCGACCGGCAATCCATTTTTAAACACGCAATTCACCGGGATGCCTCAGCAGAACCGATTAGTGCCTGCTCAGACAGGTCCAGCTGGGTCGTTCGGATTGTCATATGGAGGTGTCAACAACAATCCTTTTGGTCAGCAGCAGAATGGGCAACAGCAGCAGCACGGCCAGGCGGGAGCGAGCCTCATTGATCTTTAGTGACGGAGCGTGGTGACCTATGAAGATTTCCGAGTGTATATTCCCCTTGCTCTATTATCCTCAACACTCATGCACGCCTGGTTTGGAAGACTTCAAGGCCATCATTTGGCATGGTTGAGACAGCAAACATCATCTTTTCTCATTTTGTTTTTTGGGAAGACGAAAGCAGGCGGACGGCTCCGGCTGGGCACACCCGCCTACCTAGTGGGACTTGTAATTATAGTCTCTGAGACTCAGGTTACCATTGACGACGCCTGCTGCCTTGTCTCTCTATCAGATATCTTGGCCGCGGTGCCGTGAGCTAAGGGCTGAAGGGGTGCACATCTATGCGGCCGCTTTTGGGTTAGTTAGATAGTGAATCAGAGACTGTGCGAAGGACTGATCTGGTCCTTGACTTACACGGCCATCTCAGTGAATAACCAGTAGAACACCCGGACCATGACCGAGCCTGCCACGCCTGCTTCTTCGCAGGGAACTTGAAGTATGTGCAGGGAAACCCCGCACCTGCAGCTGTGAATCCCCAATTGACAACGATGACCTTCCTCAAAATTTCCAGCCTCGACTACATCACCCCTCAGCTTTTCGAAGACGTCACGATACGATATACACGTACTCCCGAGTACGTGTGCTTTTTGGACCACAGTTTTACCACCATTGATTGGAACAGCCAACATGTCTGAAGAAATCATCATCAGGCTTGCTAACATGGCTCATTCGAGACGGCCAGTCCGCGGTACGCACCAAAGAGGCGAGGCTCAGGTAGCAGCGCGTGGGATCACGACGAGCGTGCCTGGCCGCGTGGATGTTGTGGATCTCAAGGCCGATGGCAACCAAACAATGGGAGAAACGGATCCTGCTTCATCAGCGTCTTCCCGCGAAAGGCTCGAGTGCGCGGATTGTCAACAGACACAATGTCATCGCCACATCTTCCCTCTCATGAGCCTGCCCACGGAGATGCGACTGCAAATCTATCGCTTCTGCCTCGCGCGCGACACACCCGTTCAACTTCACATGGCCAAAGCCAAGACCATCAAGCAAGAGGAGGCACCGGAGAAACAACGGGAACAACTGGTGCATTGCACGAGGGGCGCCACACAACGAGCTCGTAGCATGCGAGTGCTGCCGCAGGTCGACCACGTCCGAGACCACAACAGCTACGACACGGACAGCGAGAGTCGAGGCCCAGCAGCACATGACGACGTCCTGGTTCCAAACATCCTGCTCGTCTCGAAGCAAGTCCACAGCGAAGCCCGCCCGGTCCTCTACTCCGAGAACAATTTCGTCCTGCAGCTGGACAGCGCCGTCTACACCCTTACCAAACTCCGTCAACAATCGCGGTCGTTGATCAAACACGTCTCCCTCACGGTCCCGTCGCACCACCACGTCCTCGAGGGCTTCGCCGATCTCGTCAGATTGGGCTTGAGGTACTGCTGGGGCCTGCAGACGTTCACGATATCGCTGCCTACCTTCCTGCCGAGGGACAAGGAGCCCGGAGCGAACGGGACGAACGTGTACGCGAATGCCTTTCATATCCTGAGGTGGTTGCCGCAGAATACGAAGGTGATCCTCGACGGCGGCGCGACGGCCGATGTACGAAAGGTGGTGGAAGAGAACAGGCGCATGGCGAAGGATTTGGACAACGTGAGTTTTAAGAAGTTGAGGCATGTGTATGGGGTTTGATGTGCTGACGCACGTCATAGACTTCGTATCTGAGGCGACAGCATCAAATACCCGAGCGCATTTGATTTGCGGCGGTTTGCGTGGCACATGGAGTGGTCCAGAGGAATTTGCACGTTGGATGTGCAAAGACTCTGTGATGGAACCTGTGCATTGAAAAAGGTGTTTTGGTGGGGATACAGATGTATATCCCTCCTTGGGCAGACCACCACATTTTTGGTGTAGCAATAACAAACAGTTTTGAATCCTTTAAACAAACCATCAAAGACCTGTTCCCTGCTCCCTGCTCCCTGCTCCCTGCTCGACCTTTCTTCGCTTACGATACGACACGATAACTCGCGAAACAAGCATCCTTATCCCGTCTTCCCCGAACCATCCATACCGATACGTGAGGTGCACCTGACAAGAGTCCTCTTCCCCCTCTAGTAGGCAGACAGGTACTATGTTGCCATTCCTTTTCCACTAGCTATCCTCTGAGCTGGTTCTTGCGGGCTTGCTTGTGTTGGATCTTGGTAGGTCCTTGGTTCTCCTCCTCTGGTTCGTGGAGATGTGGGGTTTGGTGGGAGGTTCATGTTGGATCTTTTCTGCTTGCTGTGAGAGGCGAAAAGCGGAAGGGATGAGTTTTCAGTCCTCCGTCGCACGACTGCAAGGTTAGATGTTTAAAATAATGTCCGTTGGGAAATGCGCGGTGGGTGGCTACGGGTGCGATGCTTCAGATTACGTGGAGGTATGCTGATTCTGCATTCCCAGCGAATCACTTATCCTGCTGAGAATTGTCGTCAAAGGTATGCTGTTGTTCCGAATACCGCGATGGCCAACGAGATGTCGCACGGCTATATGCAATCAAACTTTACTTCTGAAACCTGTCTTGTTCATCGATGCTTCCTGCAGTCTTCGGAAAGGATCGGGATTAAAATGCTTCTTCCCTTGTCTGATTCTACCTTGCTCGGCGCCACGATGCTTAGGTATCAACGAGGCTGGCGTGGCTGGATAGGCAAACGAAGGTCGGCGAGCGTTCCGCGCCTGGACTACGAGTTTTTTCACCAGCTAGGAATGGAAGGAGCGTTAGAGCGCAGACGAGGATTGAGTGCAGGTGGCCAGGTAACCCATCATAGCAGTAGAATTCTGTAGTGGTGCAGCAAGCATGTTTGGTTGGGCTGAGAGCCTTGAGAGTCGAGATTTGAGAGACTTGAGACCATCATTGTGAACCTGGCCCTTGTCGGCGCACGGACTGGTTGATGTCATACAGTACCGCTGGGATTGTTCGGCATGAAGATTGCCTGATTGGTCTGAACGGATGCCGGATGATTTGTGATTGTTTGGAATGGGAGTATGGGACACTGGGGAATAGCCAGGGAATGTACTAGTACGCTGGTATTTGTGAGGAAAGATAGAAGGGTGAAGTCGCCGAAAAGCATCAGCTGAGGGCGTCACTTGAGCCTGCGATTGCGATTGCGATTGCGATTGCGATTGCGATTGCGATTGCGATTGCGACTGTGATAAGCTGGCATGGGGATGCAAGGCCGCGGCCTCGCTTTGCCGAGAGAACCAGACACTCACTCTGCCTTTGCCTTTGCCTTTGCCTGTCCACGGCGCAAGGAAAGAATATTCGGCCCATGGGAATAGTGTGTCGACTTTGATCGTGTCTGCCACTCCCGCTGTTTCCGGGTCATGCTTCGTGACTCCTCTTCGTTGTCGATAGAACCTTCTACATGCCGGCTGTGCTGTGTTGAATCAAGTGGCGGGGCTGAGCCGGCCCGTGCTCCATTAGTCAACAGGCTTCCAGAGGTACTTAAAGCCCTTCGCCCACTCTCCTCCCTCCTGCCACCTACAACAACCACAACTCCCGCTCTCCACCACTTTCAAGCACTCAAGGCTTTCAGAACCCTACTACCACCACTGCATCCACCTACCGCACCACAAACACACACTCGCAATCCGCAACCATGCAGATTTTCGTCAAGACTTGTAAGTCGCCACTTGCCACCTCCGCTTCCTCCAAGGCTTTGCTAATCAGACTTTGCAGTAACTGGCAAGACCATCACCCTCGAGGTTGAGTCCAGCGACACCATCGACAACGTCAAGACCAAGATCCAAGACAAGGAGGGCATCCCACCAGACCAACAGCGTTTGATCTTTGCGGGCAAACAGCTGGAGGATGGCCGTACCTTGTCCGACTACAATATCCAGAAGGAGTCTACACTCCACCTTGTCCTCCGTCTCCGTGGTGGTATGCAGATCTTCGTCAAGACGTTGACGGGTAAGACCATCACATTGGAGGTTGAATCCTCAGACACCATCGACAACGTCAAGACCAAAATCCAGGACAAAGAGGGTATTCCACCGGACCAACAGCGACTTATCTTCGCTGGAAAGCAACTCGAGGACGGCCGCACCCTGTCCGACTACAACATCCAGAAGGAATCAACTCTGCACTTGGTCTTACGTCTTCGCGGTGGTATGCAGATTTTCGTGAAGACTCTCACCGGCAAGACCATTACACTCGAAGTCGAATCATCCGATACGATCGACAACGTCAAGACAAAGATTCAGGACAAGGAAGGAATCCCACCAGACCAGCAGCGCCTCATCTTCGCAGGAAAGCAACTGGAAGACGGACGTACGTTGAGCGACTACAACATTCAAAAGGAGTCGACATTGCACTTGGTGCTACGTCTCCGTGGCGGCAACTAGGTGTGAGTGGCGTGACATGGTGATCGGACTCGAGCTTTGCGGTGGCGTTTGAAATGGAATGAGGCATGACTCTGAGATGGCCCGGCGTGGAATCTGGGAGGAAAGCTGCTATTGATAGGCCTAGCATGATATGAATTAAATGCGCTTTTGGCAGCGACTTGAATCGCCAGCCAAACAACTTCCCGCTCCTTCTATTCTTCACCCGTGACTTTGTTGTCGTTCTCCAAGGATCCAATGCATTACCCAACAGGAGTTGTCCAGATGGTCGACGTCTTCCTGATCGACGCTGCAATTAATTCCGGTGAGTGGAGTACGCGCTCGCCTTCCCGCCACAGCCGCTCTTAGCCAGGCCACTAACAATAATGCGAACCATTGCCCTCCTGCAGAATGTG
This sequence comes from Venturia carpophila, assembly GCA_014858625.1. Lineage (NCBI taxonomy): Eukaryota > Fungi > Ascomycota > Dothideomycetes > Venturiales > Venturiaceae > Venturia > Venturia carpophila. Next base: position 605,427 of record JACTAK010000010.1, read on the forward strand.
GATGTATCTCCCACCGGTTCGTGCATAGTATATGGTGATCCACGTTCACCTGACAGCTGTCTCTGCATGAAAAGGTTTGCATCGTCCGTGTGGGGCTCACAGCAATTAATCCGCTGTCTCAAGAGAGAACCTGGGAAAGAGCTTGGAATTTGTGCTGAGGTTTGTGGCGTGATTTGTATTTGGAATCGGGAAAAGGCGTCAGAAATACTATCCAAATGAGAAATAATTACGACAGCATGTCGGGTTCACATCGCTCGAGGGAGAGTGTGAGTAACTCTGCTTCGTCGTCGAGGAAGATGCAGATGGAGTATGCAAAGTATGTTCACTTCCTTCCCTTGCATTTTTTTGGGTTCACTTTCTCATTCTGATCTCCACTCAGTATCATCGTCGTCGTCGACAGGGCGGACTATGAGAACGAGTTTGTCCTAACACGACCTACCACAGTCTAGGCACCTCGGGCCTCAAAATCTCCCGCATCATCCTCGGGGCCATGTCCTACGGCTCTTCCGAATGGCAGCCCTGGGTCCTGAACGAAGAAGACGCCCTCCCCCTGCTGAAACACGCCTACGACCGCGGCATCAACACCTGGGACACGGCGGACGTTTACTCCAACGGTCTCAGCGAATCCATCATCGCCCGCGCCATGGAGAGATACCGCATCCCCCGCGCCAGCCTCGTGCTCATGACCAAGGTTTATTTCGGGGTGGAGGAAGGCGGTGCGCAGCCGGGGATCGGGAGTATGGGCATCAACGATGGCGCGTTGGTCAATCGGGTCGGGTTGAGCAGGAAACATATCTTCGATGCTGTCGAGGCTAGTGTGGGGAGGTTGGGGACGTACATTGATGTGTTGCAGATCCACCGGTTGGACAGGAGTGTGCCGAGGGAGGAGGTGATGAGGGCGCTCAACGATGTTGTTGAGCGGGGTTGGGTCAGGTACCTGGGGGCCAGTTCCGTGAGTTTTACCTTCTCCCCTGTATCTCCCTCCTCTCTCGTCCTTTCGGGATGTAGGTGTCAAGGGGCTTGCTTGGCCGAGAGCTCGATGATTGATGACGATGACGATGTAGATGGCAGCCTGGGAATTCCAAGCCCTCCAAAACGTCGCCGAGAAACACAACTGGCACCGCTTCATCTCCATGCAGAACTACTACAACCTCCTCTACAGAGAGGAGGAAAGGGAAATGATACCCTACTGCAAAGACACGGGCGTGGGAATCATCCCCTGGAGCCCCCTCGCTCGCGGTAAGCCAAAAACAAAAACAAGAACCTCCCTCCTTGCCACACCCCACCCCACCACACCACAAACTAACACCCCCCACCAGGCGTCCTAACCCGCCGCAACCACAAAACCCTCCGCTCCACCACGGACAGATTCCTCTCCTCCCACATCCTCTCCAAACAGACCCCCGCCGACGACATCATCGTCTCCCGCGTCGAAGAGGTCGCCCGCCGCCACGGCGTCAGCATGGCCAATGTCGCCACCGCCTGGTCGCTGACCAAGGGCTGCTGTCCGATCCTGGGTCTGAACAGCAGGGAGAGGATCGATGAGGCGTGTAGGGGTGTCGGGCTTGTGAGGGAGGGGGTGTTGGATGAGGAGGATTGGGCCTTTTTGGAGGAGGGATATGTGTGTAAAGGGGTAACCGGGTATTGAGGTGGGTAATGCGGGGATTTGTCACTTGGTAAGGGAAGGGCGGTGGGGGGGATAATGGGAGTGAGAAGTTTGAAAATTGGAATCACTACTGCAATGCTCGCTCACTATACAGTCTTAAACAACTCGTTAACAAAACAATTTCTAAACATCATCAACCTCATAACAGCATCAATCCAAGACGACAGAGAGAACGCTATCAAATGCATACACACGCTTGCTTGCAATCTCGTGAATAGTAGAACAAACCAACGAACCAGATCCACCCCAACATCATATCCACAGACTTATCGCGCACAGATGAGATCAAACTCCAAACGTTATATATAGGTACAACACAGAGACGATGTAGTGTTCTTTGCCCGGCCCCTGAGCACCGAGTAATTTCAGATGGCTTCCTTGATATTCTCGAGCAAATGGGCTGCCCGATCAGCGAGTGTGGCGGACTCCTCGTCCTCGATTGCAGCGGCCGTCTCTTTGTTACCATGCTTGCCGTCGTCTTTCACGATATTTGTGATTCCCTCCGTCCCCGGCTTTGGCTTACCACCCTCATCGTGGTCAACAGGCTCTTCTTTTTCGCCCTTCTGAGACACAAAGATGTGCTGCAGACCGCTATTGGTGTCCGCCTTGGCCGCCGTGAGGGGTGGGTTGGATCTTTTGATAATCCAGTCGGCATCTTCCTTCCCGAAACCGGCCGCATCTTGATGAATGTCACTTTTGGGTTCGTTGGTCATGGTGGCAGGACTCGATATGGAAGGTGTCTCACTGACGGCACTTTCCTCGAGCCCTCGATGGCTTTTGGCAGCAGGTTCGACCTCCTGACTATGGCTTCCTGTAGAAGGCTCAATGTCAGGCGAAGTGGCAATCATAGTGTCCCAATTTGATGGCCCCTTTTGCGCCTTCCTCCCTTCGTTCTCATCTTTTGGGACGACAGCCAATTGTAGCTGGTGACCGGATTCATCTATGTCAACCTTCTCTTCAAAAAGCCTTTCATCAGGCTCTTCTTCCTGTGATGTTGCGAGTGCATGGGTCTCTTCTGTAGCTGGGACGTCCTCGGTTCCGCTGGAGAATAGTGCTGGGACTATAGCGTGGACGTCAGAAGCAGCACCGTGTTCAATGACCTTTTCACTGCGCTCCGCTCTGGGTTCAGCGTGCACGCCGATTTGTCCGGTGCTTGGCCCATTGGTCTTGCTAAATGGTTCAGTGATCGGAAGAGGCTCGATCGCAAGAACCCTAGACTTTGTAGTAGAAACCTCCCGTGGCTCCTGAAATACCTTGTCGAATACTGATTCTTCGACAGGGGCTGTCGATCGATCCTGGGTGAGCGTTGCGCTGCCTCGATCGGGACCTGGCTTAGGAATTACGGGTGCATTCGTAGGGCTTGAGATGTTTGTCGCCGTGTTCTGATTAGGAACATCCGACTCATCCTTGGATTCTTCAGTGACCTCCTCATCTTCGACAGTTGGAGCGGAGACCCCTTGCTCGACAACCACGGGCTCTGAAGCTTCTGGTGTATCAATTATCCCGACCTGTTGCTGAATGCTTGTAGAGTCGCCGGTCTCCTTATTCGTGGGCTCTAACTCTGAGATTTCGACATGCTGTGTCTCTGGTACCAGCGTTCCTAAGTTCATGTCGTTTGGCTCGTAGAATTCTTTCCCAGATATGGCGATTGACCCGGCAGCCACTTGGAAAGGGTTGTCAGACTTGACAATCCCAGCCCTGGCAGCGGATTCCAGCTCATACTGTTTGGTCTTGGCATCCTCGCAGTTGGCTGTAACTGGCTCGGTGGTCTGAAGAGCAATAGTTTCCGGCTGATTCTGCGAAGAAACATCAGCAAATCGTAACCATCTTATATACCACGGCGACAGAATTCTAAAAGCGTGGTGCAGGGTAGAAAATTTTGTCATCGAACGTACCCTTAGTAAAGCATTTGCAGGCTCGGCGGAAAAGACATCATCACTATTTTCGCTACTTAAAAGCCAAGGTGAACCAAGTCCAACGCTCAGTTCATGCTTCTCTTCAGCTGGAGAAGACTTTGCAATCTCGATATCCTCCCACCGCACAGATTTGCGCTTGGATCTGGTAGAGCTCACTGGACTAAGTGGTGTCTGCGATTCGGAAGGATCAAATATGGCGGTGTGCGCCATAAGGTCGTCTAACGTGACTGGCTCCAAGTCTGATGGAAGAGAATGGTGAACGGCTGTTATTTGAGGACCTGTTGTGTTTGTGTTAGCACGACTTGTGGACTTTCATTTCATAGGGCGAGAAGTGAATGGGAAATGCGGCCTACTTTCTTCGTCAAACAGCTCTTTCGAAGCGTCAGTGCCCTCCTCACGACCCATCTCCTGTGTAGTCTCGCTAACAGGGTCATCATCTGGAACCACAAGCAAATCTTCCACAGCAGTCTCGGGGACAACGGCCTCTGCTTCTTCGGTCAACATGTCCTTGGTCGCAGGCAACTCCCTTTCAGTTCCGTCATGCTTTTTGTTGACAATGACGCTCGCAATCGAGTCAGTTTCTTGTCCGTGGATAGTAGGACGATCTGCGTTTTCTATATCGGCCTTGCCTTCATCCTCTGGAGCCTCGGCCTCATTCGGAGGCTGGGATTCAGCATATGTCCTGTGGTTGTCTTCGACATCTTCAACAACAATTGCGCCATAGGCAGCATGACTGAGTCCTGACTGTGTGGAAGTTGGTGATTCGAGCGCATTTGTCTTTTCGAGGTCAATGTCCTCAAGGACATGCGATTCTGAGACAAAATTGCGTGCCGAAACTTCGTCCTCTCTGTGCGACTCAATAGTTTGTGCTTCCTCGAGCGATGCAGTGGAAAGCTTCCTTTCTGCTTTGGGCAGTGGTTTTTGAATAGGCTTGACGAGATCTTCCGAATCGTCTTTTGGTGAGGTCCACCAGGCTTCAGAGCTCTTGGTGACTGTTGCTTCATCGATGTCTACAGTATCAGAATACTCCTCGATGAGTGATTCACCTTTATCATCACCATCGCTGATAATCGTTGAGAGACCAAGTGCTCCTACACCGGCTAGACCCATGGCATCTACAGCGATGGCACTTCCCGACAAATGAGACCCAGTCACGGCATCTGAATCGCCATGCTGTTGACGCTGGATATCTGGGACGAGACTGGACGACGATTCCCCAGTAAGCGCTGCAGTCGGTATCGCCGTGTCTGTTTCCTGGCTGTCGACAAGACTAGGAGGCTCGGCTACGCCCTCCATGCTGGACTTGACGTTTTTCGTTGCTTCGGCTCTTCCACAGGCCAACACTTGCTCGTCATCCAAATCCACGACGCTCTTTTGCTGCGGTTGTCCAAGTTCCGAATCATCCTCATCAGCAAGGAGAATTTCTTGAGACTGTGTAAGATCGTGAGGGCTGTCTACAGCAGCCACATCCTCTGTCCTTCCAATTGCAAATGAGGCAGGGCCGGTGGCAATCAATGGCTCCTCGCTTTCCGGCACAGACAGACTAGGTCTCGGTTAGTTCAAGACCAGCAAAAGATTGTGTCACGCATCAAAGGGCAAATATTCCTGGGACATGGGTTTCTAACTCGCTAAAGGCTGTCGACGATCTATACACAATTATGAGATGACCTACTTTTCTTCTAGAGCTGATTCCGGAATAGTCGCGGGCTTGGCGACTTCGATCGTAGCTGCTGGCAATGACACCTCCTTATCCTCAGCGCCATGTTCGGCAGGTTGTGCCTCCTCCTTCGCTGCTGGGACCATTTTCTTCTCTTCAACATCCTCTGATTTTTCATCAACAACCTCTGGCTTCTTCTCACCCACAATCTTTGGGGCTTCAGCTTCATCAGCATCAGCATCAGCATCAAGAGCCTTCTCGAGGCTAACAGCTCCAGCACCGCCGAAAGCTACAGCAGCGGCGCCACTGAGCGGAGACTTCTCGGACTCGGAATCCTGCTTGGAAAGCGCCTTTCCATCCTTCTTGCTTTCAACAGCCTTGAGCTTCTCCTCAAGGTCCTGAACAGCCAATTTCATAGCCCGCTCCGAATCCAATGACGCTTTCAGCTCCTGTCGCAAAAGGATGTTATGCTCTTGAAGCTGATTCATATCGCTGACTTTTTCGGTCAAAGTAGCCAAGTTGGCTTCGTGATCTTCTTTGGAGGATCGAAGAGCCTGTTCGGCAGCAAGTAGGCGCTCTTCCGCGTCTTTGGCTTTGCTGCTGAGTTCCTTGTGACTCTGTGTCGCAGCTGCTAAGGTGTTCTCAGCAAGAGCAAGCTTCTCTGAAATTAAGTCTTTGTCTGCCTTGTGCGTCTCGATATCCTTCTCCAGATCAGCAAGGCGAGTGTAAGCAGCATCAAGCTCGTTTTTGACGCTCTCTTGGTCGTCAACTGCTTTGTTGAGCTCAGCCAGTCGCAGTCGATGAGTCTCAAGCTCATTCTTGACAGCAGCATGGTCCTCAACAGCCTTTGAGAGTGTAGCGACCTTCTCTTTGTGAGTCTGAAGGTCGGCCTTAATAGCAGCGTGCTCTTCGAGCTCTCTGGAGAGGCTTGCGACCTTCTCTTGATGAGACTCAAGATCGGCTTTGACAACATTATGCTCTTCGAGTGCCTTTGAGAGGGTGGACACCTGCTGTTGATGGGCTTCGAGGTCTGCCTTGACTGTAAGATGTTCTTCAGCAGCCTTACGCAATGCAGCGACCTGCTCACGGTGGGACTCGAGGTCCTTTGACAAGCTTCCGTGCTCTTCGACAGTCTTGGACAATGTAGCAACTTGTTCACGGTGGGACTCGAGCTCTGTTGTCACGAGAACATGTTAGTCGTATTTCGTTTTGGATGTTGAGTAAGTGCAGCACAAGACCTGGAGGGACGTTACACAACATCGACATCGACAAAAGAATTATCAATATCGGTAGAGAGTAAACATTAGGGTCTTGAGATAGTAGTGGATTGAGTGGGCTTGTTGCCTCACCTGCTTTGATCACATCGTGCTCCTCGGCGGCCTTCGACAGAGCGGCAACCTGCTTTTTATGTAGTTCCAATTCGGCCTCGAGTGGAGCATGGGCATCCACAGCCTTTGTGAGATCTGCAACGCGATCCTGTGCGGACTTCAGATCAGCCTTTACCGCTGCATGGTCTTCAATCTCCCGGTTGAGTTCGTCAATACGAGCTTCATGCGCATCAACCTTTTGTTTTGCTTCGGCTAGTTGAGAACGTGTATTAGTATACTCAGATTGCACGACGGCATGGTTGTCGGCATCTTTCATCAATTCAGCAATGCGGGCATTCGCAGTCTCCAACTGTGATTGGTAATCGGCAGATGTGGCTTCAATATCTGCTACCTTAGCAAGAGCAACTTCATGTTCTGACTTGAGGTTGTAGAGTTGTTCGAGCTCGGCTTGAAGGTCGGCCTTGCTCTTGACGTGGGCATCAATGTCAGCTTGGAGAGCGCGTACTTGATCATCGGATCCGCTCTTAAGCTCGGAAATTTTTGCCTGTGTTGCTTCCAGCTCAGCTTGAACAACGGGAAGCTGCTCAAGTTGCTTTTCGAGACTAGTTTGAGTGGTGGCATGATCGTCCAACTGCTTCTGCAATACTGATGAGGAGTTGACATGCTGGTCTAATTCTTTCTGCAATAAAGATTTCGAGGCAACATGATCGTCCAACTCTGCTTGCAAGATTGATTTGGCGTTAGCATGATCATCCAATGCTTTTTGCAATTCGACATTCGCTGCGATGCGGCTGTTTAATTCTGTCTCAAGCGCCGCCTTGGAGTGAAGATGATCATCCAATTCTCTCTGAAACTCGGCTTTCGATGCAAGGTGATTGTCAGCTTCACTCTGGAGAGAACGTAACTGCTCGTCGAGTTCTGCTCGAGACGCAGTATGACTTTCGATTTCTTGCTTCAATTTCTCAATTTCTGCGTTGGACTTCTCAACATCCTCCTTTGTGGAAGTGTGCAGCTCAGCAGCCGCAAGGAGTTCAGCAATGCGTGCGTTTGCAGATTCATTTGAAGCCTTCGTGTCTTCGAGTTCCTTCTGCAAACTGGAGAGTTGTTCCTGGAGAGCAGCTACTTCCGTTTTCGCTGATTCCGTAATGGACTTGTGCTGATCAATCTCGCTTCGGGCAGTGTCCAGGGCAGAGCTGATTTCCTGATGTTCCTTTAACTTGGCCTTGTAGTCAGCAGACATCTTGTCAAAATCAGCCTTTGCAGCATCACGTTCGAGAGCAACATCGCTGACACCTCTTTTCGCAGTCTCCAAATCACCATTTGCAGCTTCTAGAGCAGTCTTGGCGTCCTGGTATTCTTTGGAGATTGCGCCGACTTGTGTTTCGAGGTATGTGATTTTTTCTCTGGCAGTTTCGAGGTCTTGATTGGCTTGGGAAAGCGTGGTCTCGTGTCCAGCCATAAGAGCATCTCTCTCTGCGTCTTTGTCGGATAGGCTGGTCTCGTGGAGCGACACAAGTTGGGACGTCTCGGATAATTTGGCCTTTGTCTCACGGAGGGTGCTTGCAGTTTCCAAATGTGAGGCTTGTGTTTCCGATAGTGTTCGTTTGACGGTCTCAAGGAAGGTCAAGGTCTCGGAATGGGCAGCCTTTACTCCTTCCAGCTCAGATCTTGTCCTCTGGACGTCGTTCTCGAGCTCTTGTCTCGATTGATTTGCAGCATCAAGGGATCGTGAGCTTTCTTGTTGCAGCTGCGCGTGCTGACTCGCTTGCTCTTCAACAGTAGCCTGAGCGGCCTCAAGTTCTCTCGCCAATCTCTCGACAGCAGCCTGCGCAGCCTGTAGTTCCTTGGTCAATCTCAGAACTTCGGCGATAGAGGATGGATTTCCTTGGACAGACTCTTTCTTTGGCTGTTTCCCGCTATCTTCAACCAAGACAAAGTCCGCAAGCATTTCTCGGCTCGATTCCTGAATATTGGCTAGACGATTGACTGGTTCGCTAGCGGATGACTCAAAGTGCGTACCTTTGAGATCAAGGCCACGGGAACTGGACTCAGACGAGTTATCATCTGAATTGAGGTTCTATTCGTATAAGCGTTGGTTATTGACATGGTGAAAAGCCGTCATAGTGAACTCATCAAATCGTTGCCCTCGAATACCAAGGTGTACATCACTTTCAACTTGATAACGATGGGACCGGACACCTGATAGATATTGCCAGGGCATTCCAACACCGACATCGTGTAGATACAGTGTAGCATAGAAACTGGTGTTGGAAACCAGTTATGCCAAAAGTATGGATTGAAGAACCACGCGTGGAGATGTGAACGTTTGCCTGGAATCATTCAGACTTACCTTGGCCTTAGATTCCCATTTCGCTAGCACTTTGTCCTGCAACATGATGGTGTTGCTTGCCTCTTCCAATTGTTTCTCATATCTGCGGACCATTTTCCGAAGCCGATCCGCTTCCTCCGTAGGCTGTTCGGCCACTGGGGGCTTGCTTGGTGGCTTTCCTCCGAAAATCTTGTAATACGCATTCAAGACATTCTTCACACTAGAAGATCTCTTTGGAGCACCGGGACGTGCTTCCACTGAATTCTGTTTAGAGTGCCGCCGTTTCGAGCCTGATTCCTTATTCGGCGATGATGGTGCTCCCGAAATGGTCAGCCTTTTAGACCGTTGTCCAGTCATAGAAGTTCGACGCCTCTCCACATCAGAAGGCAGTGCCTCTGCTACCATGGAAGACCTTTTCATCCTGTCCCTCGCAGCCGCAAGCTGCTCCTCGAGCGTGGGAGTTGGTGTAGACGATGACTCCGATTCTTCGCTGTTCTCGTTGCTTTTGTCAGTCCCGTTGGTCACGTTGGTCTCGCTCGTTCGTGTCGTTTCTGTCTGGTCGATGGCGTATTCGAGGTCGTTTGGATCGGTCGTTGGTAAAGGTTCCGCTGCGTGTGCAGCTTGGGCGTCAACCACGCTGGGTTCTACCTGAGGGGTAGAGCTCTTCGAGCTGAACCACTGCCAGGGAAGCATGTCAGAAAGACGTCTCTAGCAAAGATGATGGGGAGAAGGCTGGAGGAAGGACCTCGAAGAAAAGACTTACATGTGGATACTATTCGGTGAATGGAGAACGCTAGCCGTGTTGACACCAAATTAGGAAAGAAGCAATTACCACAGATATCAACAAATTCCAGTTGGAATGCAATTTTCTTTGGGCGTACGGTGAGTACAGTCATGAAAAGTGACACGATCGAGCTCGAGCTCGAGTTTGAAGAAAGTGAAGCATGAGCGCAAGCACAGCGAATCAGAATTGGCCACGGCACTGGATGGACAACAAAGCAGACGGCGCGAAAACAGCCTGGAGCAATGGATCGAGCACTGGAAACCAGAGGTGCAGACCGAAGTTCGATTCCGCGCACGAGGTGTATGTCCTAAGAATGCGTCCACTGAGCTGGCTGTCTAAAGCCAGAGACCCTGCTGGAGTGACATGGTGACATGGATACTATGTGAAACCGAGGACTAGGATACCGAGATGGTATTATGCACAACGAAACTGACAGCTCAATCATGCCGTAGAGGAGTGTCGTAATTGTTGAAGGGATCTTCGCCGAGGAGGATTGAGCGCTGATCCGCTGGAGCCAGGAAAAAGAAGGAGATGAGATGCACAATAGGAATGCCGCCGCTCAAGACAGAGGGATTCTTTCGCCGCGGGCTTTTGAGCTTCGGTGCCTCATCCATCGCTGGTGGCGACACACCCGGACGCAACGTGTTACACGTGCAAGGAGCCTCACATAGCGACGGCCATCGGGTGCGCTTCGATTCCCGTTGGAGTAGCAGAAGCTCGGGAGTCGGTAAAATTTATTGGGGGGGATGTGTTGGCCCGTTGTCGCAATTTCCGAAGCGCAGGAAGGTCACGATTGAGCTTGGACAGCCTGAGGCTCTCTGCATTGTCACGTGCACCAAGACTCGGAGCGGTGGCACCGTAACGATGGGTACGAGTATTGTTGATAGGTGCATGCTTAGTCGTGCAAAGTGTTCTGTCAAAAGGGCGAGGCTCGTGTTGAACGACTTCAGGTCTGAGCATGGGAACTTCAGGCCTGAGCATGGGAACTTGGAAGCCTGAGGACTGAGGCTGACATGCGCATTCCACAACACGCCAGGAGTGACTGTGGTTTTTGGCGTGCAGCGCAAAGCCACACGCGAGCGTTCAAGAATGTCCGTCATCCACGGCCTGTCTAGACCAAAGACCTTGTGGCATGGACCTTGAGCCTTTGGCGCTGGTGCTGTAGCAAAAAGGAATTGCTTGGAAAGGATCGACGCACTTCGACGTCTCGGCCGCAGAAAGACTCGGCATACCACCGTGTGTCCATATTCCATAACATTGATGGCGACGATCAAATCGCGCACGACATTTTCGCGATGCAGACCATCTTCACAGCAAGTGCAGACCCAAGTGCTCAGAGTTGGTGGAACATGAACATTGCTCGGACGATGGCGCAAATGCGACTGTCGAATTCAGAACTATCGTGAAATGGGCTCTCTCTCGGTTCATGTCTTCAGGACCCGAGCACTTGACAGTCGCGACTCGCGATTGAAGCTTGGTGAGATTCAGGAGTCTGAAAAGACCGAGCTCGATGACCGGCGGAGCTTTCTGTGAGAAACCGCCCAAGTTACACTTTCGGTGGATTTGGGAAAAGGAACTTACTTGAAGAAGCTGCTCCAGTCTGTGGTGAAGGGCACAACCTCGGAGATTCGACCACGGAACCAAGCGTCTTCACGTCTTTCAAGTTTCGACCACTGCAGGAACAGCGACGACTTCATTGCTGGATGCCTGCATGCGAACCCAGCATGCTTACGCTGACAATCCATGACTACCACTTCCACACTGTCCATCACTCTATTCCCATTCGTCCTCCGCCTGGCCGCGTCCCGGGCCTCTTCTCAGTGATGCTTTGTACGCATTACGGAACACACACTGAGCCGCATCTTCCGGTCTAGATGTAGATCTTCCGTAGACTCTCTGAGTTCCCTTGTCGCGAACCACCAAGATGACATGGCGTCGATTTCAAATTCCTCTATACACCTCTGCTATGAAGTCATCATGAGTTGGTTCCTGCGCACCCGAGCCGCCGCGTCAGTGTAGCTTTGAAGCTATCGGCCAAGCGTGCCAGACGGTGCCTTTGCAGCTTCAACTCCGCAACCATTTTTGGGAAAATGGATGCGGAGACGTTGAGCGGCGCTGACTGACAATGATACGATCCATGCGAATACCCGCATCATGTACCGGGTCATCTACAAGAATGCAGTGGTTGGAGACGGGTAATGGAGTATTCGCATTCTTTACCCCCCCTTCTCCATTTCCTATTTCTACCTCTTCCCTCCCTCTGACTCCGCCTCTCATCCTCCTACATCTCTAGAAAAAAATGAAGATATCCATTTCTGCCATTGCGCTGACGGCGCTTGCGACACTGGGTGAGGCCAGGCATTGTCAAAACTTGACCATCCCCCTCCAACTATCTGCACGCCAGGGCAAGTTCAACATTCAAGCACCAAGCGATAACATCGCTGCAACGAATTTCATCCTGAACCTGTCGCGACAAGGCCACAACTACAGCAATGAAGCCTTGACTGGGGTGGGTAGTCTTCCAAGACGTTCGCGGACATGCGTTCTGATCATTTCTTTCTAGTACCAAACCATTTCCGGCAACTACAACATCGCAGCTACCATGTGCCATCCAGACAAGGGACCCAGCTCGACTCTCCAGATCTTGACCCATGGAATCGGCTTCGACCGGAGCTATTGGGATCTCTCATACAACAACTACAACTATTCATACGTCAGCCAGGCCACGGACAAGTATGGTTACTCGACATTCTTCTTCGATCGACTTGGCATCGGAATGTCCTCCCGCGGCGAAGCTGTCAACGAGATCCAAGTCAACATCGAGATTGCTGCTCTCCAAGCCTTGACCACCATGCTGCGAAACGGCACGCTGCCAGGATGCAGCTACAAACCCAAGAAGACAGTTCACGTTGGTCACTCATTCGGTTCTATAGAGACTTACTCTTTGGCCGTTCTCGCCCCACAGCTCTCAGACGGCCTCATTTTGACTGGATTTTCGCAAAACTCAACCTTTCCACCATACTTTCAATTGGGCGGCAATTTCATCGCAGCAAAGAACGTTGCGGCACTCTCTAGCTATCCAGTTGGCTACCTGGCCGCGGGTGATGCCAGTGGTGTGCAGACAAACTTCTTTGCTCCCAATGACTTCGACCCAGCCGTCCTCGCCCTCGCTACTGCAACTGGTCAGCCGGTCACTCCTGGAGAGCTGGTCACATTGGGTGGTCTCACGGGTGTCAAAAACCCATTTACTGGGCCGGTCCTCATCATCACTGGTGGTATGTGAAATCGCTGTTTCCCATTGGACCATGAGTACTGACCTTTCGTTACCAGAACGCGATATTCCTTTTTGCGGCGGAGATTGTATCATCACAGGCAACCCAGCTCTGCCAAACCTTCTCGCCCAGAGCAAACCATACTTCCCCAGCGCAAAGAACTTTACTGGATTCGTTGTCCCAGGCGCTGGTCATGGTCTTAACTTGCAATACTCGCATAGTCTTGTCTACAGCACTATGCTAAGTTATCTGCAGGCCCAGGGTTTGTCTGCTTAGAGGACGATCGATGGCGATGTTTGCATGTATATCTTGATTCAAGTGTGCAGGTGCACATGTGTACATAAAGATTACAACGATAATGTTAATTTGTTTGAATATGAACTCTGAGCAGTCATGACGATTGTCCAGGTCACTTTTCCAGTACCTACTCGGTGTTTCTCTTCCATTCGCTTTTCGGTGTACTCAAGTGCATTACCTTGAGACCATCAATCAGTTCAGCCCGCTTCTTCCGACAAAACTGCCTATTCGAAGACGCGTCAGCCATTGTAATGAGACCTGCCCCCTCACACTTGCCAACTGTTCTCTACATCATATCATCATATCATCCATGAGCAGTGACATGATTTGACACTACGAAGGATCTCAGCAGTCAACGCAATGGCCGTTGACGACACGCGACCTCCAGAAAATATCAACCCGCCATCATCCCCCCGTCTCATTCGCCCACTCTGCGCCTTGCACAAACGGGCGATATGAAGGTCCGGCAATTGGTGGTTTTCTCCGATTCACATGATTTCGTCCTTGCGGATGACTACGCCGTCGATCTAGGAAGGACGACGAGTAGTGGAATGTTGATTCAATCTGTAATTTCTATTGCAAACTTGCTCTTGCGGCAAATTTCTTTTTTCTTTTTCAGGGCGTTGATCAGGCTTTCCCCCACTCTTGTTCTCCCCTGATCAGGGCATTCTAAGGCTAGACTGTATGGTATTCGAGGGTCCACACATTCCTCGATATTCTTCTCAAAGAGCTACATCCCATTTGTACAGTAGAGACTCATCGAAAGCGCTAAAGCCTGCGACCAATAACCCTGGCGATGTGACGAATGGCTTTGCACGAATATCAGGCGGGTCGCAAATCATCATTTTCCAGCCTACCATCATCTTCCGATCAATCATGCTTTCTCCCCTTTTACTTTCTCTTTTATCGACGATTGCGAAGAGCCGGGCCTTGCGATAGAATCTTCAGGCCCTCGCTTGCTCGGGCTAGCTCCGCATGACCTCGACTGGTGTGAGAGGTCTAGTGAAGTGAAGGTCAGGTTATACCGTGTGGCCCGGCCAATGTCACGATCCAAAGCGCCATCATAGCACGTAGCCTATCCTAAGGGGAAAACGCACAAGACGAGACCGGAATCAAAGGCTCGTTTCGTGTACGTGGCAGCAGAGCAGCAGGTTGGCTCCACGACTACACCAAAGAACAAGAGGATGCACGAATGCGAAGGATCATCCTCGTGGGAGGTATCGCAGGATGGATCCAGAAGGGAAAAGATTCGGTGTACACAGATCTCGTGGACGAATATGATGCGACGCATTGGACCAAGGGCAAGGTGTAATCGATCAATTGCGGTCAGCTTAGCAGGCGCGAGAATAGTTGTCTCCGGTCTCGGTCTTGTAAGAACTACTTAGGTATTAGAGGGAGGCTTAGATCGATTGTACAAGTCCCAGGGCTGTCTTCATTATCGGAATATGTGACTGGATACTCAACGAATATGCAGTGAAACTGTAATTCGGGCTCAGTCGGTAAGCGATAAGCTTTCGGAAGTCCATTACCGGTAACACGTCGTTGTCGTGGTCGTGGTGATACAAATCTTGATGGTGTTGTCTCTTGCTTTCCGGCTCCACGGCCAGCATGATTTTAGCGTCTTACCGCGGGGATGGGGGGATATCGCCCAGACCTTTACGCACGCCTCTCTGCGAACCAAGCGTCATTATCGATCGACGAGTCCTCAGCCCGTGTCAGGTCTCCCAAAACTGACAAAGTTACTCCTCCCAGAAGTGAGCTTTGTACCTTACGTACTTGAGTCTCGCTATGTCGAAGAAAGCTGGCAGGGTATGCTACTCTTCTCGCATGTCCAAGGCAGTAAACTAATCATTGGCACAGAACAAAAGTGTCCCCTCAGCCGAGCAAGTCCGAGATAATCAGCGGAGATCGCGCGCACGCCATAAGGAGTTCGTCGATGATTTGAAGAGGAGGATCCAAGAATATGAGCGCAATGGCGTCGAGGTCACCAAGGAGATTCAACAGACGGCGCGGCGGGTACATGAGGACAACTTGAAGCTCCGGCAAATGCTTGCACAGAAGGGTGTTTCCGATGCAGAGATAAACAACTTTCTGTCTGGATCCGACCCCCCAAGCAATCCTCTGCCTCCACCAAAATCAGTTGCCTCACCTATCCAGGCCCCAACTCCTCCTGTGGATATACATTTTATGTCTCGGACACTGCCTCCTCCTATGCATAGACACCCGGAGCCCGAACTCAAACTCCCACCTATGAGGACATTGGAAGATAATGCACAATTGGACCGTCTTCATGTAGATCCAGCACTAGCAGGGCCGAGCATACTCTTCAACGATGTTAGAAGAGCTGAAAGCATCTCTGAAATGGAGTGCAACTCACAAGAATCGGAACCCCACAAACGTCCGATATCACGATGTCCACCATCTGAAGCATCGTCTTGCCGCCCGACATTGACACAAAAGAGCGAGAGTGTACGGTCACCACTCGAGACTTCCTGCGAGGACGCAGCTAGCATCATCGCCAGTATGCGCGGACACACCGACAGGGAGCAAGTTCGGGAAGAATTGGGTTGTGGCGCAAAGAGGGATTGCGCTGTCAAAAACACGACATTGTTTCAGCTCATGGACCAGTCTTCATGAAATCCATCAAAATCTGCGCTCTCAAGATGGCGAGAAAGCAAAACGTTGCTCTCAAGGCCACCCGACTTGGTCAGACCGTCAGACCAGCAGCGCAAAACAGGTATCAATGCCCATTGCACGCGATGCAACAAGGCTTTCTTCACCAGGGCACAGGCCACGTCTCGACCGCACAAGTACACGGCGAGCCCAATGATTGGGTTAGGAGGATTTAGTGAATGCTTGGCATGTGCCCAAGTTGAAGGTGGAACTACGGAGGTACTGTGTACGGTGTCAGCGCTATAGTGCTGACAATTGGTGTGGGCCATCACGGTTTGCAGTGTCAAGATAGAGGCTAAATGGCTAGCTACCTCCGGCCTTAGTGCCAAGATCTGCGAGACAGGAACACGATTCTTGGAGTAATCACCTATAGAAGTAAAAGTTTTTCCTGACTATGTAAATTATACTACAAGCGCTTCGTATGTCTAATGTTTTTATGTTGGGTTCGTTGGTCGAGGACCACCTTTTCCGAAAACTTCGTGCAGTCATTACGAAACATCCCATCGCGTCAATGTTGGCTATCTTCTTAGCTGGAATCTTGACGATCACCTCTGTGTGTACAACCATCTTCTTGTCTTCTGAACATCTGCGCCTGAGGACTGAAGACACAGGCGTGAACGCCGGTCCAGCGAGGGCTGCCAATCGATACCTGGAGTTTTGTCACTGTCAACCTCCAATCAAAAATGCCACTATGGCCGTCTTCGCAACAGTCAGTCTCCTGGATCTACATCGTCGATGTAACTGATTCCTGTTGTGATTATGACGGTCATATGTCTGTGTCCGTATCTCTCTGGACTGTCCAACTACCTCAGACAGTTGAGATTTACTGTCTCAATGTCCTTCTCTCTGAGACATGCTGGGAGTAGTTATTGACATAGGGGGGCTTGGGACCTTTGACGATGGCAGAAGGAATCGAATACACGTGTAGGTTGAAATATAAGGTCTTCCCTATGATGAGAAATGTGTGTATGTAATCCATATCTGATACACGCCTGTTTTCCGTCGTGCACTCTGATATGATTGGCCAGGGACCCAGAACATGGCCGTGGCTATTGGGGATGTTGGCTTCTGAATGATTCAGAGAAGTCGAAGATGCGTACTGAGAGTTAGCATGTCGTTCCTGTTAAATACGAAAGTAAAGAGCCCACCACGAACCACACCGGGAACGCAACCTCATGCAAACTTCGCGCAATTGGAATCGTCATCACATGCACTCATCCTTCCGTCACGCCATAATGGCGAAATTGCGGGCACACAGCAGACTTCAGCCGCAATTCCTGAACCCAACTGATGGGATTGTGGAAAGCGAAAATCTGGATCAGGCCATGTCCCCCGCGGGAGGGGGAAGAAATTTCAAACTTGGCCCTTCCGTCGACTGGAAAATAGGTACAATGGCACAAGCTACCGCAGAAAGGACGGCATGCTTCTTTGCGGGGCCCGGGAGGCAAGGGACTAGACGTCAGGGCTTGCACCGTGTGGGAGTGACTTGAAAAGTTTTGCGGTGGGTTTTGTGGGGATGTCTGATCTGAAAAAAAATCTCAGATGGTGAGGGGAATTTAGATTGGAGCTTGATTGTTTACGGTATTGAATGTGAGGAGGGTTAGAGGGGTTTGGATCGTGGGGAGAGATGGGATTGCGACTGAGGCGGGACGAAGTAGAGAATTGAACTCGCCTGACAACAGGAACAGAAGGGAACTGAAGTTCTGTTCTCAAGTCGAGCACAAAGAGGTTGGGATGTTGCATTGCTCTTCGTTTGTCAAGATGCTGAGCGGCGACCGGATTAGGTATAGCTAAAATACGTTACGCTGACTATTGCGAGAGTCTAAGTGGAGATGCAAGCAATCCACTCTTTAAGTGATCCAGGTCAAAATCTTCGGCCTTCAGTCACATCCCAACCACTCTATCCTCTCCTGCACCAGCACGAGAACTCATTAACACCTCTTCCTCGCCCACAGAAGGGTATATCCACTCCACACGTCCATATGCGTGTTGCTCCCAGCGTCTTCACTTCTCAGGTACGTCTACATCTGTGACTTCATCCTGTGAACAATGGCCTTATCGCCCACCGCTTCAACCATGAATTTTCACCCAGCAATTGCCGCTAAACATTGCTCGACGTCTCAATCTTTGCGTCGCACTCCCTCGGAATTATTCCTACAAGGTTCACATCAAGTGCACTTTGCTAATTGACTTCTTCTTAGGATTATCTTTCTGGTACACTCAATCCATCTCGCCCATCTCTCCGCTCCCATATCTGACCGCCAAACTAGACCACATCTGGAAAGCCTCTGTAAACTGAACAAAAGCTTCAATAGAACTACACGCACAATATGTTCAAGACACTCTTCACCAAAACCAATGGCCTCGGCCAGACCGGCAGGATTGCAGCACAACGCCGTTCCTTGGCCACCGTACAAACAAACGCCCCTCGACGAACGCCTGAGAACAGGCCACGAGCTACGCCAGCGACCTACGAGCGAGCAACATTCACCATCAAGGTAAGGAGAGATAGGCACACACTCAAGTGCCAAGGCTAATGTTGGTAGGATGGTAAAACCTACACAGGAAGATCTTTCGGAGCCAACAGAAACATCTCCGGAGAGGCCGTCTTCACAACGTCCCTGGTCGGATACCCAGAGTCCATGACTGATCCTTCCTACCGTGGACAAATTCTTGTCTTCACACAGCCATTGATTGGAAATTATGGAGTTCCCTCAGCGGCTCGTGATGAGCATGGTTTGCTTCGCTACTTCGAATCTGCCAACATTCAGGCGTCTGGCATCGTGGTCGCTGATTACGCAGCCAAACACAGTCACTGGACCGCCGTCGAAAGTTTGTCTGAGTGGTGCGCCCGAGAGGGCGTGCCAGCTATCAGCGGCGTGGACACCAGGGACATCGTCACATTCTTGAGAGAGCAGGGTTCTTCTTTGGGCCGCATCACCATCGGTGAGGAGTATGATGCCGACGAGGACGAGGCATACGTTGATCCGGAGGCCATTAATTTGGTCAAGCGAGTCTCCACCAAGGCTCCATTCCATGTCAGCTCCAACGTCGGTGATCTTCACATTGCTCTAATCGACTGCGGTGTCAAGGAGAATATACTCCGGAGCTTGGTCAGCCGTGGTGCCTCCATCACTTGCTTCCCATACAATTACCCAATTCACAAGGTTGCTCACCACTTCGATGGTGTCTTCCTTTCCAATGGCCCCGGTGACCCAACTCATTGCCAGGAGACTGTTTATAACCTGCGAAAGCTCATGGAATCTAGCCAAATCCCAATCATGGGAATTTGCATGGGTCACCAGTTGCTTGCCCTCGCTGCCGGTGCCCGCACGATCAAGCTCAAGTACGGAAACCGTGCCCACAACATCCCAGCCCTTGACTTGACCACCGGAAAGTGCCACATTACCTCGCAGAACCACGGATACGCTGTTGACACCACCACTCTGCCACCTGACTGGAAGGAGTACTTCGTCAACCTCAACGACTCCAGTAATGAGGGCATGATCCACAAAACCCGACCAATCTTCTCTGCACAATTCCATCCAGAGGCAAAGGGTGGTCCACTCGACTCCGCATTCTTGTTCGATTCGTACATTGACAACGTTGCAAAGTATAAGAAGACCCAGGCTATTTTCTCTGAACAGGACAACAAGCCATCTCCATTGTTGGTTGACCTATTGGCCAAGGATCGTGTTGGTGTGCACCCAGGGCTGCCAGACTTCCAAGGCTACGGTGCTGGAATGATCACTCCTACGCCTGTTGCATCCGCAGCCTAAGAGATTAAATTCGTGCCTGGGATTATTCAATTGAGCATTGCTTGGAGTTGCGAAATGGGCTCGAAAAGCTTGTGACGATTTTTCTTTTGGGAGGTTCTATTGTGCAGCCGCAGGTGGACTGAAGCAAGGGTGGCGTTTGGGTATCTGACGAGTTACAATTGGTTGAGCGAGTAGGCAGAGAAAACATGTCCTTATGCAAAACAGTGACAGCTGAGGCTTTGTTTCGTGATTCCCTTGTGATATGATCGTTGACACAGAGCTAAGGAATGATCAGTGACGCAATGTTTGAGGCTTTGTTGTGCTTGCCCTCCCGTTGACAGCGGACGTCCCCCGTGGATACAACCTTTCGGAGAGAGCGTTTCGTCAGCTCTGAGTGGATATTCTCAGCGTACTCTGAAACGGAAGGCCGAGCTAGACTGCTTGCAGAAAGAGTTTGATTTCGAGGTCCACGCTTTTGAGGCTCAGCCCCCTCGAGACCCTACCTTTCGTTGGTGCACATTTTACGCAGCTCTCAGTAATACCTCATCAGCGCATATGACATTGCGCGGCAAGAGCAGATAACAAGCCTATTCCGCCACGTCTCTTGTCGATGCCCACCTGCATGCTCATGCGTGGATTAAGACACACCAGCCTCTACACTTTGTATTCTTCACTTAAGACTCTTGGCCCTTGCTTGAGCGCGAGCGCGAGCGCGAACGCGAACAGACCACGAACGACTTGACTTTACGATGCCTTGGCCGGTTTGCAACAACACCCTTATTCACCTTGGCGATGAAGCTGGTATGCGAGAAATCTTCTACAGCTGTTTGCATTGCTGACGATTACATAGTCAAGACCGAAACACCAATCTGGACCACCTTTGGGAGAGGATGGACTTTCCACCACTTCGGCCTCGCCATTACCGCCGTATTCTCCGTGACCGCAACCCTGATCGCCAGTTTTCTCATGCTCCAACATGCGCGCCATTATTCGAAACCATGGGAGCAGAAACACATCATTCGGATCTTGTTCATGTTACCCGTCTATGCGATTGTCTCCCTGGTCTCTTACGTCTTCTACAAACATGCGATATACTGGGAAGTTCTGCGGGATTGTTATGAGGCATTCGCTATTGCGAGTTTCTTCACGTTACTGTGCCATTACCTGGAACCGACGTTGAAAGAGCAGAAGAATCATTTTCGGGAGGTCACGCCGAGGAATTGGGTTTGGCCGATACCTTGGTGTCAGAAATGTTGTGGAGGACCTGAGAAGGGTGCATTCAGGATACCAAGGAGTGGATTGACGTGGTTCAATGTGCGTATCTTTCTGCAATCTTGAGCAAGCTTGGTGGCACACCAAATGTGTTGGTGCAAGAAGCATGAAGCCAGCTATCGAAAAGCGGCTCCTCAATAACAGTTCAAATCTCGCTAGATTCATTGCACCTGCATGAATTGTGGCTATGTCTATCTCAAATTGAGGGACTTCATTTCGACATGAACTTGAACGGAAGGGCCGCCTGCTGTGTCCGGGTTGACAGAAGAGCATCTGCAAAACCAAGCTGACAGTGACACAGATCATCTACGTCGGAGTCTACCAATACTGCTTCATCCGCGTCGTTTTCACCTTCGTCGCCATGTTTACTCAGCTCCTCGGCCGTTATTGTCAGTCTTCGTTGAACCCTGCCTTCGCCCACGTCTGGGTGATGAGCTTCGAAGCCTTGTCTGTTACAGTGGCCATGTACTGTTTGATCCAATTCTATCTTCAGCTCAAGTTAGACCTAGCCGAACACCGCCCGTTCTTGAAGGTTCTATGCATCAAACTCGTCATCTTCTTCTCCTTCTGGCAAAGCGTACGTAATGGACACCTATAATTTGCTGCAGGGCATGCTAATGCTCCTGTCCAGATTCTAATATCCTTCCTCTCGTCCTCTTCCGCACCTGGTGGCGCTGTTCTCAAACCGTCAGACAAGATTGCCGAACCAGATATCCAAGTTGGCATTCCTTCTGCCCTGTTGGCAATTGAAATGACAATATTTGCTATCGTCCACATTTTCGCTTTTCCCTACAAACCATACAATCTCCAAAAAAATCCCGACTCTCAGGCAAGATACAAAGGCGGCTTCATGGGGTGGAAGGCAATTCTGGAGGCATTCAACCTCTGGGACATCGTAAAGGCTTCGGCCCGAGGGTTTAGATGGCTGTTCGTGGGAGCACGTAAGAGAGAACAGGACATTAGTTACGCACACCACCGGGCTGGCTCCGAGCCGCCTGTCAAGCTGGAACAAATTCAGACAGGCTATCAGGAAACAGGTCTAGTAGGATCTGGAAGAGCTGACGCTTTTGGGAAGGAAACTGGGCAGAGGCCTCCTTTGCCACCAAGGAGGGGGACAAATGAGAGCGACGATCGTGCAGCACTGCTCTCAAACACACAAAATTTGCCGAGAATCAACGTCCAGCGACCCAGCCCGTATGAAGATCTAGGAACAGGCCATTATCGAGAAGAGCCTGGACGGTATCAAGATGGAAGAGGAAACTGGCCTTTAAGTTACGATGAAAACCATTCCCCAGGGGCAAGACGCTATGACATTCGGCGGTAAGGTGTCAAGCAATTATAATGATGCGATGTACTGTTACGACTGGGCTGGTTTGTTGGGCATCATTGGTGTTTTTGCCCTGACAATACTCTTGAGGGTATTCGGGCCATGGGCGGCGTCTAGAGGCTGCTAAATAAAGACGCAGCAATCGCTCTCTAGTGAGATGGCGTTTTCCTAATGTCCTGTCATGGCAGGGCCGCGTTTGTACATATAGTTATGTTGGAGTTGACCAGGAAGAAGGGGGCCGCAGAACTGGTTCTGGTTGATTGATACCCATGAATCACATTTTTCGCATCGCATTGGTCCGTATTGACGAGGGTTTGTTCCTTGATGCTTGACTAGGCTTTGGCTCTTTTTTGATAACGAGTGAATTGACCCCGAGACGGGACCAGTATGTGCTTTTCATCGGATTTTCCGAGATATACCACAGTAGCGTCGATGTACCACGGACGAATAGATACCACGAGGTGTCGCGTCTGGCTGCGAGGCTAGCGAATAAGTACGTGGACACAGTAGATGACACTTATTCAGCAGGGGCAAAAGCATGCATGTCGTTTTGCTGGTACTGCTCGAGGTCGTTTGCTGGTGTTTTCCAACCGAGATCACTCCCTGTACACGACCACGCATCCTCTATCTTACCCATAATCTTCTCAGCATTTCGGTACTCGCTCCAGGCTCAGTGGAAGACGGAGCTGTGCACGAATTATGTATGTATTTGGTCTAATTCACTAGTGCCTCAATCCAGCCCGCCCTAGCCGCCCCCAGATTCTGCTCCACTAACTCTGCTCCCTCGCCCACACACTTCCCCAGCTTCGCCTCAGCTGTTGGCTGTCGGACAAGCCCATCCACTTTGGATTCTTCCCCGATCGCCAAGCTGAGTGGTGCCCTTCGGATAAGCCACGTTTGAACATAATGCATGCGACCAAGTGGTCACGCAGCATCCGGTCTCTTTACCGCGTAATGGTGGCTTGCACTTGGGGAGACGACTCCTCTGGGAGTTTACCAGCCTGCAATCAACCCCGCAAAGTCTCTTCTCCAAGCTCGGTGTGGTCTGACTCAAGCTTGTAGTTGTCTGCCGTTTCTCCATCCCGAGAATCTGGGGTTTAGACGAAGCTCGTGCCTTGGTAGTGGCCTCGTCTGGGCCAGTTGGTCTGCATGTTTGCTGAGCTTTAGACGATATAAGATCTGCACCTGGGTCTGCCATCTCAAATACGTCCTTCCTTGACCTTTCCCTCGCACGAACCCTTCAATTCACTTTCCGGCGAATTGGCTTGATTATTTTTTGAACCTTCTTAACAATGTCGGGCATTGACAAGGAGGTTCACCCTTCGGCAGACCAACGCTCTTCTGGTAGCTTTGCCCTTGGGAAGGGAGTTGCTCTTCACGAGGAGACGGCTCATGAAGCTGCGGAGAGGGGCGTTGGCGCAACCGATAAGTATGTTCCTGATCAATGTCTCGCAACAGCATGATTGTTTACTTATTTCCCTCGTCAGATACGGCAATGCGCTTGTTCACTTCGACCCAGTGGCTGAAAGCAAACTTCGGTGGAAGATAGACCTTTACATCGTCCCAACGGTCTCCCTCCTCTACCTTTTCTGCTTCATCGATCGTGCAAACATCGGCAATGCCAAGTTAGCTGGCTTCGAAAAAGATCTCGGACTCAAAGGCTATGATTACAATGCTGTTCTGAGTGTTTTCTACATCTCTTATATCGTCTTCGAGATTCCATCGAATATGCTGTGTAAGATTGCTGGACCTGGTTACTATATACCGGCTATATCTTTGGGCTTCGGGATCATGTCTATCGTGACCGCATTTGTGCACAACTTTAGTCAGGCAGCTGCGGTCAGGTTTCTTCTCGGTGAGCCTCTTTCTTGTGGTGACCTCTCTCAACTCCCTAATGCTTGGTAGGAATATTCGAAGCGGGCATGCTTCCGGGCATTGCATATTACATGTCAAGATGGTACAGAAGAAGCGAGCTTGCGTTCCGTCTGGCTCTCTACATCGTCTGTGCTCCGTTAGCTGGCGCTTTTGGTGGGCTGTTGGCCAGCGGTATCCTGAAGCTCAACCACTTCGGCGGGTTGAAACATTGGAGGATGATATTCGTAAGTCTTGCAAGTGGGTCAGATTGGAGAAGATCTTTGACTGAAGTGAACCTCAGGCTATCGAAGGCATCATCACCATCGGACTTTCTCTGATCGCTTTCATTACCTTGACAGATCGGCCTGCTTCGGCAAACTGGCTTACGCAGGAAGAGAAGGATCTTGCAATCGCGCGTGTCAAGTCAGAACGTGTAGGAGCAACGGAAGTTCTGGACAAACTCGATACGCCAAAGATTCTCAAAGGAATCTTCAGTCCGGTCACTATCGCCACCTCCTTCATCTTTTTGCTGAACAACGTCACCGTCCAAGGTCTCGCGTTCTTCCTGCCGACAATCGTCAAGACCATTTATCCTACGAAGTCGACCATCTTTTTACAGCTACACACAGTACCTCCTTACATTGTAAGTTTTTGAAATCGATCAACGAAGGGCATCGCTGACATGCAAAGGTCGGAGCTTTCTTCACTCTTGCCGTTCCATTTATGGCATGGAAAACCGATCGAAGACTAATCTACTTCATTGGCTCCGCTCCGCTCATAATGATCGGCTACATCATGTTCCTCGTCTCTGAGAAACCATCAGTTCGATACGGTGCAACGTTCCTCATCACCTCAGGCGCCTTCTCCTTCGGCGCTCTCTGCAACGCCCAAGCGTCAGTATCCTTGCCGAATTCTGCTCAAGATCTATCGTGCTAACCATGCTTCCAGATCTGCCAACGTGGTGTCAGATACTGCTCGTTCCTCTGCCATCGGTATGACAGTCATGTTCGGCAATATCGGCGGGTTAATCTCAACCTGGGCTTTCTTGCCATTCGATGGACCAAATTACCATATTGGCAACGGATTGAACCTCGCTACTAGTTCTTGTATCCTCCTCCTCAGTACACTGTTGCTATTGTGGATGCTGAGGGATAACAAGAAGAGAGCGTTGAGAAATGTGGATGCCGAGTTGGAGGGAAAGAGCTTGAAGCAGATTCAGGATATGGATTGGAAGCATCCCGCCTGGAGGTGGAAACCTTGAAATTCGAGCTTGGAGGACCGGAACGGTGGGATGAGTGTGTGAATGGGAACAAGGAGGGATACTCAATGATGATCTTCGTGGAATAAGGTCGGAAGGTGTGCGGAAATAGTCACAAATCAATGCCCAGTCACCATGGAAAGAGTGTCGATCAGAATCGTGAAAAATACCGACATCGCCTGAACGATGTCCGCTACTTACCGCGCGCTGGCTATCTTCCCCTCCGCCTCTTCATCATTATCAATACATTCTCTAGATCTGCATTTCAAAAAAATCGAGCAGGACCAAGGACTATTGCGGGAGCAAGGCACAACCTTTCATCATGAATTTGGAATTGCCATCCCGTTATGCGAACCCGATTTGAACAGAGTTCATCGATAAGATGGATCCGCACTTCGTGTGGATGTATGACAAGTACCAAGGTAGGTGCATGCTTGGATGAATCTCCTGTCTTCATTTCGCGTTTTGAAGGTTGTAGTTACGAAGGGTAAGGGATGTATGTGCATATAAGATACCGAAGACCATTGAGGGTGTATGTGTCTCGTAAATGGTACTGGCAATAACTGCTATGATATGATCTCCTCAATCTCGGTTCCAATTTTCATCGTCAAGAAATATCAATCGATAGACAGTGGCCAGGCAGAACTACGACGCCTGAAGACCGTCAATAGGACTTCCATCATCTTTCTGTCGCCTTTTCACACAATTCCATTGGTCTTTCTCTTACAGCGGCAAGAATCCAATTCCACCACGTCTCTGTTAGCGAGTATCGGGCGAGTCCAACGGGAAAAACGGCATCAATACCCTCAGGCTCAAGATTAACAATCGGCTCCATCACCGTCGAGGCAGTACATGTTTCGAGGCCGGAAGGAAACGTTCAGGTGCAAATCTATAAACCGACAGAGGAGGCAATCGTGTCTGGTGGATTGAGGAAGGAGGGTGGGTTGCCGGCTCATGTAAACTATCACGGTGGTGAGTTCTTCGAATATTTCTTCCATATTCTTAAAATGCCCTTGGTCAGGATGACGGTTTCTCGGTCTGATTGTAGGTGGTTGGATCATAGGCGATCTCGCCTCTGATGAGAATTGGTGTCGGCAAGTCTGTTGTACATGTTGAATACTTACCCAACACAGATATGGGATTAATGGGAACCTCTCGAATGGGTCTTTAAGAACGCCTCCTCTATCGGTGTCGATGCTTGCCATATTTCTGTTGGTGGACCAAGTGCTGTTGGGCATCTGGCTGCTGTGGTGGCTTTGATGGCGAGAGATGATCCTGCCATCCCACCATTGAAGTTGCCATTGCTTGTTGTGCCGGCTGTGGATTTAAGATGGATCCCTACCGCGGAAGAGGAAGCTTGGGATCCGGAAGAGGTACCTAAGTTAGCTGGGAGAATGCGGCTTGTCTCCCACTTGCAAACGATTTGGTTTGCCAACCTGTGGATGGGTGATGATTATGGCAATTATGGCAAGTTTGAACGCCTTCCTAAACTCTGCAGGCGCTGACAATGGAAGTCCACCTGCATGATTGCAAGGGAAATGTTCCGGACACTGCTAGAAGAATGGTGAAGATGCAGGAATGGCACGGAGGCATCAGGCTGAATTTTGATGAAGGTGGCAAAGCGGAATTGAAGCCTGAGAGGCTGGGTTATTCTGGTGGGGCAGGAACATCTCGCTTAAGGACGGGCCTCGTCTGTCTCGCAGCAACACTGACAACAACCGATTGACGGAGGGCTTGGAACATTATCATTGAGAGCAGGATTCATAGCGTCTTCAGTGCGCAGTCAGTTTCGCGCGACAAATTGATCTAGATAGTACCAGAAGGGCCATGTATATTCTCGTGTTGTTGCGAACCGGCGCGGTTCCCATCAATCCACCCAACGTCATAAAACGCCCGAGCTTTATTTCTCTAGAAGATTCCACCGACTGGAAGATTCTATCTTCTACATTTTCACCAAATAAAAACCTCTTGCCTCTCCCTCCACCTCTCTTCCACTTTCAACTGCAAACACAATCTTCTCACCGTATTGAGCACCTCATTAAGCTCCGAGAAAGAACACCACACCAAGCTACTCTCTCATACACATACTCAAATACACCCCGCACAACCACACACCATGTCTTCCGGTCCAGCTATCGGTATCGATTTGGGTACCACGTACTCATGCGTGGGTATCTTCCGAGACGACCGCATCGAAATCATCGCCAATGACCAGGGTAACCGAACAACACCGTCGTTTGTTGCCTTCACCGACACGGAGCGTCTCATTGGTGACTCGGCGAAGAACCAAGTCGCCATGAACCCCGTCAACACAGTCTTCGATGCCAAGCGCCTCATCGGCCGCAAGTTTGCGGATCCTGAGGTTCAAGCTGATATGAAGCACTTCCCTTTCAAGGTCATCGACAAGGGTGGCAAGCCTGTTGTCCAGATTGAATTCAAGGGCGAGACCAAGACTTTCACACCAGAGGAAATCTCCTCCATGATTTTGACCAAGATGCGAGAGACAGCCGAGTCATATCTTGGAGGTACCGTCAACAATGCCGTCGTCACAGTCCCAGCATACTTCAACGACTCTCAGCGACAAGCTACCAAAGACGCCGGTCTAATTGCAGGCCTCAATGTCCTGCGTATCATCAACGAGCCCACAGCCGCTGCAATTGCCTACGGTCTCGACAAGAAGGCCACTGGCGAACGCAATGTTCTAATCTTCGATCTTGGTGGAGGAACCTTCGATGTGTCTCTGTTGACCATTGAAGAGGGTATCTTTGAAGTCAAGTCCACTGCTGGTGACACTCACTTGGGAGGTGAAGATTTCGACAACCGTCTCGTCAACCACTTTGTGAACGAGTTCAAGCGCAAGGTAAGCTTCTCTCCCTCTCACTTCCAATAATCAATTTGCTAACGTCTCCACAGCACAAGAAAGACCTCACCTCCAACGCTCGTGCCCTCCGTCGTCTCCGAACTGCTTGCGAGCGGGCCAAGCGCACGCTTTCCAGCTCCGCCCAAACCTCTATTGAGATCGATTCTCTCTACGAGGGCATCGACTTCTACACTTCTATCACGCGTGCTCGTTTCGAGGAGTTGTGCCAGGACCTCTTCCGCTCCACCATGGAGCCAGTCGAGCGTGTTCTCCGTGACGCTAAGATTGACAAGACTTCTGTCCACGAAATCGTCCTCGTCGGAGGTTCCACCCGTATCCCCAAGATTCAGAAGCTTGTCTCGGACTTCTTCAACGGCAAGGAGCCAAACAAGTCCATCAACCCTGACGAGGCCGTCGCTTACGGAGCTGCCGTCCAGGCTGCCATTCTCTCCGGTGATACCTCCAGCAAGTCTACCAATGAGATTTTGCTCCTCGACGTCGCTCCGTTGTCCATGGGAATTGAGACCGCCGGTGGTGTTATGACCGCTCTCATCAAGCGTAATACCACTATTCCTACTAAGAAATCCGAAGTCTTCTCCACCTTCTCCGACAACCAGCCAGGTGTCCTCATCCAGGTTTTTGAAGGTGAACGAGCACGTACCCGCGACAAGTGAGTAAAAAAACTTATTCTTTGTTCTCCTTCCGTCTCTCTTTCGTTACTTTCCTCGTCACATTGTTCTCCTTTGCACCCATTTTGATCTTTGGTCTGTGGCCGCGAGCCGCACCTTCTCTCTTGAAGTTGAGGAAAGGAACTACCAGGCCAAAGACCGAAATGTTTTCCACCGTCATCAATCCTCTGCTCGTCACAAAGCTCGTGTTGCTAAAATTAACTCCTTTACTAACTCTTCTTGATAGCAACTTGCTTGGAAAGTTTGAGCTTACTGGCATCCCACCGGCGCCTCGAGGTGTTCCTCAGATTGAGGTTACCTTCGACATTGATGCCAACGGTATCATGAATGTCTCTGCTGTCGAGAAGGGGACTGGCAAGTCCAACAAAATTGTCATTACAAACGACAAGGGCCGTCTCTCCAAGGAGGAGATTGAGCGGATGTTGGCTGAAGCTGAGAAGTACAAGGCCGAAGACGAACTGGAGTCTGCTCGTATCGGGGCTAAGAACGGCCTCGAGTCATACGCTTACTCGCTCCGAAACACCCTCTCTGACAGTAAGGTCGATGAGAAGCTTGACGCCTCCGACAAGGAGTCTCTCAAGGCAGAGATTGACAAGACCGTTGCTTGGCTGGACGATAATCAGACCGCCACGAAAGAGGAGTACGAAGCTCAACAGAAGGAGCTCGAGGGTGTTGCCAACCCAATCATGATGAAATTCTATGGAGCAGGTGGAGGTGAGTCATTCCCGAACACTACATATTGCGTCGATGCTAATAATATTTCAGAAGGTGGTATGCCAGGTGGTATGCCAGGAGGACCAGGTGGCTTCCCAGGTGGCGCTCCAGGCGGTGCTGCCGGAGGTGCTGGTCACGATGATGGACCAACTGTGGAGGAGGTTGACTAAGCCTCATCTCCGTTGCGTTGACGACCTGTACTCATGGGCATATTCTCTTTCTCTTTGCATTGTGTTAGACATTCTGGCTTTGCCGGGGGCAGGCCTCGGAGTTCTGGGATAATTATTACCGTGCGGACAAGTCGGTACTTGCATGGGATTTGTTTACGAGCCTTTCTGCACTTAATGATTGTACATTGATCGGCATGAATGATTTGATGATGGAAGATGGAAAAGTTGAAAAAGAGATTCCCAAGTTCATAGTAGAATCTGGTTAGCGCTTGTGCTCAAGAATTGATCCATTAGTACAACATGTTCCAGACGATTGTGTCATAGACTACGCTTACCATGCCCTGCAGTTACACCTTTGCCAGTCATTGTCAGAATGGATTAGTTCTTCGACATGCACAAATACTTTGTTATCAATACTAGTAAATTGCCGCTGGTCTTTACGCTGGCGGCTTAGCAGGCGGAGGTGCCAAAAACATTCTTTCAGCCTGTAACCCAACGCAACCCTCCAATTGCCGCATACTCGCAAAACTGCTACTCCGTTTGTCTTCCACCGCGAAATCCAACCCGCGGAATAAGCTGCGTCATTAAGCCTGACAGAGCCCTGCTATATATCATAAATGGCGTCTCCAGAGTGCCCCTCGGATCCAGGAACGACGACGTATATCATCGTCACCGGCGCAAACAGGTACACACGATCCAGCGATATCGTGATCGAAGGACTGGCTAACAGCGGTTTCCAGCGGTCTCGGCTTCGCCATCTGCTGCCGCCTCATCGACGAATTCCTCCCCACACGTCCTTCCACCCATACCCTCCACCTCATCCCCACCACACGCGGCCAATCCAAAGCAGACGATACCGAACTTCGATTGCGAAAACATGTGGCACAGTATGTGAGGAAGGAATCATCCGGCGCGCCCAGAGTGGCACTGGACATTTTGGAAAGAGAGATTGGAAAGAGGGTTGTCGTTACGCCTGAACTTGTTGATCTGAATTCTATACTCAGTGTTCAGAGGGCTGGGAAGAGGATCAAGAGCCGGTACGAGAGGATCGATGTTCTGGTTTGTAATGCAGGGATGGGGGGATGGCTTGGTGTTACTCTCGTAGGAGCGGCGAAGCAGTTCTTTACTGAGGGGTTGAACTTCCTGACGGAGCCGAAGTACAAGATTGGATCTGTTGGGTGGGTTACGAAGAAGCAGATTCCCTCT
Source organism: Venturia carpophila (assembly GCA_014858625.1). NCBI lineage: Eukaryota > Fungi > Ascomycota > Dothideomycetes > Venturiales > Venturiaceae > Venturia > Venturia carpophila. Next base: position 636,457 of record JACTAK010000010.1, read on the forward strand.
CCATCTGAGGGGGGAAAGGAAGAGGAGGAACCGAAGATTGGAGAGGTTTTCTGTGCAAACTTGTTTGGGCATTATCTCCTCAGTCATTATCTCATGCCTGTTTTGAGCAAATCAAGAGGCGGAGAATCTGGGAGGGTGATTTGGGTCAGTACACTGGAGGCGTACAAGAGGACATTTGCAATGGAAGACTTTCAGGGATTGGAGACGAAAATGGCATATGAGTCTAGCAAGAGACTGACGGATCTACTTGTTGTCTCTGCGGATCTGCCTTCGACTTCTCCTTACACAAAATCCTTCTTCTCAACATCCTCCAAACCGTCCTCTCCAAGCCTCTCAGCAAGTTGGGAGGATCTCACTCCTCGCAAAGCCTCCCTGCGCTCCTCAAGCAGAAATCGTATGGCCACTGATTCGCCTTCACAACTACAACGGTCACAATCATCACAGTCGGAGGCGGGAATGGTGAGGCCGAAAATGTACCTTTCACACCCTGGAATGTGTGTAACAAACATCATGCCCATCCATTGGATACTCATCTATCTGTGGACGGGCGTGTTTTACATCACTCGATGGTGCGGCAGCCCATGGCATACCATTACTGCCTACCCGGCTGCCACTAGCATGACGTGGCTCGCTCTGGCTGACCAAGAGACATTGGATGAAATGGAGGCCTCGCCCGACACGGCCACGGACAAGGATACTGGTGTTGGAAACCACAAGAAGATTAGTGCGGCAGGTAGGAGTAGACGAGCGGTGAAGTGGGGAAGTGCAGTCAACTGGAGTGGAAACGAAAGGGTCAAGAAGAGTGCGGTTGAGGGGTGGTGTGATGGTGATGGTGTTGCTATACGGGACGAAGAAGAGAAGAATGAGTTTGAGGAAAATGCGAGGGAATGTTGGAAAAGGATGGAAGAGTTAAGAATTCAGTGGGAAGAGAGGTTGAAAAAGGCAGGATATGAGGAGTTGAGTTGAGCGAGTCTGGATCGTAGATATCGGACATGAGCTTGGGACGAAGTCGGCGTCACAGACACACAATTCTGTCAGGGCCGCGGATATCTTGAAAAAACATCGAGTTCACGGCGACGTTACCTTGAACTCCAATTTCAAGTCGAACCCCAGATTCCAATCATGATGGAAAACATGGCGTGTCGGCGTGACAGGCACTAGAGAGAATTGCCCCCTTCCTATCCTATCCAACCTCAATCATCGGTATATCATAACCAATAATTGTAACGTTGCAAGACATTATTTGGATCGAATCCTGAATTGTCGACGAACAGATGGACACCAAGATCGGTAGGAGAATGTAAGCATGGGCTCCATTTAGCACAATCGAGACAGCACGATGGCAAAAGTTCGCCAACCACGAGCTTTCCATTCCGTTACTATATACATGCCATTTGAGATCATCTTAGTCTCGTCTCGCACCAAGGCATTTTATAGGTCGCCGGCCTGCCGATTTCATGACTCGTCCCCAGTGGTCAGGTCGGGGCAGTTTTGAACGATGATACCTGGGTCGGCAGATAATTTGAAGACGTGTCGAACTCTGGGGAAAGGGAATGAGCTCGTCTTGGCTTCACCGCAATGGGCTACTGACATCGGACACCGCGGGAAGGTGCGAGCTCGTCGTCCGACGTAGTTTCGCTTCATTCCGGAAGTAGTTTCGCTTCGTTGCGGAAGTGATTGAGTTTCGCTTCTTCTCAGGAAGTAGTTTCGCTTCATTTCGGAAGTGATTGAGTTTCGCTTCTTCTCAGGAAGTAGTTTCGCTTCATTTCGGAAGTGATTGAGTTTCGCTTCTTCTCAGGAAGTAGTTTCGCTTCATTTCGGAAGTGATTGAGTTTCGCTTCCTCTCAGGAAGTAGTTTCGCTTCATTTCGGAAGTGATTGAGTTTCGCTTCTTCTCAGGAAGTAGTTTCGCTTCATTTCGGAAGTGATTGAGTTTCGCTTCTTCTCAGGAAGTAGATTTACGTCGTTACGGACGGAGTTGAGTTTCGCTTCGTCCCAGGAAGTAGTTTAGCGACGAATTGCGGTCGGGATGAGCTTTGCAACCCACCAAGTTCGGCAATTTTGTGACTTGCTATGAAGGCCAGGCAGTGTTGTATCATCCAAGGATGAAGTGAGTCTAATGATATCCCAAGTCGGAACGGGGAGAAGAGTGATGAGGAGGGCAGTAAGTGGAGTGTGAAATGTTGTGGGAACGAATGAATTGTGGCCAGATTGCGCTTTGTCCGAGTGCAGAGTCATTGGCGGCTAAATGAAGAGAAGATCAAGAGCGTGGAACAATTTGCAAGGTGAAGGAAGAATGCGCAAAGGCGAAAGTTCTGTTCAAAGCTCTTGTTGCATTTGGTGATGAGGAAATCGTAGTGAAGAATGTAAGGGAGCGAGCGACGGAATCTTATACCGCCTTGCAAATTTTTCTATGGGAAGGGAAAAGTCTAAACCAACAATGTTCTGACTCACGCCACGTACCAAGCGATGGGACTGGTCGACTAATCCCAGCACACGAGAGCCTATAGCTAAGAGTACCAGAAGCTTCTCGTGGAAGACATGAGATCCGCGGCGGTCTCTGCAGTGTTTCCTTTCGACGCATGGCAAGAAGGGCTGATATCAAATGTTGCCACGACAAGGTTGTGAGGTCATGGCTGCAAGATGTTTTGCTGAAGAAATGCATGTAGAAGGATGATGCTATCCAAGAGAGAAGCCAACATCGTGACCGTCTGCACAAATAGCAGACCTCGATAGCGCTGTCGATGGGTACGAGATGCGACTCGAAGTTTGAAATTTCGTGCTCAAGGTTTCTGATGGAGGAAACTTGCTGGTGATTCCGTGCTTCATATGGCCTGAACCGTTCAGCCAAATTTTGGGACGCCACATCAGATTTCGGACCCACTGGAGATGGCAAAGGAGAGCACCGGTTCCGTAGTTGTATCGGATCAAGTTTGATGCGATGTATGAGAGATTCAATTGAAAAGTAACGGATCGATGCTGCGGATATGCAAGGGTTTTGTGAAGAAACGACAGTGGAGACTGGATAAGTTTGAAGTTATGGGGCTGTGGTTTTTTTCGTTCGCGGAACGATTTCCTCAATGGATAGATGTACCTTCGTTGTCTTTAACGTTGTATGTCGCCTCTGCGTTCTCGGACTGCAAACGTGGCTTCATCAATTTTGCCCTTCCACGACAACTAAGTTTCTCCATCAACGGCGTCCAGTTGTGTGAAGACTGATGTTGTTGATAAGGGGTTGTGACGGCAAATGCAACGAGCGATCCGAATCGATCTCAGTGGCCGAGGAAAGATATAATCAGGACCCAACGAGCTTTCAAGTACGAAGAACTTTTCTTGAAAAAGAGTAGACCGACATGCAAGAACGCTTAGTGTCGACTTTTAGAAACCAGGAAAGCGCATTCAGGGCTGTCTTAAGCTTCAATGCGACGGGTACCTGTATTGAATTGCTTTGATTCTACCATCCTTGACCAAACCCTCCACGCTTTCATATCTTCATTTACAAGATTCAGACGAATACGGCATTGTTCATCATCCTCTTTACCTAGCCATATATTCAATCCATACTACGCCCTACGAACACGCAACATCGATATACCCATTGGATCATCCAAAAAATAGCACCATTTCCTTTGCGATCAGCAAAAATGCAGCGCATGTTTTTCAGGTCAGCTCGTGGGAGCTCATGCCGCATCCCCAGAAACCCGAATCGCTTCGCAAGCACATCTCACACGTCCTCTATCCCAACCACCATCACAAGCCAGCTGGTAAGCGTGATGACTCAAAACATACCTTCAACGGCTCATTCAGCCAGTTACGGACAAAGACGGGTGGTCCGTCTCAAAAAAACCGGCGCCACAGCCGCTACCAGAAGCATACCCAGGAAAGCCCTCAGCGGTGGAAGATGATGATCAATTCGAGAGCGAGGCCTTGAAAACAGCAACAGAGACGATACCAAATCCGAAGCCCCAGTATGTCAGCGATTGGTTGCACAATAGGATCGGACAGAGCAGAAAGATGCAAAGTCTTCTGTATGGTATCGAGAATCCGTCTGATGAAACTGGGCTGTTGAGTAAGCTCAAGAATGATTCTGGGAAAGAGAAGGTTGAAGAGAAGAGCAATTGGCAGTATGGAAGTGATGGTAATATCAGTGCTAAACCTGTCGCAGGGAAATAGTTGGGACGACGTTTTTACTGCCTGGATCGCTTGGATGAATGGTGGTGTTTAGTTTGATCGAGATGGTTGAAGAAACAGGATATCCACTACCTTGCAGGCTCTTGGAGTTGATCTTGCCTTCACCTAGAATCGCCTTTTAGTTCATTGATAACAATACCTATTGCATGTTTGAAGATTCCTCTGGCCTTCCGATAGAGCGTGATGCTCCTTCTCTTCATACGCTCCTTCTCTTCCTGCTGACTGTTGTCTTTCACCAAAAAGTTGTTTGCTGGTTAGCGTAAACCGAAGCCTTTGATGATTGTAAATCACCATTCATAGACTCACACCATTTACTTTAGGATGAGATTCGAGGTTTTCCTGACACGAACAGAGCACTTCAAGATGAGTTCTGAGCTGGCTGCGATGCGCACAGGATTTGCTGCACGGGTTATTGTCAGCTTTGGATCCAGAATGGAAAGCAAAAATTCCAGCGCCACGCTGGTGACAGAAAAGTAAACAGGCGGTCTCGATGGCATGTACGACAAAAGGAAGGAAGACAGGCAGTGTAGAAGTAAAGGCCCAGGCCATCGGTGGAGGCTAAGATTCTTAGCAATTCACACTGTCCAACCAGGTGCTGCATCTCCCCACGCCTCGATCATTCTTTTTCGTTTCCTACCCGCTTCTCCAGGATTGGTGAAGATTCCGATGCGCAGCGAGCCGGGAGATGGGAGTTGTCTTGAGAACGTGATCCTTGGACAAAGGGATGATACACCAATTCAGCCTGGGCTTGTGGTGCTTCTCGGACTTCTGTATCAGGGAATCAGTATCGTCCTTTGAGCCCGCAATGAGGAATTTTTGGACGCGATGGAGGACGAATCCTTGTCGAAGAATGGGATAGGACTAGGAGGTACTTCTTCTACCTACTTCCGACTTGGCGGGCTCTAACGCATACTTGGCAGCCTCTCCGCGATGCAGATCGACAAGCAAATCGGGTGTGGCCAGTGACCAGTCTAGATTCACAGCCAAAGGAGATGACAATCGGGCCGCAGAGCGGGTTCAAGAAAACCACCAAGTCGGAGATCGTGGGGCCACTGATGGATTGTCACCGATAGATATTCCTCATGCCGCAAATGATGCCTATGGCCTTGCTTTGAGCCTTGTCTGAGCGACAAGACACATTCTTAATTCTTGCGCAACCAGTACGTACATACCGAACCAATCGGCATTGGGTGACACCAAAAGCAAAGCTTACAACCGCGACAGTGTCACTTTCACTGGGCTCTAAAATCGCCGTCGGTATCGCCCTCCTTGTCCTCATATCCATCATTCATCGGATGCGAGCCTACCGTCGTCTGTCGCATATCCCAGGTCCAACATTGGCAAAATGGTCGCGATACTGGATGGTCAATAGCCATGGTTCAGGTCGCATGCACGAAGTCTTGTACGAGACGAGCGCTCGATATGGAAGCCTCTGTCGCATCGGACCCAATCACCTCTTAACCAGCGATGGCGATCTGCTGCGCCGCATGCAAGCCCCCAGATCCAGATACCGACGAGCACCCTGGTACGGCACCTTTCGTTTCAAGCCCAGGGCCGATAACATAATCTCGTATGTCGACGAGGGAAAGCATGAAGAGTTGAGGAAGAAAATGAGTGCAGGTTATGGCGGCAAGGAGGTGCCAGGTCTGGAGGAGCGCATCGATCGTCAACTCCAGATCTGGGTTGAGAAGATTAGGACAACATATGTTTCTACGGCGACTGAATTTAAACCAATGGATCTGGCAAGGAAAGCGCAGTTTTGGACGCTGGATGTCATTTCCGATCTGGCTTTCAACACTGCGTTTGGCGATATACCTGAGGACAAGGACAAATTTGACTACATCAAGACCACGGAGGATGGTATTTCGGTCATTACCATGCTTAGCATCTTTCCGCGTGTCCATCGGTGGATCGAGCAGAGTCGTTTGATGGACTTGTTGGCGCCGTCTGCGAAGGATAAGACGGGTTTTGGGAGGATTTCGGGCATTGCGCAAGAGCGAGTCCGTGAGAGATTTGTGGATGGGAAGTTGCAAGACAAGAAGGATATGCTTGGAAGCTTCTTGAGACATGGCTTGAGCCAGACCGAAGCCGAGAGCGAGACAGTGCTGCAGATGTAAGTTGAGCCTCTTGGTTAAAGTGAGGTGATGTTGCTAATCAGCAGTAGAATGGCTGGATCAGACACATCCGCCACTATCATTCGTGCGGCATTCCTGAACATCTTAACATCACCAAGCATCCTCGCAAGAGTCCGGTCGGAGATCGATGATGCAATAGCGAAAGGTCGTATTTCATCGCCAATCAAGGACCTGGAAGCAAGAAACTTGACGTATCTACAAGCTGTCATCAAGGAGACTTTGCGACTATGGCCGCCGGTACAGGGTCTGCTGCTGAAGGTGGTTCCACCAGAAGGGGATACCTTCAAAGGCACTTTCATTCCAGGGGGAACCTTCGTCGGGTGAGTGACGTCCTTCGTTCACCCTTTACATACTCTGCTGACCATCTTGCAGCCAAAGTACATGGGCAATGGGCCGCGACGTGGACACATATGGCTTCGACGCAGGTCTCTTCCGGCCGTCACGTTGGCTTGACTCAACACCTGAGCAATTGGCCATCATGGACCGACAGGCGGACTTGGGCTTCGGTTATGGCCGATTTTCCTGCTTGGGAAGACCTGTGGCGCAAATGGAGCTCAACAAAGTGTTTGTTGAGATCTTGAGGAATTTTGAACTTGAAGTTGTGAATCCCGATAAGCCGTGGGATTGTGAAGGAAGAGGAATCTTTCTGATGAAGAACTTTTGGGTGAGAGTGACGGAAAGAGTCAGTGGGACAAAGAGGTAGCAGAACTGCACTCCTGTGGCTTTTAGAACATGGTATATGGACAATTACTAAGCTAAGTTGATTGATAGGGGTCATGCAGCTCTTGGGATGAAACAGGAACCGCATGTATGGACCCCTATTATTCCAAGATTCTGATCGAATGTGACTCCAAGCACCGTCTCTCAATGTCCACAAGCCGGGTATCGTCCAGATCGGCACCTTGCTCATAATGCAGGTTTACGCCCATAAACAAAGTACACTACACGCTATTAGTTTCCACGAGAGTCGTCACCGATAATCATGCCATGGGCAGACTTACTCGGCCAATAAGCGTGAATACTTTTATCCTTCATATCCTTCCTCACATCCATCATCAACAATTGCACCTCTTCCGGCGTCATCCCATGAGCCCTGGTACACAGGGCCATGCTGAATCCCTCCAGTCCATCCAGAGAGTTTGCGAGATGCCACCTTCCCAGCTCCTTAAGCTTCTTATCCTTGGGCCACGTGTTCTGAGGCCACACGTATTGCACCTCGACCACGTCGACGAAGCCGGCATCAATCATGTACTGCTTGTAGTTCGGAGCGGCGAGTTCTTTCCCGAACATACCTAGGGCTGAGACGATTTTTTCGCCCCAGATGGAAAGTGCGGAGGTGCTTTTCAGCGTTCCGTCTTGACATTGGGGTGGGAAGCCTTGGTCTTGCATTTCTAGGTATGCACCTGGTTGTAACCGGCTGAGATGGTTTAGCAGAGTTGTCATAGTGGATTCATTTGCGGTACACTTACTCAAAGGCTTGTCTGAAGAATTTAGGGTAGTCGCTGAAGGATGCGGTCATCATTCTTGCGTGGATGTAGTCGAATCGTTGACTCCATGTCCAATCTTCTTCGACGTCGTCGATTTCGAAGCGACAATTGGTTGGCACGCTGCGATCGTCAACCGAGACCACGGTTTGTATGGAATTTTGCATGCTTGGGATGAACTCACAAGTCAGGTTGCGATGGCGCAAGATCAACACCTATGATCTGTCAATCAGATTAGCTAGGCATCTTCGAGTCATCACGCCAATGTCACTACGAACCTCTGCATCGGGGTACTCGGCAGCTGAGCAGATTGGTCAATTTCGTGTTAAGCAACTTCCAGGATAGGTAAGACGAACCAAACTCGATTGCCCTATAAACGTTGATCTGTCAGTGATCGTGGCAAGGTTCTGGAGATCAACATGTATTTACCAAATCCCTGTTTTGATTAGTCAGGATCTCTTCAAGAAGCTGGACTGGCTTACCCGTCCCAGTTCCAACATCAAGAACCCATTCTGGTTTTTCTCTGATAGGTGCCAGGTGAAGTTTGTAGTCGGTAGTCAGCAGAAATAGTTGATGTTGCAGGTCTAAAGGTAATAAGCTTCTAGGTACTGAGGGCCCTCTCAAGTACATTGTCTCCTCACCGAGTCTATCAAGCTCCGTCTATCGACATATCAGTCATGTGCCTCTTGTACGTTTCAACAGCGACCTCACATCGTCACTCGGTAAGATGTAACCTGGGAATGTCGTCGATTAGATCAGCTCATCCTACGACGGGCACATAACCTACTGCCTTCCTTGTACTTATGATACTTCCGTCCATTCTCATCGACCCCTGAGTATAGACTTTCCCGCAGCGACAATGTAGACTCGGCTCTTCAGTCACCAAGGTTAGACTCCTCTCCGGATGTACAGCCATTCGTCTCAGAATAACAACTTACACATCGTCCCCCAGGGCAGAATCGCCGCTTTGCGAATCGGTGTCTGCATCAAGCTGGGATTGACGTCAGATCTTCACTCCGAGATGAGCGCGGCAGGATCGCGATGGAAGAATCAAAATATATATCGTACGGTGTGACTTGTTTCCTCTTCGAGCCCATGCGAGTACACCGGGACTCCTGGAAAAGCCACGGCGCCTCCGAGATGCGTATGCGCCATGCTTTGGGGGATGTGCAGGGATTGGACTGGTGACACGATCCTTTGCTTCAGGTCCACATGATACTACACCAGAGACCTGGAGACAAAGGACGTGAGGATCGTAGCAGGACGGGTAAAGAATGGAAGTGAGGTGTCGATGGGCGCAGCTGGTTTTACGAGCTGTGCTCGGTACAATTTGCCCAGAGAGTACCAAGCGCCAATGGGAGCACTAGACTTGCGGATCGGTACGAGTCGTCGATAACTACCTAACTAGCATGTTGCCGCGCTCCGGAAGGTGGTTGTAGCCAGTCACCATTCATCTAGGATCTTTGACGCCATTTGCAGCCGTCGAGCCCACATTGCAATTGTAGAGCTGGAAAGATAAAGCGGGAAGAGCCCAGGCAGATGGTTGTCTTATCGTCAATCTCCGCACCTCTCGACAGAAGTCCTGCTTCCCAGCTCCGGTGTCGCCTCTCTCCCTCCAAACCTCCCAGCGGCGGTCTCAGAACTCGTCCTCCTAATGGTCAGCAACCAGCGTTGTTCCAAGGAACAGTTTCTACACTACGAGATCGACATGTCGCATTGTCGGCCGAGAGAGTGTGACTCCTCGACTTTGCGTGCGGCGTGGGGAATTGCAACAACAGCAAGCTTCCAACACAACACCGCCAACTGAAAACAAGACATCCGGGTCTCAGCGATGTCTCCCGCAGCTACCCAATGGTTTAGGCAACTCCTCTTCACACATCAGGCATCTATAACGGCAGATCGATGTTCGGACCACCTGATATGTAATTTGCTTATTTCGGGGCGTAGAATGGTTGGGCGTCTGTTGTGACCTTGGAAAAAGAGTTGGGAGCCAGAGACCTGGCACAGCAATCCAGAAAACCGGAAACTGGACATGCTCTCTCTTTGGCCTAGTCAGAGGAATCAAGTGTCGTGCCTGCCACTAGTACATTCATTCTTTAGGCAGCCAGATTTTCTCAGTCACTCGAGTGTCTCCGATTCGAGCAAAGCAACAGCACGCGACCTCGAACCGTCATCTGGTCAAGCACATTCTACACATCGTTTTTCTTCTCTTTCTTTGATGGAGTCATCACTTGAGGACACTACCTGCGTCTATCTTGTTTGCAAATCTCGGGGCTCTTTCCATCATTCCCAAAGTTGCTTTCTTCGAATTAGTACTCCTTGCGATTTTCTTGCAACGAATGCTGGCTCACTCGAAGAAATTTAGGCTACACGACGAACGCATCTGTGCCCAGAGTCCCGCAGGAAATCCTAGTAAAAAATAAGAGGGGAAAATTCCAGGGCTCCAGATTATACCAATATCGTGGCGCCCGCTCTCGCACGAACTCAAAACCATTATCGTTGCATATAACCAAAACACACCGCCCTCCACAACTCCTCGTCTCGACAAGCTCATAAGCCAGCAGGACCTTCTTACCCTTGGCGAGATCCAACAAATCAGGTTTAACCTCGCCGTCTGCCGCCCAAAAAGAAATCCAACGACAAAAGGATCAAAACGTACAGCAGCGAGGATTCGCTGGTGGTCACCCACCCAACTACTAACTCGCCGATATCAAGGTTAACTAGGACAGAGCGGACGGGATTTTGTGGTCTCTTGATTCTGTGGCCGTACGTGGCAGAGGGCTGTGGCAAATCTTTCAAGACCCGACAGAAGTTTCTGCGACCTTGCCTGGACGTCGTTGGTGGCGATATTATGGAGACTAGACAGAGGCTCGCACTTCGGAGGCCATAAACGGACAACATCCGATTCGGCTCCTGGACCAATCATGGTTGTGGGACGGAGTGATAACCGAGAGAATGGTCTTGCGTCCGGACAGGTCCAAGATTTCAGGACGAGTGGCGTATCCTCCGCAATTCATTTCCAGCCGAACAATAGACATCGTTGCCTTCTCGCAGGATGAAACATAAGATCGACAACAATACATTTACAACGGAAGCATCTCCCAAAGTTGCTCGAAAATGGTTGATGTCGTTCATAAATGTGGAGAGGCCGAGTAGAAAGCTAGAATGGCAAGTTCTTTGGATCTAGAAGGGCTTCGAAGTGAAGGAGCCACTGTGGTTGCTGGTGTCTGGCTGAACGAATCCGAAAGCAATCCGCCCACGTCGACTCGAGGGGAAACGTCACATATCAAGCGCGACGTTCGTTGTCCAGTGTGGCCTGAACCGATGAGGCTGCGTGTACGTCGTGATAGCTGTCCGGGCCTTTGTGCTGCAAAGTCTGTGCACGATTGCTGTAAGCCCTCGAAATTTCTCCAAGCCAGGGTAGATCAAAAACATCGTGTTCATTTCAAACTCGTCTACGACAACCACTAAAAGCCCTTCCGACCGTACACACCGACACCCCAAGCCCCTCTAAGCACTGCCAGTCCCCACGCCATGCCCAGTGAATCCCAAATGACGTTCAATTTACTCCCCTTGACCTCTTTCCATCCCACAGGCACTTCAGCCATAGGTATGCCTGCACTCTCTGCAAGCATTAACATCTCAATGTCAAAAATCCATCCCTCGCAATGCATGTATGGTATAATATCTGGTAAGGCGTTTCTGGAGAAAAGTTTGAAGCCGCATTGAGTGTCCTGTATGGACGATGTGGCGGGAGGTGTCATGAGACGGATGAGGAGGTGAAAGGCGTGCATGAGGAAGTTGCGGAGCTTGGAGCGCTAGAGAGTGGTTCGTTAGCTTGGTGGTGGTCTCGCAGCTAGGGAGATAGTGACATACCTTTACAACGGCTTCGCTGCCGACGAGATGGGCTCTTGAGCCAATGGCTACGGCGCGTCCATCTGGGTCCTCGCATTCCTGACACATACGCACAAGGTGTTCGACATCCTCAAATTTGCTAGCTCCATCTGCGTCTGCGAATACAGCGTATTTCCCACGTACGTGACGCATGCCGTGTGTCACCGCTCCTCCCTTGCCTCTGTTTTCCTCTAGTGTAATGACGCGTATCGATCCATGAGGGATGTGTGTAGAATTTCTCTTCTCGGCGCTCCAAGGTCCAGGCACAGCAATTGGATATTGTGATAGTTGGTGATCTCTTGCAAACTTCAATGCCGTTTCCACCGTCTTGTCCGTGGACCCATCTGAGACAACGAGAATCTCCCATCCTCGTGGCGTTGATTCCTTTGAGGCTGCAGGCGCCTGTCCCTTCTCTTTCTTCTTCGTAGCAGATAGAGAGGGAACCTTGGACTCAATCTCTGGGCCATGCGCGTCTCCATATGCTCTCTGTAGATAATCCACTGCTTCTTCCAACATGCCACCCAACCTGGCTTCCTCGTTGTATGCCGGAACAACCACCGATAAGAATACTTCCGGTTCGTCAGGCTTGATAAACTTGTGCGGTTTCGTTCCCATCTTCTTTGCTACCTCTTTCTTCGCCCGCCACGTATCCACCCAGCAATGCAATTCTCGTGGCTCGCTCGTCTGGCCATCTGGCAATATAGTTTGGTATCGTCTTTCGGATTTCCGTGAGGGCCGTGGCTCTGGTGCGACGAGGTACAGGAAGAAAAAGAACTGCCGCGGGTTTAGCTATAGCTCCTTCACTGTGTGGGCCGGTGTCTTGCACGTACCGAGACCCCAATGACCGCACAGCCAGTGATCACGAAGAGGAAGAGTATGGGCGTCGGCGTCTGGTCGAGAATAATTTGTAATTTGCGAGCCTGCTCGCTCAATGCCTCTTCAAAGCTCATGCTGGTAGATATGATGGTGCAAAAGTCGCGGGTGGGAGCTTTCCCATTGACGTTTGCTAGCTGAACTGAAAGCCGTGAGCGAGCGAACGGAAGGATGGTGAAGGTTCTGTATTCCTACTTGCATCCTCGACTGCGCTGGGAGCTGGGAACGCGCAGCGTCAAATTGACGTTGACGTGGAACTTCGAGGTTCCCATCAGCCACGAAACTAGTCCAGCCTTGTCCACCTATATTTCTTCTCCTACCCGGCCATCTCGCCTTGATAATGTCAAGACGGTTTTTGCAGCGACTGCAATCCACAAACTCGTGAGCTGGAAAGGGTTGTGTCATACTTTTCGGAACACGACAAAGATTGAAGGACGTAGACGAAACGGCCGGGCTGCAAAGATCAAAGCTTTGGTGTCAGCCTGTACGATCAATAGAGATTTTGATAGTCGTTGAGCTGGGAACACTGGGGTAATCTTGTTCTAGGCACACCTTTTCCTTCTTCAGCAGATGGACAGTGAGCATCTCACTCGACAGTATGAAATTTTTGGTTTGTATCTTGCTATCTTCACTGCCCTTTCACCTTACTTACGATTAAGAATTAAACACTTTCGCTCACCCTGATGCTCCATGGCATCATCTATTCTATCGCACAAATCCTTAACTTGACATGCATCACCCCGAATGATATCCAATAATGCAAAGAACGCTCAGCCCATGCTTCCAACAACAATTAGTACAAATCAAGAATGTGCTTTGGATCGATCTTGCTACCAGAAAACGGAGATAGAAGTGATGTTGAGCAGACAAAAGAAATGTAGCTATAGAAACCAGTAAGCCCGACGGATAGTGAATCGTCTAGAAGATTCTGCTGCAGGGAGCGTTCCATAAAGCGTGGCTTGACCTGGCATCGAGATCGCTTGGGGCGTCAAAGAAGACATAGGCGTGTCTCCGATCCTGTACTTTCGAGCTAGGGAGGGTGGAACGAGCATGCTTTCGCGCCTATACTCTGATATTGTTTTCTCCCAGGAGAAAGATGACCGGGGAGAATTATCATCATGCTCCTCTTCTCCGTCGCCCGATTCTTCACTCCAGCGTGATCTTTTTTCAGTGTCATTCCTGAATTTACTTCTCGATGAGGCCGGAGAAAGACGTAGGGGAGATCGAATGGGTAAAGCGAGAGCTAAGGCGAAAGTTGATGCTCGAGGCGTGACCTCCCCGTCATCATCCTCACTGAAATCCTCGCTCGAGCGTGGCGCACTCTCGTTGCTGTCTTGGACATCAGTTTCTGATGTTGCAGTCGACAGACTTAGACGCAGAGGCGAGCGCCTGGGAATTGATAAAGTCAACGGTTCATTAGAAATGACATTGCCATTGTCATCTTCATCTACAACCTCAGCCAATTGGGGCGCCCGTCCAGACTTGACTTTTAGACCGGCTGTGATATTCGCAGGTGAGAGATGTGAGCGTACGGGTAGGGCCAAAGTTAAAGGTTCTGTTTATGGTCGGTTAGCTACAATTCTCGGAGCAAAAGTTGATACGTACTGGAATAGTCGAAGTAGAATCTACCACCCTCAACTATCACGGACGGTATCGGTGCCCGAGGATCTTCTCTCGCTGCGGGTAGTTCTAAAAGCCTCTCGGGTACGATAGCTTCACGACTTGAGTTTTTTCCTTCGGAACAAGTGTTTGTGAATGGTGCAGATTGGCCCGCACTTAAGGTGTCCTCTGGCGAAGCTGGACTGCTCTTACTTACCCTTCTGGCGGGCGTGTTGAGCATGCCCACCATTGAGGCTTTCTTTGATTTCAGCTCTGGCGACTCGTAGTTATCGATGCTTTCTCGGGTTGTTGAGACACGAGTTGCGGATGTTTGTTTCGATTCCGAATCGTCAAACTCGGGAACTAGGACCTCTGAGCTTCCAATGAAGTCGGGGAGTAGTAGCTGGGGAACTTCAATGTCGTTGAGCCAAGACGCCAAGTCGGAAGCCGAACAGACTCTGGCATGCCGCTTCGAATCCTCGGGTGGTGGTGATTGAGGTGGCGTCAGTACATCCGGTTGATACAATGTTTTGCGGGGCGTCTCGAGATGAAAATCAGTCGGTTCATCAATGAGCGGACTATGGCTATGTCTGCCTGTTCGCTCCGCACTTCTGGGTCGCAGGGCGAACGGGAGAATGTATGCCATCGATGGTACCTGAATTGGAGAATGTGCAGGCGATACTGGCGGTGAATTGGTTGGAGAAGGTGTCTTTCTTACAGCGGAAGGTACTGAGGGCGTTGTAGGCGAAAGCAGAAGCCTGTCCAAACTTTGGCGTAGACTGGAACCAAAATTGCCATGACTGTGAGCAACTGTGATTCTCTCGTCTTTGTTTAGATCGAAGGGACTAGAGCCGGAGGCGGCTGTGAAGTATTGATGGCCGTTCAAAGTTGTGGACAGATCGCCCAAGGAGCCTCGCGGAGTAAGGGTTGGTGAATTATTCGCAGATTGGGCCACTCCCGCAAAATATCCAGGTTCGATTGCTCGAACTTCGAACAGGTCCCCTTCACCTTTTCCACGCATGTTCAATTGTTGTAAATGTGACACCGCTGACTCCCTGCCTTCTTCATCCACAAGCTTCAGGTGCTCCTTCAATCTGCTCCGTGGTAAGCAACTGCCTGCTGCAACGGGATGGTAATCGTTCTCACTTTCTCTTTTCATATATGATTTTGAGTATACCAAGAATCAGAATTGGAAGTAAAAGCGACCCGAACACAATGCTGCGAGTTCTGTGATCAGTACAAGTAGACAGCTTTGACCCTTCGGCAACGTACGCGTATCTGTATGCCAAATTCAAGGAGTCAAACCAGCTCTTCTTCTCGGCCATCAGCCTAATGAAAAACCATGGAATAGGGAAATAGGAAGAACAAATCCGCAGTTCGGAAGCTAACCAACGCCGACGGAGGGAAGAATGATACCTTTTGTGGCTCACAGGAACAGCCGGAGCAGGAAAAGGGGATGTGGAAGGAGGAATATACTGTGGTATAATCATATGGCCGCGCACAGTAGTCCCTGGGACCTAGGGACGTGTGATTCGTTATAGTTGAGCTTGGGGCAAGATTAATATACTTAGATGGTCCACCCATAGTCTGTGTTTGCTATGTCCCGCTGACAGGGCATTTACGCGAGGACCGTTCATGAGTGCCACGGGCAACGTTTGCCTCGTTACATTAATTCAAACAGCCGAGAGGGGAGGAAAACCGTGGTCAAGAGGATCAGAGATGCCTGTACTGGTAACAGGCGCACTCCATCTTTTCGAAGATGTCGAACTCGAAAAAGAATGAGCTAGCACTGTCGGTCCTCATTCGTTCTAATGACAAGGCGTTCCATTTTGAATTGCGCCGGACAAGCGATACCAAGCGATGACTGGCGGCTGCTTAGCATACGAGCATACAGAAATTGCTTGCAGTCAATTTCTAAGCAATTTGACAGCCTCAGGAGACTCCCAGAATCAACCATCGAAATTGGCCTTAACAATGCGTTGGTAACATGCGATGTGAGTGCTTTCATTTTGTCAGCAGCAGGTTCCTTGTAGGGCAGCTATACCCCCCACATGCAGGAGCTAGTTCGCCAAGAATTCAAGGCGGCTGTTGATTCGACAGCCTCATGATCAGCCGAGAACAAGAAGCTCGAAATCATTGATTAGTTCTAGAAGTGGACGAGCACGGAGGGTCGGGTCGTGGTTCTAATCAGTTGCAAGGTCAGCACGGCCTCAAATTGCTTGTGGATTCTGTTATATAGTAGACGACCCTTGCCGAGAGATTTAGAGCTAACATTTGAATGCGTTGTAACCATAGTTTATGAGGTGTACACAGTACCTGCATGTGTGCCCAGCATTAACGCGATCGACAAGGCTCAAGGCTATGCCAACCTAGGAGGTTCATCAATTCTGCGCTACAACGAGGACTCGGATTAATAGCAGACGCTGAACATGATGTCGAATGTGACAAACTTTCTCGTAGGGTCTCAGGTCCCAAGGGCTACTGATCGAGCCTCAATCTCGGGTTGGAAGATGGTTGAGTGGCGGTGCGAAGCGTGGAGGGGCGACATCAGTGCAGCTTATCGAGCCGTACTATGACCTTAATAATTATGCTCGATGGAGGAGTATTCTGTGAAGAATTGTTGGATGGCGCTATATCGTTGAAGAACGGACACTGTTTCTGGCGACACCCTGTTCACTCCCGAGATCAAGAGAAAAGTTAGCACTAGACGCCGGCCCGAGGCTTCTCCGTGATTAAAGCATGGAATATCATGTAAGCCTAAGCTAACAAGACGAGAATACAAGCAACTGCTCGATTCCTTGCGATATTCGGTATACATGCCTGATAGCCGAGGATTCATCGCGTCTCCAGGTGTCTCCAACGATCATTTTTATCTCGTACTAACAGCATTTATCGTCATTGCATCTTCGCACTGCAATAAGAGGGCTTGAACAGGAGGTTCTTTAATCATGAGCACCATCACCTTGTGAAAATTTACAAACGTGTTAGTATTGTGTTCTCAGGCTGGACAGGCCGAGCAAGAACCAAAAGCTACATGTACACCAAGCCAAGTCAAAAAAAGTTGCGCATATCTCCAAAAGGACTATCATGGTTCTCTATCATGGCATTCGAGTAATAGAGAAGCAGAGCGCCTGTCAGTTTAGGCTGTTCCTCTCGGAAAATCTCTTCTGGAACGAATCCCAAATCTGTCAAATCGATCAACACGCTACCAACTCTCCATTTGGTTCTGGTGTCGCCAACGACACCTTACCACATGAATTTGAAAGTGAGAGGACAGTTTACGAAACTCCTACCAAGCAGCCTGCAAAGATGTACTCTTCACTCTCGTACCGTGTTGTCCCCAACAGACACTCACCGGCCTGAACATTTTGCTAATGGCCACCAAGATTTCGAGAACAAATTTCCAGCCAAACCAATCCCTGAGATCTCAGTAAGTTAAAAATTGGCAACCTTATTTAAACAGCGACTCAGCACTTTTCTTCGGTCCTGCATATCAGAGCATATAAACATTGCAGGAGGAGATCCGTCTCTGTTATCGTGACTCCATTGTTGTGTCCATGTCAGGCCAGGCGGTATTGAAAGGTCTGGCTGCCTGTAAACTCTGCTCGTGCTTCTGATAATCAGCAATACATGTTCACGCTTCGAACAACGTAATCTAGGACGGGGCCATATTGTGGCTTCGGAAATCTACATTCCTGCTCAAGGCACGCAAGGATGCAGGCAATGTCACTGCTTGGAACGGACCCTTGCGAAGTTCTGGTTCAGGCGTTAAGATCGTTACTGATGAAGACCAAGACTCCACTTTGTCTCTATTGATACCTGCCGGGCTGGACCCCTTCACATACGCCCGAGTGAAATGAACATCTACCAAAACGGCGAGCCTCTCAGCCCAGTTTGTCGGATACCGAACGTGAGCATCTCAGGTTTTTGATTCGGGCCTTTTGAGCACTCAGGCTAGACCTGTTCAAGCTTGGCTTCAAAATGTCATAGAGGACTATTTTGGCATCGGCGATGCCCAGCAGAACATCACGATTCGAGCGGTCGATGGATAATGGGATGTCAGAACATTGATTGCTTGGTCCACGCTTATTGGATCTTGACGGGAAACTTGTTGAGCCTTTAGAGTCGGGAGCGGCTTGGTGATAACAATACGCTTCAACATCAATCTGACTCTGCGTCATGACGATAGTAGGTAGAGTGAGATACACGGAGGCTAAAACTCGAACACGGCTCGGACAGGCATGCACAGATGGTTCTGAGATGCAGGGAAATGGCTAGGCCTCGATCCTTGGACGAGATTGGGTAGTGTTTGGTATCATCGACTGCGCCTCTTATGGGCCAGGAGTTTGCCTCCATGTGTGGTGTCCATCATGCATGCAGTTGGGAGTATCGTCCAAAAATGATGCCCAAAACAACGCGTCCACCACGACGGAAGAACAGTGTATCGATGGTCTACTGGAAACGACTCGTGATAACACAATCGGCGATGTACTCTGATGATCCTGAGGCCTGTCACAATGCCAGGATTGCATCCGAACGAAGGTACTGAATACTCGGGACATGCAGGTGGAGGCATTCGAACTGTGTTGAGCTGGAGCATGCAATAATTCCTTCCTTGCAAGCCCGAGCCTTTGCACACACTACGGTAGGCTGAGCAGGTGCAGATCTCCATGTCTCCATGGGGGAGAGGCTCCAATGCGGAGGTCCTTCCCCGCGGCTCGCCATTGGTCTTTGGAGAGGTATGAAGCCCAGTCTTCGTGTCCAGAGCTTGTCGGACCACTAGGTTGGCAGTTCGCGGTGCCTCCGGACTCGTACCATCTCAAGTTAGCTCACGGGCGCCAAACCGTGGAGGAGTAGATCTCGCTCTGCATCCATCCACACTCGTTGCCGCTGCAGACGCCCGTCTTGACGACTTTCGTTTCGACTCTGCGCCCTCTCCCCCAGCGCCGCTGACATCTTGCTGGGTTGGCATGCCCGTCTAGGCGCGTCCGCTGCTTTGCTCACCCCTGAAGTGCATCTCGAAATCATTAAATCTTGATCCTGCTGCACACTGGCACCTCTGGTTCTTGTCAACTGCAGGTGCACCCTCAAGGCCCAAGAACAAGAGGGGTCCAGCCCTTCTCGGGCGCAGGCGCTGGTCCTCCCTCGACCTTGTCCTTGGTCACGACTGACTTGCCTCTCTACTGTCGCGTCTCGGCCAGAGGCTTCCTGCTTCCTCCTTCCTACAACCGTGACCAGCCCAAGGCCCCAAGCTGGACATCTGTCTCCGCCTCTCTCTCTCTCTCTCTCTCTCTCTCTCTCTCTCTCTCTCTCGACCTCGTTCGCTTCGGTACCATCTCCGGATCGACCTTCGCACTGTAATCAACCACCTCCGCATTGCCCTTCACGTCGTGATGCTCTTCTGAATTCCCCGATCTTCGCCCTTACACCTAGGCTGTGATGTCGCGAAATATGCGTCGCTCCAGCTTCTCGCACGTACCACTCGTGCCCGACTTCCCTCCCAAGCTGGAACCTGGCGAGCGAGTCTATCCCATCCGCTTCTCTCTCAGGAATCTCTGCCTCAATGAGTCGGTCGAGGGTCACACAGGTAAGCAATCAACTATTCTCCAGCTACTCGTGTTGCTCATTATGACACGGCATGTATATTGACACTCTCATAGCCACGGAGTCACAGATCAGTCCAGGCGCTTCGCCCGCCATCCCAGCATCGTCGACATCCGACTCAGCAACATCAACATCAACATCAACAGATGACAGCGAAGGACTATCGGATGATGATGGGACCGTTGTGGAGGTGCCGAATGACGAGACACCATTGATGACTGAGAAGCATGAGTACGCTGTCGTTGGAGAGGGTGACCATGGCGTTCTCTTCGGCACTCGTGGCCGGCGAGAGTTCCAACGATGCGAAGATGAACCCATTCACATCCCTGGTGCCATTCAGTCATTTGGTGTCCTCATTGCGATCAGACTTGTAGAGAGGGGCAAGCTCCAAGTTCGAATCGCCAGCGAAAACTGCGAGGCCTTCTGCCAGTACTCTCCGACTGATTTGTTTGCCCTTGAAAATTTCTCAGACATCTTCCCGGAGCACTACCGGACCTCCTTTGACGCGAAGGCCTGGTATATTCAGGAGCAGTACATGCGCGCACATGCCGAAGTCGAGCCGATCGTGTTTTCCACTGTCATACAGACTCCGAAAGGCGAGATACTACCCGTGAGCTGCGCAGTGCATTTCCTTGGCCAGGGACGCGACCTCCTTATCTGCGAATTCGAGTCTCAGCACAAATTAGAGCCGTCAATGTCAGCAGTCGATCCTGACTTGCCGAGCAAACCGGTCATCACTCTTGCCGTCGACCCGACGATTGTCAGCCTGGCGGCCCAATCGACCAAAGCACGGCCACTTCATCTCAACCGTCTGATTCACTCACTACACCCCGACGAAAGAAGCACCACAGAGACCGTGAGTATTATGGCTCAAATTCAACAGGAATTGAGCGCCTGCCAGGATTTCGAAGAACTGCTAGATACTGTTGCAAGTGTGGTCCAGCAATTGACCAGATTCCATCGCGTGATGGTCTACCGTTTCGACAAGGTCTACAATGGTCAGGTGGTGGCCGAAGCCATTATTCCAGAAGCCACTGGAGATCTGTACAAAGGCCTTCATTTCCCAGCCTCAGATATCCCACCGCAAGCGAGAAGACTCTATCAGATCAACAAGGTTCGGCTCTTATTCGACCGCGAGTCGCCCACATCGCGACTTGTTTGCCGTGCTGTTGAGGACATGGAAAAACCTCTGGATCTCACCCACAGCTACCTGAGAGCGTGAGTAGCCCGTTCGAAACTTTCAGATCGTGCCCTAACATCAACTAGCATGTCGCCCATACACATTAAGTATCTGGGAAATATGGGCGTCCGCTCGACAGCATCCATTTCATTACAGTTCAACGACAAATTATGGGGCCTCATATGTTGTCACTCGTACGGACCGACTGCAACTCATGTATCATTTTCTGTTCGAGAGGTATGTTACTGGATAGGTTTATGCGTTTCCAACTGTATAGCGAAGCTTTCCTATAGCTCGAGGCTAGGCGCACGAAAACTTCTCGAGACGATTCAGGTCGACAAAGACCCGCAAAGCTGTATCACGGCCTCGTCAAATGATATTCTGCGCCTGTTTGGCTCAAATTCAGGGTTCATGGTCATTCAAGGCGAGGCGAGAACTGTTGGAAAGCACGAATCATACCTGGAAGCCATTCTTGTGCTGAGATATGTGCATTCCCAAGCGTACACCTCGGTCGTATCGACACATAATATCGCAGAAGACCATCCGAACTTCCCGCGGTCGACGCCTTTGGACACAATTGCTGGATTTCTCTTCATTCCACTGTCCAACGAGTCAGACTACATGCTATTTTTTCGAACGTACCAGATGAAAGAAGTTCACTGGGCGGGCAATCCACATGCAAAAGAGATGACTTCCCTCAACAATACTCTCCTGGAGCCGCGAGCCAGTTTTAAGAGGTGGACTGAAATTGTAACTGGTGCGTGTAAAGAATGGGCCCAAGAAGAATATCAGGACTAGTAAGCATCTTGCGACCCTTCACTTGATGGCGCCACTAACTTCACTAAGTGCGACTACTGTGAGACTCGTTTACGGGAAGTTTATTGAAGTGTGGCGAGCCAACGAGAAATCGCTTTTCAACACCAAGATGAAGCGTATTCTGCTTCTCAATGCATCCCATGAAGGTTTGTTTTTGTTGATCCTGCCTTCTGATGTATTCTGATGCTGTGAGCTAGCACGAACACCGCTGAACGCTATTATTAACTACCTCGAAGTTGCCATGGAAAATAAGTTAGACAACGACACACGGGAACTGCTTCGCAAATCACATTCTGCTTCGCAGTCTCTTGTTTACATAATCGACGACCTGCTCAATCTCACTCGTAGTCAGGATGGAAGCTTTCCACTTCTAGAACTTGGTTTTGACATCAGATCTGCGCTCGCAGAAGCTTTGAAGCCGCTGGAGCACCACGCTAGTCGCAAAGGGCTACAACTCATCGTCTTGGTTGACTCTAACTTTCCTCAGTTCGTCCGGTATGTTTGCACTTGGTACCAGCTTTGTCATGCACTGACATCCAGCAGCGGTGACTTCCAACGGTTTCAACAAGCCATTGTGCACATCGTCTCAAACGCAATTCGATGTACTGCCACTGGTTATGTTCAGCTTGAGGCCAATCTCATGGACAAGAACGATGGCTACTGTCTGGTGGAAATCAAAGTCACCGATACAGGCATGGGCATTGCTGAGGACCATCTTGATGAGCTGTTCCAAGAACTGGAACAAATTCCACCGGAGGATTCCGAAATGACCAAACCTACCGTGGTTGGCAGGTTAAGCCGAGATCCAACGCCGATAGGGAAACCGGTCGTAGGACTTGGATTGGCTTCAGTGGCTCGATTTACTCGGCTACGAAGTGGTCTGCTGAAAGTAAAATCGACCAGAGGAGTAGGCACCATTGTCTCTTTATTGCTACCTTTTCCACAGAGCTCTGAAGCCTTCCATCCCTTCCAGTTACCAACTCCACCTGTTGAGTACCAGAGCACCAGTCTCCATAGCACCAGTGTCACTACACCTAGTGGCGCGCCAGTCAGCTCAATTAGCAAAGTCTCGGGCTCGGACTATGCACATGGCTTCTTTGATCTACCTGTTCAGCCAGTTCAAGCCCAATCGCCGCCAATGACGCCTCATCCACTGCAAGCAATGCAAAACACGGTAGATATGAGCCAACAACCGATGATGGTCATGGTGGCAGACGACAATACGATCAATTTACAAATTCTGCAAAGGAGATTGGAACGTATGGGACATTCGGTGGAAATCTCCTGTGACGGACAGCAGTGCTATGACATGTTCGTGGAATACTCTTCTGCTACCCAATTCATCCTCATGGATCTTGATGTAAGTTTCAGCACATTCTTGTTAGGAATACCATGATAACGTATGGAGTAGATGCCGTTAGTGGACGGATATGTGGCAACCGAGATGATACGAGAATTTGAGAAAGCGAATCCGCAGCTTCTCTCTCGGACCGCTCGGCAATACGGACGAACGCCGATTTTCGCAGTTTCGGCGTCTTTGAAACCGAGCCATCTACATAAAATCCTGATGACAGGATTCGACGGATGGGTCATAAAGCCGGTAAACTTTAAAAGGCTGAACATGTATTTACTTGGCGCGTTCTCAGAAGAAGGCAGAAAGGCAGCTGCTTTTGATCCAGCGCAATTCTTGGCTGGCGGATGGTTTGACGTAGCGCTGAAGGACAGGTAGGGAACAAGAGTGTTGGAAGAGCCCAAGTTAACAAGCCCCAACGTAGTGTCTGGAAAGGAAAATTTCCTCATCGTTGGGTCTTCGCAGGCGCGGAAGCATACCTTGCCGAAACCGGGGGGAAGGTATTCGAAAGTAGCGCGACTGAAAGCATATACGATGACCAAGACAAAATTCAGACACTCAGTCCGGCGTACACACTCGGCAAGAAAAACAGGACCAGAGAGCATGGGTTCCATCGACCACGAGTTTCGTGGGAGGAAGACCAAAAGCGCTATCTCTGATATGTGCAAAGACAGAGCTCTGAACGTGCGCGAAGGCAGACGCATACAGCCAAATCGACACCACAGCAACAGCGGTCGAAATGACGATTGAAAATATAGCGATGGTGTTCCGGAACGGTGCATGAGAAGAAGTGAGCGTTGGATCAGAACACTTCGAGGGCCATTACGCGGGCAGGCTTTTCCTCCTTTATGTGTTGAGCGAGGATTCGTCAGAAAAACCCTCCACCTCGTTTCTCTCTCACCTGCTCTATTTAATTACCTCAAATCCCACCTTTCTCCTATAGAACAACCCAGCCAGCGAGGGGGTTAGTCATGCATTCTTGGCAACGTCTTCGTGATCATGCTATGTCCTAGATAGTTGCGCTTTCCGCCTATCAATCCTGTAGACTTCGTCTGTGTTCTTGGCCTGGTGTCAGTGGCGTAAAATTCTTGACGATTTGAACCTTACACGTTCCAAAAATGCAACGACATTAGAACTGTCTGGGTATCAAGAATCGCCTAACCAATAATCTGTCATTCAACAGTTCTATCCGCCATCGATGCTGTAGCAAGCTCCAGTGATGAGGCTAGCATCGTCACTGAGGACCTTGAGAATGCTATCAGAGGCGCAATTTCCTCGGGCTCTCCCAATCTCTGTAAAGCCACGCCAATCGCGCCTCCTTCTCTCGGACTACCGATCGTGGTCGAACCATGATCTCTGATCGCCGTAGCGAGCATAAGCGTCGCAATGTAGCCACTGCCTCCCACGTCAGCACCACTTCCTCGTGGTGAATGAGTTAGTCAACCCATGGTGCGATGGCTTCCACCCGTACGCCCTTTTTCCCAGCTTCTTTCGCCGCTGACCTAGGGAACCCAATGACGCCGTGTTTGCTCGCCGCATAAGCTGCAGAACCTGCTGCGTCCTGGAGTCCAAGAAGACTGGCTGCATTGACAATGCTGGACCCAGAACTCATATGTGGAAGTTGGGCGCGCAACCAATGCATCACGCCTGTCAGATCGACACCGAGCATGAAATCCCAATTCTTGTCGTCCTCAGTCTCCACGGTCCCGTTCCTCGAGGCCTTGAACATGCCGGCGAGATTGGCTGCACCGTCTAGGCGTCCAAACATCCCAATCGTGGCATTGATTCAGTTGACGACTGACTCTGGGATTCGAACGTAGACGATGAACGTTGCGATTTTAGCATCTTGATGTACGGATTTGATAAGAGGTTTCAGCCTCTTGTCGAAAGACTTCAAGACATGGTGAGACGCCGGTGCTGCGATAGATGTAGACTTGTTCAGCAGTTTCTTGCCAACCAGACGAAGAAACCCTAGATAACCATACGCCTCATTCGGAGATGACTTTGGAAGCCATGGCATATCAGGAACGCTAGGGTGTTCCTTTGTCAAACTCAATTCCGTTAGGACCCTGTTAGAGGATATTATTAGTACTTACCTAGACAAAGTCGATACCGTCAAGAGCCTCTTGGAGGATAACATTACTTAAGACTGGTGGCAAGGCACTCTCGGTTTGCAACACCGAGGCCGGCTCGGAAGATATAAGCCGTTTGGATCTCCGGGTTACATACCCACACACCGGACGCGATGATTCTCTGGAAGCCTTTAGTAGACTGACGGACTCTATCAAATATATCTTAATCGACGCCGACTTTGCAGTTATTATTGATATCGCTAATAAGTAGTTATAGTAGATATACGAATCCCTTCTTAAAGGTATAGTAGTAATACCTATATATAAGTAGTCGCGATTAAGACTCCCATGTCTCAAAATACCCGACTTCTCGGACTTATGCTGGGGCTTTCTGTCATTTGTGATTGACAATCCGCAGTTGGCGATGCAGCCATTTGAACCCGAAGAAGTGCCAGGAGGGGCGGAGGATTCATCGGTACAGAAGTCATTAGTCATACCATAGCTGCCCCCCGCCCGAATATTGCAGCACGCCTTGAACGGGCGGCATTCATCGAGCAGAGCCCAGTTCCTGCTCGTGCCCGTGGCCGGCCTTTTGTGCTCCAGGCTTTGTCGGAACACACAAGTGGCCAAGGGATTTGCAGCAGGGGACGAATAGTTGCCCGGACTGACGCAGATCCGTACAACGTCAGAAACCTGGATTATTGTCGTCCTCCACCACGGGTTACCCAGGATATCTCCTTCAACATACCTAACCAACATCACTACTGCTAGCGGCATCATGCCAAGCATCAATTCAGTCCGTGGCTGTCCGCTTCCAGTATCAAATTTTGGTATTGGCACTCCGCCCGAGTCCAACTGGACATGCTCCCATACCTCAGCCGCATGCACATCTGAAGGAAGCCGAACTATATAGTTTGCAACAGCCGAAGCGTTGAGATGAACGGTTTTACACATTTGGTTGATGACTATATTTCACCATCTGTACCCGCCTAGGGTGGTGAAAGGGTATCTGATCCTCCATCTTTTTCACTCTGCCAACGCCAGTGCAATCCATGAACTTTTTCCGCCGAAATTTGACGGGGCGCCCTCTCAAAGAAACAAAAGGACAGCCAATGCTCCAACAACGATTGAGCACCCATTTGCTACTCTGACACCCGATGCCGAAGACTTGTTTCCTGTCGCAGCCGCTTGCTTCACGTTCGATGTATTCGATGCTCTGTCTGTCCCGGACACGGTAGCAACCGCCACCTCACCAGTGCCCGTCTTCGCAACCCCAGTTGCTGCAGCAGCAGCAGCAGCACCATTGGCACCACCAGTACCGGGATTGGGGATAGCACCAATGCTGTTGATTCCCGGGTTGCCAGTAACACCACCAGGGGTATCTGCCATTGTCGTTGGCAAACTAGCCCCAGAATTTCCAGCCAGCGCAGTGGCACTCGTAGCAGCACCCGCCCCAGCAGCTTGCAACGTCTCAGCACCCGCCGTAACTACCACCTTTCCAAAAGCCGGGAAATCTTTGCCCGTCAAGGTCATTGTCTCTGGCACTTTTAACGCATCCAAACTAGCTTGCCCCATGCTTATCTCACTAGGACTCAATCCTTGTGTCGGCAGCACGATTTGATCCAGACCATCGAGAGAGTTTGTGCAAACGGCTGCTGTTGTGCCCGAGAGATTGCAGTGCAGGGCTTTCTTGATGTTGGTGACCGGGTCAGTGGGTTTATTCGCCCAGTTCTCGACGGTTGTGTAGGCTAGTGTCGCAGGTCCTTGGGTTATTGTTATGTGGGCTAGGTCGGGACAGATGACGGAGGAGGGTAGAGAGACAAGCGTGGAGGGGAAGTTCGGACCGCAGCCTGCGATGGTTCGTCAGCATTTGCCCGCGAGTTCGAGGTCTAGGATACTGGAGTATATTTACCCATTGCGTAAGTTGTTGCTGCTGGCGATGCGCCAACGATTGACGCGACGAGGGGAGCATCTACACCCAAGGGATTGACCATGAATACCTCTTGCGTCGCTGCTTGAACGAAGTACACAAACCCAGGCATCGTGACGAGCAGTCCTCTCGTGGCGGTCCTATATTTTGGCGCCATTCTGAAGTGAGTGTGTACAAAGTGTGTAAGGACAGTGATGGATGTGAAAAGAAGCAGAAGAAAGCTCAGACGTTGAATCTAGAGACCGTGAATGCAACTAGGACCTGTAAGTGGGACTTGAAGCAGCACTACATTCCCCTCCTGTCTCCCGAGTTATGGTATACTGTTAGATGGTGAAATCATACAGAATCGCAGTCTTCGCAGGGAATCCAATATCAAATGCAATTGGCGTAGGTCTCGCAATAACGTGGGCTGGGGATCTTCAGCCGATTCATCTCGCTAGATGAATGGCAGGGTAGTGGATGATGTTGTTTCAAGGAGAAGAGTTGCGGGTCGCTAAGTAGGGAGGCTGTCAGTGTGGCTGGCAACCGATTTTCGTTCTCCCTCCGCCATTCCACAACAGCCAGAGTCGTGATGATTCTGAAAACGACAGCGCCGGTAGAGGAGCGCTCGCTCGTGTTAGAGTATCTTCTACAGATGTTATTTCATCCGTGGTGGTGCTCAAAAGTCGAATCTTCGTCTCGGATTTAAGATGCCGACTTGACGGCGTTAACGGCTACTCTATCGAAGGGTCCAGCGTGGTAGTATTTGCAGCCCACCTGCAGTGATGGTCACGTACGGGCCGACTTGGCTTGAATATAGACGACCTTGTCTCCATCCTCAGTGCATTTCTACCATCAACATTTAACAAGAAAGAACGAGGAAAGTTTGTTTCTATAATTCATAAATGTTTGCTTTGCAGTCAACGTGTGATTCTCTGAAAATTCGGTATTTGGGTATCAATCTATGCAACAAAAAACAGCTTCCTTGGTCATCCATGGGAATGCGAATGTCCTATTTGTGTGAATAGGGGAAGCAGCATTCCCATCACCACTAGGCCCACTTCTCCCCTCGTTCTATCCTGTTCCTGCGACGCTTGCACCGTAGGCCCATGCGTCTCCCAGTCTTCATCTCCATTTGTTGCAGTAGCCTTCACAAGTGCATGGCTGTCATGCGAAGAAGAGCTAGAGATTGTCTGCATAGCATGCAAAGCCACGTACAAAAACGTCCCACCAGAGAACATCAGGGCAATGCCGGTCCACCATGTCATGTTCTTACTCTGGCCCCTTTCGGCTTTCCCCAAGATATTGATAATCATCCATGTGACCAGTGCTCCCAATGGTGCTGCGAAAGAGAACATGAGGAGATGGCCACGGGCAGAACGTTTGGAGATTCCTTCTTTCAAGAGGATAGAGGTCAGGCCGAAAGCGGCAGGGGCTTTGTGGACGAGGATGGCTATGAATATGACAACGCTCAAACTGCCCCTCGCGCTGGTGGAGCCAGTGGTTGAGGAGGCACCCAGAGCGATGCCATCAGCCAGGGCGTGGATGAGAAGACCGATCGTTGTCGGATTGGGGCGAGAGGAAGGAGGATGCGCCACGATTTGGCGTGACGGGGTCGCAGATTCAGGATCTATAGTTGAGAGGGGAATGTGGTGGCTGTGGCCATTTGACGAGGCTCTCGAGGACTTGATGGTTGGCACGATGTCGATGAGGTACATCAGTATGAAGCCGGAGATCAGGGATATGCCTATCCACGCGTGTGAGGTCGATTCCCCATGATCATGATCTGGCGCTGCACGCCGAGTGTGAGAGCTTTGGGGTTCCGAGCCTTTTGGCGGATCGGGTTCCTTTTCTCCTGGCAAGAACCTGTCTGTCCCTTTCACATCTTGATTGTCGTATTTGATGCCTTGTCCTGCAGCGTTTTTATCTGGCTTGGGCATGTGAAGTAACGCCAATGCCGCGCGATCATTGTCCATTGGCGCATCTACAGTGGACGCGGTTTGTGGAGTATGGCGTACGGACACAGCTGAAGAGCTGTAGAGTGTGTCAATGCCTTCGGGGATTATGACTATGAGCGCTGTGCCGACGAGGAGACCTGTTCCTGCGGCGGAAATGAGGCGTATTTGTCGCTGGGACAGGGAGAATGACAGAGGAAGGGAGCCGGCTAGGAAAGAGCTGTCCAACCGATTAGCTATGTTACTGTAGTCATCCAAGCAAAGAAGAGTAGCGTACGCGACAGCCATGAGGCCGCTCAGGGCCAGTAACATGCCCAACCCGTCCCACATGATTGCGATGGCGTTCCGGTCTCAGCAGTGGGTGGGTGGTGAGGCGCTACGAGTGCTTGGGACAAACGTATGAAAAGATTATCATGTCGCACACTGGGAGTGGGCTAAGTAAAACCTGTTTATGATTAGGGGTTCTGAGTGGATTTAAAGAAGCAACCTCAGCATACTAGATGTTTGAAAAGCCTCGAAAACAGAACGTATGAATGACTGACATGACTATGACAGCCAGAAGCGAACAGTGGCTTAATCACAATCGGGTTCCATATGTCGGCAACTGGAAGATAATTCTTTCAGCCTTGCCCAGTTCATGAGGCCGGGGCTGGGTAACTCCGTGGCGCCTTAGCGTCTTTCGGGAACCTTGACGCGACTCTCACCTGAGCGCGACTTCTTCACTTCTCAATTATTCATTTTCCCTCAAGACAATAATAACAACTTCAACAACTACAATCTTCTAAATTGGCAATGTTCAATCGCGAATCGCGCGACATCAATCTGGGCTAATCCTATTACCCAAAATCCACCACGGGAAACGCGCGTTCGAGTTCGTGGTCTACACACTTCGCGCCAACATGGAGGACCTATGGGTAGTCAAGGCTCAGGAAGCCGTGGAAGTCAGTCTGACTGGCCAAGATGGAAAGCCTCTGCTCGAAGCCTTCCCTCCAACCTATACCTACGCCATCTTTGGCGACGACGAGGCTATTCCTGGCTACAAGGATCTCAAAATCAACCTCTCCTTCCGCGCCAATGACCTCGAGCCGACCGCCAGCATCAACTATCACCAGAAATTGAAGCCTTTCAATAAAGAGATGGAGGAATTGATGGACGTAGAAGGACGCTTGCGCAGCTTTCTACCGGAAACTGCGTGGGCACCGCAAGAGAAGGAGGATGGCCCGACGGAAGCCTGGGCACCGCCTGGACAGCTGCTACACGCCTATAGGGTTGGTAAGAGCGATTTTGAAATATGGCAATCTACATTAGCAGATGCGCGAGCGAAGAAGATTCTTTCGAATATGCGCATATTCATCCCGTTCTTCATTGACGGTGGGACCGTGGCGTTCCTTGAGGACGAAGACTGGGCTCTCGAGCGGTGGAAAGTCTTCTTCTTGTACGAGGTCGGCTCTGTAGACAACAGCTCTTCCGGCTACTCCATAGTTGGCTTTGGCACGTCTTATCGTCTCTGGGTCTTCCCAAGCACCGAAATTCTCGCAACCATGCCCGTGGACTTTTCCCACACGAACTACTGGAACGATCAAGACTCTTTACCCGAACAAATCTCCGCCCTCCTCTTGCCCTCCCGAGAACGCATCGCTCAATTCATGATACTCCCTCCGTATCAGGGCGAATCACACGGCTCATGGTTATACACCGTCATGACGACCGCTTTCCGCAAAGACAAGCGGGTCTACGAAATCACAGTCGAGGAGCCGAATGACGAATTCGATGCCCTACGAGACTATTGCGACTTGGCCTATCTACACGAGTGCCATCCAGAGTTTAAGAACATGACTCTCCCCGAGAAGATAGCGTCTGAGCAACTTGTGAAAACTCGAAAAATCCCCCTCGATCTGATTACGGACCTCGATGCCCTCCACAAGACTCGTCTAGCTGCTAAGATTGCACCAAGACAGTTCCAACGTATCACGGAAATGCATCTTCTTTCTACCATTCCCGCGATGAGCCGCAACATAGCCCGGATCGGCAAGAGAGGGAAGAGTGCAACTGCCAGTGACCGGCAATATTACTTTTGGCGTCTCTTGACGAAGGAGCGCATCTTCATCAAAAACAAGGATCAACTCCTGCAGATTGATGAGGATGAAAGGGTCGAGAAGGTGGAAGAGACGTTGGGAGGCGTGCAAATGGAGTATGAAGATCGATGGAACACCTTCCTGAGGCGCATGAATAAAGGGTTGAGGAAATGTGTTTCGAATGTGGTTGAGGCGATTGGTAGCGAGGCTGATGCCAAGGCGGCGCAGGCAGGAAGCAGGAAAAAGAGGAAGGTGGTGAGTGACGATGACGAGGAAAGCTTGGAAAACGGTGCCGGTACGCCGAAGAGACCAAGGAATGATGATGAAGAGTAAGAAACTTGGGTCTCCCAAGAGTGGACCTCGGGGCTGATTAGAAGCGGCGTTTTGGCAGGCGAGGTTGGATGGATCAATGGATACCGTGATTTTTGGAATTCTCAAGACAATCTTTATTCCTATAATGGTCGCGGGCTTTTGGAACGGAGCATAAGATACCTTGACGGACTGCATGTATGATACCGCAATTATATGATTGAGAGAGATTCCGCTCGAGATGCCCCCAGGTGAATTCGCAGTCTCTGTATTTCTGAACTTTTATCTGGGCCCTGACTTTCCACGCGAGGGTCTAGGCGGATATGGCTCTCGGCTGTGACTGCGACAAGGTTGTGCCTCAATGACAGTATTGAAAGACCGTCGACTGTGGGCAAAAACTACGCGTCTAATAATCCAAATGATTCTGGTATGCAGATATGATGTGTGACGCAGACGCTCGTAGTTGTGTATATTGTGTGAATGAATTCATGTCTATACTCTCGTGAAGGAATCCACCCACTGCAGCTTCTTTCGAAGAAACCAAACTCCATCCTCGCTAGCATCCAACAACCAAGGTCGCACAGCACGCCCTATCTCTACGCCCGATCCGCCAACTCCCTAATCTTATGATACAGTTCCCACGCTCTTGCTCTCTCAAAACCTATCCCGCCCTCAACGGGTCCAGATCCAAAAATCGCTCCTCAGTCCCAAACACCCTCAACTTGTTCACATACACACGCCAGAAATCACAATCAAAGGGCGGCATCAGGGGCTGGACCTCATTGTCCTGTTCCCTCTTCCCCTCCGATGCCGTCGCTGACCTGGACTCCAGTGTTCGATTTGTCGCCCGAGAGGAGGGTAATCCGAACGCTGGAGCCGTGGGGTTGAACTTATGCGAGGATTTGCCTGTGGCTTTGGCGAGTTGTACGAAAGTCGAAGAACCGCGTTCAGGGGACAAGTCTTTGTCAACGAGGGCATCGAACATTGTTGCTGTGGCGAAGCGAGATGATGATTTTCTTCGACCGCTTTTAGTCCTCTTCTTCGATTTGTTTGATTTCGGTGCCGCTGAATCCGCCGGAGCTTGGATATCGGCTGGAGCCTGGTCTTCGAATATGGAGTTATTTCCAAAGGCTGTGGGATCGTCAAGAGTTCCCTGCTTGGTCGTGCTTCGACTTATCCTCAAATCGCTAATAGGAGTTGGGCCGTTACCATCGGGCCCCTCATCGCAAAGGTGCTCATCGAATTCTTCGGGGGCTGTGTCGTAGTCCTCGTCGCTTGGGCTCGTCGCTCGTATGTCTACAACTTCTGGAATATATGTACCCGCTGCTTCGAGATTCGCCGAGAGTAGAATCATTATTCTTGCTGTTAAAAGACTGTCGTACCCTGCCTCGTGAAAAGCCTCCTTGTCTACATATTTGGTACAAAGGGGATGCGTGAGTATCACAGGAATCTTTTGCATGCGTAAGGTTTCTTCGATTTGTGCTAGCGAGGATGCTGGGTTGATTCTGCCGCAATTGTGAGTCGCCAAATACTTCGTATCGACAATTGTTGGGAAGAGATCGTGGATTCGTATGCGAAATTCTGACACTGAGTCCGGGAGCTGCCCAATGAAGGACTGGTACAGATAGATCAAGTCTGTGAACAAGTTGTGGCCCACCAATACTGGGGCGCCCGTTTTCAAGTGAGCTTTCGCGCGATTGAAACGAGCGGAGAAGTCTTTCTCATCGAAGAAGATATCGAAGCCATCAACGGGATCCTTTGCAAACCAAGGAAGTTCGATAGCATGCAGGCTTCCACCAGTCAGCGCCTCGATGATCCAGCGGAAACCAGTCAAACGAGCAACATGAGCTTTGACCCGCTTTATCCGTTCTTTTTGATATCTAGCTTCACGCTGCAAATCGACACCTTTGATGATGACATAGTTGGGACGTCCCACGGTCATCAGCTCGTCTTTGTACTCGGAGCGTACGAGTTGATGCACCAGGCGGCGGTCAAAACTTGAGAGATCTGGCGTTGTGACTTTCTCCCAGTGGAGTGTTCTCGACATCTAGGATTAACGGAGGTCAATTCCCATCGACGATACAGACTCACGCTTCCTTACTTACAATAGATAGCTGATCAGACTTGCCGTCCTTCTTCCATTCCTTGATTTCATTTTTGACTTTTTCGAGGAATTGGGTGGTTTGTAGGTCATCTTGCGGGATCTCATGATCATCGAACGTGCTCTTATCTCCACGGGCCTTGGCCTTCTGCTTCGCTGTCGCCTCCTCGACACGTGAAAGGTAGGATACACCACGAGTGAAGGGTTGAGAGAGGTCGAAATTATTCCTCAGCAGGAAATCCACTGCTCCGGATTGGAAAGAGAAGATTCGCTCGAGATCCAAATCCTTTCCCACGTCTAAGTCGAGTGAGGGATTCAAGGGAAAGTTGAACGTCTTCACCACGTACTTTTCTTCACCGACATCATCATACTGACTTACACAGGTAAGACCGACCTGTATGATACGGTATCGTTCTGCTGCCTCCTTGGCTTCTGTATATCGTTCTTGGATGGTCTGTTTTCGCCTCAACGCTCCTGGCT
Source organism: Venturia carpophila (assembly GCA_014858625.1). Lineage (NCBI taxonomy): Eukaryota > Fungi > Ascomycota > Dothideomycetes > Venturiales > Venturiaceae > Venturia > Venturia carpophila. The sequence goes on from JACTAK010000010.1 coordinate 670,484, forward strand.
GCTTGCTTGCGATACCTGATAACTCGAAATCGAGAGACACGAAGTGAGCGTTGGATAAGTCTTCCAGAATTGGAAGCAAGCTTGGATAGAAGGCGATCTTATCGATGTCCATGATTTGAGGCGGCCTGTAGGCAATGGGAATGAAAATCGGTTGGAGGTTGAAGTGTCGTGTTTAGTTTTGACATCGAAGTAAGGGAAGAACGAGCGGTGGTTCGAGTATGAGCCTGCCCGTGTTCTTTCTCTGTGTTATGCTATCCGTGGAATGCTTCACAAACTTGCCGACGCGGCAATGAGCGGTGAAATGGCGATTAATATATGAGCACGAGATCTGAAGTGAGTGTTAGATATTGTCAGCGTAACAGTCAAACTCGGATTTGATATGGCTGTGCTTGTAACACTGCATCTTGCCACAAGGCTGCTAGAGCTTTGACATGCGGAAACTGATGGCCCAACCCGATTCTTCAGTGGTGCTTGAAAAGATAGGACAGGATAGCTTGATTCGCTCGACAACGTGGCTTACCAATTCCATCCCGAATGTCTAGACTGGGCGTACGTACCTGCTAATGAGGCGCCTGCTTGATCCTGATGCAGATGCTTCCAGGCAGTGAGTCCGTCCAGGCGACGGGACCTCGAGGTTGAATCTATGACGAGCTGTTGAGGGAGGTGAAGGTCCCGGGAATACCACGGCGAAGAGGAGAAAGGTGCAAATGACTCTCAAAAGGAGGCGAGAAGCAGAATATTGATGCTACGTCGATATTGTGTCGCCGAGGAAGGCTGGTATGGAGGTCTGCTGAACTCAGCGCTGGTCAGCGTCTGCACCAGGACGTCTGCCGCAAGAATGAGCAGAAGTAGCAAATGAGCTTCATTCTTTGTTTGCTCTGTAAATGCGATTGTTATCAAGAGCGTGTTTGCTGGAGCGCGCCCCGTCTCCGCGATACCTCTTCTGCTTCTGATCTGCTCTGCTCTGCTCTCGGCCCCGGCCAACAATGTGCTCTCCCTGCTATCTTCTACCTCCATAGTACTAAGCTTAATGGAGCCATATCATTCATGCTCAAGGTTTTCCGCAGCATGAGGCTGGCTGGCTGAGAGGGAGGTCGCCTTGGGATAGGAGGAGCTGCATCGGTTCTGCATGTGAACGACGCGACCACCCTACCAAGTCCACCACGACAACAACGAAACCACCATCGTCGAGGCTGAAGGGAATGACAGACATTGCCGACCCCTCTGCCATGGTCTAGAGAAGCCAAATTACATCCCCATCATACCCTAGTCGGTGTGGCTGGAGTTGCGGCTCTTTCTCCCAAGCAGGACCTCGGCAAGCTGCTGAAGCTTCCAAACCACGACCTTCTTGTATGCCACGCACGTCCCGGTCTAACCCATAGCCACCAGCATGTCCACCGCGACGGCCACAATGTCTAGCTTCCACGAAGACAACCTGAATGGCTCCGGCTCTCTAACAAACTCCGCGGCTTCTCTCGCGTCCTCCCGCCATCAAACATCACAAATCGCAAAGACATACCGACAAGCAGCGCAGTTGTTCCTCACGCGCCGCCTTCCCGAAGCATTGTCAACGATAGAGCCCGTCATTACACCCGAGCCTGTGAAGAGCGGAGAGCAGAATGGGCACACTCCCGTTGCGCCCATCGCGACGGCTTCTCGCGGCACTAGGATCAAAGTCTGGAGCTTTTATCTTACTTTCATAAATGCCGTCGTGGAGCTGGGTGTTGAGGAAGGAAAGCACGCATTTGGGAGTACGAGGTGGAAGCAATTGGTGAACAAGGCCCGGGACGGCACGATATGGGAAGATATCGTTCGTGACGGCTACAGTGGAGATGAAGGAAGTCTTGATGCAGATGTGGTCATCAATTTGTATGCCTGCCCCCAGCCTCGAAATTGATCTGGCACTGACAGCTCACCCGCAGAGCCACGCTCCTCCTCACTCATTCACCCTCCCAAAGGCTGAATCAGCAACGCCTTGAGACCTATCTCAGCGCCATGTCCAACCCTTCTCTCGACATAACATCCCACCTCAACTCCAACCGACTGCGCCGTACAGCAAGCTCGGCCTCCGGAACTAACACACCTCGCGATCTTCACACTTCGCTGAAACTCCTGGAATTATACACCTTGCATGTTCTCCCTCGAAATCAGGAATGGGACTACGCTCGCGAGTTCATCATGATGTCTGAGGTTCTCGATGACGAGCGAAAGGAAGCTTTCCTTCAAGCCCTGCACGGACTCAAGGAAGAACGAGAAGAGGCCAAAAAGCGCGAGAAGGAGTTGCAGAAACAGCAACAGATACAGCTCGAACAGCAACGAAGAGAAGAAGAGAAACGGCGCGTGGAGGAGGAGAGAAGAAAAGAAGAGGAGAAATTAAGGAAAGAAGAAGCAACACGATCACAGCGACCTCCGGATTCTGGTACCGGATCGTCGAACATGAAGCCAAAGCCCACGCCGAACCACGGGAGACCAGATAGTCTTGGAAGACCGCCTTCGAGGAGGAAAAAGGAAATTACGCGACGACCACCTCCTGCCTCTCTGTATAACAGAGCAACCTCTTTCTTCGCCGCCTTCCAGACCGTGGTCCAGCAAACGGCCGAAAGCCTGAGTCAGAATCCCATGGCTATGATGCGAACCGTTCTCTTTTTACTCATGTTCGCTTTGGCTTTTGGGAGAAGGGATCTGAGGGAAAGAGTAAAGAGGATGATGCAACGGGCTTGGGAGAAGGTGAGGAGGACAGTGGGAATGGGTGTCAAGGTTTCGTACATCTAGAGTGTCCCTGTTGCTTGCTCTTCTGTTTGGACTTGGTGTTCGCGAGATATTTGTAGGATTACCCTTTTGCTGCTCGTGGCATGGACCCGGCGCGAATGGCGAGAGCGAAAGATTGTCGAGGTAGTACCTCAGGGCATGGAATGAATGAATCCCCAATGGGGAGAAATCGTAATCAAGGACGGGAGTTACGACGTGTATATTTCCACTTCCGTACGTGGAGTTCCCCACCTTCATCCCAGCTACCCTCTCCTTGTTGTAGTTGTTCATGATAGGCCCATCCGTGCCGAGAACCCCGTTCCTCGTCGTCAGTCGTGGATAAAAGCATGCCATTTTCTTGTCGGCTTGAAGTGGGAAAGCACGTGAGAATATGCCCGAAATGGAAAAGGCATGTGAGAATTGAATATTCACACCTACTACCGTATGGTCACTGTCGGGTTCCGGTACGGTTCGTGCGGTCGCCGTGCTTGGTGAGAACCATTTATTTTTTGAACAAAGGTCGCCGCCAAAGGATTTTACAACCATCATTTAAACGCGTTGAAAGGCTCGCGTCGATTTGAATCTCTACCGTGAATCATCTGATGCAGACTCCGCTCATGATATCATTGTGAAAAGCACATCCAAACGCCACGGCTATGCTAAGCAAAGTAATCCCTTCTCGCTCTCTCTTGACGGGAAAAGACAATCGCTCTTTCATTAGTCCGCCTCATGGTCTCGTGTGAATCTTCAATCGATCGAATGTCTTCTTCACGTTCTTCACCAGTTCCAATATGTCCTCAACGATCGAATCTTTCTTGTTCATTAAGGATTAGTACATCAGCTCATTGAGGACGTTATCTGATGGGCCGGAATTGAGGAAGTCACCAATGCCGCCATTGCTGCCGCCGCCGCGACCCTTCCGTGGGTCTGCCATGGTCCATTTACGGCCTAATTCTTTGGCATCTTGTACGCCACGTGTGAGAGACGAGAGGAGGGAGATGAGTTCGACGTCTGAGGATGTCTGCTGGGTCTCGCGTGTGAATGATTCGGTGTCGGGGGGTGTTAGGAGAGGCAATCGAGCGAGTAGAGCGCAGATGGAGCGGAGGATCGGTTGGTTGAGATCGGTGTTTGTGGGATCGACTGGAATGGAAGCATCTGTGAGGTAGGATGGCTGAAATTCGCCTAGTAAGGTAGAGAGTAGGTTCAATCGGGCTTGGAGCATTTTGAGGGCATTTGCTTTCGCAGTGAGGGCTGTTATCACTGGGCAATTATCAGTGGTCAATCAAGAGGGAGCAGAGATGAGAGCTCAAAGAGGTCGAATACTCACGCTCATCTTCCTCAGCAGAGAGGAAGGTCTCGTCCCCAGCCGCCGTAGCATTCATCTTCTCTTCTGTCTCTTTGGCCTTGCCCTTGCCCTTGAAAAGGCCTTTCTTTGCGTCTGCCTTCGCGGCCTTTGTCTCTACAGCTGTGGCGTTTCCTCCACCGCGCGCAACATAGTCCACGCTTATCATTTCAGCCTCTCCACTCTCTACCGAGTACCTGAGCTCGCGGAATTTCAACGATTGGCAGCGCTCTCCAGCATCAACCTCCATCGCAGCGCTGTCACTCGTCCAGGTCGTCTCGTACAGAGTGAGTGGGAGCTTTCCAGCCGCACCACTTGATTCAGCGACCATCTCTGGGTGGAACAGCAGCAGAATTGCTGATTCCAGGTTGTACTTGGTTTGCAGCTGCATTTGGATGGGGAGGTGCCGTGGCTCTGGACCAAAGGTCGAACCAATGGTGTACCATCCTACGAGATCGAGCTGTGGTGCCTTGAAGCATTCTTTGTACATTTCTAACCGATCTTCGAAGAATTCCTGGTCCAGATGTACAGAACCATCATGTGGCTCAACCACGATCTTGCAATCAAAGGCTACCTCCATAGTGACTTCGCGCCCATTCTGTTGGCCTAGGATAGCTCCAGCAATGGGGCCCTTGAGTTCTCGTAGCTTGTGACGGGCGACATAGTCAGATATGTTGAGGAGGACGAGTGGATGGAGCTGTGGGGTAGTGTCTGAAGGCGACGATGCGACAAGAGGGTTTGGCGCGGCCATGGTGGAAACGAAGGTGTTCTGTTTGGTCTAGAGCTGTGGTTGAGAACCAAGCAGCGCTTCAATCGGGTTTCCTTCTGTTTATTTATGGTTGTTACTGGAGTTGTGTTGCGAAGTTGGATGCAGCCTGCTCTCCGAATGCGGGAAAAGCATGGACGTTACTCTCTCCTTCCTTTCCGTCAGGTCTCCCCTCAAACAACAACTGAACACAGAGTCATTCTTCTCTTTGTTTTCCATCTTTAAATACAAAAACCCATGATCAAATGAGAAAAGTTCGAGAGGTCGGCCGAGGATGATAGAGCAGCTGTTTATTCACGAATATCGCCAGCTTTGTGACACAAACCAACCAGAACCTTGCACATGTACAGAAGCAGTCTGACATATATATACAGCTAGTTCAGGAACAGCCAAGACTCGCACTAGCTACCATGCCTGAGTCAGTTCGACATTAACCTGGAAGAGACCGCCGTAGTCGTTGGACTCTCGCGGTACCGGGATCTGCTGAGCAGAGATCGATGTCCGAGCAGACTTTCTGGAACCAGCTCTTCTCGAAGGCGCAGTGATTTGACGAAGCAGCCGTAGGCTCCGATTACCAGGGTTTGGTATCTTCCCAGCTATTTCAGCGAGTTGTTCAAAGACTAAGATTACAAAGACTATGTATGTACCAGGGAGCATACATGTCGATTATCCGAAATGTGAGTCTCTCAATGACATACTAAATACTTGCACGAAGGTCTTCATGCTCACAATGGACCCTCCATGCCCTGGCCGGAGCGCGCCCTGGGGAAAGCGAGACTTATCAAGACACCCTGAACTCCTTTCTAGTTCCTTCTAAATTGGCTTCCATATTCAAACATGCTCAAATCCAGAAGACTGTGCCTCATGTTCAAGTTTCGATCAAAACTTTAAGAACAAGATTTCCGTCACGATCCATCTGTTTGCTCGCCAGTTCGAACGCGTCTCGGACGTGTTCCAGACCTTGGAATCTGTGGGTAATCATGTTATCCAGACATGGAAGAGCCCCGGACGCTAGCAATTTTATTCCTGTCGGGTAGGTGTTGGCATATCTAAAGATTCCAATGATATCGACTTCCCTAAGGTGTGCAGCTGACATTTGTAAAGTCTGGATAGGAGTACCCATGCCGACCATGATAAGCTGCCCTCCAGGTCTAGTTGCCTGGGAAGTTTGTTAGCAAAGGGCTGCAACCATTTCGGGTCGCATGCTCACATAGAGGCCTGCTTGCATGCAGATTTCTTTTCCAGTGCAGTCGAACGTAACATCGGCGCCTTCAAAATTCGGCTCCCCGTCGCATGCTCTGTCCACCACGTCAGAGGCAAGCGCATTAGCCTCTCTGAATCGATCGACAGTCTTGTCGGCGTGTCCATTATGTCCAGAATGCGGTACAACATATCCTCGGTTGGCAAACTTATTGTCTAGGGCATATTTCACTCGTCCAGCATTGATGTCCACGATCATGACCGTGGTTGCGCCAGAAAGCCTAGCCATAGCGGCTACAAGCAGACCAACAGTACCTGCTCCAAAAACTATCACTGTGTCACCTTGTTCAATGCTTGCTCTGCGTGTTGAATGGATGGCGACCGAGAGCGGCTCAAGCAACGCGGCGGCCTCAAGGCTAACGCTTTCTGGGATCCTACTCTATGTCAAAACGTGTCATTGGCACTGTGAGTGGGAGACCTACTTGTAGCACCATTTTGCAGGATGGTTTAGCCTTTCCTGCAGCGTACCCTGGAAATGTGGTATGGATTTGGCGCTACTCCTGAATCGCATCTTCGGACACAGGTTGTATCTTCCTCTCTGGCACGCCCTACAGTTGTCGCATGGCACCCCAACTTCGAGGGCGACTCTGTCTCCAATGCTGAACCCGGTCACGCCCTCTCCAATGGACTCAACCACTCCCGCAGACTCGTGACCAAGGGTAAGCGGAGCAACGGCTTGTAAATCCCCATTGCAAAAATTCTTGTAGTAAGCCACGTCGGAGCCACATATGCCGGTGGCCAAAATAGAAATCTGCAGTTCCCCAGGAGCAGGATCGGTCAGATGTCTGAACTCCTATACGACGGTCAGCTTTTATGGTCGATGGTTTTGAACCCCTCGATTGATTCCTCCTTCGGACAGGGTCCAGTGCATGCCACTAATAGAAGAACATACAAGATGTAGTTGCTTCGGCCCAGTCAGGACAGAGGCTTGTACTGTTGCCTGCTTGGGAATATGTTCCCTAATCGGCATTGGCCCGGGGTACAAATCAGCAACTGCGGCAGGGGCCATTATCGATTATGGACTTGCGTGGTGTGGTAACAGGATCTAAAGAGGAAGGACTGAATAATTTCGTGGGGGCTTGATAGCAGTTCGCGCTGACGATGCCGCGTGGGCAACTTATAAGACTTGTTGAGGTGATTTCGAGACCAAACCTGCACTGGCGCTCTGATGGCCCGTGAATATCGACCTTGTCGGCAGAGATGATGCTATTTTGCGCGCAGGTGAAGAGTAGATATCAACATTGCACGACGTATGGGACTGGCCGACGGCATGCAACAAATATCCAGGTAAAAATCTAGCGTTTGATTTGCGTACCAGACCGGCCACGTCCCGACTGGGTTCGATCTGGCGTCGTCGCGTTATCTGGCTTGCTGGCCGGCTTGCTGGCCATTTGGAGAGCCAGCTAGTAACCTAGTTTATCAGTGGTATCTGTGAAACGAAAGATAAGGCACGGCGAGCACCTTGCATTTGTCCACTGTGGTTGCTGGACCGTTGACCTGGGGAGGCCTTCCTGGCTTCCTGCACTGTCCACGTTCCCTGGGAACACCACGGGGGACCGATATAGTGGGTTGGAGTACTAGTACATAGTATGAGCCGTGCGCAGGAAAGACACTGTAAGTGGCCGATTACTCCAAGAAGGGCGAACGCAGTATACTGGCACTACAATTGAGCATCGGCCATCAGTCGTCACGCCGCCTGGACCTGACCATAGGTAGTAGTAGTAGTAGTACGTCGTCGACTCGCCCGATGCCGCAGCGCTCCTGTGCACCCTGAGCCTGAGGACCGCAAGGCGACCCACGAGTGACCAGTGGCCCTGGACCCCTACAGCTCGCGAACCACGCCGTCGGGCCTGCGCCTAGCCCTGCACTCTGGTGCCCACTGCCCAGCCCGGCCTCGTTGCTCCCATTATTCAGTCTTCTGCACAGTCCTATCAAGCAAGGCCGGCTCTGCAAATCTGAAAACAATTGCTTCCCTCGTCCCCGTCACCTCGGCCCGGCACGTCCCTCTCTTCTTCCAGGTCATCCACGTCAGTCGGACTGGCCATCAGGCTGCGTGAGATACCCTCAGATGTTGAATGTTGACCGCGCGCCTCTTTTCAAACGTCCATGCCGTAGTTTCGCGACCAGGACCCAATCTCGGCTTTCACCTGCAGAGGCACCACTGTAGAGCTCACGCGGACCTCGAAGCCCCCCCTTCGAAGATGGACCAGGCCTGGCCTGACGAGGCAATGCGAGCAGGGCGCCAGTGTGGTTCTGGCAGCGGGCGGGGATCACCCGATTGTCCAGCAATACTACTTCTTTCTCCCAGTACGGCCGGCAGTGAATGAAACTCGTTTTCGCCAAAGGGAAATGCTGTCCTTGCACATTTTCTATGCAGCTACTGATCTGGCCGTGCTAGGGTCAAAAACGCATCTGAACCGGTACGACCTGATTCGGCAATAACGAGCCGAAGTATGGACAATGGTGCAATTCTGCAACTGCAGCGGGGACCGGAGGCCAAATCGAAGAAGGAGGCCGGTGTCCATGGGCGCATCTGTCACAATCACGATCACGATCCTTCATCAAAGCTCGGAGCTTCTTCAGATTTGCTTCGCTTGCGACGTTGTCGTTTCCAGTCAATTGGCCGAAGCGCGTCCCCAGCGGGGCCAAACCTTATTGTGTACGCCCTCACCGACGACTTCAGACCCTCGGCACATGCCAGCGACCGTGCACGTATATTTCAGAGGCTCTGGAAACTTTCCCTAGATGCGGGCATAACCATGGTGAAAGTTGCGGTGAGACGCCCCAAGGGCTTCTCGGCAGTTGTGGTTCATCACCACGCAGATCGGCAACTCTAAAGCCGCAAAGCATACTCGTATGGCCTGCGTCCAGCCCGTTTGAGAGGGTGTCGAGAGACAACAGGGTGGTTTTCGGAGCATCAACTGTTGCACGGCCCTGCACCGTTCTGCTGGTGGACCCTCAAGCAGCTTTGCGGCGCTGCTCGTGGACTTTATCTGAAATTCACATGGCAAGGGCTAGGCCTTTGCTGTCGTCTGCAATCCAGATGCGTCACGGTCCCGACAGTCTGGTTCTTGACCTTCGACCCCAGCATCTCAGGAACCCTGTCAAACGTGCTCTGAAAAAAAAACAAGAAAAAAAGATCCTTGGAAATCCTTCAAGCCCAATCAGATGAAATCACAGCTTGCCATGTGGCATGAGCAGCATTTACACGTTCTGTCCGCTCTCACGGATTACCACTCTCGTATGCGGACCAGTTGCATGCGCAGGTCGTTGTATCTAACCTCCAGCCGTAAATTTGAACAATACGAACACCTCACTTTCTCACAATTTGACCTCTCGTCCAAAGATGCTGTTGACGAACCATTCTTTTACGAACTCGTTCACCTCACTCGGACGCTCCCACATTGCCTGCCAGTTGTTAGTGCGATTTGAACAATGCAAAAGACACATTATGACTTACCCAATGCGCTGCTTCCACCGATCTTCTCGAGAGGTTAGGCACATATTTTTCCATGCCGCGAGACATTTCCGGCTTCAGGACACTGTCGTTCGCCGCTTCTATGAAGAGAGCAGGGATGTCGATCGTGGTTTTCTTGAGACTGAATCTCGTCAGCATCTGTCTCAATGGGAGCACAGCTCAGAAAGACACCAACTTCAAATCGTCCTCCCAATTTGTTTTGCGTGTTCGATACCAGTTCACTGCCGGCAATCAGTCACGTTCGTTTTGCGAACATTGCAGCTGCCGCAAGTGCAGCACTTACAGGGACCATGCAAGCCGTTGCGGGAATACTCCTGGACGTAATAGTCCACCTCCTATTTCAAAGCGTCAGTATATGAACAATTGACAACCTCCTCGCAGACGACCTGGCATAAATGTACGTACACGGTCTGACATCAACGGAGTTTTCCCGACTTTCGGCAGGTTATCGAAAAGGACGCCTTTGTTTGGAGAAAACATGACTTCTCCCTTAGGACCACGGCCACCATACATTCCATTCAGAAATTGGCGGATGCCTTGCTCATCATTGATGCGCGGTTCAACCTCTCCGCTGGCAAGTTGCAATTGATATCCGAATTGCGGGACAGGACCGTTGACCAGATCCTCGGCGGAGACGTAGTCTTTGGCAGGAGGAGCATAGGCCGTGCAAATAGCAAATAGATGCGAGATCAGCTCCGGATGCCAGGCTGCGCATCGCCAGACGACCATTCCTCCCCTGGATATGCATCATCAGGATTGGCATGATTTGCCATTGTCTGCTTCTAAGATGAACTTACCAATCATGGCCGCCTAGGATAATTTTTGGAGCTCCAAGCTGTCTCGCCAGCTCAGCGATATCGTCTGATGCGCGTTTGAAGGTGTACAAGTTTATTGATGCTGGCGGGACTTTAGGCGCATCCTGCAAATTGGCTGGTTAGGTATGAGGACGGAGCTGGGGAAGAAGATGCATGCTCACTGTTCCGCCATATCCCATCACTGTTCGCATGGTTAGCAGTGAGTTCAAGTCAAACTTCGTAATGTGTTCCGATCCTTGCAGCTCAAGAAGAGGTCCCCTTCTCAACCCCAGCCCACTGGAACTTTGAACTCCATCCGCATCGAAGAAGTTCGAAATTTACCTGACAAAACGACGATTCGAACAACAAACATGAGAAGAGAAACATACTGTCTGGAACAACAACCCGACATCCAAGTTCCAACAGCACAGGAACCTGGTACCTCCATCCAGCCGAAATATCAGGCCACCCATGAATCTGCACATCACACAAATTAGCTTGCCTCGCTCCAAAAAAAAATGCCTTGGTTCCGTGATATATGACGTAGCTGCCCATCTAGCCAGCCACTTGACCTACCAAGAAAACAGTCTGTTTATACTGTCCATCCTTGGGTACACCGAGTAAATACTTGTACGTCTGTCCATTCACGCTGGCCGTCTTATGTTCGATGCGGGGATCGGACCAAACGTCGATGGGGGTCGGTCTCTTCGACATCTTCAATTCGAGCTTCCTCAAAAAGACAGAGAGCCACGGTAAAAATTCATTCAAATAGGATAATGCACTTGGGCTGGTGGAAGAGGAAAAAGAATAGGAAAAGGAAAGCTGTCCGTTGCGTCTGTTCTTCCGTGTTGGAGGAGAGTACTAGAAGCAAAACGGGGGTCGGGCCGAGGTACCAAGACAACGGATCCCATTGCACCTCGCAACCTTCAGGTGATTTTGAGCGAAAAACGCTCTGCGCGATTTCGCCCAAGTAGTACCAAGACTTCCTGTGCCTTCCTCACTTCGGGCCTCTATTTCCGTGATCCCAGTTTCTTGCCGTGTGGTGCACCCATCTCTTCTCCGGTGTGAACACAGCCATGCAAGTGTGGCACTCTCACCCAAGACGAAGGACGACGAACAACCGCGTCGGCAAAATCCTTGTTGGACGGATTATGGGGACAAGGCCGTTGTTCCTGCGCTGCTTGGACCTATCTACTATCCCTTCATTCCTGCTTGCTTCGGGCTTTTTGACATTGAAAGACCGATTGCGGTGCTGCGACATCATCGGCGGACAAACATCATAGCAGGCGTTGCCGGTGAGCTTTTTGCTAATCCATCAGTTCCCCGGTTCCAAAACACCGACCATGAAGGTATTGAGAAGGCTTGCATCAAACACCAGTGGGTAAGAAAAGCCAAAAGCTAGGGTGGAGTATTGGCAACGTGGATGACCATGGATGTACATGAATACTTCAAGATTCCACTGCCTATGTAACGACTGGCTGCCTTGTTCGCAGCGAGCGAGCGATTTTGATGAAATTCACTCCTCTATTTTACAGTGCATCGTGATGACTGGCAGATTTACCTAATATATCACAGTATCTTCCTCCGCTTCTACCATCATTTCACCGTGGTGTTCATCGATCGTGTCTGCCTCAGCCTGAGTCTCCGTTTCGGCATTTGTCGTGGTGTCCTTGTCCCCGCGTCCGGCGTTTTCCATCGCTTCTTCTTTTCCGTATCTGGTATCTTCAGAATTGCTATTTGCTTCTTCTTCAATGGCTCTGCTATTATCTTGCTCATCGTACTTTTTGTCTGTGTCCTTTCCAGCGGTTGCTGGCTCATTCTCCATAGTTTCACCGTGTTGAGTATGAGGCTCAGGCGCAGCGTCTGTCATAGCTTGATTTGGGTGGTCATTGATCAGTGTACTTACGGACGATTCTGTATCCAAGTGCTTCTGGGAGAGCTCCTGCTGAGCCGCAGATAGCTCGTGCGCAGTGCTCGGCGCGTCTTCCATAGTCTCATCTCCGGTCTTCGGTGGTGCACGAGCTTCCGATGGCGTGTCGTGCTCGCGTCGCTTGCGTTCGAAGTCGTAGAGTTCGTCCTCGATCATGACTTGAACTTCTTCTATCTGGCGCTTGATTTGTAATTCGTGCTCTTCTCGGAGTTTGTATGGTTTATAATACTGTGGCACAATTAGCAGAAGAGAAAACTCTGACTGCATGCCTAAGAACTCACGAGCTTCGGTTCGGAGTTGGTAGAAAGGAAGTATGCCATGTTGAGCAGATTCGAGTGCCGCAATCGCATCTGTCATTGCTGGTTAGCAGAATCTCTGCAGCGAGTATTCCGAAAACGCACGTTCTGCTCATCAAATTGGACTTGCTGGCGCTTTCGTGCAGCCCTGAGCTCTTCTTGTCTCTCCTGTCGTCTTTGTAAATCCTCCTCAGTCTGTTGCTTCAGCTTTTGTTTCTGCCTCTGCTCTATTTCTGCTCTTCTCTTCGATGTCGAAGGAGTCGCTCTCTGTGCAAGTGTGCCTAGCAATGCTCCGAATAGTCTCTGGCCTCGTTTCCGTTCCTCAACCTGTCCGTTCTTGCGCCTTGCCTCTCGACGGTCATCCTCGACTTTCGGCGATACTGGTGAATCGGTGCTGCCATCTCTACTGAGCCGGGGACGTTTGGAGTCGTTCTCCGAGGTGGAGGACTGCCTACGCTTGAGAGATGCTCCAGGGCCTGGAGGTTCGGCAGCCGGATCGGGGGTTGGCTCGATGGATTCGGGCACGACGATGGCCGAAGCGATCATGCTGTTTAGAGTTTAGATGTTAGGTAGCAGAGTATTTAGATTAGACTCACGGCTCAACCTCAGTCATGGTGCTATGTGTGGTGATTGGTGATAATGTGTCGAGAGTGTTCGTTGCGATTCGAGGAGTCCCGCTCCGCATTATGAATGGACAGTGGAACTAACCAACCCTTCTTTCTGTACTCCCTCGACATCTAAACAACTCCAACGCTTCACCAATACATCTCCAATACTCAGCACAAAGTAAACGCGGTCGCTAACATGTCTCGCCATCACCCGTAAGCCCCGTTTACGCTTCAACGAAAGGAACTTAACTCACACTCATAGCGATCTCGTAATGTGCCGCAAACAATCAGGCATTGCCATCGGCCGTCTTTGCGACAAATGCGACGGCAAATGTCCCGTCTGCGATTCCTACGTCCGTCCCACTACCCTCGTGCGCATCTGCGACGAATGCTCCTTCGGCAACTACCAGAATAAGTGTGTCGTATGCGGCGGAGAGGTAAGTCTAGCTCCCTTCAAATCCGCTGTGTGCGAATCGTCACTAACGCCTTCTATAGGGCATTTCCGATGCCTTCTACTGCTTCGAGTGTACCCGGCTGGAGAAGGACCGCGATGGATGTCCGAAGATCATCAACCTGGGCAGTTCAAGAACCGATCTGTTCTACCAGAAGAAGAATTTCAGGAACCACTGATGAGGCTCTGGACTGCTTTACACACAACAACAACAACAGCAACAACAACAACCAGATTGCTATGTCACTATGGTTTCTGTCTCCGACACTCTATACTCCCTATACTAGGCCATGCTTTACGAGCGCAGCATGAAGGCATATTCGTACCAGCGGTGGACGGTGCAGAAATGAGGAGCACGCAGATGTTAAAGGAATACATTAGACATGGCATCGAATTTCCTATTTCATCTATGATGGCAGATTTTGCGCTAGACAAGGACGAAGTAGGGAAGGCGTTCAAGGTCGGAGGTCGAAAAATTTGAGGATTGGACTAGCCGGGCGTTGGGGACCACGAACTTTATGACCAGGTACAAAACAATGTCAGAGTAATAAGCAGGTCGGTCTCAACTTCACTCTCGCTCTGTTGCGACACTGACTGACTAAGGCTAAAGGCTCTCAATGTATGAAAATGCTCAACGACTACAAGCTAAATTTTGGCCTTTGAAGAAGTTAGTCAACGATATCTGCATGATCTGCCAGCACCAAGTTTGATTTGCCTCGACCGATTTTTCGTTTCTTTTCAACCTTGCCGTTCCCTTCTCTTAGGATTGCCAAAATTCTGATAACTTCTTCTTCGTGAATATTCACGTTAAAGGCTGCCATCCTACAAGCACGCATGTCAAAACATGGGCTAATTGAAGAATTAGTGTCACCCGAGCGACTCTACCAAGCATCCTTCATACCTTCGTACATGACACGAGTCACCACATAGGATCGTGCCCGGCCTACGAAACGTTACTCCGAATTTGACGTCGCGAATTTTGAGAACGTCCGCAATTTCTTGGGTAGAAACACCACATTTCTTGTCGAGAGCTCCATGCTGAATTCGTCGGAATCTCAGTGCTGTCTGGATTTACTTGATGGATGGGTGTTCATCGACTAGAGAATGCCGTAGCTGGAACAGTTTTCGATTTTGATGCAGATAGTAGCATTGGTCAGAAGTTGGGTAAAGTTCAAGGATGGTATCACTTTATGCTAGTAACGTTGCAACCATCGAAGACGGATAGCGAGAGCTAAGAGACAGATACATCATCGCTGCACTGTATCGACATACAAGGCAAGACATGCCAGAGGTCTTCACCAACCCCGTTGCGAAACTAACCCAAAGGAGAAGGCGGCTGCACTATTGTCGCCCGTACCCCTTTAGGCCTTCTGCTAATATTTTAAAGCCGGGATTAGTGGAGACCTCTGCGTATGTACTGTGTAAGACACAGGCGTCCGCGAGGTATGCAAGTACCAGATAGATCCCCAAGGATTTTCGAAGCCCGGCATGAAACGTGAGGTATCAATACAACCCCAGTAATCGACGCAGTGTAACGCCGATGTCATACTCAGGTCCCACTGTCACCGACGGTCGACCCATCCAAAAAATTGAGCTGGACACGCACAAGAACCGCACCATCGGGTGGTTAGTCAACACGCAGCACTGGGATCTGCAGACGTTGGATTTCTGGAATAGAGAAAGCGGGAGCTGGACCTGTGAAACCAAAAGTGGTACGGCTTCACACGAAAGATTGGCTGAAACGACAGGGTTTTGTCAACCTGATGATGGTGGTGCTGAGAGGTTGCCTCCCGGATCAGGCCGTCGGTCAATTCTCGAAATTCTGTTGGACATGCGCTGGACTTCTGTGAGAGAGAGTGCCTGCCACACGATTGTGTATTGTGTCGCGCTTTTGTTCAATCAGAACTCTTTTTGTCCACATCGGTGTGCATCTCTTGCGCCTTCATCAGCGCAAGAAACCGCGGTCGAACGTGTCTAATTCTGGAGCGAAATGATGCGGGATCGCTCGAACTCCTCCACTGCGCGAGTTCATGTATTTCGTATTTTGAAGCGGTTGTCAACAGCGTAACGTAGAACGTGCCATGTACGGTCCTCTGGGCGACAAAACTGATTGAAACACAATTTGAGCACTCTCTGTAAGCAGCCCCATGCTCTTTCATCTAGAAGGAATTTTCCGACGAGAGGCTTCTGAGCCGAGTGAGTAGGTGAAGCCTAAGAAAATGTGGTCCGATGCGCAGTGCAGTTGCGACACGCACTAACTAGATGCGATACTGCATGTGTCAGTAGGTGATGGTAATAGAAAGAGAGTCAAGCTGGGCAGACTTGCGAGGCAATGCGAGGCAAGCGCTGTTTCCGGGGTTCTTGAGGGCATCGTCAGAAGTGATCCAATAGCTACTGGTAGGTGACAGGCCGATGGAGTGATGTCGCTCGGGGCGAATGCCGAGATCGCGTTTTGGGTGTCCGGAACCAAGATCGTCACCTGCTCTCCGGGAATGGAATAGCTTACTTTGTATAGGCTTAGCAATGAGTACTGTGTATACGAAGTACACTCTCAGCCTACGCGTACAGTTGTGTATGATCAGCATTATAGCAGTCGCCGAATGTTTTCGAAGACGTCTGATAGTGTTGGCGAATTTGCAGAGCTCGAAGTCTGGAAAAAGTACCCAGGCTTGCACCGCCGTCGCCACCACGCACAGGAGAAGATCGTATTGATCGTGAGCAAGGTATTTGACAAATGGTTGATGTTGGAGCAGCCGCTTGCGGATCTGACATCTGCAGATGAGGCTGGTCATCAAGTCGGTCCGTTCTTCGCCAAAGGATGGCAGAAGGGGACATTCCAAGAATTCACAGGAACCCAACAACGCCTCCCATCGGCTGATGCCGGGCGGCCGTCCACAGCTGCCCCAGCAGGAACAATTTCTGCACAGGAATGATTTCTTATGGTCACGCTGAGTCCGTTCAATGCTTGCGGACGGCAAATCATGACGGGCGCGGTACGAGGAAGCAGGTGGAGGAATACCATGCTTGGTCGCTTCATTTTGGAGCAGACAAATTCGTGGCTGCTAGAGTGGCTAATCCCGATTGTCCCTCTTCAGATGGCATTTTCTTCTTTCAACCATGAGTATGAGGTTTCCTCTAGATTGAAAACATGTACCTGGATTTAAGTGGCAATGAAAGAAATGATGCAGCTTGCCTTGACGGACCAGTCCTGCCATCATGACATGTAAAGGTTGATGTTGCCGTTCTTCGTACAACAAGCGCAGACATTTCTGCCCAGACTTCTGTCAATTCGAGACGACCACTACTGGCAGTGTTTTGTTAAGTACTGCAAGCCCAGCTTGCTGAGCGCTTATTGACGTCGTTACGAACTTGATCGCCCTCGCTCATAGGATGTCTCAAGGTTTGCGGACGAGTAGGTTTCTTGGCGCCAAACCTGTTTACCAGGGCAAATACTCCAGATGTCGATGGCGCTACTATTTCTCCGAGTTCAACTACCATACGAAGGCAAAAGGACATGTGGCAGGGTCAGTCCCAGTTGTAACTGTAAGAAAGCCGGGGGATTAGCCAAATTGCGGGCAAGCTGAGCCTCTTCAAGAAACCGGGCAGAGACGATGAGGCCACACCACATGCATACCGGAGTATCTCCGCAAAAGGTCGATTCATTACAATATCGAGGATGGAAAAATTCAAGCATGCGTACTGCAGTGATGTCTATGATGATCGCGCCAACCCTTCCAAGCGTGTAGATCCAATATCCAAAACGGGTCGTCGCCCTCTTCTTCTGCCACCGGTTGTAGCTTGCATCTCGTCAAGTCTCGCAACAGGCTCCGAAGAGATCCTCGGCTTTGGCTCGTTGTGCCACCTCCCAGCCTCATATCACACGCATCGGAGGCCCGTCAGGATCGGGTCAGTAGACGCGGAGACTGGAATCCAAGTCTGTTGCATGCAGTAAGAGTTCACGATTGTGGGTCATCTGATTGGCGGTCGCACGGGGCCAGAGACGGTCAAAATTCAAGATTCAAGATTCAAGAACCATCGTCAATCGTCAATCGTCAATCGTCAATCGTCAATCGTCAATCGTCAATCGACGCGCGGGGCACGGGGCGCGGGTGCCCAGGGGCAAGGAAGGTCCGAAGGGACTCCAGGGAGTAGTACTACGTTACCGAAACATGGTGATTCTAGAACAGAACGGCGGGAGGATCCATGTTCGTCGCGTCACCTCCGTAGAGTCGGAGCCCGTCATCTCCATCATCATCATCGTCGTCGTCGTCGTCGTCGTCGTCGTCGTCGTTGTCGTGGTGTACCATAGTACTTTGTATCACAGCGGACCTCAGGCTGCTCAACTGTTGCCAGCGACATGCAGGTGGCCAACTGGGGGTGGGAGCGCCTGAGGCCACGCCGGCAGGGATGCAGACGTTCCGTTGGGGCGAGCGGCCAGGTGCAGTGACTAAGTAGTATGTTCCATGTACCGGAGTCGAGGCGCCCTCCGTGGAGTTACTTCCGAGTTCTGGCCTGCAGAATCTCGGCTGATCAATACTGGTCTTGCCTCGACGACAAGTTTCGATGGGCATAGAATCTTGCCCGATCGCAGCCAGCCAACCCTGAAGACAGCACTATGCAGGCCCCAGCCCTCGCAGACACTGGCGCCACGCTACCTATCAAGGAGAAAAGACGTCTTGATGATGCTCCCCCGTTGCCAGAGGACTTCACCATTGGCTGCCCGTGCTATTCAGCACGCGTCTCTGTACATGGGAAAGTCGTCTTTTCCATCGTCTCCCAGTGTGCTCTAAAGGACGCTTCGTGAGGATCTGGTTAGCAGCGTCGGAGCCATCTCCGTTCCCCAATCCACTGTCGTCGTTGTTCTTCAGATGAGGCATTCGGGTGGAGGAGTAGCATCTGACAGCCCTCGCAGTAAAGACATCGTCGCCATCAGGGACGTCGGGAGCACCACCCTCTGCTCCTCTTCTGGCTTTGCCACACTTGGATCCTGTCAGCAGGTGAGTTGAACCTGACCCGGCACTGGAGCCTGAGCCTGGGCCTTCTTCGCTACGCATACTAAAGAGTCCTGCTCTCAGATCGTCGGCCCACGAGCCCGTTTCCCCAAAAAAATCCAACCTGATAGCACCCGTACCGCAGCAACCTATTTGCTCTCCATTGTGCGCTTCCCATACAACGCGAACCTACCTTCCTCTTCAACTTCAGGTCCACTTGGCACTCATTGTTGCTCCCAACTCACCCGGATCTCGCTTTTCTCTGCTGCTCTTCTTGTCCAGACCTGCTTTACTCTGCGTGTTCTCTTCATGATCGCATCTCTTTGAGGCCGCACATGGACCAGACCGTGAGCTCGTACGACTCGCCGGACCCAAAGGGCAGACGAGCCACATCAGGAGGAGATGGAGGAGACGGCTCTCAGAAGCGACGAGAGCGAGCCGTCATCGCCGCCCAGGCCTGCGAGACATGTAGGTCCAGGAAGTCCAAGTGTGACGAGAAACGACCGAAGTGTGCCCTTTGCAAGCGCCTCAATGTGGAGTGTCGGTATCGAGAACCTCAGCCTACAAAGTAAGCCTTTTAACACGATGGTGTCTTGCCGCTGCTGACGTCCATCAGGAAGGACAAAAGCATCCAGCAGCTCATCGATCTTGTGACCAGGATGGACATGAAGATCAATGTCATAGGCCTCGCAATAGAACCTACCAGTAACCTCTTCGATCCCGCGGACACCCCTGAAAGTCCAGGAATATCGCCTATGGATCCGGTCACGCCGGGTTCATCACGAGCTGAAACCCATTCGAGCTATCAGCACGAACAAACGTTGCCGAGTGAGGTCTCGACTAGCTATCGGCACATTACTGCACCACATAAGATCCTGCTCTGGCCAAAGGTCTACGGATTCCTCAGGAAGTCTGGTGCAGATGACCAAGAAATGCTCAAGCTGCTGGACAAAGAGGGCACACCATGGTTACTCCATCTAGAGCTCGAAAAGCATAAAGAGGTCCTGCCTTGCAATACTTATTTAACCAGCACACCAACGCCAGGGTTGAAGGCGCCTCCGTTGCGCGTCAAATTCGATGTCTTGAACGAGGGGTTGATGCTCAAGTACATTGAATCGTACTTTAATACCTTCAATGTGCTCTACCCTCTCTTGGACCGGGAAGATTTTAATCAAAACGTCTTTCCCGATGTTCTCGTGAATGGGTTCGGTTATGGCGACTTCAATTCTGTCATCGCGTTGTTGGTCTTCTCTCTAGGAAAATTGGCTTTTGACGGAGTGTGGGGCGAACCAATCGACGACGAGGACGGCAGGCTGAGTGGGATACGCGGAGGTTCTGCCTCTAGGCCACCTGGTCTTGACATGTTCAATGAGGCTCGAAAACGGCTAGGTTTTCTCGCCATGCAAACGAGCCTGGAAAATATTCAAGTCTTGCAACTGACAGCGTAAGCACGCTTTGTCCATGGTGTGAGTCAAAATAGCCATGCTCATTAAGACTATAGTGTTTATTACGAAGCTTGTTCGCGACATTTGGTAGGTGTGTCTTTGGAAAGACTGGACGTGGAGTTGCTGATCTAGTGAAAGGATTTCTGGCGAGCCTCGGTCTCCGCCTCCATGGCGTTCCAGGTTCTAATCAAATGGTACGGATGACGGTTCGTGATGGATTCTATGTTTGCTAATATACTCGAAGTGAGAGCGTGGACTGGGACTCTCCGCGAGGCGAATTAATCAAACGGGTGTACTGGACGTGTAATCTCCTTGAGAAGTAAGTTTATTCTCAAATGACGATCTCACGGCGCAGCTCCAGACTTGCAACGCTTGTCATGGTACAATGTACCGTGTGATCATGGACAATTTCCTGGACTCTCAGTCAGTTGGCTGACCTATCACCATAGCTGGTACCATATTGACCTCGATCTACCCAAGACAGGCATAGCAGATCATGCCGACTCTGTTCCTCTCCCTGGCGGACAAGTGCAGAGCAGCAGTGACGAGGGGCCGCCGATGCAGTTTCTGGCGATGATCAGTCTTCTCCGGCTGATTATCCGCACGCACGACACCCTATTCGAAGGCAAGTCTCCCACTCTTCTTCCCGACACGGTACTGGTACGCAAACAGATGAGTTGTCGGGTTGTCCACGGCTGAAAGTGTTCCTGTTGGGCCTGCAATTGAACAAGCAGCCGTGCGAGGCCCGCATACTTGTTAGACATTCGGCGACTTTCTCATGCGGGTATCTGCTTGGTGGCCACGATATCTTGTCCCCTATCGTGGCACCCTTGCATCTCGCGTCGGAGTAAACGTCTGCCGCCCCGCTAACTATACACCCGCTAGCCGTGAAGAATGCTGAATCTGCAAAAGACTATTCTGGGCCTCCAATACATGTTATTCGAGAGCTTTTACATCAACTTGTCAATTGGCGGACATTACTTCCTCCTAAATTGCAGTGGGACGACAACAAACGCTTCGAATACTCCGATGTGACCGCTGCTATGGCGGCTGGCTCGCCAGGGCCATTGTTCAGCTTCGAAAGCACTCCAGCCACGGCATATGAATTGGCAGGCTCTCTAGCGATGGCTTCAGCGCAGTTGCGTTCCCGATACTACTACACACGATTTATGATACTACGCCCGTTCATCTTCAAGGCTCTCCATTATCCCGAACGAATGACATCGGAAGATAGCGAATACACTGGTCAGTGTCTACAATCCTGTCTCTTATGGCCCATCTCCATGAATCCTACTCGAGACAGGAAGCGCTTAATACCATACCTCTTTGCCTGGACGCAGAATTTTCTTGGCATCCTTCTCATTCTTCGGATGGTGGAGGACAACCCGATAATCAGAGACATCGCTGAGCACTACCTGGACTTGGATGAAACGAAACAAACTATACACCTGCTCCTTGATTGGTTCCACGACATGAGGCAGGTTGATGGCATCGCTGATTGGGCCTGGAGCGTTCTCTATCAACTGTATGGCGATTATCTTCTCAACCATCGATACTGACCATGCTGTGCTCAAAATGGTCTTCTCATAGCCATCAATTCCACAACATCAACAAGTTTCCTAATTATTGGTGGATGGGCTACTGTGTAGGCTGATACAGGTGCATTTGGTACGGGTGCTGTCGGTAACATGATTCTTATGGACACGAACCGGGACGACGACCACTTTACGCATTTCTCGTGAATGTTCAATGATTGTGAGGAACGCATTTGCAGCTACTCAACAGCATAGCCATCAGTGTTAACGCTAGCATCGCATTGGTGTGAGCATTCTGTTCAAGGGCAAAGGCTATTGGCGGCGATGATGTTCTCTGCGGAGGAAACGGAAAAAGTTACGCTTCAAAATGTATCAAGAAAATCTTCAACACAATATCTAGCATAGGATGTGGTATGAGATGCGCTTACCTTCGATCGTCCAGCACCTTTCTGGCCAGATTCCTTCACGCCAAGAGCTACGAACTTCTGCCATGGCGATTAGGTGGTAAGCCACAGGTTACCTACCGTCGGTTTTCAAAAGCCAAAAACATAAGCCAGTATTGTAAAATGATTGTCTCAGGCCTTTCATGACACCAATACACTGCTCTCGACGTTCAAGAAATATACGCGAACAGAGTGCAAAGGGCCATTGAACGCCTTTACCTCTACGCAAACATGAGATACAAAATTTTACTCCACTGTCCACCACATGACCAACTTCATGGTAGGCGACCTTGAAGAACGTACAGATGGGGTGATTACTATTCAGGTATTTACGCCTGCATAAGGTCGACCACAGCACGCCTTGCACCCCAGTTGCCCAGTTATCTCAACCACTGTTTATATTTGACGTCGCGTCGTTCGCGTCTCTTGCTGCCTCGCGCCGTGTTTGCCAACACACTTCATGCCTACGTCCCCTGGAGCGAATGTTTCCCAACGCAGGAGAGTCAAGGGGTCGACCCGCCGGGATTTGAAACTCCCCTGTTCCGACGGATGGAAGTGTTCCGTGACGTAGGAGACACGACGTGGAAATGTAGCCCAACACCATAAATCAGTGCACTCTCCCGTCGATTCGTAGGAGTTTTGATTGACGCAACGGAAGCAATCGACACTGCCCTTTTCCAAGATGTCCATTTCAATAACCCTCCCCACTGAATATGGGTACGTCCTGAACAACACCACTTCAACTGCAGGAAACAGCAACACACGCTTGAGACCCAACGAACAGACGCATAGCTAACAAGACTTCCAGCTACGTCCTAGCCACAGCAACAGGGACATTCCTCCTCGCAACATGGCACGGCATGCGAGTCGGTCCCTTCCGAAAGGCCGCAAGTACATCCACCCTCTCTCTCTCTCCCCTCCCCCAACCTTGGCCGAAACTCAAATCCCACTGCAGCCTGAGAAGATCACGTACTGACACTCGAATCAACAACAACAGAGATACCCTACCCAACGCAATACGCCTCCGACTCCCTCATGGCCTCCACAACCGACTCGGCCCAAAAACACAGCATGTACCTCTTCAACTGCGCCCAGCGCGCCCACTACAACTTCCTCGAAAACTACGTCACCTTCCTCCCCTCCCTGCTCATCGCTGGTCTCCGTTTCCCTGTCGCGTCGAGCGCGCTCGGCGCCGCGTGGATTGTGTTTAGGACCATGTATGCGACGGGTTACACAAGGGCGGATAGGAAGGATGGGAAGGGGAGGTTGGTGGGCTCCGGGTTTTGGTTGGTGCAGTTGGCGCTCTATGGCATGTGTGGCACCATGGCTTGGAAGATGGTTGTTTAGGTCTTTGTTTGGGAAGAAGGACAGAGGCGACGGACGGTCTGGTGTATATATAGGCACGTTGCAGCAATCATCTCGTTCTGTTATTCCTGTTTCATCACCAAGCTGTGATATCATCCACCTCTGCTTCACCAAAGGTACTCGTTTTCGTGGCGGCCATTCCCTCTACACCCGCCTGCTCGACCTCATGGTCTGGTTCCCTGCCCATGATCTCTGGCAATGTTGCGTGTAGGAACAGCAAGAGGTGCCGATTCACTTGCTCAAACTCCAGCAAGAATGCGTCGTGTCCCTCGCTGCTCTCAATTGTCTTCAATTCCGCATTGGGAATGCATGCCGCCAGTTCCTGCTGCTCAGCGAAAGTAAACAGCCCGTCGCTTTGGATGCCCAGGATCAATGTCGGCTGCTCGATTTGTGCTAGAGCAGCATGAACTTGTTCCACTGGAGTTGGATAGTGACTAGTGGGAGGTAGACGGCCTCGACTCACGTCGTGGGTATCGAGCTTGCGAGTTATAGCAATGTAGCAGTTCGCGTCGAACCGTTTTATGAATTTCTCGCCTTGGTATCGCAAATAGGATTGGGCTGAAAAGTACGTGGGTGTCCGATGCGTGCTCGATTTCTCTGTAGGAGGGGGCGTCAGTCCTGCTGATGCCGCGACCTGCTTTGGTGTACCATGGAATTCTGGATCCAAATTCACGCTGGAGTCCGGCTCGTTCTGTGCCATGGTGTTGACGATCGCTGAGCTGTTGCTTCTCGATAGTCGCGAGCCTTTTGCATATCTATTCCCATCATTGTGCAATGCCCAGTGATCATCCGGCTTCGGCTCAACTCTTTGACCGCCATTTATGTTTTGACGCCTCCGCGGATCAGGTATCTGCCTCCCAAACCGTGCTTCAAACGAGTCTCGACTACGGTAAGTGAGGAGCGCAGACATTCTCGCTGCCCCTAAACCTGCTGAGGGCGGATCGTCATGTGAATAATAGCCATCGTCGTATTTCGGATCGCTGTATATGCTCTGCCTTTGCGCCTCGCCCCAACTTATTCCCCACGCACTGTACCGAGCTGAAGTTGCGATCGGAATGATGCTCCGGACATAGTCCTTGCCAAAGTATGCGAATTCGAGGACCAGCATGCCACCCATGGACCCGCCAATGACCACAGCAACCTGCTTCACTCCCAAATCGTCCAAAACCATCTTGAATATATTGACATCGTCTCTTATCGTCGTGAGAGGGAATTCTGGGCCATAATTTCCATTCCCTGGATCCCCATGGACATAGTTGACTGGACTCGCACTGCCATACGGACTTCCGAGGCTGTTCATGCATACGACAAAGAATCTGCTCAGATCGAACGCCTTGCCTGTCCCTCCGAGCAGAGGACCCCACCAGTCGCCTACATCTGCACTGCCTGTCAAGGCATGGCAAATGACCATAGCATTATCGCCTTTCGGCGTGAGTTTGCCGTACGTCTTGTATGCGACCGGCACATTGTGGAGCACTGCGCCCGATTCCAAGGTAAAGGATGGTACGACGGCTAGTGATTGGTCTGGTATAAGATGCTGGAAAGGATTTTCGGGTTGGGAGAAGACTTGGTCTGCGACGTGTTAGGTTGTAGTCATGTCGCGTGGAGGGTGAAAGAGCATAACCAACGGTGTTTTATTCGCGGTGCCGCTGGAACTGGCTTGATATCCTGTTGGGTAGCGATCGCAATGCTTTCTCCGTTGATTGCAGTCATGATATCACGGCGTCGGGAGATGGAGAAGAATAGGCGGCATCGTGTGGCTGATCTATTTACGATACAATAGCAAACCCCGGATTTCGAAGCGTGCCCGCAATAATATGAGTCGGGACTACGAGTCGTGGTTTGATTTTTGGCTGGGTCCAGATCCGTCATTTGTGCCCAGCTTTCCAAACGTCCCCAGTCTTCCGTACTGTAACTTCAACCACTTGCTCCTTTCCAAGTCTGCGGCAAATTAACCAGCTGCCGGCCTGCTAATCATACAGCAGTGCCTCTCATAAAGCGAGGCCTCTATTCACTTGCTTGTGATCAGACTTGAAGCAAAACGAAAGCATACGGCGACTCCGGAACCAAAGAGGAGTCGGTGTCTGAAAAACTCTGATCGTCTTGGCTGCCGTGTGACACTACGGTGCCGTTCTACAACGATTGTGCACTCCACGAATAGAAACTATGCCGACAGGTTTCCGAAGTCCTGCACGCTTTCCACGTTGTGACGACTTCACCAACTATCCTCCGTTCATGGTCTTCGCTTGCCACTCACAGACGGCTTTTGTCTGTCACCCTTATCCACAGTTCGCTTAACATCTGGGAGGCTCTCGTTTTGACCGCTGTACCTTAGCTGGCTCGCGGGTGGTCACTTTTTCAAACCGGATGGACCGAGATTAAACTTTTCAACAGCCTTTCATCTTATTTTGGCGCTTCGGATAACTCCAGATTGGCAGAGCAAACATGGCTACCGACTGTTACTGTACGCTAAGCGCTGCTTATACCTCGCCTATCGTATAGTAATTGCCAGCAAATTCCCTATTTTCTGCAAAATAAAGATATATAGCCGTGGAAAGCAAATGGAGGCTGTTTTCGTCGCCAGAACAGTGGTCGTACGTCATCTATTAATACATTCGGCAATCAACCATGCGATATGACGGCGCTTAATATACCCTTCATTAACTTCTTACTTTAAACTTCATCTTATCCAAAGGACCATCACTAACCACCACAGACAAGTATTGGCTGTTTCCCACCAGTCGCAGACGCGAGATTTACGTGTCATGCACACCCCCTGCGATGGGTGGGTGACCTAATACTATCAATGCCATCAACATCTAACAAAAATAGTAAAGACAAGGCAGGCCAGCGGAGAGCCATAGAAATACCAGCGTACTCCGTGGCTGGTTTCCCCAAACTCCCGCAATTCTGCTCAGCATTATCACCGCTTTCGTTCAGTCACAATGCGTTTTTCAGCAGTAATTGGTTTCTTCTGCGCGGCTCTTACCAGCGCGGAAGTCAAGATGTGTCCGCTACCACCAGCAGATGCCAAGGGCGCAGCTGCCATTGCCGCGCCAATGATCACTGGCAACCCACCTGGTGCCATGTACTCCGCCGATTTCAAGACTGGCAGTGCCACGGGCAGCGTGGTGTTGTCGTCGGCGGATATGGGTGTCAAGATGGACATCAAACTGACGCTGCCCAAAGAGGGAGCGCCGTTCATGTATCATATCCATGCCAAGACTGTTCCCGCCGTACGTTGACTCCAACACGTTTTACCCGGATCAAGGATGCGATACTAACGGCAATCGTGATGTAGGATGGCAACTGCACCGGCACCGCCGCTCACTTTGATCCCTATGCCATTTCCGCAGACTGCATGTGCGACAAGGCCAAGAAGGACTTCTGCCAGATTGGTGATGTGAGCGGCAAGGCTGGAAACATTACTTCTGGTGGTGAATTCAAGTCGACGTAAGTTTCTCCGCTCCTTGTGATCAACACGTCTCTCCCCAATCCACAAAGCACAGTTTTACTAAATCCAATGTCTTTCAGGTACAACGACATGTTCACATCCCTTACACCGGGCAACAAAGCTTTCGTCGGCGATAAAAGCATCGTTATCCACACGTTCGATAACAAACGAATTGCTTGCGCCAATATCACCAAGATGAAGATGTAAACAATGTCGTCTCATCGCTTTGGGTTGTCCCGCAGAGGAGCCAGTCTTTCTATAGTTCCACGGTTAAAAAAAAATACACCCAGGTAATTAACGTTGTACAGTTCTATGTTTCGGTGAGCCAGAATCTTTTCGTATACAGGAATATCACGACCAGCATGTCCAAACCCATTATTCAACTTCTTGTTGAACATATGCTATCGCGTCCTTGGCAACGGTTGGGATTGTTCTCTTGAAAACATGTCCTACCAGAAATGAGGCTGTTGCAAACACCCCCCGCCCCCCCACCTTAAGTCCTCCATTTCGTGATCCGAGCTTTGATATGGGCGATTTGAATCCTAATGAGATGAAGATTGCGAGCGACGTGTTCCTAGAATAAATTGGAATATGGCAGGCTGCCTCGGATGATATCCATAAATCCTGAGACGCGCGCGCTGGCAAAAGGAACCCACAAGTATAGAACCTATTCGTACAAGATAGTGCCACCTATAATCTTATCACTTCTACTCCTCTTTCTTGTCATCCTTGTCGTCCTCACTATCTTCGCCTTCTTTTCCACCGCTCTTGCTTCCCTCACCGTCACTCTCGTCCCCTTCGCGATCTTCTTCCGCAGCTTCCTTCTCTTCCTGTGCCACAATTGCTGCTCGATGAGCCTCCTCTTCCTCCTCAAGTTGCTTACTCATACCACCTGTCAGTTTCTTAATTCGCTCAGCGGGTCCAATTGGTTTCTGCTGCATTTCTCCTTGGATTTGACCGCGTCCAATCAAACTGACCACAATCGAAGCACCAACAATGAATGTCAGAACGAATCGATATGTGCCGTACCATGGCGGTGCGAGCCCTCTCCTCGAGGCCCTAGTGTCGGCATAGTAAAGGGAAGTGAAGGCCAGGAATTGCGTAATAAGCGCATACTCGACCGGCATGAGGGTAGTGGGCCATGCAACTGCTGGAGCGAGAACGCCGACCATGTAGCGACGCATGCCTGCGTTTTTCCCGCCGTAGTTCGCCCACTCGAGGCCCCAATGGATGGCGCCGAGGAAGGATATGATCTTTCATCGTTAGACATGCTGCAGACAAAGCTCGAGGAGTTACACTCACCACGGCACCGTATCCCACTTGCAGAGGCTCCAAAATGTGCAGCAAATGTTCGGCCTGTTCAAGAGTGAAGATATAGCCCATGCCCTGCTCGTGTGCGATATTCATTTCCTGCGCGACCCCGATTGTTGCAACTGAAGTAGCGAGATAAGGCAGCACTCCTGCGAGGCCCAGCCAATATGCCTTCCTCGGGACATCGGAGAGGTCGAACGTTTCTTTGATAGTTTTCTCATCACAGGTCAGTGTCCAAACATGAGCCAGAAGGGTGTGGTCAGACTCACGAGGTCAGCCACGATACCGGCCGACATGTCGGTTTCCTTCTCTGGATCCTTGGTGTCCAGCTCGCTGAATAGGGCATGCGTGGAGGATGTTGTGGACACCAACTCAGGACGCGCTTCTATCTTCTGTTGCCCAACCTTCTCCTCGAGTTTGGTGTCTGGCTTGTCATATTTGGAGGATGACCGGAGGATTTGCTTGTGGATGGAGGCGGCAAGGGCTTGCGGTCGTCTCGAGCTCAATGTACATAATCGAGAGGTGAATTGAGTGGTTGCTGAGACTCTGGGTTTGAACTGAGACTGAGCGCGTGCTACTTTCGTGGGAGCTGCTGTGAGCGGGCGCAAGAGCGTGCGGGGAACGGCGGTTCGGAGCATGGTGAAATTGGCTCCAATTGAGCTCCAATTGCACCACTCGAAGGCAGCTGAGACGACCGAACGAAAGGAGAGATCGAGACGGAGAGCGCAGGAGCTTCAGGGGCAGTTTGTTGGCGAGAAAGCGCTATCGTGAGCCTCTCGGGTGAAGCTTGGAGCTGCCAGGTTGTGTTGTGACCACTTCACCAAATCGACGCGTTGACGACGTCATGGTCCCCTACCTCGGTTCACGTCCGTCCACGGTCGAGATCACAACAACATGGGCCGCAACATCGCGGCCATCAATTTCTTCACTATGGCCCACACTCGCGGCCAATGCGAGAAGACTGGTGGTATAAATCAAATAAATAGTATCTGAGAAGATAGAGAGGAGAGACATACTGTGTATTATTCTGAGTTTGGAACAAAGGCGTGTTCGCTTTTTGTTCTGCATTCCTTGACTGGTTACAGCCCAGTATGGACTGAGTTCAAAGGTCGTTGTCTTGATCTGTCTTCAAGCTCTGAGAGGAGGGCAATCGATGATGGAAAACAGCACAAGTCGTGTGGGAGTGATGTGATTGAAGGAAGGAAAGTCTGGCTGAGCGAGATGGAACTGGTCAGATGTGTAGAGGTTGCACGGAGGTTATTGAAGATCACTTGCTTTCCCATTTCTCTTTCACTTCGTTTCTCATGCTTTCCCGTTCCGCCTTTCTCCTCACATATTTCCACGCCTCTCTTGATTATGGTGCTCTCATCGGACCAACATCTTTTTGAACAAGATCCGTTTCGAGCACAATATCGACAAGCTTACGGTGTGAATATTTGTCAATACTCAGTACACAATGAAACAGGCTCCGACCGATAGACAGACGTTTTCACAGGATCCCTCATCCGAGACTTGAGTTTCCGTCGACTATTCCCAATGGACTAGGAGAGATAGTGAGGCATTCTTTACTACCTTAAGTAAATCCAAACCAAGCCATGTCGTTGCTCGGGAATAACTTCAAACTATGCGGCTCATTTGCTCCCAGCACGCCTTTCAACAGTGGCCCATAAATCGTCGTGACATGATCGGCCGCTGGTGTTGCTTCAAGGCTGGAAATAGGTTCGCCGTACCCGAACACACCGGACCATTGTTTTATCTCTTCTTGGTAGTTTTGAGGATCGATGGCGGCATCTTTAGCGCCATGGTAAATCAACATCTTCGGACGAGCGCCTGTGTAGTTCTTGGGCCCCATGTCCTTCGCTACGGCGGCCCAGAGAGCAGGCGTCGCGATGGATTTACCGGTTGCGCAAGTTGAATTCCACGAGTTTACAGCAAGAGGTTGGCCAGTGGCGACGAAACAGCCTGCGGGCACTCCAGCGTACACGACAGAAGCGGTGAATATGTTTGGATAAGCAGCTGAGAGGACGTTCTAACATACGAAAGATGTCAATTTGCGCAACGTAGATGAAGAAAACCATGGGAAGACGAACCGTCATCATGGCACCACTACTCTCTCCTACCAAAAATACCTTCTTGTTGTCGATGGCGGGATAATTCGACAGTGTCCACTTCACCATACCGACAATACTTCCGCTGTCACCCTGCTCCGTATTGCTCAAACTCGCAGCCGAAGAAACGTCCCAGCAGCTCCCAGCATTGGGACTTCCGGGATAGACGACGATGAAACCGTGGATTTCAGCATACTTGGCGTATTGCGTATTTTGATAGAAAGCTGGGCCGCTGCCGGTACAGTAATGGACTGCAACAAGGAGAGCGGGTTCAGCAGCGAGAGATTTGGGAACGTAGAGGTTGAAGGACGCATTTGTTGGATTCGCAAAAGCGTCGGGCGCGATAAGAGAAAGCGATCCCGGCGTTACAGCCGCGATGCAAACTTGGAAAAGAGGGGCAAGAATTGGCAAGAGAGTACCAAACATGATTTTGACGCGGGCCTGGTGACGCCACCAATAATACAACAACATCAACAACAACAAAAAGGCCGTTGACAAAGTCCATCTTCACAAGAAAGCGCGAACGCGACCCTCATTAACGGAAAAATTGTTGCAAAATTGAGTGGGCATTTCGGTGCTTTTTAGTCCATGTGACCGGGGGACCACGTGAGTTGTTTCCAAGGGACTAAGGAATCTGTGCCGCGTCGCTTTGGCGGAGGAGGACACAGAGGAAGGCCGGCCTTCCTGGATATCTATCGTAGTAGTATCCGCTCCAGCCGCAACACCCATGCAGATTATTGGATCGCTCGCCGGGGTAGCCGTCTCAGCTCGTGCCGTTGCGAGGCCGATGTGGCATGGGGGACTCAGGCTGCTGACAAGGCTGACATATGGCTACTAGCAGCTCCAAAGAGCAGTGACAGTCCGCCACTCATCGCTGCTGTGTCAGGTGCTTAAGATGGTGGCGAGGGTGGAAGGCGCGTTGCCAGTGGGTGGTTTCCCCATCCGTGAAGTTGGCCACCTGCACCAGCAATGGAAGCCCACGTCTCCCACCATCGCTGGACCTCGACCTAACTAGTACCATCCATCGACACCTCGCCCGCTCACACGCCGCCATGGCTGCAGAAGTGCCGCGACGCAGACGATGGACCTCAATCTTCAACCCGCCTATCCTGCAGAGTCCCAGCCATGGCGACGCCCGCATCTCATTGCCAGTCTTGGACCTCACCGATGCCATTGAGCTTCGTTGCGCCTCCCTTTCTTCCGACTTGTCAAAGCACGGGCTGAACAAGGAAGACAGCGAGTCGACGATGGTGCAGTCGGATGCCACTCCATGCTCCAACCGCACCGGAGAAGAAGGTGTTCGGACCACTGGACTTCTCGCTGATCATGTCGACGACGATTCCAGAACGCCTGTTCGACACGCGCGAGACCAGAGTTTGGCCTCCTCGTTCAGGTTCGGGGGCGACGAGATAGAAGTTGTTCCATCATCCAAGGTTCCACCGGTTCCAGCTCTTCCGCCAAGGATTGCGCCTCTGTTCAGTCGGAACGCATCCATCTTCTCTACTCGATCATCTGCACCATCAGTTCGCCGCCCACCTCGTTTCGATCCAAGAGGCTTCTGTCGCCCTGATGGTGATGTGCGTCCTGTGAGACCAAATCATCTACCTCACTTCTCGACCGCTTCTTCAGTTTACTCCACAGACACCGCAGTGTGGAGTCAATTGCCAGTCTTCGAAGAGAGAGAGCCCCATCTACAGCGTCCGCAATTCCCGATCCCACGAGTTCCATGGCCCCCCATTCACCCTCTAGCCCAGTCCTACGAAAATATCGTCTCACCAATGCTACTCAACTATGTAGGACAACCTACGCTTGCTTCGATCGTAGATCTGGCAGACGACTGCCCAATCTCCGAAGTGGCCGCCATCGAAAATTGCTTCCTTAGCCGCGACACCTACCTTGACCATTGTGAGCGGTGGGAAAATATGTACCACGGCGCCTTCGAGTGCGAGTACGCTCAAAGTGACTACCTATCAGACGCTCGAAGCGAGTATCAATCGGATACAGAGAGCACGCCTCCTGCCAATGATGCACGTCCACCTATGCACGACTCTCCTATTTCGTCCAAGGAACGGGAAGATGAGCTGCCAGAATCTGACTCTACCGAAAGATACGCGCCAGTACGTCTCGGAATAGTAGTATTTACCCTGTGGTTCGGAAATCTGCTCGTGGCTCTTCAAGACAGCATGATTCCAATCGCAATCCCGACCATTTCCTCTGAATTGCGAGGCTTGAAGGAAGTGGCAGAATACTTATCGTGGTATCTGCTTGCCTTCACAGTGGCCTACCCAACTTCCTACAAGCTTTATCGCATGTTCGACTCCAGGATGGTATATCTTTTCGCAATCATCCTTTTCGCAGGTAAGCACTGATCTCGATCCTTTGACCCGTGGCTCCTGAGAACTCTCTTTCGGGGTTCGACTCCGGATCGCTATTGTCAGGTGTCTGATAATCTGTGCCATGACTGCCTGACGACTACCGATAGTGTTCATGAGTCGAATCTGGTTGACCACTACCTCCACGTGTTGGGCTTTTAAATTAACAGATTGGCTGGACCGAGTCAGTGATCCGATCTAACATATTCTTGTAGTCGGTAATGGGTTCTGTGGGTCTGCAACCAGCTCCAATTATTTGGTGTGGTGCCGAACGATTGCTGGATTTGGCGGTGCTGCATTGTTGCAAGGCAGCACCTCCATGTTTGAGTCCGCTACACCTGCCAATGAGCATGACAGCTCCTTGACCGACTACATCAAAATCATTGAGAGCGCCTATGGATTCTCTCTCGCCGTAGGTCCAGTCCTGGGAGGAGTTGTCGTTGATTATTTGGGCTGGAGATGGGTTTTTTGGATCAATGGCATTACTGCAGCATGTCTCTTCGCTCTGGTGGCGGTCTTCTTTCGCCAATACTCTAGCCACGAGGCCCAATTCAAGCGCCCGGTCTCTGAAAAGTTGAGAAGCCTGGATTTCCCTGGTGTAATCTCGCTGTCAGGCGCTATGTTCTGCTTGTTGCTTGCTCTACATTGGGCAGGGTTGGAGCATGCCTGGACATCGGTAACAACTCTCGGCTTATTGTTTGCGTTTGTGTTTCTCCTCATTCTTTTTGTCTCCGTTGAATGGATCCAGGAGGACAGAGCCATGTTGCCTCCATCGACACTGCGAGGAGAAGTGCTTTGGTCTTCATTGTTCCTCTTCTGCGCATATGGTACTAGCTCGATGGTCGGTGCTCGGAAATCTGTGAAGGTAAAGCTGGATACTGATGTCTGACAGTTGTTTCTCTACGTTCCATTCTATTTCCAAGCGGGCCAGGGCACGTCCGCAAAAACCAGCGGAATTCGAAATCTTCCACTAGTATTGCCATCAATCGCTGCGATTATCCTCGCTGTCAGCACATCTTTCCGAAGCAGGAATTGCGTGAGTCGTTTGTTTTGTCATATAGAAGGGCTCGCTGAACGTCCACAGGTATCATATATGGTCGTTGGTCAGATAGTCACCACTCTGGGACTTCTATTTTTAAGCATTCAAGGAGCCAGCAACGACGCTGGGAACTGGCTTGTGCTTCTCAGTGTAATCGGTTTCGGTCTTGGCATCACTACCCTATTCCCATACCTTATGCTTGGGGAGATATTCGAGTAAGTCGTGTACACCTTCCAAGATCGTCAGCATCTCTAACTTGATGAAAGGAATGGAGATCGTCTCAAGGGACATTGTAAGCCGAATCTTTCCACATAATTGCGCCTGTACTCGGACAGCTAACAGGTCGTAGTGGTTATGATTTTCTTCTCAAGACTGGGTGGGTCAGTGGCTTACTTTCGAACCCTGTCATTTCTGCCCTCGTAGCTGACGTGATCTATCAGTACAATTATCCCATCTGTTGCCCAAAACGTGTTCATCAAAGTACTCCGCAATAGTTTTGAAAACAGTGTCAGCCCAACGACTTTGGCACAGGTTATCAAAGTGGGGGCGACCCGACTTGAGAAGCTGGCAATTCAAGCAGAAGAGCTAGCATTTGTCAGAAACACAATCTCGATTGCTATCTTGAAAAGCACTTACACGTACTTGGCTATTACTATTCTGAGCATAATCTTCGCTCTTGCACTGTGTTTGAGCATGCTCGATGCAAGGGGAAAACGCGGTGGGGAAAGGACATGAGATCATGTGGAATGGGATGAGTACCTATTGAGATGAAGTGGTCATCGTGGTGGGCAATCTTGGAGCGCGAATCTTGATGGGTAAATTTGTAAGTGCGAATTTCGATGGTGGTGATGGGCAATGACATCACGAAGACTCTATTGCCATGCAGGACGCTGAGATTTGGCGCCCATCACGTACTAATCCACATCGATTCGAATGAGACAACTCGTCCGAGTCTTCGGCTTGTGAAAATTTGGTGACACTGTAATGATAGGAACCATTGTCTAGACTAGACTAGTCAAAGGGTGCGCGATATCCTTCTTCGTTACAGAAAGAAGAGCCTTTTGACATCTATCAGTACACGATGATGGAGTGAAGTTTGAATTCTTGAAAGAAATCTTCGCTTTTGACCAGGACAACGAGAGTGGATTCAAAAAGTGAGATCAAGCTGTTGTACGACTAGTGTACCGGAATTCACAGCATGGCGAGGCCGTACCAGCGTCGAAAGGTGATGACATTCGCTTCAAGTGCCTGGCCTGGCGAGGCCGAGCCGTTCCCTATTTGAGAGTTTCGCGAGTCTAGTGCACGATGGGGACTTTGAGGCGCTCGTGAGGAATGGACTCTGAGGATGTTTGGGGAAAATTGACAGCAGGTGCAGGCTTCGACTCTCCTCCGGGCTGCTCGAGGCGAGCGAGGCAACTGACATTCTCGCGCACATGGACCGGCACCAAATGCCCCAAATTTACATTTCCCAACGTTTGATGCCAGTATGAAATCTCCGTATAGGGACTAGAACAGACGCCTAGCCGCTCTCTCCAAGGCGGAGTAACAACGCCTGGCAGCAGAAGAAGATGCCAACGCCAATGTCATGTCAAGGGTCTCGCGTCGAGCCCAGTAACGGACCAGATGTCGCGTCTGTGGCGAAAAGCCTGTCTCGTGCCAGCTGTGCGTGGTCAGCTGTCGCAGAGCTTCCCTTTCGACCTTGAGGTTCGAACTCCGGTAATCGCTGATCAGGGGTGGAAGGTCGGACAATTTTTGCACGGTGTTATACGTGAGATGCTTCATGGCTTGGGTGTTTTCACTCGGCGGGCAAGCCTCGTCAAATAGCTTTGGATAGTGATACTCCAGTCCCATCCAACGGTCGGCAAGCCACAAACGCCGTAGCCTAGCCTTGAACACCTCCTCGGTAACCGTGCTTGTTTTGGCATCATGACGAGCTTTGCGTACTTGAGTATCCGAGAAGTGTCCTTCTTTCTGGATGATTTGTTCCAGATTCTCGGCGGTGATTTTGATCTCTTCGCGTCGTGACTTGTGGTCGATGCAAAAGTCGAGGAGGAATTGTCGGGCCTTGGGGCCTGGCTTGTTGCTAGATCGCAGGTGTGTTTGAAAAACCTGTATTCCCTTCTGCAGCATTTGGCGGCTTTCGTCCAGCCTAGAGGAATAGTTGTCGTGTGATCTCACGTAAGACTTCCAGACACTTTCGTACGCCCTTTTTTGCGTATGCGCAAGCCTTTTATCTAATTCCGCGACCATTTTCTTCGCTTTGGCTATCTGTTCCAATGCCTCGTCATACTCCATCCGCCTCTGCAGATCTTCCCATGAGAAGCTCATCGTTGACAGCCAGATCTGTGCACTCTTTGGACTTCAACGCAGATACAGCCAAGGAACGTGGAAAATAGCTTGATGCGAGATTCCTCCAGAGCACGAACGCTTGGAGACCGGGTAGGTAGATTCAAGAGAGAAAAGTTGGAATGTCAATTCGGAGTACCCTCTGCTTCGGGTTCCTCTCTATTGGCAATCGATGAGGCTGGGCTTTCGAATCGAGTCCTCGGCTCTGGTCAACAATGAGCTGCTCAAAATTTAACAGGCGGTTCTATCATAAGCCTATCGATTGTGATGAGCGGTCCAATGGTCTGTGTTGGGATGGGATATGGGAAGAAGTGAGGGTTGTTCGTCTTGCCCAATGAATGAATCTTTATGCGGAAGATGAAGAAGGAATGGAGGTCGACCGATGAATGCAGAGGCCCAATATATATCACAAGTGAGCGTCTGTGCTCAAGCTTTGGCGGCATGAAACCTCAAAAAGACAAAAGCCACGGGCACATTAACAACGTCACAACCCGAACATGTCCAAGAATCGAAGATGCTCACGTCAGGCTTCAAATACACTCCCGTCTCTCGGCTCTTGTTCATATCAGTGGTCGTTTCCGCCATCATAGCGAGCATAACTGACACCAAATACTACTTCTACATACAAGTTGTCCCGCATATATGGGTCTGGCACCAGTTCTGGAGGCTCTTTTCATGGCAGGCAAGTTTGAAATCACCAAGAAAGTCAATGCTAGTGCTCACAACCGAACAGTTATGCTATACGAACTCCACCGAAGTCCTTTTCGCCGCCTTGACACTCTACAACTTGCGCGTCGTGGAACGGTTATGGGGAAGTAGGAAGTTCGCTGTAGGCCTTGCTATATCATTACTATGAGCGATTGATTTGCTGATTCATGTGTCATAGTCCTTCCTCCTCGTCATTCTGCCATATACTACATTTCTTCCACCACTCCTCCTCGCACTCGTGCTCCGTCCTCTGTCATTCGGCAACATCAATTATCTTCCCGCGGGTCCGACCTCGATTCTCTTCGCCATCCTCGCTCAATACCATGCCGCGATCCCTTCCACATATCGCTACAGCATTGGGATGGTGAGATCTTCCGATGGATCCTCTGCGACCACCTCGAATCCGACAGCCACACAATCTGCTGCAGCACAATTTACAGCCATGAGGAACAGTACAATAGCGCTCACGTCAAAGACCATATACTACATGTTTGCCATCCAGCTGGCTTTGTCACAGTTTCCGAGTTCGATTCTCCCGGCCGCGGTGGGCTGGACGGTTGGATATGCATATCGAAACGAAGTTCTTCCTGCAACTTCATGGCGCGTGCCATCTTGGGTTGTGGGACAGAAGAGCAAGAAACCCACTGTGGAGGCATTACGGAGGCGATTGGAGGGAGAGGATAGAGATCAGGCTGATAACGATCAAACTGGCGTCGTGGGGACCGGACTTGCACAGATCTCGGAGATTTTCAATCGGAGGACTTAGCACTGCGCTTTCCTCACAAAGATCAGATGGAAATGGAGAATGTACGCCAGGTTTCTTGGTGCTTGGATTGTACGACTATGATTTGAAATGCCGAAATGAGCAGTCACAATACAGAAGTTCACTCAATCTCGCCGAAGCTCGCGAAAGAGGCGAGCTGATGCCCACGCGGTGTCTGAACTATGGACGAAATCTAGGCGATGCGTGGACGTCATGTTACGGATCAGTAACTCATGCTGGACCGTCATTGTGATTGACGCCGTGCTTTATGTCCTCGCGTCAAACTACACCACCATCTTTGCCCCTTCCTCGGGTACGACCTCAGCTAAAAGCAACACCCCAAACCCGCTTGTGGCCCTACTGGTTCTCGGGAGAATTCTGACAGCCTTTATTACTCTTGGTCACAGCGATTCCGGTACGGAAGCGACTCGGATGAAAGCTCCGCTTTCACGATGGGAATATTATCAGTCTAGCGTCCCAGATGATAGTACTTAAAATGTGCCTATTCCCACAACCCCGCTCCCGCTGTCATAGTGTAGGGATGCATCGTGCAAACAACATCAGCAGACACTCAGCGCGGCCTCCTTTTCATGTGGCATCAACAGGCCGGGGGTTTGGAAAGAGCGGCGCATGCTTTGTAAGATGGAATTCGCTTGATCGCCCGAGTAGCTCCTTTAGCTTGCAGGTTGTGGAGAGAACAAGATCAACAGGAGTCGAACGTCGGGGCGGTCGAACATGTCGCGACGCTTTTGTCGTTCTCGCTGCGCGTCAAGGTGCGAATCGGAATGAGCACTTCCGATAGGGGGGAATGCTTATAGGGCAAAAACGAGCAATGTACAAGAATCGGCATCTCCTGATTATCACCTCCACGATCGTGATGGAGATGCACTGTGGTAAGAGTCTAAGGGCCCTGTCCTTGTAAAAAGGCCATTCTTCAGAGAGGGATACCGTTGAACCCTTCATGTGTTTCCCCACGTGCAACGGCGTTCCGGATGCCATTTGATGGCCTCGAATCGATGTCACTGAAGAAGTAACCACACTAGGGCCGAGCTCATCACAATCACAGACTAGCACAGTGACTGTGCAACGGGCGTGGTGAATGGTGATGGACAGCCCGTTCCTGGATCCATCCAGCCGACGCTACCGTGTCGAAGTGGTCATACAAGATGTTCTCTCTCCCCAGTCTCCTGCAGCGGAAGCGCAAAGATCCATGCTCACGTGGAGCTCTACGAGTCTACTGCATACTGTGTACACTATGCGAAACGCTCCAAATTGCTTTTTCTGCACGCTGCACGATGATGGAGTGCCTCGCGCCAAACTGCCAGCGGTTTGGCGGCCGCTCGGCTGGTAATCTTCATGGAATCATGGTGTATCAGAGCGCGTATTTGATGCCAAAGAACGGGTGAGGGATCGTCTTGGAATATTGCCAGTCTCGCGAGGGACCTTGATCGTTGCAATCTCGGTCGCGGGTCACGTTGTCAAGTCAGAAATCAGAAGTCAGAAATTCAAAGAAGGGGAGCAGCGCGCCTTGCCCGAAAGGCGCGCCAGATGCCAGCCACGAATCCAAGCGTCTCCGTTTCACGGCACTACTATGGGGGGACGGCGCGCCGCTATTTGCCATCGGACGGGCGGGAAGAGCCTTGGAGGCTTGGACAGCTTCTTCACGGTCTGGCGCGTGGACGGGGCCGACGTTCAATAGGACGCACAAGACGGCAAATTGACCGTGCGTGGACTTCAGCGTGTAGCGGTACTCACTACTCACTACCCACTACTCACCATCATATTCATTGTTGCTGCGACAGCTGCACACGGCCTTTCCTCTTCTCACTGCATCTCCATCAATCCCACCGGCCTGTCCTTTCTCCTCACCCTCTGATCTGCGTTCCCCTGCGACCTACTTCCACCGCCATTCGACCTGCGCCTGATTCGTCTCTCCACCACCCTTCACCTGACTTTTCCTCGAACCGCAATTGATGGACTCTTCCACTGTCCGAGTTGCTTCTCGATAAGGAAAAATACATCCAGATTTGCATCGCGTTCCCCTCTTCTCCAAGATCTGGGTCACGTCCACTTTCATTTAGCGGTCTGCTCAACGGCATCCAACCCCACAGAACAGCTCGGGTTTGGTTGGTATTTTGACTGCGCACCATGATATTTGTCTTGCTGGAGCAACACCTGTGTTTCGACTTTGCGTATACCAACATTCAGCATCAGTCACTAGTATGTTTGTCCAACGCTTTGTATAATCATCGCCTCACTCACACCAAAGAAAAGGCTGGACGTATCACGACAAAAACAGCTCAACCAAACGGTACCCGTACAGTAGCTTGGAAATCTGAACCGGGAAACAAAACTGGAACAACAAAAACGTATCCCTTCAGGTCTTGGCCACGATTGACTTTGGCTTTGACAACCCAGTCATGTCAAATCAGTATACGCCACCACGGGCTTCTCGAAGCTCGTTGCCCTGCCGGCCTCGGCGATCAAGTACCACGCCGTCACAACGACCAAAGACATCTTCAGGAGAAATCCAACCCCAGTCAGACTTCTTGCGCGACGCGTTGAGGGAGAAGAAAGGACTACCACCACGATCGCAATCTACCACACCACGAAGAGCTAGGGCTGGTCTGGGAACGGCACACCAAAAGGATTCGCACGATGAGTGGATGCCTTCCTCGGATGAGGAGCGCAGCACGTTGCGCACGAGCACCGGACGAAGACTGCAGAAGCCGCGAAGGGCCAGTGATATTGGCACCATGAAGCCGTCGCGGTCTCCCAACGGGAATCTTGGACAGAGGGAAACAGGATATAAGCTGGACAAGCTGGAAAAGGACAATTTCGATCTCAAATTGAAAATCACCATGCAACAAGAACGGATGAACCAGCTACACGAGGAATTGGAACAAGCAGTGAGCAATGCTCAGAATCTCGATAACGCGGTTGAATCGCTGAGCAAGAGGATCGCTTCTGCTGAAGAAGAGCTGGAAATGGCGCGCGCTTCGAGCCAGGAGATCACGGACATGAACGACGCCTTGCTGAAAGAGCTGGAAGAGCGCGACGAGGGTATCAAATTGAGGCAGCTCGCCATCGAAGAAGCGGCGGGCATTATACAGACATTAGAAATCAGATGCGAGAAGCTGGAGAAAGGAATTTCGCTGCCCGACCCGTCACCGGTACCTGGGCACGCTGGGTCAGATTACTTCAGTGGCGGCGCCGAGAGAACCCCTCCGAGGAAGGCTGGACCACCGAAACCATCAGGAAATCCTACCCATCTAGGTGTGTTACCTACCCCTCCGGACTCCGACTACTTCAGCGCAGACACGTCGCCCAAAACTACACCAAGAACTCCGCGGTCTATAGACAGGTCCGCGCAGATGGCCAGGGCACAACAGAAGGGAGCGCAATACAATAGGGAGCTAGGGCTTCAATCCACCGCCTCAAAGGATTCGCTTCTGTCGTCTTTCATCGATACCCCTAGTCTGCCACCAGCGCGGGAACGTCTCTTGCGTCGGAGGACACCAGTACCAGTAGTACATCCAAGAGCTAAGATTCCACTGCAGAGAGCAATGACGATGACGGAGTCCAGTCGGCAGGAAACACCAAATTGGGCATCGGACTCACGACCGCTCCGCACTCTGTTTGCTCAGGGCGAATTTAATCGGAGGTTACATGCATCCACGCCGCATCGACACACGAACACTACCCCCTCTGTGACCGTGGGTAGTGCTTCGTCTTTTGACCGGGAGCCGTATCACCTCACAACATCTCAATCTCCACAATCATGCTCAAAGTCAGCCGTGTCTGACCCAACAGCCACGCCTTCACAGAAAGCACATCAGGCGCGAGAATTTGCGCCAGTCCAGCAACAGCAGCCTCAAATTATCCCAGCCCGAACACCGGTCAACTATAACAATTGGCCTCGGAAATACCCAGAGTGGCCGCCATCTCTCGGTCTACGACATAGAGACATCCTATTCCATGATGTTGGGATGGGTGGAATGTGCCCAGTGTCAACACCACAAGTTGCGCCCGTCTCACGTCTGAGAAGCTCTTCAGTAACTCCTACAGATACGTTGGGTTTACCATCTCCTACACATGATGACTCGCCTGGAGCAGGTGCGACGACTGCTCCTAATTCGGGTCCGACTCGATCTATGAAGAAGGCTTTCTCGCATAGACTAAGTGCCAGTCTAAACGCTAGGAGGCCGGGACCGGAGAGAAGGAAGACGACCATGCGATGAATATCTTCGGTTGGGCAATTATTGGCTCCATGCTTCAGACCAGTAATATGCGCGCATCTCCATGCCTTGTTGGAAGATTCAATTGGCGATTTCCCCATGATTGCACTTGGAGTTTGGTATTGACAACTCGTTTTGGTGGACGAATCTGTATTCTTGTCATTGTTTTAGCGTGGCGCTTTTTTTTTCTTGGGAGAAGCGAAGCAATTTTACGACCTATATTCCTCTGGGGTTTTTGTTGCTGGTCGCCTTGCCACCTATGTTCTCTTCAAAGTAGTGCGGTTTTTTTCTTCCTGGTTCCGGTCCATACTTCTGCATCTACTGCATCTCAACTTACTCTTCCTTGCTGTTTCCTATCCATAGTAGGGTTTCCGGTGAGGCTTTTTGGACCTTGGATCTACTTATGAGGACACCCCTCTTTTTGATTCGGACAGAACTCGATTGGATTGGGAGGAGATGCCAGAAGCCGATGGCTTGATTTTGGGGGGAGTGTTTTTTTGTTCTCAAAAGGGGTGGGGGGTTGTTACTAAGTATCATCTCCGCTTGCATTATAACCTGCCTAGGGACGTTGAAAAATTCTGTCTTGAGTAGGGTTGGAGAGGGAAAAGGGAATGTCACATGTGTATCTTGGCGATACCGTTACTCTTCACATGTTGGGTTCATTGACTGAATTGTTGTGT
Source organism: Venturia carpophila (assembly GCA_014858625.1). Classification (NCBI taxonomy): domain Eukaryota; kingdom Fungi; phylum Ascomycota; class Dothideomycetes; order Venturiales; family Venturiaceae; genus Venturia; species Venturia carpophila. Next base: position 712,955 of record JACTAK010000010.1, read on the forward strand.
TGTGTGCCCAGTCGTGCGTTTGGTAAGGTACAACAAATCTTGTGATGTCAGTTCTGTGGTTTGCTGGGGCCAGAGTTTGACTTCAAACTTCCCGTGGCGTTATGAATAGGTCCGTTGGATTGGAGCGAGCCCTTGAGATCGTCGTCTCCGGGTCAGTTGTCTCGATCTGTGTGGTGTGGGAAGGAGAGGTAACTTTCAATGATGGCGGCGCCGAAAAGCGTGATGAGGTGGAAGAAATGCTTTTGCCCTGTTGTGGTGGTTGATGATGAAGATGGAAACTGTGCCGTGTATCGGGAATGACTGGGCTTTTTATTACTTGAGAGAGATGGAATGACTAGAGCTCCGAGCCCCTGGATTAGAAGGGCGCGTGGATCTGTTTTGGAGCATCCACTGACCCATCTTCCGCTCGGGAAACTGTCACAATGCTGCTTCATGTCCATATGGTACGATCCCTTGAAGGACTTTGAATTGCTCTCTCGGCTCTTTCCGACCCGGGTGTGATTGTGTGGGCACGACCAGACTTCATACTTCGGAGTCGATCTCAGCCGTTTCGAGCCTGGGGCCGATACGTACTCGATCGGATCAGACGATCAATGCAAACTCACTTCTTGCGCTGCGCCGTCATCGGTACGGGAGCAGAAAATTGATTTGGACGCTCGTCCCTGTTTGGGCAGCTGTCAATTAGACTGCTGCGCATCCCATTTTCTAAACATCCCATCAAATATCCTCAAATCGTTCAAAGCGTCTGTACACGTCGTCTTGATGCCCTTCCCGTTTGCGAAACATTCATACGCTTCCTGGAGCTCTGTCGTGTAGGCGTCCTCGTACGACCCAAGAATTTCCTTGGTCTGCATCTCTCCAGCCTCGTTAAGCTCTTGTACAGTGACCTTGATTGGCAAGCCTTTCACATAGGGCGAATCGTACTTGATCATGACCCGCTTCTTCTCGCCATAGATTGCGAGGTGTGCATCGAATTCGGGCACAGCGTCGATCCCAGATTCGTACATCACGGCGAATCCTTCGCCGCTATTTTTGTTGCGGTAGTTCAGGATTGCGGAGTAGAATGGCTCGTTGACTGACACACCGGCCACAGAATCTGGATTGCCGAGGATCTCTCGCATCAAGGAGATATCGTGTGAGCCAAGGCTTCCCAGGAAACGACAGTAATCGATTCGCTCGCGTGTGATTGGCTTTTCTGGGAACGCTTCTTCGAACAGGATCTGGAGACGTTTTTGACGTTCCTCGGCAGCTGCGTCTGGGACATGCATATTCTTGACCTGGAACGTGCCAGATTCGGACACAAATTTGCTGTTCGGTCCACTGAAATCTCGCGAGCGGGCATACAAAATTCGAGGCATAGTGGCAACCTCTCGTTTAAAGGTCTGAGAGAAGGAAGTCGCGTAGCGGCGCATGTAACCTACGAAGACCCGCGGCCCTGCGGCCTTTGCTTCAGCGTCGATGATACGCTGCGCCGAGGGGATGGAAAGCGTCAGAGGCTTCTCCACCAGAACGTTTTTCCCAGCTTCCAGAGCAGCGATGGTGTACGGCTCGTGAAACTCATCGCTGGTCAGAATGAACACGACATCGACGTCTGGGCTTTCGAAGACGGCGTTCGGATCGGTGGTTGGTGTCTTGATGTGGAACTTGGCAGCACAGTGCTCGGCATTCTGGAATGAACGCGTGTCAAACTCTCACAGCAACTGGCACGGGTTGTGTTGGGGAGCCAACCTTCTTCGAGATGTCACAGATGATTGTTGTAACGTACAGGTGGTTGAGCATCGATAGGACAGGAAGGTGGATGACCTGGGCAACCTCTCCGGCACCTATCATACCCACACGCAATATGGTCATTTTCGACGCTTCTATTGAGGTTGAGTCGAGGCTGAAGCCGCAGTCTTGGCGGGTGAATGAAGCCTCGCGTTGGTGATGATGAGAGGGGAGAAGCTCACAGTCGCTGACTGGTCCAGATCCGATACTGACTCGATACTCATCATATGGCGCCAGGCTCATGATTCGTGCGCATCGACAACGGAGTGCTGGATCCCTCTCCGGCTTGCTGCAACTGAGGAGCCATAGGACTGCACTTCGTCTCTGCCGGATACGCCGTCTGAATCTCCAATGCGGACTAACTTGAGACTTCAGCAAATCAACGCGGCATGGCTGAACAGCATGGCTTAAGCACACACGCCACTCGTCACTCCCGATTCTGCCTGGCGATCGTTCTTCTATACAATGCGAGATTCGCTCACTTCTTGGGGTATCGTATTAAACAGTACCGTAGGAGGGCACCCAGAACACCACAATCTATGCAAAGGTGTTTTTCAAAGAAGTCATCTGGAACGTTCTTGGCGGTTGATACACGACATAGTCATCTACCGGAGAGGATCATGGTCAAATCGCTTTCATCGAGAATATGATGAACGGGCGACTATTCTTCGTCACCGAAAAGGCCGAAAAGGGAAGCTTGGGTATTGGTCCTCGCGACGCGAAGGAGGGAGATCGAGTGATGGTGATCGGAGGGTGCGATTACCCGGTGGTTCTAACACAGGAAAAGAAGGCGGCACTCTGCGTCTCACAAACTGACGTCGAGTAGATCGATATCCAGCCATTACGGAAAGATGGAGATCCTACCTAAACATTCATCTCCTCCATACCAGATACCCAACTTAGAGCCAAGCAAGATACCTAGAACCCCCCTTTCTCTTCAAAGTGTCTCCTGGCCTCCTCGACTCCCTCGAAACTAACCACAAAAACCGGATGTACAGGCCTGACCCGATCCATAAACTCACACGGAACGTCGTCGCTTCCCCTGCCCTCGACGCACCAACCAAACGCCGCCGTCGCGCCAGCAACACCCATCTTCTCCACTTCTCGGTAGGTAAAGATGTTCTGCGCGGCACTGAGGCCAGCGAGGACGTAACACGTGTGATATGAGTCGGGGAATTTGGAGGGTTTATCTCTCAAACCGCCCGAGCGCAGGTTCTGACAACAGCAGAGAATGTACCGTGCCAGTCCGGAGCGAGACCAAAGATCCGCTGGCCGTTCTGCAGAACCGGATGGAGGATTCAAAGCAGCGGAAATGAGGGCCCAGCATCCACCGACCCAGTGCGAGTAGCATCCGTCGACGAGTTTGTTCGTACGACCAGCAAACCCGGTTTCTGGGGCGTGTTGCTGGGACGAGAGCCAGGATATCAGGGAGGGCATGTGAAGGATTGAGGGGATGCTTTTCGAGGGTGGCTCGATAATGCTGAGACATGCTAGAGCGCAGAAGGCGTAAGCACCATGAGCTTCATGTGAGGGAGCGCCGCCTATACCGCCTTCGTAGGTTTGACAACGACGAATCCAGGGTTTGAGGTTGGTCAGGAAAGTTTCGTCTCCATCCACTTTGGCTGGTGAGTCGGAAGGGAGATCCATGGGCAAATTTAATAGCGATATAATCGTCATGCCACAGTATGCTCCTCTAAAAAGGATCATCAGCAGTCAAAACTCTACCCTAGCAAACGTGAACTTACCTGATATCGACTTCACCGCCTGGAGCCATGGAAAATCCTCCATTCTTTTGCTTCATCCGACCGAGAAAATGCCACATGCCCTTTCGATCGATCATGTCGAGGGCTTCGGTACCTCCGACTGCGACCAGACTCAAGACAGTCGCGTAAGAAGTTGCAATATGTGATGTCTGCCCATGCCCACCACCAAAGCCGCCATCACGATTCTGAGCTGGAATGAAAGTCGAGATGACTCTAGATCAACAAGTCAGCGTCTTCTCGTTGTTCTATCCGAAGAATTGACCCCTACCTCTCTCGATACACCGTGACGTCCTCGCCCAAAAGATACAATCCCGTGAGCGCCCAGTACACCATCCAAGGTCTCGACGCATCCGCCGGCGTAAACCCAGCCGGCAACGGGCCGCGAATCATCTTGTGCAGATACTGAACATGCCTCGCTCTTGCCAACTGCGACACACCAAAAAGATTCAAGTCTCCGCCGGGCTCCGCGAGTAAAGGTAAGCATTCTTGCACCGTCTCATCTTGCATCTCAGAAGACTCGGTGATGATTGCATCTCGAATGAGAGGGAGAGTGGTGAAAACGGAGGGAATTGATGGGATGTCATCATCCAAGGTTAGTTGTGTTAGACTCGGGGTCGTTGCTTCATTGTCCTCGTTGTCGTCGATTTCTACGATTCGAGACGGCTGGGTAGTATGAGTTGGTTGGTTTTCGGTTGCCATTTTGGGAAATTGAACTGCTCTTTTTCGGCGGAGAGGGCGGGTTGGCATGGATTCCGTCTTTTTGCAAATTCAGTTTTGGAGGCTGGATCTTGATGTTGGTTTGTTGTGAGGCATGCTGATGCCTTGGAATCTAGTACACTAACAATCTGGTAGACTTGAAAGAAGTTGGAGCCATTTGCAAAGTGGTTGTTGGTTTTGTCCTAGCAACTTGATGAAGCTGGCATCCTTTCAAGAAAGGAACACCGAAGTATCTAAAGTATCTAAAATCAGCAAGTTTTCGCTGTCAATGATACCCCTCGTTTGATTTCTTTTCGGAAAAAAAGGCCTCCAGAATCGCAGTGAGAAAAGAGTAGCGGTATTCAGACACGTGAAAGACACGTGATCTCAAGGTTCGCATATATCAAGCTGCTCTTCTCCCTCAAGCGCCCGCATTGGATTGATGGAAGAGTAGGACATGAGTAGATCCCCTACATCTTCTCTGTTCAAGATACTGGGCGATAATGTTGTGCACGTGTGGGCAGAAAATGGTAACTCTGACCCCTCGTTTGATTTCTCCACTCGCTTTCAACAACCATGGTCATTATCATCATAACAATATCACTGCGAACCTCTCCAGGGCTCACCCAGGGCCCAGCAAATTCCATGAATGGCCACTTGGACTCGCACGCATAGGCCTTTTCGAGAAGTGGCGACGGACCATCTCGCTGAGATCGTGCGGGGCGTCCAGCTTTGACTCTGCTTCATATTGAACGCACACCTCGATCGAGAGCAGCAAATTGCTGTCCACCATTATCATTGGTGCATTACCAGCTTACTGTGGTACACAGCACCACCACCCCTGGCAATCCTTGCCTTAGACCGAAACAGTCTGAGTTGGACTGCTTCAGCGATAGCCGGTCGTTTGTACCCAAGTCATCATTCCCATTTCGCATCTCTCGTTGCATGAGTTTGAGGGTACAGCTCTGAAACAGGATCAACCATTCCTGCTCTGCTGAAAGCGAATTGCTCCTTGGTATGCAAACGCCCTGTACCAGAGAAGACAAGCATCCATGATCTATTTTTTGAACCATCGAAGTGCGATCCAAGCGCATCCAGTTCACGACGTGGAGAAGATAGCAGTATCCCAGGTTGTCCGTGGTTCGCAACCAGAGCGAGGACCCTTGTATCGCTGGACCCATGCCCTATATGGCTTTTTGCCCAGAATCACTTGACGGTGGGTATTGATATATTTGCAGCAATGACGACGAAGGTCCGTACGCGCAGCTTCGTTCGGAATCTTTGGTGGGGCAAACAGGAACAGCTTCACTTGGTCGACTCATCCCGACTGCCTACGAGACATTGGACCATGAATACCTTCTCTTAAGATCAGTATTGCAACAGATTTTTCCACTCTGATGTCCGCACAATTCGACTTCACGGAAGACAGACCATGTTCAGATGCCCGGCTCCCATTCCCAAGGAAGAGAACGAGCCCTCCCGGAGCACTTCCTCCTATCGAAGAAAAAGATGGAGAGATTGACGTCGTGGTCAGGCCGGCTGCCGAGCAGTCTTCCCCGAACGAAGCCATCGCAGAGCCCTCAGGCACGATTGACAACTGGAAAGGAAGATTCATGACGGCTCCTGCGGACGACGATAGAACATTAGAGAGGGAGGTGATCTTGGACAAATTTGGCTTCCCTTTGCTACCACAGCCTTTGGATGACTCTCGGGATCCTTTGACTTGGAGTTGGGCAGTTAAGATCAAGATTCTGATACAAATATCGCTGCTGTCATTTCTTTCTCTTTTCACTGCTTATGCAATAGTGAGTCCTCACGAAAAGAGACGCATATGGACGTTCATTGACGGGAGCAGTCTCCAGCAATCTGGCCGTTGTCAAAATACTTAAAAGTGCCTCTAGTGGAGACAACATACGTTGTAGGCACGTACTTATTATTCCTGGGGGCGTCGCCGTTTCTCTGGAACCCACTCTCCCACGCTTGGGGTCGAAGACCTATCTACATTACGGGCCTGCTTGGTTCTATGATCACGGCATTCGTTTGTGGACTGTCTAAGAATTATGCCCTTTTGATGGTCTTTCGATCCTTGAACGGTTTCTTCGCGGGTGCATCACTGGGTTTAGGAACAGTTGTATGCTGCGATATTTTTTACCAAAACGAACGTATGTAACCTGCAGGGCTGATACCATCTTTGAGCTAATTTTGAATAGGCGGATTCTACATGGGCTTCTATATGGTTGCACATATGACTGGGGCCAACCTGGCACCAACTCTTGGAGGCTTTATCTATAAGAAGATTAGTTGGCACTGGTCTTTCTATGCCCCAGCGATTGCTGCTCTTCTTCTACTCGTTCTGATCATTTTTGCGCTGCCAGAAACGCTGTACTCGAGGAGTGTAGAGTCACTCAAGCGACCTCGGATGTCTGAGTACCAAAAGGAATGGCTTCGAAAGAAACGAGATGAGAGCCGGCGAATCCGGTTTGTCAATTTTGCCCGCCAGCTCAAGATGCTTCGATATCCTAGCATCCTCCTTCCCACCGTATTTTACGCCGTCGCCTCTGGATATGGAAATATGGTTTTCGTCGTATCCTCGGCCATCATCTTTCGTAAAACGTATAAATTCCAGACCTGGCAGATCGGACTTCTCTTGGGCATTCCTCTCACTCTTGGATCTTTTATTGGCGAAGCAGGAGCTGGAGGGTTCTCTGATTGGGTCATACGATGGAAAGCAACAAGGCGAGACGGCAAACGTGTTGCTGAAGATCGACTTTACGCCATGCTTCCTGGTGTTGTTCTTCTTCCGCTCGGACTGGTGATTGAAGCACACAGCATCCATAACAAAACCCATTGGGCGTGGCCAGGCCTTGGCATTGCGACTGCGGCCGCAGGATTGCAGATAGTCACGACAGTGACGTATGCGTATACGGCTGATGTGAGTACTTGCCAGCTTATATTTTGCCTACAACCCCTCTTCAAGCACCTGCTCACCTTCTTCCCATTGCGGTTGACAAACTCAAACCAAACTTCAATTACAAGTTCTGCGCACACCCACATCTAGCACCCAGGGCAAAATGAACCTAGAACTAACCATATCCTCAGTGTTACCCGCGTCAGGCAGGAGAAACTGCTTCCATCCTCAATTTCGGTCGTCAGATTTTTTGTTTCTTTGTGGGATTCTATGCCATTCCGTTTGCGTGGAGATTTGGCCTACAGACTAGTTGGACGGTTTTCGCGGTCGTTGAGGGTTGCTCTTTCTTGCCCATGCTGGCGCTGATTTGGAAGGGAAAGGAATTGAGGGGTATTTTTGAGGAGCCCGATTGGAATCTGGACCTTTGACGGAGCACGGGGCGAGGGGAAAGAAGAGGAGAAGAAAAACTTAATAAAGACATGGGTATGTGTCTTGAAGATCCTGGAGAACTCCGCCGTTAAGGAGTCTGTCAGGGTAGATAAGTGTTTCAATACATACCCAGATCCGTTCTATATTTTCATCACGGCAGTAGTATCTATCTCATAGTCGTGATGTTCAAACTGGTCAGTACTTGAAGTTCCTGTTTTGCTGTGGAAGCTACGAGATCTCTTATCGATATGATCTCACAGCGATCTCTGATGGCGAGCTGCTTCAACTTTACAAGTTTTCTGTCAAGCCTCATGACAAGCAGAGTTTCACTCGTGAGGTTGTGTACCGTCTGGCCGTCTGCTTTCGAATAATTCACTGGTCGATTGGTGTAGTGGTTATCACGTTCGCCTCACACGCGAAAGGTCCTGAGTTCGACCCTCAGATCGATCATTCTTTTTGCGTTCCTTGTTGCTCTTGAGTCGTTTTGCTGACTTGTGTTCAGTTGCGCTGGTTGGATCCTCCATTATGACCGGATTCTGGATCTCTTTTTCGCTCCGCTCCCCGGACTATGATAGGTGACGGGACCCGGGTTCAGGCAAGAAAAGGACGGGCGTCTAAACAACCGTGTCCCGTTTAGCATTAAGATGAGAGGATACTCTCGCCATGGGATAACTCCTCAAAATTTCTTGTAGAGCTTGTGATTCTTTGATTTCGAAGTAGAGAGATGGTATAACCTTGTTCCTCTCTCAATGCCTTCTGACACGGGGTATAATGCCATCCCAACTCTTCATATCTTATCTTACAAGATCCTCTCCCCCCTCGTACACGAGGCAATGATAAATTGTCTCTCCTCCTTCTTTTTCTCAAATAAGTCAGGCTCATCCGGGTCCATATCAAATGCCCTTTCCAACCTGACCTTCCTCTCGCTCCAAACATCCTCGCTACTCGGCCCCGTTTTATACTTCTCTTCTTTCTTCTTATACCACTCTTGTATCAACTCCGCCTTCGACTCTTCAGATTTGTTCTTTGTGCGCATACAGAACCAGAATTCGGCCCAGTGTGTTTTGCAATCTTTGAGTTCACCGTAGCGGTATACATTGTTGAACTGGCCACCGAGGGATTGGCAGTAGAAAGCGTTGTCAAAGGCCTGGCGGCATGACATCGTTGTGGGGAATGGTGCGATCGAGTCGGATTGTATGGGTTTGGAAGTGGGTGTGCTCGACTCGGTGGGGGTTTTTGATAATGATTCGGTGGGAGGTTGATTTTGTTTCGAGGAGGCGAATATGGGCATGAAGTCTCCTAGTTCCTCTTCCTGTGTCCTGCTTCTGGGCTCGGCAGCGTTTGTAGGCGTTGGTCGTTGTGGTCTGGTTGGCTCTGGAGGAGTTTCGAAAGAGTTTGGTCTCGAGGTTGATGGATTGGAGCTCCATAACCAGCCCATGGTGATGAGGTTGCTGCTGAGATCGAGAAGAGAGGTCGTGGACGTCTAGGCGGAAATTGGAGCAGGAAAGTATCGCGTATGAACTTGTGGGTAGATGTGTAGACTCGTGGGGTATATGGATTCTTGCACAGGGCGTCTTGAGCTCAGCTGAATGATTGCGCGCCGAGCCGCAGCACTAGGTAAGCATGTACTACGTATTCCATATCTCCACATCCTTCTCACAATCGCCACTTCATCTGTAAGTAGTCAGTGCTCTGACTATTCACGTTATACACGGCTCTGGTTCTCTTACGCATAATAGGGTACAGAGGCTCGGGCCTTTCGACCAGCAAATGTAGGGCTCCGCGTTCTTTGCGAAGCTTTGTAATAATGTAGGTACTTTCGAGGCCTTTGACTTTCAGCATAGAAGAGCCGGCACTAAAACAATCTCGCAGCCCTGACCCAATTGGTCGCTCCGGTCTGTGGTCAAATTTGATTCACGTTTAAGCTCATATCGACTTTACTTCATGTCTCTCTCTTTCAAACCGATTGCCATGGGAGTTTCGCTGGCGTGTACTGCTCAACTCGTTTTAACTCGTTGGGGGAATTGGTTTCAGACCAATTACGACCTTACGTGCCTCTCCCAGTAGGATCATCTCAGGCAAACCACTTCTTATGGCAGACCAACCATTTGACTGCGATTGAACTTCAGAGTCTTCGCAACTACACAGACGCAATAGTGTAGAGGCTTGACTTCTCACCTGACCTCTGCACGACATCGAAGAATGGCAGATACATCCGCCTGTTTCTGTTCCTCAACTTCCACTCGAAAATTTCCCCCTTGGAGCCTCAGCGTTGTTCGTTGCTCGAGTATCTATCGTCTTCCTGCCATTCCCTGTCTATATTTGCTTTAGAGCTTCCCCACATCATCTATAAACTCGTCCCTGTCGATCACTTCCGGGCACAAAACAGGTTAGATCTCGCTGCAGTAAATCAATGGCCCACAATTTGCGTCAAGTGGTTGCGAATAATAAAACTTTGGGAGACGATCCAATCATCGAAATGCAAGAGGCCCATGACGCGTTACTCATATGAGAGCCGATCTGAGAATGGGGTCCTGGGGACGGAGCAAAAGACCATAGGGCCATGGAAACATGATAAGCTGGGAGACATATATTTCCTACCTCCACCTTGTGCGTCTGACGTCTGCTACTGACTACACGCTCCGTGCTGACTAAAGAAACAATGCATTTCTTGTGCTCAGTCATCGTTGCAGCGCTCAGCGCATCGGTGGCAGCTTTCCCCCAGGTTGTCGCACCGAACGTCACTACTACTCCAAAAGAGCCTCCAGCATATCCAGTTGGATCAATACCGACAGAGCTCACAAACGCAGTTAATCCCGCCGCCAAGATCCCTCCTCCATCACCTCCAGTTCCAGCTTCGACAAATTCATCGGCCCTTACAACGCCCGTCATTGATCCTAAACCCTCGCCTCCCCTCAACCCTACAGCCTTGTCTCCGCCTTCCGGATCATCTGCTCCACCACCACAGCCGCCGACAATTGTTGCACCTCCTCCTCCACCTCAGATTGTGCCACCACCACAGCCGCCGACAGTTGTTGCACCTCCTCCTCCACCTCAGATTGTGCCACCACCACAGCCGCCGACAATTGTTGCACCACCTCCTCCACCTCAGATAGTGTCATCACCACAGCCGTCGACAATTGTTGCACCACCTCCATTGCCAGTTCAACCGTTCACTCCACCCGTACCACCTGCACCACCCACTCTTCCGTTACCACCCCAAGGAATGATGCCTCCACCCAAACCTGAGGGCCCGCCCTTCATTTCAAATCCGAACTCACCACCGTTCAGCTCTCCGAGCCCTTCACCAAGCCCAGGAAGCGGTTCCCCACCTTTCGACAATCCTCCCAAAGGAGCTCAGGATCTAAAATCTAGTCCTCGCCCGCCGAAGGCTGCTCCCCCACCCAAGGCCTTGCCAGGCGCTGCCGCTATGTGTGGAGCAGGTCGCGGAACGTGTAGTGGAGGACAGTATTGCTACGATGCTAATCGTGATAAGATCGTGACCGCCTCTGAGCCAAACTCTTTGGGCACGTGTTACGGGGCGACTTGTAGTTCCAGTGTCCCGTGTCCTGTGGGTCAGGTAATGCATATTCTTCTTTTTTTTTTGCGTTTTCGGGAATGAAGTGCTAATATATGAGATAGATCTGTGGAGGAGGTCGCTGCCTTAACGAGAATCTGGACTGCGGATTCATGGGCGATGAATGTCCAGAGGGGCCTGGTTGGACATGTGTGACGACCAATCGTGGAGGTTCTTGGTTTGGTAAAGGATACTGCGGGTACAATCCGGGACTCGCTTCTACTTGACCTATTCATGAGTGCCGTCGCTAGGCGCCTTGATACGATTGCAGTTTTGTAATGCCAAGAGTGTATTCACTGATTGATCCTTTTCTGGGCGTAATTCCTCGGTGATCCTCCACTCTACTGCTTGGCCCTGATCTTGAGGAAGAATTTACTTGCGTTCGTGCGTTCGGATCGCTGAAGTTACTTTTCAACATAATGCCCGTCTATAAACCGAAGCATTACCAGTACGTTTCTCGCAATCTAGAATTCGCAGAAATCACTAGAGAATGTCTCAATTTCGGTCCCCCTTGTTCTCCAGCCAAGTCGATTCACCCCCGCAACGAACCTCCTCAATCCAAAGATTCGAGATTGTAGTTGAAGACGGTGACGAAAATCCTTTCGCCAAGTTGAAGGGAAATCGAGAAGAAGATGACCAGGATCCTCAATGCAAGGTTTTGGGATGGCATCGGCGATGAGGTTTGAAATGGCTGTGGTGATGATGGGACAGGATGTGCACGATGGTCGATTTCCTTCATGATCTGCGCAAGTCGACAAAAGTAGGCATCAGATACATATCGAATCGAATCGATTATCGCATGAAACTTCAATCAAGATGTATACCCGGTCATTGGAACGTACGACGGCGAGATACTCCAACATCTTCGTCGCGCTTTTATGATTTCACGGCGGTCGAGGTCGGGGTTTTGGCGTGGTTTGACTTGATGGAGGCGATGACTACCTAAGTAACTTGGTATCGGGCCTAGGTGTGAACAGCATAGATTTTCCATGACACTTTTCTATGATAAGGTGTGGTAATATCCTCCCACATAACGGTCCTCTATTGAAGTACGAGGCGCCGGACACAGTGAAACATCAGAGGAACAAAGGTTGCCAGGACAGATGTATAACAATAGTAATGCGTAGTGCGACGTTACACGAAGAAATGGTTATTTGTGCTCCTCATTTTCGATTCCTCATTTTGACACGAGTTCAAGTCCATCCTGCTCGCCATTATTACCTCCCGGGCTCGATGCTATCTGTAGTCAGTGGATGCATTTCCAACGAGACACCCACGAGCCGCACGACCACTCTCTTCTCTCGTGGCAACAAGTCTGGAGTTCAGATCAAGGTGACGCGGTAGATAGACAGCGACGCACGCAACCTCTCCGTCGTTTCGTCTCCGCTAAGAAGCAGCTCACTCGAAAGTCAGAGTCACGCCGAAGTCGTGGTGATTTCGAAATGATTCTGGCAGACGTTCGAGAGGCATCAAACTTGAACATGAAGTTGTCTTGGTGTGGACGCAAAGATAAACTGGTGAGGCTGTTGTGACGGTGAGAGAACAACTCGATGTCGGTCGGTCACTGTCCGCACTTTGTGTTCACTCTTTCATGTTGTGAGACTGATAGGAAGAAACCACACTCGTCGCCGCAGCCTTCACCTCTGATATTCTGTTTCATTGCATACCCATGACGAGATTTGTGGCTTTCCACTCCAGTCCAGTTCTTGCGTGGACAGAGCACGCCACAGGTCACCACTCTGACTTGCCATAAAGAGTGTACGAGAGTGGATTGTGTATCTCAGGAGCTGGAAGAGTCGGTGCCCGGAAGACTATTGTGCAAAGAGAGTAGAGAATAGCGTGTGCGTCCCTGATAGCAAGCTGCAATTACTCCGACTTTAGCGTAGGAAGTACAAATGTCTCGTAATGCCTCATGTCTGTCCGTGGGTATACACTCGCACGTTCTACTCCAATTCCACCTCGTAGCCAGCAAGCCTCTTTGTCATTGCAAAACTGATTCCTCAATATCTTTTGCCAAATCAGCCATAGGCTTCTCAGTCCCAAAGGTCTCGTCTGCTTTCTGGTGTTCGGGGTCCATTCTCGTTTCGATCTTTCGCAGCATTCTCGCTGGGTTTCCTGCTACAATCCAGAAATCGGGCACATTCTGTGGCAAACGATCAGCTATGAATTTGGCCTAATTGAACGATGTCTCAAACCTTGGTGACAACGCTGCCAGCACCAACGACTACACCTCTGCCCAGCTTCACGCCAGGGAGTACCTGCACATTGCCGCCGATCCAGCAATCCTCTCCGACAGTGATGGGTTTGCCGAGCTCAGGGCCTTTAGTCCCGTTCCGTAATAACGGATCCAGAGGATGGGTACCGCTATAGAACGAAACGTTTGGTCCCACCAATGTCCTGGCACCAATCCTGACCTCGCAAGTATCGAGGATACAGCAATTGAAGTTTAGAAATACTCCTTGTTCGACTTTGACGTTGGTACCGTAATCAATTTGCAACGGCGCCTCAACCCATGGTTCGTCTTCAAATAACGCGTCGTCTGCTTCTTGGTCTGGGTTTTCAGGTGGAAGAGGACGTGTATCACCGACGATGCTGATGTGGGAGATGTGTCAACCATAGAGGGAATGCGAGTGTTGCGAGGGACAGTAGGATACGCAGAGGGAGCTCAACTTACTCCCTCCACAATTCTACGTTTCTCCTTCGGGTTACTTTGCCAGCAGCGTTGAAGCGCTCACATGCGAGTCCGCATCGCTTTCGTTCAGCAACGAGGTCCGGAGTGAAGGCATGGTAGAGCTCTCCTGCTCGCATCTTCCGTTTGTTCTCAGCGAGGTCGACCATTTTGAGTTCGTGTAAAGGTGATTTTAGAGGGCGGCTGTGGGTATGGTAATCCGCCCTGCTCTGGATACACGCAACGAAGGTGCGATTAAGGTGTTTGCGCTTGCCGATGCAGCTGCAGAGGCGATTGTGGGCTTTTAGAATATGAGGAAGTCGGATCGAGATGTGAGACGTGATCATAGAGCCAGCATCACGAACCAATGACCAAACATCAAATCAACCATGATTCAAACATATAAGGTATGATCCCCGTCACCATCAGAAGAAGCCATGGAGACCTTTACAATCACAAAAGTCCGCACTGGAGAAGACCTCGCAGTCATCGAGCGCCTCTTCATCGACTACACCCAATGGCTAAACATCGACCTCACATACCAGAACTTCGCGGCAGAGCTTGCATTATTGCCGGGGAAATACGCACCACCAGGTGGGGAGCTCCTGCTCGCTCGATCAACACCTTCGAATAAGCCTCTTGGATGCGTAGCCCTGAGACCGTTGATGGCGCCCACGTGTGCTGAAATGAAGAGGCTGTACGTTACGCCCGAGGGAAGAGGGACAGGCGTGGGTAAAGCGCTAATAACGGAGGTCATGGCCATTGCAAAGGAGTTTGGATACACGGAGATCAAGCTCGACACGCTACGACACATGGAGGCCGCTCTTGGGATATACAAGAGGTTTGGGTTCACTGAGTGCCAAAAGTATTACGAAACGCCCATGGAAGATACTGTCTTTTTGAAAAAAGAGTTTTGAGATGTGTTCGCGAGGTTCCTCTGTGTGGAGGCTAGCCAGAAAATTTGATCCACAAATGCAGGACTAAAGTAGGTCACTTTGCAGTCATCGATCTAGCTCGATCTACTACTAACAACTGAAGTCAATATCAATAGCCTAGAAGAGAACCAAGCGCCAACATTATGTCCTTCGAATACGTGATGGGATAGTCCATGTTGCACTCTTCTTCGGCCAACAGCAAGAAACAACCGACCAGGGTCTATACCAGAACTGAGCTCACTCTACTCCCAGCATTTTCAGAAGAAGGAAAAGAACAGCCAATTCCACCGAGCACAAATCTACGATCCGTCAGCCGCACCACGATTCTCTGCCGAAGAACCTGGAGAAGCCGGCGCGTAGGAGAGGTGTTTTGTCCCCGTGCTTGCTACACATGCTGTTCATTCAACACGTCGACGCGGCGTAACAAGTCAGCATACCCTTGAGACGCCCCCGAAGCTTCTCAAGGAGTCGATGCCGCAGGAGGCGCTTGCTAAATTATGATATGAAATCCCTTTACTTACTTATATAAAATATCGACGCGGCGTAGCAAGTCGGTATACTCTTTGATGGCCTCGAGGGATCTTGAGGACCCAACGCTACATGCTGTTTTGGTACATATTGTCCCTGTACTTGTTCACATAATACATTGGCGCAGCGTAGCAAGTCAGCACGCTCTTGGTAATGTCTTTCGGGGAAAGCACCGTCAGCTTGAGCCTGAGTGAGCTGGGACTGGATGTACTGGTAGGAGCGTAGTTGTGGTCCGCTTTGATCAACTGATTGGGGTTGCTGAGGTTGGGTTTGGTTGTGTTGTGGTTGATGCATTGAAGCCTACTGAGCCATCACTCCTCGAATTGGTGCTGGTAAACGAGCAGGCTACACCTGCCCCTCAACCAGCGTCATTGCAGCTCGATCCTGCTGCTGCTGGTCCGTTTGAGGTTGCAATTTCAGTGTCTGAGTCTGCGATAGTGGCGGCATATCGCCTCGCTGTCATGGCAACATCTGGTCTTGCTGCTGTTGCTGAGATATTTGACCTTGCTGTTGGCTGGGGTACTGCTGGCTCCAGGGGTTGGTTATTTGGTCGGTGGCTATTTCGTAAGGAAAGGAGGTGAGCTGATAATGATTATAGTCTTTTTGGACAACAGTTGGTATTAGCTGTGACTGCATTAATATAAGAAGTTTTGATGTGAAAAACGAGATGAACCGCTAGCTTGCATCTCATACAGCCCTTCGAGCACCGCGTTTCTTCTCTGTGAGAAATTCTTTTCGTGAACAAATTTTTCTGCAGAATGTTTTCTGTTTATTTCGACTTTCCTCTAGGCTATGACAGCCGTGCTCGTGGAATGAGCTCAACATGTTTTCGGAGACTGAGGGATCATTCCAATCAGCAAACCGCGATCGCTCTAATCAGCCGTTCGATTAGCTGTTGAGCTACGAGACAGCTTTGGTGGAAATAGAAAGTGGAGGAAAAAGAGTCCTGGACGCGATCAGTCAATGGAATGAAAGCGATGTCCAGATTATGGCGAAAATGGACTAGACTTAGACAGCCTGCACTCGAACATGAGCATAAGAAAGACCTTACAGAGATTTAAGCTTAGGTTAGATATTTAGGATTATGCGGCCTTGGGTGGTCGCATCTTCCACCAGTAGACAAGTGCTAATGATGGCGAGTAAAGTTTCAGCCTCGGCCATAGCCTGACAGGAGCTGAGAAATGGCACTGTCGAGAAGGGGCTATGCCAAAGACTGTTTTTACCATTCATCAGAACTTAGTAGTAAATGGAGCGGTGCAACTTATCCCAGGACGGACACAAAAAAGAGCAAGAAGAGGGCGACGGCACGGCCTCGATGAATCTTACTATAGCTAATGCAGTCTAGTGCCATCGCTGACTAACTAGTCCTATTGCAGAGCTGCGGGCTCAATGCGGGCAACCGATCGTGTACACGATACTACTTTTCTTATATCCTTGGCATCTAAATACAATCTTTCAAACTCGTCTTGTTCTCCTGATTATCAAGAATTTATCTTTTTCAAAACTCAGCATGAGCAGGCCGAAGAAGTCCCTTCTCATCGGAATCAACTACACTGGTAGTTCTAATGAGCTCCGAGGTTCGACATGTGTTCGATGCAGGTTCGCAAAGATCTGATCTGACAAATGACAGGATGTCATCAAGATGTACAGAACATCGCCGAGTTTTTGAGCTACAGAGGCTATTCTGATGACCCAAGAAGCCAGGTCATCTTGAGAGATGATAGGGAAGGGCCTTATTATCCAAGCGGGCATAACATTTTGGTAAGCCTGACTAGATCTTGAAAAGGGCATCGAGAATCGTGGCTCATGAGTCGCACCAGGCTGCAATCGATTGGCTCGTAAGTGAGCCAGGGACGACGAATTTCTTGCATTACTCCGGCCATGGGTATGCCATGTGACAGCCTCCAGCGAAGTCTAGATGAACTATCTAAAACCAACACAGCGCTCAAGTCCAAGATCCAACAGGCCGCAACCCATCAGGCGTCCTTGATACAATCGTGCCTGTCGACTACAAACAACGCGGCCAGATCAACAGCGACACTCTTCATGAACATCTCGTATCCCGGCTTCCCCCGAGCAGCACCCTTTTCGTGATTCTGGATTGCTGCCACTCAGGCTCCGCCCTCGAACTTCCCTTCGTCTATCGGTCAGATGACGATGGAAACATCAGCATGATCGATAACGTGAAAGAGGGCATGCACCTTATGGCCGAAGCGACAGATCTCTTCGCTGGCGGTTTCTCATTCGACAAACTTGCTGAGGCTCAAGATCTGTACGCCGGTGCTACCAATTTCTTCCGATCTTTTAAACACAGGAAGGAGCAGCAGGAGCCAGGCTTGGGGAGCGATAGTACTTATGCTTCTTATGCGCAGGAGCATAAAATGGTTACTATGTTCTCCGGCTGTCGAGATGATCAGACCAGTGCCGATGCCAATATCGGCGGGATGAATGAAGGCGCTATGAGTTGGGCCTTTTTGGAAACAATGAAGAAGATAAGAAATCCGACTTTCATTCAGGTGAGCTGATATATTAGTGTTGATACTGTGAAGCGGGCTAATTGACACCTTTTAGACCCTCCAAGATACTAGGACCAACCTGCGGAACTCTAATTATGTGCAAGTTCCGCAGCTGAGTATTGGATTGCAGATGGATCTAGATCAGCCTTTGAATATTTGAGTCATGAAAGGAATGTTTCATTCAGACATGTCAGATGACTGCGTTCCATCCGTCGCAAGTTGGAAAGTTTACGAAGCTTGTTGCGTAATGTTGGCAAGCCCGAAGCAGCTCTGCAGATGATCGAATAGTCCCTCGAAGTTGTCCAGTAACTGTGATTTAGCGCATTTGTCAATAGATTTCGAGTTGTTCCATTAGCTTGAGCCTCGCTGTTTTTTGAAGCAAAATGTTGATCATCACGAAAGGAAAGAGTTTGAAAACAACCTCCGTCAAAGACACTGACCATCATTTCATCAATGCCTTTTGCAGTATCCGCCGAGCTTCTGATGTTGGCCTGCTTTGTCATCTCCATGCTGTTTGTCGATTTCCCATCCAGCAACAAAGTGCAAATGTCAGTGAAGATACCAGCTCTTGCAATGAGAGAACTCGAAGCATCAAGGGAGGACGATTACGCGGTGTGCAATTCTCGCCATTGATATCCAGTCATAGGGTTTTGTCTATGATGCAGGTCTTGACTAAAGGGTAGTGATCTCTTGTCTGTGGCCTGAGGTCGTAAGGGAGGAGAACCGGAACGCCTGTGGCATGGAAAAAAGAAACAGTTCCTTGAGCCGGTGAAGGCGTACTAAAGGAAACAGGAATAAACCTTTGATGACTAGGGTTGTACCTCCTTGTGGTTTGTGTTGATCAGGCATGAGTCATTAAATAGGGAAACCAGGGGGTACTCCCTACCTCAGCCCACTGATCATAAGGACCAGGGTGCTCTCTTCCTCACTAACTTTTTTCTTCATGTCAAACTCGAGTACCACAACAACATCAGAAGCATTCTTTCTCTCGCAATTATGGTTACCACTCGAGGAGGTGCAGATACGGCCAGCAATATTGCTTCGTCCCCCGCAACTCTGAAACCTTTGAGGAAAAGACCTGCTGAGACTGAGGGCGAACAGGATTCCCCATCACTCACCAAGCGCAAAAAGATCGCCGAAGCCGCCAATATCGAAAGCCCAGCCACGTCGAAGAAGATTGCTGTGAGATCACGCCCAGTCGTTGAAATACTGGTAAACTCAGCCTCAACATCAACCGAAGAACACAAAGAGGAACAGACGCCTGCGCTACCAGCACGAAATCATATCCGGTTCAACAGTGCTTCTCCACCGCCAGCAATTAAGACCTCAGCTATCGTCCAGACACCAGCAATAACCGAGGAGGAGGCAGAAGGAAGCGATGACGATGCAGCTCCTGAAGAAGTCTCGCTGTCTACAGCAAAGGCGCAGTCGCGAGCCGTCGAAGAAAAAACGGAGCAAGTAGTGAAGGAGTTGAGTGAATCTGCAAAGCGAAAACGAAGAAGAAGAGATGCGCAATTGAAGGCTCAAGCGGAGGGATCAACCAAGAGGAAAGAGAAGAAGGCAAAGACTGCTCTCCAGGCTGTCGAAGAGGCTGACAATGAGAATGGAGAGCAAGTGGTGGAGAAGCTAGGCAAGTCCTCAAAACAGAAGCAGAGGCGGAAGCGAAAGAAGAAGACGGAAGGGAAGCCGGAAAGCAAGACTGAGGAGCCAACAGTATCTTTACTGGACAACATTCCGGATCTCTTACCGGCCGAGCTGCTTGCCACAGAAGCTCCTAGCAGACTTCCCACGCCTCCCCCGACCTCGAAAGCTGTTCTATCGAAGGATGCAAAGACTTTCGAGCCATTTTCCGCCATGAAGATCAAAAGAGAAAATATTCCCAAGGATTTAACATACAACAACCTCAGCATCCGAGTTTTAGGCACAAAGAATGATCTCCTACCACCAAAGATCACAAGCAGAAGCAAAAGTATTAGAGATACGTGGCTCAAAGGTCGGTCAGCGTTTGTGAAGACGTCGAGTAGACGGGATACTGGTGGAAAGCTGCGGAGAAGGCCAATGAGTGGCACGATGAAGGCATTTGTATGAAAATCAGGCGATACATGATTAGCCAATAACACCTACTATTATGGTTCTGGCCATCAAAGGCTACGAAATCGGCCTTTGAGCTATGTTCGTTCACTGTTTACCAGGTTATATCTGAGTGATAATTTTGTAAACTTGCAATTTCTAGTATCTTGATATCTGATGCTTTCTTTCGAGTAAAGTCTAGAGGCATTTCTGCAACCTCTTTTGCCCTGTGAACTTACCACGCCCGTTGGCTTCTACTCGTCAAATTCTGGTGTCTAACCTCTGGTGATGCTCCAAATGCAGGGATCTGTAGTACGAGTACAAGTCACCTTCGTGATTCTACCTCGATCAACAACAACATATATGCAACCGAGGTCAGCGCAGCATATATTAACGACATAATTTTTTACACCATGACTACTCAGAAAACACACGTTGTCGTCCTTGGGTGAGCCTATAGCAACTATGAATCACATGCCAAACACTGATGCCGTATCCAGAGCTGGAGTGATTGGCCTTCAGACTGCCATCTCTCTGTTGGAAGCTGGATATAAAGTCACAATAGTAGCGAAGCATTTCCCAGGAGATCTTAGTATCGAGTACACGAGTCCGTGGTAAGGTTCCGTACATTTCCTTACCATTTCTGGCTTTTTCCGATGTCGGTTTTGAAAATCTTCGTCTACAGTTTTGTTTGGACGTTGAATCAAATCAAGGTTTTTTTTTTCGTATCTTTGTGGCATTACTGGCTGATTCTGGTTATTTGTAGGGCCGGAGCACATTGGCGTCCCAATGATACAGAAATCGATTCAGAACAGCAAGGCTGGGATCTGGAGAGCTATAATTACTGGCTTAGTATTGTTGCAAGAGAACTCAACGAACCGGAAACTACAGTCAGAAGTGGTCTTGACGTACGTCTCCCCTCTTTGTTTCTCCTTCTCCCGGCCAGTTCCGCCTTCCTCCTAACATTCGTACAGGTAGTCGAAGCAAGAGGATACTAGTAAGTCAAAGGCCACCTCAGGGGCCAGAATAGGGTGGAGTTGATAATCCGTACAGCAAAGATCCCACACCTCCATGGTTCTCCAAAAACGTCCTGTCATTCAAACAAACAGGTCCAAAAACAGTATTCGGTCAACAGCTCCACAGTCACAAATTCTCCTCAATAGCAATAAACGTTCCTCATTATCTCCAATACCTCTTCGACACTGCAACCCAACTAGGCGCCACAACACTCCGCTCCACCCTCCCCACATCAACATCCCTCGCCAGTAGCATAAAACACCTTTCCTTCACCATCCGCGAGGCAAGTCCGCAAAGGGTAGACGCCTACATCAACGCCACAGGCATCTCCGCCAGAAAACTGGTGCCCGATGAGTCCGTCTATCCGATCCGAGGCCAGACCGTCACCGTCAAGGGCTTAGCGAAGGGGATAACGACAATCGACGCCGCGCCGCTATCCAGTTTTTCAAGAGAACAAGGAGCGCCAGGGATCATCTACATACTCCCCCGTCCCCACTCCAACACTACTATTCTAGGTGGTACGAAACAAGCGCACTCCTATGACGCCAATCCCAACGTCCAGACTACCAGGGAGATCTTGGAAGCGGCGAAACAGTGGGCGCCGGAATTGTTGAACGACAAGGGGGAATTCGAAGTACTGAGTGAGCAGGTTGGTCTGAGACCGGGGAGGAAAGGAGGGGTCAGATGTGAGATTGAGGTATTGGGTGAGGGAGCGGTGGTTTGTCATGCTTATGGACATGGTGGTGGTGGGTTCCAGAAGAGTATAGGGTGTGCTAAGAAGGTTGTTAGATTGTTGGAGGAGCATTTCGGGGAGAGTACGCGACAAGTGACTGTGGAGGCGAAGCTATAGCAGGAGGCAGGGGGACGAGGCTACCGGCTACATATTTCGAGTTAGAAGAACTTCTTCGAAAAAGAACTCCGCCATGGACTTCTGCTTTCGGCTGGTTTCTTTGTCCGAATGAATTTTCATGCTTGTGTCTTCTTGGCTTGAAAGTTTGGCTAGAGATAGCGATGCGAGCTTGTTGGCAATTTTGTATGGCCTTGAAAGAAGGAGCGCGGCGGTATACCGTGGGAGACGCTTGATAATTGATGCGAGATCGATCAGCGTAATGCGAGCGTACACGTGCTCTCTCTCTCTCTCTCTCTCTCTCTCTCTCTCTCTCGCGACGCTGATGAGATCCTGCTCCTGTCATCCCACCCAAAGTACCAAACTCCGATTTGCAGTACATCCAGACGTCCCAAGTACCCTCAGACCAAAGAAACGCCTCGCTGCCCGGTAGCATCCTGGAAACGCGGTATCCTACTCCTCACCGTGCGTTCAACCAAGACAAATGCCTACAAACTCTTCCCTAGTGATCAAGCCATCCCCGTCCAGGTCAAACTCTTCAATCATAGCATTCAACTCCTCCTCCTGCAATCCCTCATTCAACTCTCCAGCCACCCTCCTCAAATCATCCACGCCAATCCCGCCCTTCCCCTCAGCATCAAAAAGCTCAAACGCCCTCAATATCTCCTCCCTGGGATCCCTCGCTAATATCCGTGTTGCCATGAGCGTTTGAAATTGTGACAATGGCAAGAGAAGCTTTTGGGGTCCACTGAAGGTCGGTTGTGGCACGGGGTGTTTCGAGGCACCGGCAGCTTTTGAGGAGGATGTGAGGGAGGAAGCGGGCACGCCGTGAGCTTGGAGGAGGGCCGTTATTTCTGGTTTCGGGAGGTCAAAGCCGAGGGCTTTCATGGCGACTTTTAGTTCGTGATAGTCTATGTGGTTGTCGCGGTCTAGATCGAAGAGTTGAAACTATCATCTTTTGCTTCAGCAAACGCATCTTGGCAAATAAAGCATTTCCTTGTCCCAGAGCTCTCCTCTTTGCGCCGAGATGTTGCAGAATTCACGTACAGCTTCGTTTATTTCTTCTCTTTGCTCTTCACTCAGTTCACCTAATTGCGATTGACCGGCCCTCTCCATCCTTTCGCGCTCGGCCCTTTCAGCGCGCTCGCGCTCTAGCCGTTGCGCTTCGCGATGCTGTTGCGTCGTTGTGTTTGCGCCGCGGGTGAGGCCTGAAGTACCGTACGGGCGCATTGAAAGAGCAGGATTGGCCATGCATAGAATTCGGAAGGAGTAAGCGATTTTCCTGTTGGGCGGGTAAAATGTTTCTGCGCGCGAGTTTTGGTGGTCTTCGGTGTTGGCTTTGCGAGACGCGATTCAAAGGTCGCGTTCAAACTTCTTAGTGGATTTGTGGTAGCGTTGCAATAGAAGAAATCAATCAAAAACACCGAGTGCAGATTTGTATGAGAGGCACTAACAACAGCATGGAATCGATATGAGATGCAACCCTTTGGAAGGCGGACCCCAATACACGTGACCGTCTAGGTGACGATGTTTCTACTACTTGCTTCCACCCGTCCCAATCTACACATCTCACCATATCGGAATCTTCTCAGATGGAGCATAACATAATTATAGAGCGAATCATCCCCACCCCTTCTCTTATCGATCGAAACAGACGACCAAGCTCCCCTCAAAATCTTCGCGAGCAACATTGATCGAACCATGGAGGCTCGAAATCGAGCTTTTCAAATTGTACGTCTATATGAATGCTTCCTAGAGACGCCGACTAATGGTCCAGTAGCTCAAACCACCATGTGTGAAGCTGAGCGAGGTTGCCCTCAAGTTCATGGGAAACGCGGGCAACGTCCAAGAAATGCTCACCAAGTTGGACGATTTGTATCAAGCGCTGCAGATTGTCTCTGCCCAAAAGAATGTCATGAACGAGAAACTCGCCGACTATGTCTTCTTCCCATTGTCGGCTGTTCTTAAGCAGCTAGAGAAGGTCCCCGTGCGAGCCCAAGAACGAACTCTCGAATGTCTCCTCGTTCTCCTCAGCACAGCATGGAAGGATCAAGTCTCTCCAGAGCTCGGCATCCAGCTACTCATCCTGTTCTCTTTTATCGCAGACCAGAAAGATGCTCGATCGTCTGAGGAGCTACAGACCCTTACTTTCGATTGCCTGGCTACCCTTCTATCGTCTTTGGGCAACGATGAAATTGGGCGGGATGCTCTGTTAAAGACTGCCATAGTGCCTCATCTAGGAAAGACAATTTCTGTTATCTTGGATGCTTTCGCCGATGCCCCATCAGACAACATTCGAATTTCAGCCTTATCCGCCCTTCAATCATTTTGCGATGCTGTCTCGGACCACGAGGCTCTTGCTATCAGTTTCCTGCCCGGTATCATGTCCTCTATGGCTAAGGTATTGACTTTGAAGTCTGCAAATGTTTCGTCGAAAGCCATTTCCTCCAGTCTGCACGTCCTCACCAGTCTTTTGCCTCGTATTTTCAGCGACGCAATTACAAACACATTGCCAGAAAAGGCCGTGAAGACGGGCACGGCAATCACTAGCAAGCGCCTTGATTCAGTATGGTTGAAGGCAACGGTACCTCAAGTGAAGATGGCTTTGGCTAACATCATAAGATTGCAACAGCATGACCGAGATAATGTTCGTCAGGAGCTTGCGAGACTGTCCACAATACTTCTTCAGGAATGCAAAGCTGCCCTTTCCGATGCGGTCCCAATGCTATTGGAGACCTTGGTCACTCTAGCCGACGATGATGCACCCACCGCACGAGCGTTGAAAGATCTCCTTCAAGATGACCAGGAATTCTCCGATAAACTACGCTCTAGCCTGCACTATTGGATCATCTCGCTACCTCGAATCATGGAGTCGACCGACGAAAGTAAAAAACAACGCCGCATTCACCAAGTTAAGGTTACTTTCAACATGCTGAACGAGCTTGGTGTGGATATGACCATTATTGACCGCGATATGGCTGTCAGTCTACGAGATAGCGTCGTCATTGCTACCCATGACCCAAAACGGACACACAGTATTGTGGATTACGGTCCTGATACCCAGTCAACAGATCTAACAAGATTCCAAGCCTCGAAGTCTACGATCTTCAACAACGTTCTAACTGTCAGGGAAAGCCAGTTGGACAACATGAAGGAGATCTCACAATTTATTGAGCAGCTCAGCCTCAACGACTCCTCGCTCAAAATTGCTCAAGAATTAGTGGACTCCATTTACGGAGCTTCAAGCATGGCCCAGCTGGCGAACTTCTGGGTAGCCCTCAATATCCTACGTGACTCCTTCGAGTCTACGCTATCCGTCGACGATCTCATCGACTTTGGAGGACACCAGAATCACAGTAAAGAAGAAATGCTTGAGCAGCTATACGACTTTTCAGTTTTGATCCTCACAGAGGGTTCGACCGCCTCGGCTCAGGATTGGCGTCTTCAAGCTCTTGCACTTGAGACCTTGGCTTTACAAGCGAGTCGACAAAAGGTGAACTTCCGCACGGAGCTGATCGAAGTGCTGTACCCTGTTCTTCATCTGATCGGGTCTCCAATCCCCCAGCTCCGAGATCATGCCATCGCCACAGTCAACATACTAGCTCGTGAATGTGAATACACAGACAGCGGTGAACTGATAGTGGCTAATGTGGATTATCTCGTCAACGCTATCTCCCTGCGATTGAACACATTCGACATCTCTCCGCAGGCACCCCAGGTTCTTCTCATGATGATCAAGCTATCTGGTCCTCCATTGCTCCCGTTTCTGGACGATCTTGTGGACAGCATGTTTGCTGCTCTTGAGTCTTTCCATGGATACCCGAAACTTGTCGAGCTTTTATTTGCGGTACTCAAGGTCATCGTAGAGGAGGGGTCTAGAGCGCCTCAGCTGGCGATTACCAATGGAGAAGATGCTGCACCACACTTGAAGAAGCCCTTGATACCAGTCTCAAGCGCCGAGCTCGTCAACTATATCAAGGAAATCAGAGTGCGGTACGAGGAAGCGAGAGAAGAAGAGCATGTCCCTCTTCCCGTACCACAACGCCCTTGGAAAGAGTCTAACGAGAATCAACAAAAGAGCAAGGACGAGGCGGGGTCTGGAGAGGAGAATGACCAAGAGACGCAACGTCAAGCCGCCGCAAAGGACGATGAAGAGAAAACACCTCCCACACCAAGAACCTATTCGTTGTTGCTGAACATATCAAGGCTGACGCAACACTATCTCACGTCGTCATCTGCCGAACTCCGGACATCGCTTTTGTCGTTACTCAACACTACTTTTCCGTCTTTGGCCAAGCACGAGAACTCGTTTCTACCTCTGATCAATACCCTCTGGCCCGTCCTTTTGCCACGCCTGGACGACTCGGAGGCTTATGTCGTGTCCGGGACTTTGGATGTCCTAAGTGCCATGTGCGTGAATGCAGGTGACTTCATGAGGAGCCGAATTGATGAGGCGTGGTCACACATCCAAAAAGTTCATCGATTCAAAGCGGGCAAGGCTTCGAAACGACTCGCTGGAAGAGTTCCGATCGGATCTTCAGGAACTACGATTAGCAACATAATTCACGCGCCCGGGCGGGAAGTCATGTTGACTACTGGACAACAGCATTATGTCGATGCACCCTCTAGGATAATTTGGGAAAGCCTAGTTCGCCTTCTTACGACCGTGGTACGCTACGTCGACGTCAGCGATAACATGTTCGATGAGATTCTTGACATGTTATGTCCCATCCTTGCAAACCAACACGATGTCCGAGAAGCCATGGAAACACGGAACCCTGATGCAGTTTGGCTCGCTCTGCGGAGAACCGAGCCTCAAAGGTCTGAGCAGACAATCAACAATTACTCCACTAGGAAACAACTCCTTTCCAAATGCTGGCCGAAACGGCGCTTTGCAGCAGTGGGATGATTATAATGCCAGCCTGAGCGCTTCTAAACCGGAAAAGCTGGAAGGGCAAGGTACCGTCTGCCTAAGTAATTTTTGGGCTCGCGTGTGTCTAGTCGCAAGGCGCCCAAGCTTTGGACTGGTCTGAGAGTCCCGTGATGGTGTGCGACATGTTTGTTAAGCAGCAAACAACGACAGCTCAGCCCGCTCCAGCGTCTCCACAAAAGCCCAACGCGATGTAAGTGAGGCTTTAGAAACAATCAATACCCTCGGGCTCCGAGATCGCTTTGAGACAGGCACGGCAACTGGGGACATAAAGATGGGAGGCATGCGCGGAGACATTCCGACTCAAGCTTCAACAGCTAGTGACATTTTATCCACACAATTTCAACTCAACCTCACTCACGACCTTGACGAGTTTCTTTGGTGTTCTTTGTGCTTTTCCGTACATAAGACTGCTGCTACTCGCCATTCCCAACGCCTTCGCCATTTGTCATTTTCCTGTCCAAAAAAATCCTTCACCCAAGCGTCAAACACAATCAATCATTGCAACAGACAAGATCATCAAATCCACAGCCTGCCGCTGATCGAAATCATCAATCAGAACGCAACTCACGCGATCTTGCCATCATCAGGCCATTCTCGATTTCTTGCACAACAGAGCCATCGACACATCAACAGGGGGGATTCTCAACAATCGTCCTCTTCCAAGATCAAAGAAGAGAATTCTAGAAGACGTGCCTTCAAGGACTTTTGGCACCACTCCACAATGTGCTACCACATCTACACCCACTTCTCGCCCTGTCCACATGATCCACCGTGTGTTGGCATGCACACGCATTCTTGCTCCTTGTGCGACAATCCACTTTTGCTGGTATTCTGCCCAGACTACTCCACGGACAGAATATACACCGATCAAATGTGTCCCAAGGGAACTGAGGAGCTGGAAAAAATGGGAGGCGGTGGGAGTAGTACTGGGACCAGTCCGACGGATAGTGGGAAGGGTCTATGAGCTGGGATGAAAGGATGAAATGTAGTGGTAAGGGGAGAAGTCGATTAGTACCACTATCCAAACCCGTACGGCCCAGGTCTAGGACCATTATGCTTGGTACCGCGTTCAAGTCGAATAGGATGGATTTGTGGGTAATGGACACTGTACCAGATATCAACACGTTTCTTCTCATCACGTCAATACGCTCTTTCTCGACTTCTCTTGTTTTCAAAGTGGGATATTGATTATGACGCGTCATTGCCCAACTGTTCTTTCTGTCACACTAATGCAACTCTGGCCAGCTGTACTTGTGATTTGTAAAAGGCATCAACCAGAGCAGACGATAGTGTTCAGTGCGAGTACTTGCAACTTGGTTCTCCATTGTCTTCAAGATATTTCATCCTATTGGGCAGATCTTTCGTGTACCCATGCCCAAAATCTCCAAGTGGGCAACCCATTGTTGCGTCCCTCCTCGATCGATCCTCATTTTTGAGCTACAACGCCCTTTCGCGGGCCCCTCTCATTGTCTCTTCTTGAGCCCTCACATCCGAGCGTCTACTTACTCTCTGGAATCCCCACCGCGGCATGGATGTCCTCCCCCAACTTCTTTTGCCCAACCTCAATCTCCTTACAAGGCAACAGTACAAACAACATCCTACACCATTCCGTCTCCGATGGATTCTTCCACGCATGCATCGTCCCGCGTTGTACACACACATCTCCCCTCTTCAAATGTCGTTCTTCGCCCGAATCAAGGACGCAGATGATGGAGCCCTCGAGGACGACGCCATAGTCGAGGGAAACGGTACGGTGCATCATCCCTGGTTCTCCCGGTTGGAAATCGACGTGCCGGAGGACGGAGCCGTTGCTCATGGAGAGGCCGGGGGCGGAGGTCAGGTAGGGTTTGTAGTTTGTTATGTCTGCGTCGTTGTTCAAGTCTACTGGGAAGCCGGAGGTGACGTACTAGATGCAGGATGAGAAGAGTGGGTTTGGATTTTGTGGACGGTTCGGGAAGAAATGAGGGGAGGGGGGTCTGGGGGTATCGAGAGTTTGGACTTACGGAGAGGGCGAAGCCACATCTGCCGTCTATTAGGGGCTCCATTTTTGACTCGTCTGGGAGGGCGTCGGAGAAGATGGCTTCTCCTTTGTCGTTGTGGGTGGTTATGAATCTGTTGATCGTTGGGAGCTTGCCGACGTGCGCCATCTTGATATTGATACTAATGTCTTGGAGGAGAGAAGTAATCGAGTGCGGGTCGATGAGGTGTAGGTGAGGGAGGTTGGCTTTTGGAGAAGCTTTTCACACCTCACCTAATCCATCGGGAATTCGGGATTGACATCTGATTGAGCATCTCGATTGCGGCTCCCCACAAACGAGGGGAGGATGGGATTTCATTGGTGGTTGTGTTGGTGAATCTCCCGTACCTGGAAGGGGAACAGGTGCGTGGAGGCGGGGAAGCTGAACTTTGCCTACCTAGGCTCCGGGGACCCCTTTTTCGGACAACAAGGTAATACTCCTCTCATCAACAGCAAAAATCCTACTACTACTTCAACAGTCGATACTCCCGTGGTGAGGGGGAACATTCACTCCTTCTCAGTTTCCATTCAAATCCAAAGTATATGCATGAACCTCGACCAGCATCGTGGACGTACGCAGATACCGGACAGCCATGGTGATCAGATGCACGGCAAGCCTGGGCATGTCAGTGCTACCACTGATGCACTTCTGCCCGAGAGGCATGATGATAAGATAATTGCTAGAACTGTTACTCGATCACGCTTCTGTGTCGATAGGGAGCCTGAGACAACGACAGTCCACTGGATTCGAATAATCATTCATTGTTGCTCTGCTTCTGCACATACATCCGGGTGACGATCACAGACGAAGCCATTGACTTGGATTGAAGTCCCCAGGCCTCAAAAGCCGCGCCCGTTGACGCTGAGGTTCCGCTGTCGGTTGACGCTGGCCTACGTGGTCCAGGGCAAACGGATCTCTACGACACAGCATACGACCTGCACAGCTGCTTGATAAAGAACACATCATCAGCTTAGCTTCGGAGAGATTCCTCTGCGACATCGGTCTCGCTTGATAGGCACTGCTGACATACACGTGTGCCCCTCGGCACTGCAAAAGTCTGTGCTAACCAATACTCTCCTAGTACCACCATATCCTCCGAAACCTCAGATACGCGATGCCATACACTGGGCTCTTCTCAAGCAAAATTAGTCGCTACGTTGTGAAACCCACCACTGAGGTTCATCAAGGAAGGGGTGATCAACCGGGCAAGTTCGGCTGAAGAGCATCATTCAAACATTTTGCGATAACCTGGGCACCGCTGACGAACTCTCATGCCTATCCAATCCTCGCGATGTCCTGTGGCTATGCTGGAGGTGCTGCCTTGCTTTATTCGAGACCCACGCTTATTTCTCAATGACTGTCGAGAAATCGGAGATTCGATCAGCTACGCCGATTTCCAGATCGGAGGGAGACCCCTAATGGAGAATTTCAAAGTTCTTGACGGAAACGCACGGCGCAATGTCTTACTACTCAATGCGAGAGTGACATGGATCGGGGATGTAGTACTGGTTTTCCAAACAATGAGAGAAGATGTCCAGAGATGTCCGAAGGGTCGGAAAGGTAGGCTATTATTCTGCCTATTCTACTAAACACACCTATTTGCGTTCGAGTGAGAACATGCAAGGAGCTGTGGTCTTGATACATGATAACTTATTCAATGCCTTCTAGCGTACGACACCAGCCAGCCTGCGTCGACATCTTTGGGTTGTAATGAAGATGCTTAGTCTGTATCGGATCATCAGACGCTGCTTGACCTGCCCAGGATCGCTACGCTCACTCAAGCCTCAGCCTCCTGTCAAGCTTTGCGGCGTCTCGGACACATACCGGTTTCACTACCTCGAAAACTTGGTGACATCTTCACTGATGTACCCACGGTCTATAGGCGTTCGGACAGTTCCCACGACCCCGGACTTAGATCTTTCGAGAAGATGATTCAGGATACAGCCGCTCATGATGATCGACCATGCTCTCGATTCCTTGTTAGGAGAGTATTGCTCTCCTTTACCTTGTTCATGTCTATGTCTCAGACTCTGTGCGCAGTTGCAGGGGCGGAATTGACGACTATGTTTCCCCGCAAATCGCGAACTTCTACTGCGGAATAATGTGACGCGTAGCAAGACGAGTCGGGGGCCCCTCTGAGGCAGCCACACAGGCGGTACTGCCTCGATCTTCGCTGTGGCCTTTCAGGGCATTCGAACTCCTAATCGCATTTGCCCGGTTATTTAAGGTTTGGTCCGATGGCCTGGTGTCTGGCTAGTTGCGTTTGCAGGCGGCGAGATCCGGAACTCGTTTTCTATCCAAACAAAATTGTCATCAATCCTGGAATATGATCGTCCGGCGCATCACGATAAACCTCAGGTCGTGCTCACTCGGCCAAAAGCGTTTCGGCTTTCCACAACCTTGTCATTGATGCTGAGACCAAGTCTGTCGTCGAAAATCCGCGTCAGTTGGTTCCCCGAGGAGAGCACCGTTCGCTTATTCAACCGGGATGAGATGGAGAAACCATATTGAGTTTCTCGATGTGGACCAAAGACGACTTTGCTAGATGGCATCAAAACTCGATTGCCTACATCTCCGTGTATTTCTTGACACCACCTACCAGCTGCTCAGCAGAAACAATGGATTGCCTACTATTCATACAGTTCAGAGCCACACAATCATGGCCCTCACCCAAGACTGCGAACGCCAGGCTTAGAGCGCAAATCTCATCTCTTACCATTCGGTTAGAAGCTCCGAACAATTTGATCTCGCGTAGATCCTGCAAGCCATTTCCCAAGATCTTGGTTTGGCGCTTTCTTTTTCAAGCCACCAAGATCCTTATTACTTACAAAACTAATTTAGGTACGGCTCAACCGTCATCCTGTGTCCCATCGCCAATTGGTGTTGTCTAAGAATCCCCGATCAGGATTGGCTACATGGCTCCTCATTGTTGCATCCACCAGCCGTGGATCGTGAAGGCCTTTTATGCTAAGATGGGTCGGTGTGCTCAGCTTTTGAGTTAGTCGGAGTACTGAGGTCCAGGCCTTGCTTAGCTCTTATTCTCATTATTGGCCAATGGTTTGGACACTACAGCAAGACCAATTTGACTTTCCTGTGGCTTTGAGGCTGCTGAGCACGAGTTTAGTAGCATGTATACTGGCTTCGATTTCCGTAGCTGCTAGGCTTTGGTTGAGATATCACATTTCGAGTCTAGGTACAGATGACTTGTTTATCATGGCTGCAATGGTACCTGTTCAACTCTTGCCTGCTTTGATCATCATTACTGATACACACAGATACTATCCATGATCTCCATGAGTCTGGCACTGAACTGTCTGGACTTCGCAGGAAACCTCAAGTTCGCAACCCGAACATCGCTTTTACGAATGATGTTCTTTTTCTACGACGTGCATATTTGGACTGTGGTTATGATCAAGGCGTCTTTGGCTTTTATGATTCTTCGTCTTCATCAGGGAAGAACTTGGAGAGTGGCACTTTACGCCTTGATTGTCGCGCAGATAATGGCAGCTTCTGCCTCTACTTTGACCAACTATCTGAGATGTGTGCCGACCAAGAGGGTGTGGGAGGGAGACAGTATCGACGGGCATTGCATAAGTGAGAAGGGAATGAGGACTTGGATGTGGATGATCTGTGGTAAGTGCCATTAGCACAAAATACTTTCTACATGTGATGCAATCCCGATTTTCGACATACCTGACCTTAAATAGCCTTCTCGATTGCCACAGACGCATTTTACACCATTGTCCCTCTGACAGATATTCTTGGACTCGATCGCTCTCTTCGAGAGCGTCTCGCTCTTTGTGGACTCATGTCAGTCAGTCTCCTAGCCACAGCAGTCTCAGTCATCAAGACTAGTGTTGTCTCCTACGCCTTCAACGACATCTACGACACCCATTCACTCAGCGACCTCATGCTCTGTTCTCTCCTCGAAATCTTCCTCGGGATCATGGGTGCCTGTCTCCCCTGCCTCAAACAACGGCTCGAACGCGCCCTCTACTGGACAAAAAGAAGAACAATCTGTTTTTGGGGCGAAAGAGTCAATTGCGGCGACGGACTCGGCATAGGAGGTCAAGAAAGGGATGGAAATCTAGGCGAGCAGAGGGCATCTGCTTGTCCACTTGGTCTTGGTGATTCAAGTGCCAGCAGTGAGAATTCCATACCCCTTCCCCCTCTTTGCCCTGAGTCAGGAACCATAACGGACGGGTACACTCCTGATAAAGAAGGACAATGGAGGTGGTCTACCTCCGAAGCTTATAAAATTCCCATGCTTGAACAGGTCGCCATTGATGAAGGGCAGGTTGGTGACAGCGACAGGACGAAAGATGATGCGAGACGTACTGTTGATTTGATGATTCATGTTCCCGAGGCTGTGGTGCTTTATGGAGTCCACGAAGAAGATGAATCATGGGTCCAGGAACAAAATGCGTTCCAAGATTCGAGTCGTCTTACTAACGGAGTGACGGACGCAGCACGACAAGTTCTGCAGATTATCGAGATTACCCATATCGAGGTTCATGATGAAGAAAAGCCTGTCGGGTGGGAAGAGATGGAGATTGGTCACGGCATCAAACGTGTTTGGGCCGAACGTTCTCGTCGTTCGCGTGGTTAACGTTGATGTGTGCTCGCTTTTCCTTTGTCTGCTATCTCTCTTCCTTCATCTGCTGCCCTTCTACTGTCCTTACTCCTCTCGCGTCCACTCGCTGTCACTCCTTTAATTTTTCTTTACGTTGACCTAGAACATCAATAGAAAGGTCATGATGTTCAGACATGTAGGACAATGGTTTCGGGGCCTTTTCTGTATGAATACTGATTGTATGATTGCTTATGGTGGAAACGGTAATGTGGGATAACTTGGGACAGATGGCCGCACACTCTTTTGTATCTCGGGAACCTGCTTGTACTCTTAACTGATGATATGCACTGTACATTTCTAGATTTCTGAGATCTCGAGGATGCCATTTGTTCTCCCGGTGAGGTGTCTTCTAGAGATGCCTTGATTTGAAGGTCCAAGTCTTTCCTCTCGGAATCGACAGCACGGATCAAGTCCCAAACATAGATCTGCATATTCGCGTAACGCGTCGCGTCGGAACAAGAATGACGTCAACGTAAACATAGCGTCACGACATATAAATGACCCTCCACCGTCCAGAATTTAGGCACCTTCCTTCTCCTCGACTTCCCGCAGTCCAAATAACCATTAAGCAAAAGATATATATCCATTGTAATTCTTCTATATTCATTATAGTATCCCTACGTGATGGCAAGAGAGTCTAAACCGAGAATGGAGGCTCTGAACACAGCCACAAGACAAGTAATGCCAAAAGAAAGAAGGCGACTCCATTGGACTCTAGGACAAAGAGAATAAGAAGCCTAATATCGAGGATAGTTAAGGATCCCTAGTACTAGGCAAAGCCTACCACTCGACCGAGATGAACAAGAGCCCCCCCATCCAAGTGCCAGGAGACTTTGCGCCCAAGGATCCTGTAATACCCTCAGTAGAGTAGACGACGGAAAACGTCAAGCCAGAGAAACTTCCCAATTCTTTTCCTGTGACATGGTTTGAGAGCGATGATACCGTCGAAGAGACAAGAAACAGACGACCAACTCCAGGTCGCAATCACGCTGCCGTCAAAGACCCCAAAAGTTCGCGACAATTTGGCCGACGATCCCGACCTCATCAGCCGCGAGATGGCCAGACTCGACGATTTCATCGCGAAAGCACCGAGTCGGAGAGGACCAAAATCGGCCTAAGGGGGTGAACGGTCTAAGTATGGGGACTTGATCAGGGATGAAGTGAGTAAACATTTGGGAATACCGTGGCATAACGTATGGTTGAAGGGGTATCGTGAATAGGAAAGCAGGGGATTTGCGAATGCGGAGAAAGGAGAATTTGTGAGTATGACGGCCGGAGAGAAGAAGCGGTATTGGGGGTTGCAACTTGGATCATCATCGAGGAAATAGGATGGTGATACCATTATTTCCACTTCGACTTATTGGCAAACCATCCATGATGCCGTGCCGCGATAAGTTCACTCGTCTAACTTGGAAGCCTTTATAGCCTCTAGTAGTCACGATACTTCTGGATTCTTTACTTGAAATTCTACCTTCTGTGCATCAGTACTCAAGACAGTAGGCAAGGCTGAAAGCTTGAACAACACGGTGAAAGTGATTTAGATCATATCTGTTAGACAGTCCTTTCGGCAATTTTTTTTTCTCTGATCACCGCTACTAGACATTAATAGTATATGCTCAGAAAATGATATAACACGTGATCGAGACAGACACTTTCATCTTGACCATCTCCAACGACTTTGAACCAGAATTTATCGACATTTATTTTGCCCATTGCAGGTGTTTACAACCACCAGCACACGGGCAGCTCCAATGCGGACGAGCCTCAACGACCCATGATCCCACGCTCCCTCCTTCGACCGTCGGCCTCTGTCTTCAAGAATGGCGTGTGTATATTCTGCCAAAGGTCTCTCCTCGTACGCGGAAATAAGTACGAGCGTCGCAACCCTCCCAAGCCAATGCCTAGGGCGCGGACCTCCGAGGAGATTATTGCACGACAATTGGGCCGGCAGTACGTGAGCAAGGACGTGGAAGACTTGCATCGCATGCCGACTGCTATACTCTTGAATGCTTGGAAGAGTGGTCGTATAAGGATCAAGGCTCACCTTGTCGAGCAAATCATACGCGAATTTGAGCCTGCCATGAGAAAGTCTTCTGCCGTTGACACGCTTGTGGAGGTATGCTCCTGTAAGAATGCCCACGCCCAGCTCTCAAGGCCCTTTGCTAATGCTTCTTGCAGCGCTGGATGTAGAACTCGATGACCTTACGGATGTTGGCCAGCTGTACTTGCGCACGAAACACCCCGCTGATCGAACTTTGGGTCGCAACCTCCTCCTTTCTGCCTCGCGCGCCGGGTCGCTGTCGGCTACCGTTTTCCTGCTGTATTCCGCCCGCAGGCAAGGACAACTCGGCGCGCGCGAGCTTGTCAAGCCAAAGTCACATCTGAAGAACTCGGTGCAATCAGGGACAACAAATGTGCAAGCTTTGGTACTTCAGGGATTACTATACCAAGACCAGAAATTACATCGAGAGGCGGTCTCTTGTTTTAGGAAAGCTATAGCTCTACCGCGAAAGGACAGGCCCGCTGACGATTCTCGTTTGGCTAAATTCTTAGAATGGGTTGGATTCGACATCGACACCAAAGATCCTAACCTCGACATAAGACGACCCCAAGATCTTGAACTTGACCAAGCTGTAGCGTATATGCAATTGGCCTCACTCAAAGCCGATGAAAAAGGAAACGATTACCTCAAGGTTGCAGCTCTCGAATACGATGAGCCCAGAGCATATTTTCAACTGGCTACTGCAACGGCGAAATACAGCCACGAGTGGTTACAGTATATGCGAAAAGCTGCGGCCAGCGGCCACGGCAGCGCTCTGGAGAACATAGCCTTGCTTCTTGCGTGCTCTGAAGAATATCTGGAGGAAGAGGTTCGTGATCAAAGAGTGCGAGACTGGGTGTTGGACAGTCCCATTTACGAGTGGGGGTCTCAAAGCCTGCGCTCGTACATACGCAGCCCGAATGATTTGAAAAAGCAACGTACCGTAATGCGATATCGATGGGCCATAGCATGGCATGAAGCGGCTCAGGTACGAGCTCATGAAATCAACAAGCTGGAAGAATCCAGTTTTGCACTGCTGTCGTGGACAATTGCGAACCTGCTGGAAGAGATGGGAGAACCGAGTCGCCATGTACGTTTTTGGCGTGTATACGCGATGCGTCTCTCCCAATCAGATAAGATTGGAAAAAACGTCGACCCGAAATTGAAGGACTCTGAGCCTGTGTTCAAGGAGATGAATGAGCTTCAGAAAGGTCAAGAGCCAAGAGAGATCTTTGAGTTTTGGACTCGCAACTGTCGCGGGTATGACAAAAATTGGCTGCAGGAATTTTTGAGGACTATTGATGATGTCCCAATCGGGACGTGGAGAAACGAAAGCAAGACTGAAAAGAAGCCATCCAGAAATGAATAAGTCTTATTAAGATTTTTGGATGCTCATGATCTGCCATCTCGCTAAAATGGTGATTCTAAAATCATTCTTTGACGTCTCTCGCGACGAAGCTCAACTTGATCAGTTCAGATTTTGACCTCTCCATCTTAGAAGGTTCGCAACTTCCGCAAGCGGCTCCAAGCCTTTGATTAGCGTCTCTCGCAACGGACATTCCTCCCGTCTCAAAGCGTGAAGCCTTTCACCACCTACATGCAGATCAGCTATCTCCTTGGGAACTGAAGACGAGAAGAAGAAGCAGAAGCAGAACAAAACGCTCACCCAAATACTTCGGAATGCAGATACACCTCTCGAGCGCCCTCACCCCTCCAGACCCTCCCCTGCGCCTCCGCAGCCGCATTGTTAACATCGAAACACATGCTTTCGGGCCCGCAAACGGCTATCCCTACACTTTCCCCTTGCACAGATGTCGCCATTCCGATGAGAGATTTGAGATTGGGACGACCTTCGAATACTCGCGTCTGACTTGTTCTATGGCCGTGTTTTGCGTCCGCTTCGCCGATTTCCAGCGTCTGGCTGTCGCGGTATATACTCGTTGGTGATGGAGAGCGCGGCAGTGCGGTCTTTTCGATGTCGGATTGACGGTTGTAGAGGGGGCCTGAGGAAGCTGTGGAGAGTGTGAAGGGGGTGGATGCTACCCTTTTCGAATCGGTTCTGGTGGAGATGTATATCGAAGACGTCAATACATCTTCCATGTCCTCGCCTTCGGAGTCGGAGGAAGAGGCGGGCCCGATGTATCGTCGTAGACTGTCTAGTTCGTGGGAGAACCAATCTTTCACATCTGGGCTCTTTGTAGCCATGGTTACGTGGATTTTGGTGAGGCGTTGCGCGGATGCGGAGACGTGTTGGTGGCGGAGGATATCTTCTATCAGTGGGAGTGTGAATCCTGCGCCTGAACCACCGGCTATCAAGAGCACGCGGTCGAATTTCGCAAAGGTGGTTATTGTGAGGCCGCCGTAGGGCCCGTCGAGTAGGATCGGAACCGTAACGTTGGGGGTATGTGATGCGAGCGCGGCGAGTCGTGCGGTTATACCTATCTTTGGCTTGACGTAGAAAATCAGTTCGGCATCCTCCACGTTGGCGATTTTGTTGGTGGAGTGCGATGGCGGGAGAGAGCAGATGGTGAATGGATGGGATGTTAGACCGTGGAGACCCAGGCTGGGAAAGCGGATGAAGATGTGTTGACCTGGTGTCCATGAGATGTTGAGGGGTTTTGCTTGTGCTGGAAAGATTGGTCCCCTGATTTTGAGCATGTTGCCTTCGACTAGCGTGAGACGAGCGCGGTGGAACAAGCCGTAACGAAAGTAGGTTCGAAGTTGCGAGTACACTAATGTTGTGAGGTATGTGGCACCCGTGGCGATAAAGTAGTCCCTGCAACCTATCAGTATCGGTGCGCTTGGGTGTTGCGTGGACGGTACTTTGTCTCACCAAGATGTCAATCTGAAGTCGCAGTGGATAAAGAAGAATACGACAAAGACAGCCGCTGCAATCATATGCGTTGATTTGAAAAATTCGTAGTAGCGATTTCGGATTGGACTTAAGGACATGAAGGTCAACCATGCTTGAGGTATGAGAGCAGCGACGCCCGTCCAGTACACGACCGAGGTGTCCCATTGCTTGACCATGTCTCCCTTCTGAATATGTACTATGATGAAGGGAAATGTGTGTACGAGGGCAAGCACAAACATTGCCCACGAACAAGCTTGGTGGTATAACTTACAGCTGTCGTTAGTGACTAGATTGCTTGTAAGAAGTCTGGCGACGTACTTGTAGTTTATTGTGTGAAACTCCCGTCACAGCAGTGACGTAGTTCTGTTTAGACGATAGAGCCATCACGAATGGTAATAGTGCGACAGCCATCCATCCGGTGCGGGTAGCGAGAGGAGGCGATCCGCCGTACGAGACTGTCTTGGTATTGGGCCAGTAGTACGGCTGAGGTCCCAGAGACAACCCTGAGAATGTTAATAATGCGGAGTTGAATGAGAATGACACGACGGAGCTATCAGTTCGTGTTCTTCTCACATCACAGCTCAAATCGACCTGAAGCTGGAAATATAATAAGGTCATGATTGCTCGATATCTTGCGATTTCTTATCAAAATTCGCTTGGAGTCAAGTGACATCGACATCGCGTTGACAGATTCCTCTCCGGAACAGCGATTTCGGCCTCAGACTCGGAGACAGCAAAATGAAGTGAAGGCTGTCGTGCGAGGTCACATTCTTGCTTACCAGAGAAGAAACCTGCACCAGCCAAGATCAAGAGCAACACCCCCAGAGTCGGTGTCGTCCATCCCATTACTCGAAACGTCTTATACTCAGCATATCGAAGAAAACTCGTCCAACGACCCAACGGCGGCTTCGATTTGGTCCTGGAATCTGAAAACCTCGACACCATTCTAGTGACCATGAAGACTCCAACTGTGGCACACATGAAATATACGGTCGCTAATGCGTACACATGGTCTGCTTGATACCTATGTGTAATAGCAGTTAGAGGTTTTCCGATCATGATCGTATTTCAGCCTTACCAGTATGTCCAATGTCCGTGTCTGTATTCGCAACGATCTTTGCTCAATTTGCATGTATCTATTCTAGAAGAGTGGAGGAGAACGGGCTGATCCAGCCATGGTATCGCTGGGGTCTTTGCATGCATGTCCATCTTTTTTGGCTATTGAGCTCAGGTTAAGCAATAATCAGTCCACAAGGTCCTGGTGCCCGGACCAAGGGTAATGAGACCAGGAGAACATCAGAACGGAAGAGTAAGGAAATTGAGGTTGAAGAACAGCAGCGCAGGAGATCAGGTTAGCAGTATGTAGTCTTTTCTTAGCACCATGCTTAGAATGAAAGTCAATTTCATTGCCACCAGCCAATTGATGACCATATTCTCATGCACAATAGATTAGTCGAAGAGGGGTTAAGCATATTTTTGCTCCCTAGAGACCGCAGCCCGCCATCCTGGATGTTTCCTCGCCTTGCACAATAAGCTCCCAGGCTATCGACGCGATGTCTAGTACCTCAGTGGCTACTGCAAGGAGGATACCGTCACGCCACAGACAACACTGGAGCTGTGCGGCAATACCGATATCATTGTCGATGTTGTTGTGCATGTCGTAGGATGATGGGCAGGAATCCGGATGTGACTTGCGGAACTGGCCCGAGACGAACAATAATGCGGCCTTCCTTCCGTTGGATGTGAACAGAATCTCACGCCAAGCTCGATAGAATCCTGAAGCTGTTAGTAGCCTCAGCCCAAGGTAAATGCTTATCGACCGGATTCGATGAGGCAAAAAAAGTCCGCAACCGGTCCATGACGCATGTCCGTGGATTTGGCCATCGAGATTTGGGTTTTGCAGCAGTACGGGATGATCATTATGGTATCTAGCATATTTTCGATGAAATGTCTTGGTTATGGAGGATTTCCTATGCAGGAGGAGGATTTGCAAACGAAACCGCCTCGTCTGAGATTGAGACGTTATAATACTCATTGGAGCGCGTTGAGGATACTGAGAGTCGAATCCATGGATGGATCTTCGATGACTAAGTAATGTGAAATCCACGTGACTTGAAAATCGAAGTCAACTCTTTTCTACTAGTATCGAGGATGTCCACCTGTCTCGGGTATGCTAGAGCCT
Source organism: Venturia carpophila (assembly GCA_014858625.1). Lineage (NCBI taxonomy): Eukaryota > Fungi > Ascomycota > Dothideomycetes > Venturiales > Venturiaceae > Venturia > Venturia carpophila. The sequence continues at coordinate 753,337 of JACTAK010000010.1, forward strand.
GGCGTCTGATGAAACTCTGCAACCGGCTTGTCCAATCCTGCTCCATCCATCTCGCAGCAGGCGCAGACACCACAACTTCAGCTAGAAGTGCGTGTACATGCCCTCCACTCGGGGTACTCGTCTCCTCATGAAGTACTCTCACACACTTGGGGCACCGATTATTAAAGCGATACAGAAACTTCATCGACTCGTTTTTACCGAACATGTGTTCACAAGGCAATTCCACAACTCGCCCACCCACATGCCAAGTGTGAGGTTACTCGATGCTGGGCTGGAGTTGAAGTGACATCCCACGGGAAGATAACCAGTCCGAGAGTGAAGACAGTACACATAGTCTGTGGATGCAGTCGACTTTTGTCAAACCTTTAGCGGAGGCATTATCATGTTGCAAGGATAAGGATGAACAATGAAGAGGTTTAAAGACGTGGAGGATGCCACAAGACCTGGACGAAGTTGAAAACAAGGAGGTGAGACTCTGCTAAAGCCGGTGGGCCGACGTCGACATCCCATGAGATCTTTTAGAGAAGGGGTTGGTCAAAGCTTCGACGTCTCCATTCCTGAGCATCGCGGGAAGAATTGTCTTGCCATGCTCCTTCTCAACTAAAGATAAGGTAAAAGAGTTTCTTCTCATGAAAGCAATCGACAGCTGTGGATTTCTTCTTTCTGTGGTGGTGTGGAGGTGTTGTACTTTGCTGGTCTCTCCATCTACTAATGTCCTGCGAGCACGGCCTGAGTACACACCCCGGAAAGCTTTGCAGCTGTCTGCCATTCGTGAATGAGTCAAGTTTGTACTCGGGTGGTTTCTTGCGATTGTAAAATATCGTACATCGTTGTCCTTCGTACACAGCACTTCCGGGGGTCCAGTATTTCATCCCCTGCCCTCCAGCTGGTGTCTATGTCGTCCTTTCTTCGTCTGGTCCACGGTCGTTGACGTTCTTGTATTGCACTCCATCTGCCTCCATATGTGCGAGTTTTCCATAACCTTCGTTCGTCTTGTGATCACCAGACTCCAGCGCTGATGCCATGCCTCCAAACACCGAAAAAGAGTTGCCCATTTCTGCGGACAGGCTCATTTCTTCCTTTTGTGAGGCCCAATCATTTGTTTGGTGTACATTCGCGAGAGATGATAATTGATGGTATTCTTCTTCGCGCTTGCGGGTTTCTGTTCACGCGTTAACACTTGATGCAACCCTGCCACATTCACCCCATCCGCCTACCTTTGCGTCCATACAAGCTCGTAACGATTGCTCCAGTGCGGCACAGGCCTGACTTGCCTGACCAGAAGATGCCCAGCAGCCCAGCACCGATGACATAATGCCCAAACATGGATTCTCTGCCATTTGAATCGGTCGCCTGATCTTGAGTTTGTCGAGGGGAGGCAGTCGAGGCGCTTTTATGACATTGCTGGCGCTGGCGGCCGGCGGTTTGGGGACCATTGTGGACTGCTATCTGAAGACGTCTGCTCTATTGCCTGTGAATATTCGACCGATAGCTTGGATGATTGACGGGGTCGTTGTCGTTGCCGTTGTCGTTGTATATGTCTTTGTCGCTGCCAATGTCCTGCAGAAAAGTCACCGTTACGGTCGCAGACTTTCCCGTCTACTTGCAGGGATTAGCGGATTGTTTACTTTGGCTGGAGCAACCCTGAACAAAAACACCACCAACACCAACACGCGACCTGCCATTGCGACGGGCAAGAGCGCGACATTCCCTAATCCCCGACCGATATAGCTACCAGTACCATGGACAAACATCAGAAGTCGCCCCAGCAGCCAAAAACCAGGAGTCGCGATCCCGAGCCTGAATCGAGGACCGACAATGCTAGCGCTTCTACATGGACGCCCTCCAAAGTCACAGCCCTCCTGCCCACATCTCTACCACTAGCCAAACCTCACAAGGGCTGGGATAGGGTCGCGAAAGCACCAGTCGCCCAGAACAGTCGAGTCAAACAAGTATGGCGCCGGGAATTTGGGTTGAGGTCGCAGCCAAGCACGGAAGAGAAGGTTGGAGAAGAGGAGTCACTGGACAAGAAACGACAAACATCGCCAACGCGCGTTGTGAAGAGGAAGAGAATTCGGTCTCCTGTCAAGGAGTCGGTCGGTACGGATGACGGGCCAAATCACGCTCCAACACGCTGGGAAAATCGGCGGACAAGCTTAAGACGTCAGTGCTGCAGGTCAGAGATGAAGATGGCATTACTCTAACTTATGAGCGCAGGTAAAGCAGCTGTTCAACAGAAGCAAGGCCTGGATATCGTGTCGAGTGAAAGTGGCGCGTTGGATACGCCGTCAGGACCAATCAGAGAAACACAGCAAGCCGAATTACAAGAGCACAACCACCCCGAAGAATCGCCAGGACAGGAAGAATCAGGGCAGGAGGAGTTTCATGAATCCACCATCTTCGAGGAGGGCAGTCCGTCCGAAATCGGGGCCTCAGAATATCGGCGGGAGAAGAATCGTGATAGTATTCGTTCGCCGAAATCACCTTCAGGGGACACGACGCTCGAAAATACAGAAATGCGGCCCTCTAATGCTCGGCCGTCGAGTCACTCATCAGATAGAATGGAAGAAGATGGATCAAACCGAAGCGATGCTCCTCAGTCCGAGGAATATTATCGCCAGGAATCGATTAAGCCAGCGGAAAGGAAGGACATCTTGGACGCATCAGTCGACGTGTCAAATCATTCTGTCACATCACAAGACGCAACCGCAGAGGCAGCGGTGGAGGAAGAGTCAAACATGTTGCAAAATGACGAAGCCACATACCCAGGCTTAACGACGAGCGATATCGATCGCTCGCCTCTTCAGTTACGAGACGATTTGAACATTGATGAGGAGATCGCCAGAAATCTGGAGGCAGTCGTCGAGTCATCTAGACTTGACCATGTTGAATTAGGCAGCGACGAGACGCTAGGTCTTCAACTAGAGCAGGCAGAAGCCATCTTGCAGAAGACTCCAGAGACAGCACCCGAGATGGATGAGTTTGACATTACGGCAGGTCTCCAATTAGACTTGCTTTGTTCTAAGAAACAGAGAACATCTGCAAGTCCGGCTGGGATTCTCAAAACCATCTCGACAATCACAAATCATGATGCATCGGCACAAGACGAAGACTCGCTCCTATCTAGTCCAGATGAATTAACTATGGATCTTGATGCGACGGAGACGCTCAATGTGGGGCATTTGGAGGACGACAAAGCTCGATTACGGTCATTCTTGAGTAGAGCCGCAGCCAACAAAACAAGACAGGTTGCATCATCACATCGACGCGAATCTGCACAGAGCAGACGTGACTCTGATGTGATTCGACAAGCATTAGCGTCTCCACGATCTGCCCTCGAAGACAAAGATACCAATCATTCACCTACGCGAAATCTCGACTTTTTGACAGAACCTACCATGACGCTTGTCCAAATCATTGCTGCGCCGGCTATGAGCACGAAACGATCGCTGGAAGAAGATACGGACCTGGACCCAATTGCCTTGAACAGCAAAAATGAGGAAGGGATAGAAATCGAATTGCAACCAGGGTCACCACGACGGAGAAGCAAACGAACGCAGCCACAAATTTCGCACGCTCCTAGCACCCTCAAAGCGCCAAACAAAATCCCCGTCCGGACTGACGGCTCCGAGAGAGTAGTGCTTAACAAATCGGAAGCCCAAGAATTGGCCAACCTCATGCGTAAGAACACACGCAAAAACAAGGGAGGAGCACTACCTGTGTCCGAGCGACTTCTCAAATTACGAGCGGAGGCCGAACTTGGCCTGATCACAGGTACTAGGCCCCCTGCGGAAGTCACGAGGGAGTTGAAAGATGGAGACAAAGGTGTCCGCTGGAGAAAGGAGCTAGTCGAGTTTTCTGATAGTGTGGCGACGGCTGATCTCATCGAAGGCACTGCTACTGAAGGGACTACGATCGGGACCGAGGGCGTTGTCATTATAGACGCGCCGAAACTCAACGGGAAAAAAGCCGGCACATCAAGACTGCGTCGGTTGAAAGGACTGGGAGGCACTAATGGGACCCCGGCAAAAGGAGTACTCGCCTCGACTCTGTTGCCTGAAGAGGTTGAAGAAGAGGCTGCAGAAGCGGTAGCAAAGGCAAAGACAGAGAGAACGTTACAAGCGACTGAAGGAGTGAAGAAAGAAAGAAAGAGCCGACTTCAACCACCCAAGAAATTGATGCTCAATCCGAGTGTGACTTCGCTATCCGGATTGCCTGTTATGGCAGGGAAGGAGAATTCGCTGTTACTAAGTCCACGAAAGAAAATTGGTGCTCTGGCAAAGGGAAAGATTCCTGTTCCTACTTCTAGTACTGCTGTAGATGGAATAGGAGTGAGGCCTGTGAAGAGATTGCGAGTTCCGAGGAGGCTGTGAGGTTGAAATGGCAGGCTCTTTGTTAGTTTACGCATTATACCTGGAGTTGGATGGGCATCCTTTGGTTACATAGCTATGGAGTCATCTGTTTCATGACAAGAGCGCGCTTGATACAAAATTGAAACCTCGTCGATGCAAATCCAATGAACGAGTTGTTGAACCAATCATGGAGATTATTTTTAAGCTTACATAATCACGTGCTGCCGACAAATCGGTGGAAGACGGAGCACCTCGACATTTCAAGTGGCCATCGATTGACACCTTCACCCAGCCATTGGCACCTCGCACAACCCCCATCATCCTCAAAATCCCCAGCCATCATCACAATGGGATTCTTTGATTTCGTGGGAGACGTCTTCTCCTTCTCCTCCGTCGACGCTGAGGCTCCTGGTGAGGACTCTTCCTCTAAAGGACAGGAAACCGAGCCCAGAGCAGCTGTCACTGGAGGCGCCTCAAACAAAACCCCAGCAAGCAAGGAGCAGGAGAGCGGAGAGGAGGCTGAGGCAAACAAGGCAGACGCAAAGACCGGGGGCAGCGATGACGAGGGACACAGAGCAAGCGGCGGCGACGACGAGGAAGGTGGCGAGGAAGAAGAGGAGGAGGAGGAAGAGGATGACGAGCCTGTGGATCCCAAGCCAAAGTTGGAACAAGGTAAGCGTGGCTGTCCGACTTCATGCCAGTTGTCTCGCAATGGAAACGGAACCGAGCTGATACCTAGCCAACAGAATGCATGAAGTCAAAGCAATGCTCTGCTGATAAGCACCACTACGACGAGTGCGTTGAGCGCGTAACCAAGGCACAGGAAAGCGATGAACCATCAAAAGAGAACTGCGTCGAAGAATGTAGGTCATCACCAATAAGCACGGTCTTAAGTATGGCGATAATCGCTGATCCCATGGGATTTACAGTTTTCCACCTTGCTCATTGCGCAAGCGCATGCGCTGCTCCGAAGCTCTTCAAGCAGCTTAAATGATTCCTCGATATCTTCCTCCCACCCAACCCAAGCCTATACTGAAAAAAGAGACGTGATCAAAGTCATAACGAGCCTACCTGTACAATTTTTCACGATAATTCAAGCATTTCCTCGCGCTGTGAAGCTGTTTTTCTTTTGGCATCTTGCGTGAGCGGAAATCCTCAAGTGTAGAGTAGGCAAGGCATATAGAATTGGGATGACTTATTGAGTTTTCAAGTCGATGTAAGAAGGTGGGTAGTTGACGTTGAACAGAGCGAAAATCACCTATCATCAACCTCCATTTTTTGCGCCATCCGTTTCTATTCATGTTACTTTCCTCACACCTCTCCGTTCGATGGGGCGGCGCTCTTAGGAGTTTCGGCCATCGGATCGATTTTTTTCCTCTGGTCGTGGGACTTCACTTGCAAGAAGGAAAAGTAAACATTCTCACATGCTCAAACTCGCTCTATACAATCACCACTGGCTTAATCAACATCCGTAAGTCTAAAAACAGGTGCAACCGGGTGTTGCAAAGCTCCGACGCATTGCGAGTCGAGATGAAACACGATAGGCGGCCTGTGCTTGACGAGGCTGAGATTCTCATTGACCCGAAGTGTGTTTTGTTCATCGCGCTCATGTCATTAGTTGTCCCATCGTTGCCCGGCGGGAACACTTGCAGTGGCTCTTGTCTGACCATCTTCCGGCTCCAACATGTCTGAACGAGTTGCTGATTCGAGTTTCTGTTTCCTCTGCAGGACCTCTATGCGAGCAAATAGCTTGTGACAGCACGCTTTGTTGTTGGGGTTCGGATATCAGCTTGGTGTCTGCTGTATTGACAGTCGTTCTTCCTTCAAATACAAGCTATTCAAATCATTGTAGGCACGGGTTGTCTACACTTCGTCATCTCTTTCCTATTCTAAAAACTTTAATTGCACTAGGTATGCTTTTTACACCACCAAATCATGTATTCAAATCGAAACTAACAATGACGTAGGCAGGCTCTTACACTATAATCTAATTTCCAAAATGCATCTCCCAATTGCTCTGCTCTTCGTTCTTGGCTCCACTTCCCTTGCCGCGCCTTCAACCAAACAACTCCAAGCTCGCGATGCGGCAACAGTCATGACCGCCCTCGGTATGGTGACCAAATCCGTCAACGGCCTCGACAAAGCCGTCAAATCCCTCAACTCCTCCACCGACGCCGTAGCTCTAGGCAATATTGCCACCGCCGGCCAATCCGTTGGCGACACCGTCAAAAAGGCCCAAAAAATGGTCGAAGGAACCGGCGCTATCTCCATCTTCTCCGCCATCCAGGTCATGCAGAGCGCCAACGCCCTCACCGATTCCCTGACCACGACGACAAACGATTTGGTGGCCAAGAAGCCGATTGTGGACCAGGCGGGTCTCAGTTCCGTCGTGAGTATGATGCTGGTGATGCAGAAGAATGCGTCTGGGGGCTTTTCAACGGCCGTGACGGATAAGGTGCCGGCTTTGGCGAGGCCAATTGCTATGGGGAGTGCGAATAAGGTGAATGATGCACTTGATTCGGCGATTAAGGCGTATATGGCGCCTGCTGCTAAGCCTGCTGCCACACCTGCTGCAACACCTGCTGCCATGCCTGCTCCACTGGCTGCTGGGAATGGGACAGCGGGTGCGGGCCCGGCGGCGGCGGGTGTGAATGCTGGGAATTCTACTGTAGATGCTAGTGCTAAGGTGAAGGCGAGATCGATTGTTAGGTTGAGGGTGTAAGGGTGTGTGTATTGATTGAGGGGTGAGAGGGAATAATGTGGGTGGTTGCAGTGTTGTAGAAGTAGTTGGGTTCAAGGCTGTTGTGTCCCATTTGCAGTGTCTACAGTCTGCTGCTTTCCTTGATATCAGTTCTTTTGTCTTCTTCGATGTCAAATTCGATGGGTGGATTCTTTCATTTTGCTCCGTGTATACTACTTTCGGTCGTTTTTCAGGGCGGTGTTTCCTGTACCTGTCTAGAGGAATGAGGGAGACGAATATCTTTTGTGGCAGGTTAGTCTGAGTGCCGTCACAGGTAACGATGATGTGATTGGTAGAAGTTATTAGGAGGAGGGAGTCGGGTCTCTCGAAGTTGCGCTCTAGGGATCCCACTACCAAGTCATTATAGCGCTCCCTGGATGAGCTTTCGCGACCCTCGGCGAAGTGGAGGTGATGGTCGGCAAACAATGGCGTGTCATTGAGAGGGCATGTTGAGCAGCATGAACTTTGTCAAGGTTTCGAATGAGACCCCAAGCATAATAGTTTGACTTCCGATATTCCATACTCCCCAACAACCCTCATTTGATACCGCCCTACCATCACCACAAACATGGCACCGATTCCGAAGCTCACGGCTACCAAACACACCGAATCATTGACCCTCGAAGCCGCCAAAATCGCCGTGGCAGCCTGCGAAGAGAAAGCCCGGTCCATGGGTCTCGCCATGAACATAGCCGTTGTAGATGCTGCTACACATCTCCTCCACTTCAGCCGAATGGACGGCGCGAAGCTGACCTCGATCTCCATCGCCATCGACAAAGCCTTCACAGCATCGGGTCACAGGATTGGAACACACTTGTACAAAGAGGCCGTTTGGCCTGGGGGCCCGGCCTTTGGGATATGGAACTCTAACGGCAATCGCTTCACGACCATTGGAGGAGGGCTGCCGATTCTAAAAGATGGAGAGGTACTGGGAGCAATTGGCTGTAGCACTGGCACCCCGGCCCAGGACCAAGAGGTCGCTCAGGCCGGCGTTGAAGCGTTGCAGAAACTGCTCAGAGGGGAGGGACTCAGAGCTAAATTGTAGTGACTCCATTGTGGGCGCAAGCCGTCGTCAAGGTAATACCAAATCTTATGATTTCTCCTGTTCACCAATGGACCAATTACATATTTCGACCCTTTTGTAATAGCCCCGCCGTCGTGCTCAACCCAAGTGGGACAACCGATACCCGTCCCGTTTCCCCGGTTTGTCGAAGGGACTCTCATCTCCACATCTGAGGTATGGTTTGGCTGAGCGACTTTGTGTATCCATGATCCGCTTGGTGTCTGGAGTGAGTGCCATCGCCCGCGTCGAGACCGCCGGTGTGATGGTGCTCATTTCAGGACGACCAGATCGTCTAGCCAGGTCAGAGACTCCCACTGTCTTATTTCGCTTCCTATTTGGTCGACACTATTTCGGATCGAGGATTCAGCGAACTGAGACTACTGCGGGGCAAGATGCTTTGACAGTTAACAGCTGCATACTCATTGTCAGCCTGCACTCACCCGCTTCTTGTGCATCGCCATCGTCATCCAGGTTCTGCGCAAAGCAAATCGGTTGCGGGCCATGTCTAGATCTAGAAAGCTTGTACTAGATACACGCTTGTGCGGCTGGTGCTGCGTCACACACGACCATCATCCGTTAGCCCTCGTTACACATTCAGGAACCACAGGTTTGCCCATGAACGTTTGCGACTGAGCACTCATCTTCCTCATCAGAGTCCAGTGTTCCAGTCTATCACAAGAACGGTTGGCCTCTTCGCAAGCAGCTCCACGAACGCCGATCAGAGACAGTTTGTTGGTTTCTGCTGTAGGTACACTTTCCAGCTGTGAGGCAACTGGCCAGGACCAGTTCCTGTGTTTGTCGCCTCAGTCGAGACTCGATATCCTTGTGTTTGTGACTAGTCATATTCTCCTAACTACTCATTACTCAAAAGCCAATACCTCTGCTTCTACCCGATGGACCGTTGCATAGTTCCGAGCTGAAGGATAGACCTCGAATTACAAATCAGCCAAAGTCATTCTAGCCACCGGAGAATCTTGCAAAGAAACCGTTTGGTATGTACATCGTCTCCCTCACGATGTTCATTGTCATCTGCTCCTCACTGATTGGAAGAAGAAAGCCTTGTCAGCCTCTCATGTCCTGTGTCCAAAAGCGGCATGTCGCTGACATCAACCATTGCAATCTTTCGACAGCAAGAATTCCCACTGCAAAAACAGGACATCGCCTTACAAGACTGTGGGACTGTGGCGTTACTTGTGTAGAAGTTTACTCAACCCAGATACAGCGTACAATGAGGCAGTGGTGCCGTTTGATAAGGATTCCTGTTATAGCCGTATCCACTTCTGGATCTTACACCCATGGTGTCACACCAGCAATTGTCGAGTCATCGGAATCGCGTGTCCATCTCGCATCAACAAGCAAATTCAAGTCGACTTTTATGCCCCGTGACTGAAGTCCCACAGCATTAGAGTCTCTACTCTTCGCCATGGCTTCGTTGCGCAACAGGCGATGATCAGGACCAGAGCACGACATGAGGGCCTCAACGGCGAACTGTGCTGAATTATGTATTCTAGCTATATATCTATCGAGTGCATCCTCGATACGCTCAACGCCAGGCCGTCTGCTGATCCGCTCTTTTCTCTTCTTCCAGTATGAAGGTCACTTTCGTTATTCCGTTCCTGGCCCAGGAAATTGTTGCCGGTATCGTCCAAAGACAGCAAGGCTCGTGCACAAACGACAATTGTGCTCTGGCCGTCAGTCCTCTGGATGCGAGGCTCGCTTCAATTGCGCGTGAAGACTGCAGCTCCTATATGCAGACGACTATCACCGTCGGCGTGAGGTAAGACAGCTCTCTTCGTTGACGTTGAATCAGGAACTTACTTGGCCTTTTAGTACCACAACAGAAGAGTCTACTCGCACCTACTGGACCATCACCGAGACTCAATGCAGCCCTACTTCACCATCGATTCGCAGACGAGCGTATGCCCCGCACTACTCAGCCAATGCAACTTCTACTGCCCCCTCAGGCACTGGCACTGGTATTTCTTTGGGGACCTCAGCAGTGCCCGTGACGACTTCTCTCTCAACGACCACCAATAGTAGCCAGCAATACACGATCCCGCCTTATGCTACGCCTTGCGGCATTCCATATTACTATTCGAGTGCATGCTCCTGTCTCTCAATTTTCGAGACATATGTCTACGAGACCGTTCCGGTACGTGGTCCTGCAAGAGGTTCTCTCAGGTCTTTTTCTAATTTAAGTCTTATCAGGTGGTCACGTCCATAGCTATAAAGGGGACTGTCGGCTATACCACCATTAGCTGCATACCCACCAACACTGCCTCTCTGCCAGAGGTCACATCCTCTAGCGGGTTGTCCTCAACGAGCGGTTCTTCATTGACGAACAGCGTGCCAACAAATTCATCGAGCACACTTGCGTCTAGCTCGACGTCAATTTCCCGTCCGAATCTCACAGTGCCTGGACCTCTTCCAACCTCTTCCTCTTCCATCACGCTTACAATATTCACTGTTCGTCCTCCTACCGGATCCTCGCCATCCTCTATTGTATCCACCTCGTCGCCACCGTTTCCAATGGATAACAGAACAGCAACTGTAGGTCCAACGGTGGGACCAACTGGGACTGCTCCGATTGGTACGGGGTCCTCTTCTGTTGTTACTTTGCCCGTACCGCCCTTTCCCATGGACAACAGCACCACGATTTCAGGGCCTACAGCTTTAACGCCCTGGATAACTGGAGTCACTCTCAGTGGACCTTCTTCTTCGGCCCCTTTCCCTATGGGCAATGATACCTCGCCTGTTGGAGGACCTACTGGTACTGCTCCTCTTGTGACCGCTCCTATCGGCACCGGCATACTCTCTGTGCCCACTGGTGTCCCAGCCTCTACACCGCCATATCCCATGAGCAATGACACTTCTCAAATTGGCCCCACAGCAGGCCCAACAGGGACTGCACCCTTGGTCACAGGCATTCCTGAGACATCATCGCCCACGCCACCATATCCCATGACCAACGGGACGTCGCCTCTGGGACCTACAGCTGGACCTACCAGGACTGACTCAATAGGCACTAATGTCCCCACTAGCATCCCAACATCTTCACCACCTTTCCCTCTCACGAACACCACGTCCTGTTCAGACGAGGTAGGCCCGACCGGCACAGGGAACACATTTCCACCGCCCTCCTCGACTGCATCATCAAACATCACAGATTCAATGTCCACGCCAACATCGTTCTTCGGGACCACAGGCACAGGCGGACCACTAATCACAGGCACTGGAGGGCCAACATCACCAGCCACCGAAACAGGGCTGTTCCCCAACAGTACTCTAGGCAGTCTCGTCCAAGCCACAGAATCGTCTTCATCGCTAGTCGGGACGGGCTCGATACCGCTCTCCACCGGCATTCCTTCGCCAACGAGTGGGTGCACACCCAGTGTTTACAATACGACTGTCCGAGCTGCCGATACTGGTGGGTACTCACTATCGTAATGTGTCACGCACGGGAGAAGACTAACGGCGATCAGGCTATCAACCCAATTATGCGGCAGACTATACGGGGTGTTTCCTAGACCCTGAGTCTACCCAAGGTTTCGTAAGCTTTCCCTTCCCCCTTCATTCCTCTCTTCCCATAACGAGACGAATCTTAACATGGATGAACAGAATTTGGTGGAGAACGGTACGTTGACTCCGATCGTCAACGTCGACGGCTACGCAAAACGTATGCCAGCCAGCTCCTCATTCGATGGCGCCTACTTTACTTTTGAGAAACCAAATGGTGCTCTCGTAGAACAACAATGCGGGTATGTCATCGCCACCACCCGACCAGAAACCATCAAGCCGTGTTCTGACTCAGACTGATGACAGTGTCTACGACCTTGCTTACCACGACGGCGACACGATAAGTTACATTGCTGTTTTCAATGACGGCGTCGTCGCATTCGTACCGACTTCTTCGAATGGACAGGATACAGCTGATTTGACGAAGCAATATGTTACGAGGTACGTTTGACATCCACATCATCGCCGACTCCCCTTCGACCATGTCGCTTCCGCTCTTCACGGCCTTGGCAGCCATACTGACCGCATCCAGTTTCTGGTCAATAGACTGCGCAGGCACTCTCTCCGCCGGCATAACAAGCCAACTCCCCTGGGAATTCAGTTTCGTGCAAACACCCCATCGCGGCACCTTAATGGTAGTCAACTGGGACTTTGACGGCAATCTCGGTACTGCTGGTGTTGGAGTCGTTGATGCCGGGACCGGACCGACGTTGCAGAGGAGAAGGGTACAAGGCCGGAAAATCAGTACTGTCAACCTTTCCTTGGCTCGATTACCTACAGTCGCGGCAAGAGGAGCGGTCCAGAAGTTGGATTCGCAGGGGAACACGGTTAAAGTGAAGAGGGGACCTAAGCCAAAGTCCGATAAGGTGTTGAACCTGTGAGATGATTGAGGGAGATGGATAGGTGATGATTCAGGTGGTCGGGAGAGTGGGTTATCGAGCAGAACTGTGCAGAGCGGAACGTGATTCCAAAGTCGCGTTTGCGAAGTTTGAGTGTTGAGGCTGGTGGTAATCATGACGAGAAGCAGGTTTAGCCCAGTTTCCATAGCTTTAAGAATGGCTTTTCCACATCTGCTTCTTCTCATGGGTGTCGTCTGTCTTCGCGATGTGAAGGCTGCGCCGTGACTTCGTGTCCCTTTCTGCCCTCCCAGAGCTCAAGGTCTAACCTCGAGATAACAAAGAGACGACAACTGTCTAAACCATTACTTGTACACATCGCAGGCTTGTAGCGCTGATCTATGTCGTTTTTCATCTGCATTCCGAACGAAAGAACGGTCGACCAGGCGATCAACAACTCGGATATCGAGCCCAGCACCGATCCGAGACGATCCTAGGACATCTGGACATTCCCGCGCAGAGGTGTAATAACTGGTGTTGCGTTGACATCTCGGGCTACCTACGCGCGTTTCAATCGCGTTTGGGAGTAGAGCCACATGAGTGTTGATATATAAGCACCTTTGTTGTAGCTCGCCCAATCGCCTTGCTATACATACACAGGGCGAGTGATCCTCCAGTTTATGCCGGTTCCGAGAATGAGTTGTGTCCGCTCCTTCATACCAGGTTCCCATATCTCGAGAAGATGGCTCTTTGGCAAGACTATCGGCTTAGAGCGGGGAGGATGTAAGAGAGGTTGGTCTCTCAGATCGTGTCCGTTCAAATTGACAGATGATGTTGGGCTTTTCCTTTCTCGTCTTCCTCGTGCACTCTTCGTTTAACGGGGTCCGCCTATCCAGGTTAGCGAGAACGGGCTTCTGGCTCAGGCGACCATTTGGAGGGCATCTGGCAGTCGGGCCTTGGGGGGTTCTGTTTGGATGCGGCTGGACGGCTAATGGGCCTTTCTTTCTGGATATCACCGCTTTGTTAGTGTTGAGGTGAATGTGATGGGACAAGTCTGATGGAGAACAAAAGAAGGGAAGGTTATTTTGATGGAAGTAATATACGCGGTGTTGAAAGCAATACACGCGGTGTCACGTTACGTTGAACCGCTTTCGTCAACTCTCTGCGCGAGTGAATGCCTCCTCCAATCTCCTGCCATCAAACGCCCTGTCGCTAGCCAGACGTGCATCAGCGGATGCGAGCCTTGAAATCACGCAACACTATCAACAATCGCAAAGACTCTCACAGATACACCCACAGCATCCACAAACCATGTCCGGCGACGCATCGCACCGCCAATCCACCTCCTCCAGCACCCGTCCAAATTCAAAACGCCTCTCGACTGCACCCACAGCCCCACGCGCACCTACAAATCTCGATCCAACATGTACAATAGCCTCTCACGCTCTCCTCACAGGCCACTACCCCATCTCCATCGACGCAAACGCCATTCTGCATCCCTACGCCAAAATTATATCAAGTGAGGGACCTGTAGAAGTTGGCGAGGGAAGTATGGTGTGGGAGAAGGGCGTTGTGGGCATAGATGGCGCCGGAGGTCTGGAAGCTGGAAGTGAAGAGAAAGCTACGCTCCTGGGCAAGAATGTTGTAATTGAGACGGGTGCAATTGTCGAGGCCGGCGTGGTTATTGGAGAGGGAACGTTAGTGGAGGCTTTTGCTAGGGTGGGTGAGGGGTCCGTTATCGGGAGGGTAAGTTCACGTTTACTGTTCCAAGCTTGTTGGCTCGCATCCTGAATGAAAGAGATGATTACTGACTCCTGCACTTCTCAGTATTGCAAGGTTGGGACGCAGATGACCCTCCCTCCCGGCTCGGTGCTGGAAGACTACACCATCATATACGGCCAGAATCAGAGGAGGAAAGATAAGACGATGGGGCGTAATGACCTCGTAAAGGACATCAAGGCTGCGGCACACCAGAAGCAGATGAGAGGATTGCAACAACTGATCCCGAGCAATCTGGCAAAATGGCAGACGGCATGAATGGTGACCAACGTCAGATGACGAAACCTTTGATTGTTACATCCTTATCGGGGCCCTCCGATGCGCTCACCCGGGGAAAAACTGGTATGGAAGCGTGCTCTAGGATGGGGGGGGGGGGGGGGGGGAAGTCCAAGTAATGATCTGGAGCAAGGCCTCCTGACAGAGGCGAGACGGATGATTTCATCAGTGAGTTTGTTCTCATCTGCCCGTATTCGCTCACCTTAGCAAGAGCGGCAGCGTACTATTCAACCCATGAAGAAAGTCGCCGTCTCGCAAGAATTGGCGAGTTCACAGTCATTTTACCGATGCTCCAATCGCCTTCCAGAGCAAATGCAAACCTTTTGTGGATCATGAAGATGCTTTGCTCGGGCTGCTTCGCGACTCAGGAAGTAAACACACTGGTCTCGGCGTCTCGTGAATCTATTCACGGAGGAAAAGTAATTCATCATTGGATCACTTGAGAGCGCCAGTTTTCACATCGCATTTAGCGGAGGGAGAATATTTTTTGGCTCTGGATTCGGGGGGTCAAAAGTTGTCCTCCCTCTGCCATCATGTTGAGGTCTAAACCCGTTTCTGAGATTGTTGCAGAGCTTTGCGTGAGACCTTGTTCTTTCTCCCTGTTGGATATTTACTAAATGAGATGCACATTCTGGATCAGTCGTGAATCTGCGCCTTCGAGGGGTCATGCTCAATGCTCCTCTTGCGTTCTCCATGTACAAGTTGTCGATTTGAACAGTACTTACATACCGCATAAAGGCTGGAATGCACGCCTTGACCTCGCCTTGAAAATGGAGGGGGATAATGATGATCTTTCCTTGATGTTCTACTAGTGTCTGGCCACAAACTGACACAGGAGTTTACTCCTGCGACGCTCTTTCGAGAACACTCATGCGCGCGTCTCTGGACATGGCTTGATCTTTTCACGGCCGAATCCCTCCGAGAACACCACCTTGTTCACTAACGCTGTTTGGCCGGGCGTCGCATTATTGGGAATGATCCCAGGTTGTATCGTGGAGGTTTCTCACTACTGCAGCCCAGTAAGTACCGTGTTGTAACGTGCTCGCTCCTTCACCGCCACTACCTTTTTTTCTTTTTCTTTTTTCTTTTTTTTACTTTCTTCCCCAAGGCGGATATGATATGTATAGAGCGGTCGTGGAGTGCTTAGGAGTGTACTCCGTACCAAAGTAGGTAGGGCGGCTACCTAGACTTGTTGTTGTCCAAGCTTGCAAAAGCAGAAACGTGAGATTTGCGTCGCAAGGTCTGGATCTGTTTTGCCGTTGAGATCAGGGCTGGGGATTTGGAGGTTTTGGAGGGAGAAAGAGAGGGAGAGAAAGAGACTGAACCTTCCGGCTGGGATTGTCACAGACCTGGTCCTGGTCCTGGTCCTGGTTTGTCCCATCCGTTCGGGTGAAGCGCGAAGATCAGGCACGCCCACAAATGAAATGTGGCTGTGTGTGGGAGATGTATTTTTAGAACACAGGATGTTATACACCTACACAGTACGGGGTATGCGTTGTATACGACAATGTATATATTGCTTAGGGGCTGCAGAGAATACTTCAAGGTCTTTCGGTCAAGTGGCGAGCTTGTTCTCGCGGTGGACATTGACCAGAGACATTGCGCAAGGATTATCGGAGGCCATCAAGGTGGCTAGGATCACGAGATGCATTTCAAGGAAGCGAGACATGAGTGTTCAGCACACACGAGAGACCAAGTTGGAAGTAGTAGTACGCAGAAAGTAGTCACGTTCTTACGCGCGTAGAAAGCAAAGACCTCAGCTGTTTTCGATGTCTGCCCGGCTCTCGGAATGAGATCAACAACACTACGCGGTAAAGTGCACGTAGACCAGTATGAATGATGTCTAGTCGTCGTCTTACAAGGCTTGGATTTGATGTGAATTCGGCCTTGGACGAAATGGAATATTATCATCATCACATGTCCGTCGCGGGTATCATGACGGCCTTTGGTGGAGCGCGCCCATCTCTTTGCAGATGGAGCCACAAGATAGGCGCTCTCCACCAATCGTGTATCGCGTACCGTTTTGGATTTCTTGGTTAGAGGAGTGGATCTCTGCAAAAAAAAATTGTGGGTGCGGCGAAGATATCGAGATGCGGTCATTCCGCGACGAGTAGGAGTATTTGGCTGTGACTTGGAGGCTACAAAGCTGTTGAGGAGGTGACGATTAAGCCTGGCCAGCCAATACTCGGAGTATCATGCTGGTTTCCCCCACCACGAGCATCCATCTTCTGTCCACCAAGACTGGGACCAGGACCAGGACCAGGACCAGGACCAGGACCAGGAGTCGTTGCATCTCGCGCTCCTTGAGAACTCCAACCTCGTGACATCACGAAATATTAAGCTTTCGATGCCGGCCGGCTGTGGCGTCTGCGGTTCCTCACTGCGTGCCCAAACGAGTAGGCGATTCGAAGCAGAACCTTGAAGCCACAGTCCCAATCAGGAAGGCCCGCTACATGCCGGGAGACGGGGCGAGTCGACAGGATTGCGATGGTCCAGCAGTGATGGAATGGCTGCTTGAAGACCAGCCGTGGCCATGTCACGATGGACATCTCGTTGGCTCGGAGCTTCGGCCGACTCGCTCTCGGAGATGCTGTCGTAATGGCTGTTTCGGCTTCGCAACGACGGCATGGGATGGTCGAAGTGGGACATGGCCGGTGCGCTAGGGAGGAGGTGTGGCGAAGGATGGATAGAGCCGTGCCGATGTGCGGCTAGACGAGAACATTGGATTTGGAACGGTGATATGCATGGTGGATTATTATTGAGAGGCTCACGGCCAGGGCATTGCCTGTGAGATGCGACGGCCAGCTTCGCGCGGGAGACGGGTGGAAGCTGCGTCTTGTCCTTGCGTCCAGCGTCCATTGCCCGTCGCCCATTGCCCATTGCCCACCGCCCATCGCCCATCGCCCATCGCCCATTGCCCATTGCCCATTGCCCATCGCCCATTGCCCATCGCCCATTGCCCATTGCCCATTGCCCATTGCCCATCGCCCATTGCCCATCGCCCATTGCCCATTGCCCATCGCCCATCGCCCATCGCCCAGAAGGGCAGATGGTGCAGAGTGCGTCGACTGGATCGTGCGACAGGCAAACTGGCCGGGGCTCGTGCTCTACACAGTACATGGGATGATAAGGTAGAGGTTGTGTTTTTTCTCCAGTCGCGCTAGCAGCTAGGTGGCGCGAAATACGACTGCAAGCCTGCAAGGCCAGATAAAGTCTTTCAGCACGGCAGAAACAAGTTCATCGGTCCAATCCCATCCGCCCTGTGCGATGCAGCGCGGGAGCCAGTTGCAGCAAAGGGAACCATGCCGGGAGCCAAAGGACGATATTATCCGTACGAGAGTATCCTTGCCTCCTCAGACACCACTCCCAAAACAGCATGGAGCCTTTGCCGCCAAGATCCGGCCGACACCCTGGTGCTTGTCGTCGATGGAGTTCGCGACGAGCTGAAGACGGCCTCACTGCATGGCCTGACATGAGGAACAGCCAAAGCCTGCATCATCAGTCACAGCAACAGCCAGAACGAGGATTGATGATTGCGCAACAGCAGTGCATGGATGATGGGGGAGTGTTTGGGGGAGCCGTCCACAGTCTACACGTCATGTCCTACTATTACTGCCATATCCTACTATTACTCGGTGAGACGGGCAAGATTGGGATCGCTGGCAAAGGCCGAAGTGTTCGCCCTCCCCTTCTCTGTCCCAAACTCCTGTCCTGAGATAGATGGCGTGGAGGGAACGAATGCTGGCCAACAACACTGCCTAACAACACCGGCTATATAGACCGCAGCAATAGTCGTCGAGTGAAATGGACCACCAGTCTCGTGTGAGCCGGCACCGACAGGACTGCAAACCGGTTGAGCGTAGTGTGGGCATTCTGTTTGGGGATAGGCTGATTCTTGGTGCAGAATAGGTTGGCCCTATTGATGTACGTAGTATGGATGCTGGCTAGCCGTGGCTTTATTGTCCTGGCCCCTGCAATTGAGAATTGATTCCAAAACGCCTCAGCTCTCCTCTGCCTCTGCTGCACGCTCCTATCCACAATCCACTCCTTCCAGTCCCATCTCCCACCAACTCCTACCTCTCATCCCTAATTCGACTCTCACTCCAGGAGCGGGCTCCATCAAACGACACGCAGTGTTGTTGCACTTATCCACCGACAAAAATGCTCCACCGTTAACTTCTCTGTCCCTCTGCAGAGTCACTAACGCCAGCTTCCCTACCACTCGCCCATCGCATCCAGGTGCCATTGACCTCCGCGAACTGCTCCCCCAGCAGTTCTACGAACCTGACGGCCTCGGACCACTCCTCTGGTGCTCAGGAGTGTGAACAAACTGAGCTGAGCTGAGCTGAGCTGAGCTTCACTCGCTCTTGCCCTCACACCACCGCAACCCGTCAACACTTCGGCATCGCACCATCCACCTCGACATCGCGCCGCATATTGTACATATCTCTGGCTCTGGCCCTCGGCCGTTGCTGTACACTTTCTCGCAATTGTGCGTATTCTTCCCCAGCCTCCATCCATTGGGGACGTTCACGTCATGACCCAAAACGACCTTCCTACTAACCAAGTCGCAAACAGAACAGCCAGCGCGTATCAGTCCAACCTATCGATCCCCAACAATGGCCGTCCTCTCCTTGCGGAAGCACTGGGCAACACTTCTCAGCTTCCTCGTCGTGTGCATACAAGTCCAGTCGAGCTATGCGCTGAGCATGGAATACTGTTCCACGCAGAATACGGGTGGTGGAGCTTCGTCCAGTAAGGACGAGCACTGAATTCGGTTCTGGCAATCTCAAAACCTAACTGTGTTCAGATAACAGCATATATCAGTCGAATGGATTATGCCACGACGCCTGCATCTCGAGTTACGCCTTTGCCATTATCCAAGGCGAGAACTGCTGGTGCTCCAATTATGCACCAGCAGCCCAGGTGAGCTCGAGCAGATGCAGCACGCCATGTCCAGGATATCCGTCTGAGCTCTGTGGCAATGAAGCTCAAAGTCTGTTCGGATACTTCGCTCTGAACGTTGCGCCTTCTGGGACTCTTGGAGCATCCTCCAGTACAGCAGCGGTTAGTACTACTAAACCTTCTTCATCCGTTCTTAGTTTTGCTCCTCTCTCTTCGTCATCGCCCAGTATGGTCAGTCAACCTTTTTCGTCCACCCTTTCTGCGTCAGATTTTCTTCTGCGGTGCATCCACTCTTGGTGGACACTATCACTGCATCCGACACTTGTGTGAGCTGGCTCCGAGCTACTAGCCATTGGTCGGTTCTGAAAATCTCCGTGTCGATTTCCTTTAACATCAATACAGCCCGCTAGCCGGTCTTCCCCTGCCACATCCTCGCCACCAGCGACCACACTGGAGGAGCCTCCAAGTTCCGAATCCACAAAGCCAATGCAGGAGGCGGCAACTCCCTTCTCTGTGACACTGCCTGTACGGGCTTACCCTTTTCTTCCAAGCACAATCTAATTACATTGAATTTGACCACGGGCTAATTGTTTCAAAGTCTTCCACCCCGTCCCCATCTATTACAAGTGTCGCCGAGGTCACCACTTCCATGTCAATACCCAAAGCCTCTTCTCAAACGCCCACACCCGTGACAAACGTGCAGGTGGTCACTCAAAGTGGACAAATTGTTACCCAAACCATCACCACCACGCCTACCGTTCCTCCAACTGCGAACCAAGGGCCTCGAAAGAATGGTATCGCGCCTGGCTATATCGCTGCCGCTGTCATTGCCGGACTCCTTGGTCTGGTATTCATCTTGGCCGGTATATGGCTCCTCATAAGACGGAAGAAAGACGGAGACGGCGAGAAAGGCTTTCAGACTGCTTCTTCGCGCGACATGCAGCGAAACATCAGTGTTCACAGCAAGGCCGGCCTGCTTGCTCACGGGAACGGCATTCCGACAATCAACACGCGGTTCAGCGGTCAACTTTTAATGGACGACGGGTTGACGCCTGTCAGTCCCATCTCTGAGCGAAGAAAAAGTCAGCCGCTGATTTGGGACCAGCGGTTGAATCCGAATGCCCTCATGGTAAATGAGAATGGAAGTAAGACGAGTTTGAACACGATTGACGACCATCGAGACTATGGTCGAACACTTCAGGTACGTTATCTTGTGTCTCTGTACCTTGTTTCAACACTAACCATCCGCAGGTCACCAACCCTGATACACGGACTAGCTTTTCATGATGTACATAGGAGCACATTTTCTTCCAGCGGCATGGCGCTTACTTTGATGAAACAAATCATGCTTTTGCGACGGCGTTTGGGAAGTGACGACACGATATGCCATGGGACAGCTGCAAAGGCACATAGACGGAGTTTCTCCAACAGCTTGTAGGGAATGGAAGTGATGGGATGCTTCCAGAGGCAGCCGCGGGATGTCCCACAGCTGATTTTGGATTTGTGCACAGCCGGTCGGCGGTTCTCTCCTGAACTCGCGGGAAGCCCTATCTTACGTTTTTATCGCTACGATATCCCCACAGTAATAATTGACGGCTGGAAAAGGAGAGACGTGCGACACATCGAGGAGCAGACGCAGCAAACAAAAGCAGGCTCCCACAATTAATACATCAAATATCAATCAATGCGTAATTCGCAAGTGAAATGTGCTTTGTCCCCACTCATCCTCATGCCCTTGAAGATATCAGCAACTGTATCCTGCAGCTTCACTGGTGAATTTGTTGTCCTCCTAGCAATGGAATTAAGATTAAATGGAAATCCTTGCTCGTGAAGGAAATTGAGTACGGGCGTCGCGTTGATGGAAACCAACACCACGTTTCAACGACACGGTACAACTCGCAGATGCACGTCC
The DNA here is from genome assembly GCA_014858625.1 of Venturia carpophila. Taxonomy (NCBI): domain Eukaryota; kingdom Fungi; phylum Ascomycota; class Dothideomycetes; order Venturiales; family Venturiaceae; genus Venturia; species Venturia carpophila. The sequence goes on from JACTAK010000010.1 coordinate 774,716, forward strand.
TTACAGAACTTCATAAATCATAACCTACCACCACTCGCTTGTTCCCTTGCCATAGAATCAGCCTGCACATAACTCGACCCTCTACCATCCTAGAGCTCTGCGCGACGGGCCCTAAAACAAACACAAACGAGTAAGATGTGGGAGGTGGATCCGGAGACGAAGAGCAAGGTACTTGCGCCGCCCCATAGCAACATGTGCGGAGACTATAGCTAAGCTCCTCGACGAGTGCAGTTACTCGACATACAGAAAGACAATGGGAACAACTCGTGCGTTGACTGCGGCGCGCCCAGCCCACAATGGGTATGCCATATGCCTTCCGGAGACCTCCCCCCTCCTACCACGCCTACTCAGGTTCCCACATGAGATCCGTACGATGGTAGACTCACAATCTGATCCAGGCATCCCCCAAGTTCGGCATCTTCATGTGTCTCAATTGTAGCGGCGTGCATCGCGGCCTCGGCGTGCACATCTCGTTTGTCCGCAGCATAACCATGGACGCTTTCAAGTCGCCCGAACTGGCTCGCATGGCGGCGGGGGGCAACAAACGTTGGAAAGACTTCTTCGACGGGCACGCGAGCAATAAACTGGAGGCACGCACTTTTGAGGACTGCACGATCAACGACCGATACGACAGCGAAGCGGGCGAGGAGTGGAAGGAGAGGCTGACGGCTAAGATTGAGGGCAGGGAGTACGTGGCTGGGGAGAAGAAGCCAAAGGCTGCGCCTGCGAGGACAAGAGCTGTCATGGGTGGTGCTGTCACTGGTGGGAGTGCCGCTGGCAGTCGTTCTGGCACCCCGAATCCGCTGGCTAGATCGCAGTCGGGTTTGGGCAGTGGATCGCAGGCATCGCGATCGGCTTCTCCTGCGCTGGGGACGGCGTCCATCAGTAAGAAGGCACAGAACGAACAGTATTTCGCCAAGATGGGCGCGGATAACGCGTCGAGACCTGATGATTTGCCTCCGAGTCAAGGAGGCAAGTTTTCCGGCTTCGGCAGCGACTGGCCGCCGCAGAAGAGGGAGCCGAACGCTGCGCTTCCTGGGGCTGAGGAGTTTCAAAAGGATCCTTTGGCTGCGCTTACGAAGGGATTTGGGTGGTTGAGCACGACGGTCACGAAAACCGCTCAGACTGGGTTTCAGAAGGTGAGCAATGAGCAATGAGCAATAGGACAGAGCATCTGTCGACGCTTTCTTGATCTACGAGTCCAACCTATCCTGATGCTAACCACCACTCCAGCTCTCGGAAGCAGACATCGCAGCCCAAGCCCGCACCGCCGCCCTCACAGTCAGCGGAACCGTAACCTCGACCCTCGCCAGCGGCGGCAAAAACGCCACCGACGTCTTCACCCGCTTCGTCGAAGGCGACGACCACGGCTCCTCCTCCTCCTCCTCGTCGATCGCCCGAGGTGGAACTACCCCCCACCCCCGCGTCCAACCCGACGACGACAAACTCGATTTCTGGGACTCGTTTTCGGACGTCGGGGCGGAGAGAGCGGCGGCCAGGGAGGCGGCAAGGGTGAAGAAGGCGCAACAGGTTGAGCCTGAACGAAAGGATTTCTGGGATGAGTTCAGTGAGGTTGGGGAGCAGAGGATGGCGGCGAAACAGGTGTCCGAGCAGAAGAAGAAGGGGAATATTGGGACGGCGGCGATGAGGAGGCCGGCTGGTGGGGGAGGAGGAGGAGGTGGTGGTGGTGGTGGTGGTGGTGCGGGTGGGAAGGATGAGTGGGAGGACTGGTGAGGGAGGGTTTGAGGGGTGGATGGATGGAGTAGGATAGGTGGTTCGTGTGCATGTATGTATGTATGTACGTATACGAGTTATGGATTCTCCTGTCTTTGGTGATTATTGACAATGTTGCTGCTGCTTTGTACACAATCTTTCATGAGCTGGTCTTCACCTCGCCTCGTGGGAAGGCTGCATCCACTGCACGCATGACCCCTTTCCTGGTTTTGGTCGTTGGGACTACCTGCCGATTCGAGTCGCTGTTTTCAAGGGGGAATCGTGTAGCGTAGCATAGCGTCGAAACCAGCAAATCGAGTTTGTCACGGGTTGTGCATATCCCCTGTTCTTTCGTCCAAGAGTTGTTGATGGGGTAAGGGGGTCGTTTGGACCGAGGACATGTTTGGTCTGGTATGGCTAGTTGCCGTGGCCGTGGCCGGCTTGGTGGTGATGTGTGTTTTTTTCGTAAGGGCGGGAGAAGCGTGGAGGGAGGAGGGTGGAGGGAGAAGGGTATGTGTAGCGCGTTGGGGGTTGGTAGGTAAGGTTCCAAAGGTTGGACGGGAGGGTACTGTAGGTACATAGGTGATACTTGAGCGGGTCTCGCCCCGTCTTTTCAAGGTCCCTGAGGCAGCTTGGGTACCTACCTACCTACCTACCTACTTCACTCACCACCTCCGGAAGTGGTTCTGGGCACGACGGGAGGGTTACGGGAGGAGATTGAGCTCAGGGAGCGTGTCCCCTGTCCCGGGAAAGACCCGCGCATTCGTAGAGCTCGCAAAAGGAAAACCTTGGCTCCTGTGAGCCGAATTGGCGGTCTCGGATGGCATCTACCACGTAACAAGTAGGGGTATCACGGTTCACGGCAGAAGAGATTGCCGAGAAGGAAAAATGGGCAAAGGGGACATTTGATAGGCGAAGTGTGGCAAGCGAAAAAGAAAAGGAGATGGAGCGCAAGTGGAATTGCCTCCGGTACTTGAGGCGAGATTTTTGAAGAGATTGTTGCACTGGCCTGATACTAGATACGGGCGAGTTCTTCTATACCAGTTCAAAAGCCTTGGTGAATTCGGCAAAGGCCAGCCTGTATCTGCCCTCCTTCCCGGCCTCAACATCGACGCGAAGCTCGAAGACGATCAGAGGCGCTGACTCATTACCGTAGCGTCCCGCGTGGACGTCCATCATCGCTGCTGTGATGGCCCATTTGTAGGGGCTAAGGAAGCGAGTTCGTTTTCCCTGGATATCCTCCTCCTGCTCTTTGAAAGGCACATTTGCGCACGGCTGCCGTCGCTGAGGCATAGAGTCGATCTACGAGGCTGCTAGTCAGCGAAAGGGACGCAACAGAGTCTGCAAGCGATCAAACCCTTTTTTTATCGCCTACAGAGCACCCCGTCATTATCGCTGAATAGCTCACTCCCTACACAAGCTCTGCAGTAAAAGACTCCCTTCGCATCAACTCTGCGCTTGATCTCAAGGAGCTTGCCATAGTTGATGCCCCAGAAAGCAGTCTGCCAGTTCGGCGTATCGGGATCGGCTTCATTAGAATACGTCCCGCCAGAGGGACTAAGACTCTTCAGGCTTGCTCCAAAACGGAGTGCATCTTGTTTCCTTTTCGCCAGTTTCTTGGGATCCGTTCCCTCCCATTGTAACTCAGAAGCCGGCCTCATGACAGCGGTGCGGAAAGCGGGATTCACTGCGTTGCCGCCTCCGCGTATAAACGGTGGGTACTGGGTTCCTATGCCCATCGTTGCGTCGGTCAAGAGCTCAGCCTCCGCGTCGAAGGCGCCCTGAAGAGCGGCGCGGAGTCTGGGACTTGCGACATCCGCGGCGGACCATAGCCAGGAGGTGACGATCTTGCTTGCTCCCAGGCCGGGAAACGTGCCTGCACTCTCCGCTGGGTTAAAAGGTTGGTAATCGACTTCCTGTCCCATAAGGACTCTCTGCGCGGCCTCGAAAGTTGGGAAATCTGTGTATTCCCCAGGGTTGACTTTGTTGCATTGGGAGAGGACAGTGCCGTCACCACGTATCACAGTCGTGTTGGTGTGGCAGACAGCATCGGAAGAACGGCGGTGGAGGGCATTCATTATGGGGTCTACGATTCGGTGTAGAGTCTCCGTTGTTGCGTTGGGGAGATGGACTTCGACTGTGATAGTGCTGGAAGGACCCTTCCCCGGATAGCCCCTGATATAGCCACTCCCACCAGCGGCGGCGATTCGCGGCCATTGGGAATGCATGTAGGCAATCTGATCCCAGCCGCTGACAGTAGAGCGATACAGCGCTGATGGTCCTGATCGTATGCCTTGGAGAGTGTAGGACAAAGCCACGCCGTACGTGGAGCCACCACCCTGTCAAGATTTAGCATATTTTTTCCAAGTTTGTCTGCGATTGACTGACCCCACGCATTGCCCAGAAGTACTCCGAGTTTTGACACTCGTTTGCAATGATGGCCTCGCCGTTCGCATTGACCAGAGTGATCTCCAACACATTGTCCGCGGCCAACCCATACTTGGCACTCAACAACCCATGGCCCCCTCCAGATATATGTCCTCCCACGCTGACACTTTTGAAGTTACCGCCGACCAATCCGATGTTTCTGCTTTTCGCAGCAGCGAATATCTCTCCCCACTGACTACCAGATCCTACCGTTACTGCTGGTCCCGGAATGGATATTTTGCATCCTGCAGGGGCGAAGCTGGAGTCGAACCACCGCATACCTTTCAGAGCTCGAGTCCAGATAGATAGTGAGTTCGGCTGAGTGCTGCGACCCTAGAATACGTTCAGTATCTGTCAAAGATTTCCATGATCATCCAAAAGCAGTCGTCATACCAGATAGTCGTGGCCTACGTCGGACATGATCAGCGATAATTGCTCCCGTTTGATCTTCCAAGCCTACCTGTGCTCTTGATATTCAACCGGATATCCCTCGTCCTCGCGAAGTTGACAGCGGCTTTGACATCTTCCGCATTCTGAGCGGCAACAACATAGAGCGGATACCCAGCGTTTGTACACGGTGCTTTGGGCTGAGGTGGACAGCTGTAGTTGTTGTAGTTCTGCCACATGGAACTTGTTGGATTCTCGGCATGCCAATCTATTGACCAGTCAGGAAAAGTCTCGATGTTGGTCTTTCCTGGCGTACCTGAGTTTTTCCACCCTGAGTTGAGGTCAGCACATGCTGCAGCACTGTAGGTCGCCCACCCCTGATGGCACACTGCAGCTGGCGGGGCTGGCTTCAGCAGTCGACCACCCACAGTTTTGTTCAAGGTCGCCCAATCTGCATCCGATGGCCAGTGGGCGTTCCCAGGAACTGCTTTACATGATGATTGTGCAGGTGAGGCTGTTCCAAGCTGTGCTATTGGGAGAAGAGCGAAGAAGGCGAAGAATGCAGAACAATATTGGTCTGGCAAGCCCATTATTCCCATGACAAGATCAGTGACCTATCTTTGGCCATTGCATTCGGGAAGGAGGCAGCAAGATTCTTAAGATCTAGAACCCGGCAATTCCACTCGCCGACCTCGTGTAAAGAAAAGTATGCCTGGGATGTGATATCGATCTCATCCACCAGCAAAACTATAACAGATTCTAGATCCTCGAGGCAAAAACTATCAATTCGTGTCAAGCCCCTGGTTGTTGGATACGTACCAAAATTGGATCCAGTCGTTGACGGTCGGGTTGTTGCTTAGCAAAACTTGGGGCGCTTTCTTGACTCGGAGTTCATCAAATAACTCCGTATTTCGTTTAATGTGATGTCGGCGTGGAAAATTTCAATGTCCTTACCGTGTTAATCTATCCATAGTAGACATAATATAGAGCAATAGCTGCGCAAAACACGTAATGAATAGACGACACGAGTAGTTCTAGGCTTGTAATTGGTTGAACGGTGCAGATCCAGATCATCTTCCGGACTTTACACCACTCGTTAAAGAATCAAAGCGCTGCGATCTTGACAGCTTGACACATGTGTCTCCACGACGTGACAAGTTTGACTTCGTACTGTCTTGAGAGTACGGGTGGCGAGGCAGGCCGTGAAGAATAGCGGCAGCCGCAGGCAAGATGAAAGGCCCGGGAAATGATACGATCTGAAGTCCGAGCTCTCGTGCAGCGTTCATTTGTTCTTGGAAGCCATTTCAGAGCGGATAAGCCCGTGGTGAATCGAAGAGAAAGAAAGAAGGAAGTACACAAAAGCGTGGTGAGAGCCGGAAAAAGGACGAGGCTCAAGAAATCTGGTTTTGCTTGACGAGGAGCTCGTCGATGAAAATCACCAAACCCAGTCCTCAATCAGGTTAGTCCCTCGGGACTTCGCGTCTTTTGTTTACCGATTTTCTGAAATGCCAGGCCCATGGAAATGACGTGTAGTTGTCCGCTCTGACAGTTTACAGCCCGCACAGTACGTCGTTCTCTCGCAAACTAGGACAGACCATTGATACCTCTCCTGAGCAGGCTTTGGTAAGTTATCAGAATCAATCCTAGGGTTGTAGATTCAGCGCGTCAGCTTCTGATCCAAGGCGCAAATCTCACACCAGTGACATAACCATCCAAATCACGGGTAGCACCATGGGGGGGGGGGGGGGGGGGGGGGGGGGTCCTCGCTGTTCAAATGGTCGTGGAAAAACAGATCGAAAAGCAAATGATCAGATTCAACCAATTGTTAGGAGGACACCGGAGATTCTGGTCCTTTCAAGAGAGCCAATTTCTTCGCTACTTCCAATAGCCAGAGGGGGACTTCCTGTGAGATTCAGGGGATTGTGGAGGGACTGCCCACGCGTTGTCAGCATTCTGCACCGGTCTACAAGGGTCTGGATAGACAGGCTGTAATAGAACCAGGAGCCTATTGACCGTGACTCGTCTGAAGCTGTAGACGAGACTTCGCCTAAGCGATTCTGCACAGCTATTTGGTAAGCTGCATAGAAAGTCCGTAGGAGTAGAGGAGAACACGACTTCGGAATACGTTCTGCGTGACGCCGTTCTTGCAGTGACAAGGTTGAGATTTCCAGCTGCTTACTCATCTTGTCTCTAGAGGCCATTTCTCTCCTGTCCGTGTAGACGGACTAGAGCCTGCGTCTCTTGTTTGTGTCTGCTACCTCTGCTATCGACCTCTGCCATCTGTTTCGACAGGCGCTTTGAGAGGCAGAAACCGTGCTTGTATAGATGATCGCCAGGGTCACAGTCTCGGCATTTTCAGTAGACGCCTAGACGGTATGCGGTATGCAGTGTTGGTGTTCACGAATAGTGTTGAAGATCTAGCTGCAGCTGTTGATGAGTTGAGGAGGCGCTGATAGGCTGGATGCACGATGATGGGGAGAACCCAGGCGTGGTGCAGCAAAGAAAGCTGGAGAAGACTGTAGGTAAGCTCTACGGTCGTTCGCATTCCCAACCAAACACCACCTCGAAACCATCTCTCGACACTTCCACACTTTCCCCTCTGCTCTATTCCGCTGCTCCGACCCCCATCCGCCGCCGGAAGAGTCTTTTGTTGCTGTTGCAGCCGGGAATCCTCGGACGACACCATCACTTTCACTGGACGAGATCGAGTACCATGGTGATGGCACAAGCCGGCCACGCTCTCAAAACAGACATATAAAGAGGTCCGACCAACACCTAGGAAACGCATCTTCTTGCTGCCACTGCTTGCATGCAGAGTCTTGCGCGCGTTATTTCTACCAGGGCCATCCTTGAATAGGCATTGGTGCTCTCATCCGGCTAGCAGCTTATTGTTCGATACAAACAATCACCCCTTCAAACAACTCTCAGCCTCACATTCTCACAATGGCGCCTGAAAGAGCTGGGGGGAAGAAGAAGTTGGCGCCCATGAACAACTTCGTGTACGACCTGTTCCTATGGATTTTCTCCATCGTTGTCGAGCTTTTCTTTCGCGAGATACACCCTCGAAGTTCATGGAAGATACCCAGGAAAGGGCCGGTCATCTTTGTGGCGGCTCCTCACGCCAATCAGGCACGTATGCTTCATGTCTTACTCTGCGCATTGAAACTGACGTGCAGTCCAGTTTGTCGATCCTCTCATCCTTATGCGCGTAGTCCGCAATGAATCGCATCGTCGAATCGCATTCTTGATCGCAGAGAAGTCAATGAGAAGGAAGGCTATAGGATTCTTCGCTCGTTTAGTAGGCGCTGTACCGGTTGGCAGAGCTCTCGACAGCACGAAGAAAGTGCCTGGAAGAATATATCTACCGGATCCGGACAACGATCCGCTGCTACTCCGCGGTATAGGCACAAATTTCGAGGAGAAGGACTTTCAAGTCGGTGGATTGGTGGTGCTGCCAAACGTGAATCACTCAGGCGCAAATGCCGAAATACTGGAGATCAAAGGCCCTGAAGAACTAAGGCTTAAGAGACCCTTCAAGGGAACTACGGCTTTGGGTCAATTGACGGGCAGAACTCTGGTTGTGCCTGACGGCGAAACAGAAGAGAGCGTGCGAAAGAGCTGGCCAAATGGAGAATTCAGTGGTACAACTTTCAAAGTGGCCCCAAAGGTCGATCAGACAGTGGTCTACGATGCTGTCTTCGAAAAATTGCATGAGGGGGGATGTGTTGGTATATTTCCAGAAGGTGGTAGTCATGACAGAACAGAGTTGTTGCCATTGAAAGGTATTGCAACAATTGAATTGACATCTGAAAGCAGGATACTGATTATGATATTTAGCTGGCGTGGCTATCATGGCACTTGGAGCGCTTTCCGCGGATCCTGACTGTGGACTAACCATCATCCCATGTGGCATGAACTACTTCCATGCTCACAAATTCCGATCTCGAGCAGTTGTTGAATTCGGTACTCCGGTGGACGTTCCAACAGAACTTATCGAGCTGTACAAGACGGGCGATCGAAGAGCTGCGGTTGGAAAACTGCTCGACGATGTCTATAATGCACTTGTATCTGTCACTGTCACTGCTCCAGATTACGATACACTCATGGTAAGAATGGGACCATCGTTGCATTCATCAATACTAACTCCCGAGACAGCTGATCCAAGCTGTCCGGCGGCTGTACAATCCTAAAGGGAAGAAGCTTCCACTCCCAATGGTTGTTGAGCTCAACCGCCGCCTTGTCAAGGGCTACGAACACTACAAGGACGACCCACGCATCATAACACTCAAGAAGTCCGTTTTGGAATACAACAGGAGTTTGCTGGAATTAAATATCCGAGACCACCAAGTCGATTACGCCAAACTGCCCATCATCACGGTTATTTTCTACCTGTTCTACAGACTTGGAAAAATCCTGCTGCTAGCAGTAGCAGTGCTTCCCGGCTTGGTCCTATTTGCACCAGTTTTTATTGCTGGAAAGTTGATATCGATCAAGAAATCCAAAGAAGCCCTCGCTGCATCCACAGTCAAGATCGCCGCACGAGACGTGATGGCAACCTGGAAGCTCCTGGTTTCGCTGGCATTGGCACCAACATTATACACAGTATACACCTTGCTTCTCACCTGGTGGATGCATAGGAATCGCATCCAAGGCTATGCTCCAGACTGGATACCACTGTGGCTTGTGGTTTTAGCCGGATACACAGTATTTCCCCTTATCACATATGGCGCTCTTCGATTTGGCGAGACCGGAATGGATATTCTCAAATCCTTGCGTCCATTGTTCGTCGCACTGAGTCCATGGCATGGCTCTATGCTCGTCAAACTAAGAGAACGACGTGCAGCGCTAGCAGCAGAGGTTACAGACGTGATCAACACGCTCGGTCCAGAGATGTTCCCAGACTTTGATTCAGCACGCATCATTGCGGATCCATTCCAGAACCCTTCGACTCCTGGTGGTCTCCGCAAGTATAATCGCCAAGATTCATATAACCCTATCGGTACTGGTGATCCGACTACTCCCACATCTCCAACGCACATCTCCTTCACGTCTCCCACTCCTGGCGACCAAGCTACATTTGCAGCGGCAAATGGACAGCACCATATTTCCCGAAACGAATCTTTCAATAATTTCTCACACATCGGCCTCTTTGCCTCCCGCCCATCTACTCCTCATCACCCACGTTCAAGAAGTAGGACTAATTCGAACGCTTTTCCAGTTTCTGCGTTCAGCAGTCTAGACGGCAAAGAATCGCTCGACGAAGTAAGTAAGAGGATCCGCGGTGCAATGAAAGAAAGAGGTCAGCGAAGACGCAGCGAGACAGAGATGGCGCGGATGCATCGGGAGGGACTCGATGGAACTGAAAGTGGCTACACGACCGGGAGTGAAGATGATGGAGTTGGCCTTAGAATGACCAGTACGGCAGCCAAGAAGGTCAATTAGGTTCCGATGTGTCGACAGTGAAAGGGCGGCTTTATCTGTTTTCGGCGTGGCGCTGGCGGAGTATGGTGATGAGCTGACGGCTGTCTCTCTTTTCATCCTTTGTATCTGGTGGGGAAGATCTATGATACCTATGAGACCCCAGGCTCTACGAGCCACCGTTATTATTCTTAATGTGTAAGTTGAAATGAAATGGAAGTTGTTGCAAGGCTTTCCATCCACGTGATCTTACTGCCACACGACCGTGTATTGGGCAGTTTCGATTGATGACGACTGAAATATAGAACTTGGGCTGCACCCAGTTTCTTTGCCTCACTGTCTCCCAATTAGTACCAGTGACTCAAAAATTGACTGCACGTGATTAGTCATCGTGCCTAGGTGGGCTGCCACTGACTGACTGGGTATTGCCAGGCTCTCTTCGTACCAAGATATAGCGAAGAATCTTCAGTCGCTATACCTGGACTGCACCGAGGAACAATTCAGATCGAACCACACCATAGGAGCCAACATGTCGGATCTCAACTCGTGGGAAGGTACTTTACGTTCAATAGCACATCAATCCATAAACGCCGAACTGACATTTTTGGCCGCAGACGACAAAGATGCCCAGGACGAGCAACTTGCCCAGCAGGCACATCGAAACTTGAATATCGGGAATCCTCAAACTGCCCCAACCTTCACACCCGGCGCTGCACAATTCACACCAGGCGCTCAGTCCTTCCAGCCTCAATTTCAACAGTACTCACAATATGGACAACAGCAGTATCAGCAGTATGGAGGATACAACCAGAATCAGTATGGAGCCTATCCACAAGGTGGCTACCAACAGCAGCAGCAATATGGAGTCCAGCAGGGATATCCTCAGTATGGAGGCGCGGGTTATGGCCAGCAACAGCAAGGACAGCATTACCAACAGTACCAGGGTTACAATGCCCAACAACCGGCGTCGGCTGGACAGCAACAACAGGCACCTGTAAAGATTGCAAAACGCCCACAAGCAGGAGATCCAACACAGGCTGCCCCAGCAGCTTCAGCACCGAAGGCCAAAGTTTTATCTATCGGCGGAGACGGCGTGCCAAAGGTCGAGAAACCGATCGGTGCAAAAGTCTTGAGCATCGGTGGTGACAGCGCGCCCAAGGTTGAGAAGACAGGAGGTACAAAAGTTTTGACCATTGGCGCAACAAAGCCCGCAGCGGAACCACCAGCGGCGAAAAAAGACATGGACAAGGCAGTTCCTGACGCCGGTACCAAAGCTACTGCAGCCAAGGCGATTGAAAAGACTGGAGAGCCAACGGGTGCAGCTGCCTCACGATCTGGCGCAACATCACCAGCACCATCATCTGGACGGAATTCACCTAGCCTGGCTGAAAAGAGAGCTGCCGCACGAGCTGCAGACGATATTGCCAAGGAGCAGGCCGAGGACATCGATGAATCTGTGCTAAACGAGGTCTATGGAAAGGTATATAAAATTCTACATCCCCAAGGCCGCATTGCAAGAGGGCCTGGCTAAATCATCCTTAGGAACACGTCAACGTTATTTTCCTCGGTCACGTCGATGCCGGTAAATCCACATTGGGAGGCTCTATATTATATGCTACCGGCATGGTGGACGAGCGAACCATGGACAAATACAAGCGAGAGGCGAAAGAGGCCGGACGAGAGACGTGGTACCTTTCATGGGCACTTGATCTGACCAAAGAAGAGCGATCAAAAGGAAAAACAGTCGAGGTCGGCAGAGGCTTCTTTGAGACCGAGAAACGACGATACTCCATTCTTGATGCTCCTGGCCATAAGACATTTGTGCCAAACATGATTGGTGGCGCATCACAGGCCGACGGTTTGTGGTTTTGAGTTCACTTAGCGGGACTGGCTAACAAAGTTGCTAGTTGGTGTTCTTGTCATCTCTTCGCGAAAGGGCGAGTACGAGACCGGATTCGAAAAGGGTGGTCAAACGCGGGAGCATGCTGTGCTCGCCAAAACTCAAGGTGTGAACAAACTTGTTATCGCTGTCAACAAGATGGACGACGTCACGGTCGAATGGAGCGAGGCTAGATACAAAGAGTGCACATCCAAGCTCTCCAACTTTTTAAAGGTAGTGCAAATTAGACGGTGCCTCATCCTCTGCAGGATTATGTAGCTTGCTAACGATTTTTTAGGGCATCGGTTACAATCCCAAGACGGATCTTATGTTCATGCCGATCAGTGCGCAGACGACTTTGGGCATCAAAGACCGTGTTCCCACGGACGTATGCCCATGGTATAACGGCCCATCGCTACTTGAATACCTGGACGGCATGACTGCTCTGGAGCGAAAGCTTAACGCACCCTTCATGATGCCCATTTCCGCCAAATACAAGGACATGGGCACCATGATAGAAGGAAAGATTGAAGCTGGTGTCATCAAGAAGGAGAACTCCTACCTCATGATGCCCAATCGAGAGAAGGTGACCATCTCGGCTTTGTATGGTGAGACCGAAGACGAAGTCCCACAAGCCGCTTGCGGTGAGCAGGTTCGTCTGCGCATTCGGGGAGTGGAGGAAGAGGACATTATGCCCGGATTTGTACTTTGCGCCCCGAACAGACCGGTACACTGCGTTAACGCCTTTGAGGCACAGGTAGGCAGTTTCAACTTGATTCAAGATTTCCTCTCTTTGCTGACACACTAAAGATCGTCCTCATCGACCTACCGTCCATTCTCAGCGCTGGTTTCAACTGCGTAATGCATGTACACAGCGCAACAGAAGAAGTCACCTTCGCCGCTCTTCTGCACAAACTCGAAAAAGGAACCGGCCGAAAGAGTAAAAAGCCGCCAGGATTCGCAAAGACCGGAATGAGCATCATTGCACGACTGGAGATCCAAGGTGGTGCTGGAAACATCTGCATAGAGCGATTTGAGGATTACCCACAAATGGGACGTTTCACACTACGAGACAAAGGACAGACGATTGCTATCGGTAAGGTCACGAAGTTGATAACTGATGCGGGTGCGGCCTAAATGACTTTGGATTCGGTGATTATATGTTGAGTGATGAGGTGGGGGAACATGATATATCTGAATGAGTGGGATATGTGTCATGTCATGTTATGCTGGCATGCAACATCTCGCGCATGGATTTAGGCAGGAGAGAACACCAAGGGTCCATGCACCTTTTGGAATCAGAACAAATGTCATTGCTATGTGCTTTGTGTTGCGCTCCTCACGCTTTCTTTCAGGCCGGGCTGGAAGATGGACAAGGTGCTGAATGATGGCCTGCAACGGGGAATTTCTAGGCATATCATCGATGGCTCGGCTGTTGGGATTGATCCTGTTGGTAAGCGCCCGTCATTGAGGTACTAAAGTCAGTGACTGAATGTTTTGCAGTACATTTCGGAATTGTAAGGACCCGTCGAGTTATTTTTCTCGTGAAAGAATTTGGGTAGAGCCAAGGTTTAGGTGGGTACATTGAAGGTGAGTCTCTCTGGGGTATCGTTTTTGTTTGCCGATAGTCTTCCTTTGTAGTCTCGATAAGTGTGGCTACTAGGTCCTGACGTGCTGGATTGGTATTGGGTGTCACGTAAATCACCCATGCAATCAATGTATACTCGTTTAAGTATTGGCTTTCGGTAATGGGTATGTACCAAATCCCTTTCATCCTCAAGCTTTCGTCTTGGCAGAGAAAAGCTGATGTTAGAGTAATGAGATAAATTTATAGCAGCTGTGTTAGCGGCATCTATGCTGGACAGAAACACCGGGTCGTGGCTGTGGAACCACGACAGGACTCATGTGATTCAACACTGGATTGTAAGAACACGGAAGCGAAGTCCATAAATTCCCGCCCTCTTGCCTCGCTCATACTCATCCACATACAACTCCAATCGCAAATACGATCACAACAACAACTACGACTACACTACGACAATAGAGAGAGGATGGCGAGATGGAATACCAGCATAATCATGCCATGGACTCGGACGACGAATTTGTGGTGCTCGATTCTCCTGCGACCCAGCAGAACGACAAAATGAAAATCATGGCCAAACAGATGGACACGCTTATGGCGGAAATGAATAGACAGGCTCGAAAATGTAAGACCGAACATGACGAGCTTCACGACACGGTCAGCAACCTCGTGGCAACAGTACAAGCCGGCGAAATCAAAATCGATCAGCTTCATGACGCGAATGACAAGCTCAAATTCGAGACTTTTGACCTGACCGAGCGAGCCGCTGCGAGCGAGAAGCAGGCAAAGGAACTCCAGACATGTGTCGAGACTGTGGACATAGAGACCGACAATACCAAGCAGGAGCTTGCTCAGCTCAGCGAGAGTGTTGAGTACAACAGCATGGTCTCGAAGCTTCGCGACTGCACGAAAACCCTGGACAGTAACAATACTAGAACCAGTAAGAAGTTGGACAAGCTTCGCGATGATAGCAGAGACCTGCACGAGGAGATCGCCAGATTGAGGAACGACAATGCCATTCTACAGACCAATGTCGATATCATGGAGGACAAATTGGCCACGGCGGGTTCAGCTCGCGATGAGGGCGTCGACGAACTTCGCGAACGCGTTGGAAAGCTTGAAAACACGAATTCCATGCTCGATCGGTTGGTGCTCCGACATACCGATGAGAACGTCGAGATTCGTCAATCACTTTCTGGTCTTGTCAACGAGAATGACGGCCTCAAGCAGAAAGCCATCATCACCAAGCAGTCCATGTTGCAACAGGAGGAGAAGAGCGACGCTCTCGAGAATAAACTTCTTACTTTGGAGAAGGAGCTCGAAAGAGTTTATAGCTCACAGGCTGCCCTGGAAGCAAACGTTGACCGATCCCGCGAGGAATCCACGACAGAGATTGCGAAACTGACCGAGAAGGTTAGCGAGCTTGAGTCGGGAGTTCAGAATATCGTTGAGGGGGCGTAAGTATCTTCCATCCTATTATCGATACAAGCTAATGAAACAATCACAGGCCTGAACATCAGACCACTTAGTCGAAAGGTCCGGAACTCGATATCGCTCCTCCTCTCGCAATCCTCGAACGACTCTATTGTGAGCCTGATGGTACCATCAACGACCTCGAAGGTAGTCCTATCGGCCGTATCATTGAGGGCAACATCGACCGTACGTATCGACGCAAATACGCATGCGATGCAAACGGTCGATTTTGCAACTCAAAAGGTGTACTCGTGGCTCTAGCTCGGACCCTCACTGCGAGCCAGGTGGATGTCTTGGTGGCTAAAAAGCCTGAGTAAAATGCTGGACAGGTGACAGTGGAGGGTTGAGCGTTCTAAGATGTGATGAGATGGTGGCTAGGCGATCGCTAAGTTTGAGGCTTTTGGGCAGAACATTGATCGGAGTTGGGGGGAAGCTTCTATAGGATAGATGCACTTCGGGTCAGACTGGCAGCCCGTCATGTGGTTGAGAACATGAGGCTCACCTCTTTTTGCGATACAGCGACACCAAGATAGGTTGGTCTAGATCAATTCCATTCTATCATCATTGTTCCTCATCTGCCGACTACTGATTCAAGGATGATAACGACAAAGATGTGAAGATTGCCGGAAAATAATAGCATCTATGCGACATGACGAAAGTTCGACCAAGACAACAACGATATTACGACTCTTCTTGGTCACGAAAATTTGGTCACGAAAATGACAACGTGGAAAGCTACCTACAGCTGTGACCGAACCTCTGTCGATCCCTCACTTACATCTCTCCCAGGATCTGCAAAAACAATCACAGCATCAGACATGACGACCAGACACAGTCAGAAATCCGTAGTCAACGACGACTACGAACTTCTTCGTCCAAAGCTTGGCAACATCTCAAAGGGACAACGACAAGACTCGAGCAGAGGTCGCAACCATGAAGACAGGATATGACGGATTCCGGATTAGGCCACAAGAACCTCGTGGATGTTGTCTTTACGGATTGGGAAAAGCTCCAGGAGCTGCAGAATAAGGTCGTACATTCCAGCATCGACCTGCTTGAGCAAATCGACAGTGCTGTCTAGGGATCTTTTCAGATCAATGCCATTAATAAAACAGTCCTGGTCTACTGATCCAATGACTCTTGGTAAGTTTTCGGCTAGCAAAGCAGGTGTTGAGCTTTATTGTGCACATGCGGTTGGCTGTACTGATAAAGAATCAGCGGCATATTGTGTCTCAGTAGCAAGCAAGCGACCCAAATAACGAAAGGAGTTCCCACGACCAGGATATGGCCTCCAAATCACAAACCCGCGCAAGCATGACTCCATACGAAGATTGGTTCTCAAACCAACAATTCCGCGCCAACACTCTGGCCAAAGAAACCCGCGAGCTGGGAACAGGGAATAAGATGCTCCGCCAAAACATCCAAAAGGCAGGGGAGATTGCTGCTGCCGATGACCAGGGGCAGGCAGCAGCACTACGATAGGAAGTAATTGAGCTTTGCGATAAGATCAAGCAGCTTGAGAAAGGATTGGGCGAGAGTGAGAGAGTGTGAATTAACACGCTTCCTGTCTCATAGCTAGGTAGTGACTGATTCAAAGATGTTAGCATAGAGCAGAGTTTCGGAGATATCGCTAGTGCTGCTGTTGTGAGCGTGGATGTCTTGTCTGCTAGCCCCCTTCGTCCCAACAGAGTCGGTTGGTGCAGTCGGGAATGCATTCGAGGAGCAGGTGGGTTTCACCAATGGCCGAAGTGCAAGTCAATACGCTGCAGTTAGACGAGGAGCAAAAATGGGATATCTCAATCTTGGAAGGGTCTTCTGTTGGAACGGATAGCAGGATCGTAGATGGCGAGGGAAAGATCCTTGGACAGCTGTTCAGGGGAAACGTAGCAATAACCAGCAAGCTGAAATGGACTTGTAATGACAAAGAAGGAATTCAGACACATGGGACAGGTTACTGGTCGCGCCTATTTGGTTTAGTATTCCTGGTGGAGAAGAAGTTGTTGAACGGGGGGTAAGAGCATTTCGATGTTTCCCATCCGGCTAGAGTCTGTAACCACGCGTGCATCGCCAGAATGTACTGCGCCATCCACGGATATGCTCGGAGATGTATTCCGTAGCATGTCCTGCGCTATACATCGTACCTACTCGGACATGTCTTCACCGTAGCTAATCAGCGGTCCTGAATGTAGATTATATGGAGTCAGGGCGGCCCAACCGCCACCGTACACCTCGAACCCTCGCCATCACTATTACCTCTTATATCGCTGGATCTTGACGAGATTGAGCGATTGCCGTATAGTCTACCTTTATTCAACTACGATAGGCGTAGAGCGCTCGATGGCCTTGAGGGCTGCAATGCATTATATAGTATTCTTTTCGTATCATTTTCGCTTTTACTACGGAGTGGGACGTAGATGGTAGTATGCTTAAGCACTATGATATTATGTATTCAGATATTCGTAGTCAAAGTGTACTCCGCCATACATTGACATACTAAGACATACATTATCGAGGTCTTAGGTATATGTAGGCCCGTTTTACAGACTGATACATGCACAATGCATGTCCTGGTATGTCAATACATGGCGGAGTACATTTCGGCAATGCGTGCGTGATTGGAGACTTTAGCCGGTTTCCTATCTGCCTTGAGTGAGTGAGTGACTAATACTTGACTTTTCCAAAATCTGTGAGTTGAGACGTGCTACTCGAAATCCACTCAAGATAGAAGACTCGAGAGAGAGGAAGGCTTACCCACTTGTGTTCCTGCTCGACCTGTTGCTTTGGTCCACATTTAAAGGTCTTGAGCGAGGAGAAATAATTGCGTGTGTTGACGAAATAGATGAATCAAGATTTGAAGCTGCAGGCGTCTGCATAACAGCGAATTGTATTGGCTCGCAATGTCTGAGGAGCATGCAACGACAACTCACGACTTTGATGCCGAATTTCCCACATCGACATAGCGGTCCCATACGATCAGTCTGATCAACGGCATTGAATCAGGATGGCATCGGTCGACAATGCCTTCACGGAGCGTCAGCAGAGCATAGCAGAAGCCCTCACCAGCCAGATGCGTGCTATCAAAGAGGAAAACACCGAGCTTCGTAAGCAACGAGATGCACTAGCATCCAGCAAAGACCAGCAGGCACGCGAGAACAAAACCTTGATGGAAGAGATTGACATCTTGCGGGTCCACAAAGGCGAGAATGAGAAGCTGCAAGGGAAGATTAGCAAACTGGAGACAGCGCTGGACGACACTCAGAAATCGTGAGCGACCTGACTCTACCCCCCTACTAATACTAAGATGAGCTAACAAGAGGGCTATAGATGGAAGCAGAGTCTTGAAGGCATAGCTCAGGGATTAGACATCGATATCTTGACGCTCCTGCCGAAACCAAAACCTGCATCGCCAATCTTTGAGCCCGCATGGTCAACCTCTGATCCCCATTCCCCAGTCGAATCGATGACATCCTATGACGTTGTTCTGCCCACTCTCGAGATACTGGAAGGCCTTGGTTGCGATAAACACGGCAAGATTCGGGACAAAGACCTCAGATTAATCGGCAAGATCGTTGCGCCGGCTGGGGGAAAGGATGTTGCCTCCAAGTGCTGGAAGCGTAAGTTGGTCTGCAATCGAAACGGCGAGCTTCTATACAAGGGCGCCGTCTTTGCTCGGGCTCAGTTGGTCACCACAGAACAGACCGATGGTGTTGAGGTTGAAGCATGGCCGGAGGTTTTCGCCGACGCTGCAGCCCATTGAGTCAATGTGCCTCGACACAAATCTAGAACCGAGTCGTTAACGATCTGCAGCATGAAGTCGATAGCGATAAATTCAAAGCACGTCAAGAGATTTCTTCGCCAGATACTTATCGATACTGATCATAGGTTGGTGAAATTTAGATTCAAAAGAACCGTCTTGATACCCAGTATACATTCAGCCACTCGAGAAGTCAATCATTCCCCAGAGCTCAAATCAATTAAAAGTATATATATGAAAATTTTGAGGGTGCAGCTGCGCAAAGAAAGCCTGGCTAGCTCAATCGGTAGAGCGTGAGACTCTTACTCTGCCATCTCAAGGCTGGGGGTTCGAGCCCCCCGTCGGGCTAATTTTTGCCCTTTCGGTGAGGTAGGTAGTATAATTGTTAATCGGGTGGTGTCGAGCACTCGGGCAGGCGGGCATTCGTCGGTAGGGGCTCGCTGAAATTCGCCTACATAGCCGCGGGGTGAAGGCTTTTTCAACCGTAAATTTCTTAGTATACTACTAAGCTGTATTTATCCGGTTAACTAATAATACCTTATAAATTATCTACTATTCCCCCTATAAATAATATCTACTTAATAACCGTTTTCTTACTATTACCTTACTCTACGTTATTTCCTTTTCTAACGCTTTCCTAATAAATTAGCTCCGCTACGGAGCTATTTACAGTATATACTTATACTTCTAAATAAAGTTTTTTTTCTATTTTTATACTATAATCTCTTTAGTATTTTACCGTACTAGAACCGTTTATTTACTATTTTCTAACCATTTTCTAGCTATTTTTTTACCGCGCTATTTCCCTTAACTTACCTTCTACTTATACTATTATCTAGCTATATAACCGCAAGATAACGGGTAAATATATAATATAGAAAAAATATTAGTTAGTACTAGAGCCATCTCCTAAATCGACCGGGTTAATTATATACTCTATTTTATTTCGGCTTTACTAATATACCGTACTAGTACCTTCTATCTTAACTAACCTACCTCTTAGTAGATCGCTATTCCCGTATATATACTTATAGTTAAATCTTCCTATAATCGACCGCGTCGATTTCCTTAATATAGTTCTTACAATCTTTTAGCTAAATACTAGAAAGCTTATACCGTACCCTACTTATCTAGTATATAAATAATACTAACCTCCAACTCCGGACTCCCGCTTAGTAATATACTATACTAGGGTTAAATCTCTAAATAGTCTCCCGCCGGTATATCCTCCTAATATAACTCTAGCTTTAGCTTATCTACTAGCGACGAACGTACTAAAGAATACCCCAACGAAAGTTATAAATATACCCTTATACTCTAGAGTATCAAGCGAGGTCCTATTCGTATTCGTAAGCGTAAATTTACTAACGATAGGAATAGTACTATACTCTTATTTAATAAGCTTATAAGATACCTTAATCGAGCTATCCGCTAGTATATTTTCCTATACTAAACCTGGAACGGATAGGACGTAGTAGCTTAGTCTATCCTCCTTACTAGTAACTACGACGCCTTAATCTTATAAGACGTACGCTCGAAATTCTAAGACGCTTCTAAAAACTATAAATATAATATACTCACTTTAATAGAGGTACTTGCCCCTACTTAATAAGTACGCTAAATTAACTACGTCGAATTAGGTACTAACCTATACTCCTACTAGGACTATATCTCTAAGAAACTTAAATAAGACGTACTTCTTCGCGGTACCTCTAATATTCTACGCTTAGTTTAGTTCTTTAGCGAATATTTCTTACTAGAAAACTTCCTTAATATCTAGACTTATATATAAGGCTACGTCGATATTATAAACTCTACCGAACTCGGCCGCTATTACTATAAGTATAAGCCCCTCTTTCGCTTATCTAAAATAGTATCGCGATAGGTATTCTATAGTTACTAATAGTATTCCGGTATAGCTATATTTACGAACCTCGCTACCTAGTATAAACTATACCTCGATAAAAAAGGTATAACCGAAGGACTAGCTACCCGCGAAGATCTACTAACCTTTTATTAATATATAGGGGCCGCACGTGGGCTCGATAGAGTAGGTAAGGATTAGTTTATAGAGTTAATAGAGAGGGCTATATATAAGTATCGAAAAAAGCTACGTAATACTACTCTCTAGCGAATACTATATTAATTTTATAATATTAGACTAGTACCTACTCGCTCGTCCCTCAACCTATAGTATATATTATTATATATTCTATCTATAATATCGTACTACCCGTTTTCTTTACCTTACTTATATCGACCTAGTCGATATAGTTAGAAGCTATAATATATATCTCCCCCTATACCTTAGCTACGTTATCTCTATCTAGTCTCGCCTTCTTTAGCGTCTACTTAGAAATATTATCCTTACCCCCTACCTTACGCTTACTAGCTAACTCCGCGACTACTATTAGTACTACGCGTTAGTTACTCCTTCTCTTCTTTAGTAACTGGCGCTTTAGTAATATTAGCCTTAATACTCTATAATCGCGAAAGTAGTCCTACTTACTCTAGCTTTTCCTAAGTAATTACCTCTTTATAACTATCTTTCTCTTACTATAGAACTTATAATCGTACGTAACCCTCTTTATTCTTTCTAAAGGCGCTTCTACGAATACCTCGTTATTATCCCCTAGGTAAGATATAAATTTACCGTTCTTATACTCTACGTAAGCCTACCTAGTACCCGCGCCTAGAGGTACCTTAAGATTATACTTCTAGTTTATACGAACCTCCGGTCCGTCTACCTCCGTGTTATCCGACTATAAGGTATTAGAATCGACTAGGTCGATTTTAGTAGAGCTTACTTATATATATAGTAATAACCCGCGCTATACTATAGGTACTACGGGCTCTTAGTACGGCTTAGAAGTCCTCTAAGCTCCTTACCTCCTTCTCTATCTTATCCTTATTATCCTCCGCTAGCTCTTTTCCTAAAATAATACGACTACTTTTATCTAATACCTTAGATATACTATATTCTTCCTTAGTATCTATATACGGTATTCTATAGATACTATACTAGGCTATAGTTAGTCTTAGGATAACTACCTTACTCCCCTTAACTTACGGCGGCATCCGAGACTTCGGCCTCGTCTTCGTTAAATTTCTAATACCTAATACCTTTAATAATACCTTTAGTAAAGCCTTTAGTAAAGCCTTTAGTAATATATTAGCTATACTAGCTACTTCTAGAGCGCGATCTACCCGCGGAGGCGTTCTCTAGTCTCGTTCTCGCCTAAATTCTTCTAATACCCTACGATAAGCCGCCGTCTTTTTAGCCTCGTAGCTATTACCGGTAAAACGTAGTTTCTTAGATAGAGGGGCGAGTTTAGTATCTAAGCTCGCTCTTTTATATAACGAGTCTAATTTAACCGGGTCGATTTCTAGGGTAGGAGTAATACTTAATACGGATATACCTATAGCGTCTATATCTATAGATATATATTAGGACTTAGTACCGTAAATAGGGTTACCGGGTAGATCGACCCGATTATCTTAGTCGTAATCTCTATTAAGATCTATAGGGCTCCCTATTAGGCTTAAGGTATTATTAGGTTAACTAGGTATTTCGACCTAGTCGATTCCTTCTAGGCGCGTATCGATATTCCTAGTTTTTTCCGGCGGAGGTAAAGGAGATCCGAATAGATTCCCGCTAAACGCTTCCTCGTTATAGGAGCTTATATCTATATTATTACCCGGTAATTCGATACCGTCTATTTCTTTAGAAGGCGCTAGCTTCTCGCTACTTATAGCTCTAAATCCGGAAAGATTACCTCCCTCCTCCCTCGCTTTTTAGGCCGCTCGGGTCTTCCTTATCCTCTCTCTATCGTCTTCTTTTATCTTCCTCTTCTTAGCCGCCTTCGTTAATAGCGCTAGTTAATTTAATACGTTTATTAGTACTATTTAGGCGTTTTCCGTAATACTAAAGGGACGTATTAGCTAGTTAAACCTATTAGATATTACTCCGTTAGTAAGTAGGTAAGGGTAGTAAAGCGATAATTATTTATATTATTTTACGATTATAGATCTAGGTATTAGAAGTGAAAAGAAAAATATAATAGTAAAGGCCCTATAATTTAAGTCTAAATTAAGGCTCTAGATCCGGGTCGGGTCTAGCGCTACTACCTTTCGTTATATAATCTACCCTATATTTAGTACTACTACGACTATACTCTACTTACTTACTTCCTAGTTACTATACTACTATTACTACCTACTTTCAAGTCTAAACTAAATTTAGATTCGGCCTTTTTACTACTACCGTACCCCTACTTACTATCTATAACGTCCCTACCTCTTCCCGCTCGCTATAGACGCTACCGTAATAGAATATCTTACCGAATTAACCGAATAGATTAAGTTACTTTCTATATCTAACCCTCCTACGCGCGCCGCCAATGCCTAATTAGTATAAGGGGAGGAGCTTAAGGGTATATTAGATAAGGTTAAAGAGAGTATAAAACCTACTAAATTTCTCTTCGGTATATCTATTATCTATTTAATTTATTTTATTATATCTTAATAGAGACGAGCTACTACTAACTCTTACCCCTATTTTAAGTAGCCTTAACTACTATAACTACTACCGTCGAACCTAATTATATACAGCTTGCCAAAATCGACCCGGTCGATTCGGATATATCTATATCTTCTATACCTTAGAATATTCCTTACCCTAAGCCTTATAACACTACTACCTAAAGTATAAGTAGTATAGTAGCTAGTAACCTCCTAAGTATTATAAGCTAACCCCTAATCGACCCGGTCGATTCTAGTCGCGCTAGTAGTATTAACCCGCTACTATATAATTTATTATCGTCGAATTTAGTATCCGGCTTAAAGATTTTACCCCCCCTTCTATCCTCTCGACTAATAAGAGCGGCTACCTCTATAGGCCGTTTAAATTACGATAAGGACGATAACGAAGATATATCGGAACTCCTAAGTATAGACGATACGAAAGATTAATCTTTCGCTATTAGCGACGCTAATAAAGATAATAAAGAGGAGGACGAAGAAGATAGGGATACTAACGCTAATATAGAAGAAGATAACGACGAAGGGGGTAAGGTAGAGTTAGAGGAAGAGGGTAAGGTAGAGCTAGAGGAAGAGGGTAAGGTAGGGCTAGAGGAAGAGGGTAACGATTAGTACGAAGAAATATTAGATTACGAGAGTAACCCTAAGTACGACGCCGCTACCGCCCGAGCCGTAGGCCCGTAAACTAAAGTCCGTCTCTATAAACCTACTAGAGCCGGACCTAGTAAGTATAGCCTAGTATTAGCTCTTAAAGCTAAAGAACTCTCTCGGAACTTTCTAGGTACTATAATACTATAGTATAGACTTAACTATATCCTTACTTAGAAGAATATATTTAAAATAGCTAATTACTTTAGAGACGAGTAGGTTAAATATATAAAGCGACTCTATAAAATCTAAGCTATAGTCCTACCCGAAGATATACTAACGGTTATACCCTACCCGTAGTAATTAGTCGCTACTAATAAGCTATTATTCTTAGCTAATAGCATGTTCGCTAGCGGAATCTTAGGTAATCTAATAGGTTTAGGTAAGACTATTATAATCCTCCTAATACTACTCTTATAAAAGTATTGGCCTAGTATATCCCTCGTCGTTACTCCCGCTATTATAGTCCTAATATAGCTGGAGACGATGGACCGCATCTTTAAACCCGTACGTATATTTTAACCCGGTCGATTTCGGTTAATTAACCTAGTTAATCTAGGTATATTTCGACCTAGTCGATTTAAATATAGACTAATAATATTTATAGGGTAAGGGCCTTACCTATATCTATCTCTACGACCCTAGTACGATAGCCTATAAGCTTAACGCATCTGGTATTAATATTATTATATATTCCTACGAATTTATATAGGCCGGTAGTAAGCGTATACTCTCGTAAATAGTCTTACTAGATAACTATTATAAGGACGTTAAAGCGTAACCCTACTTAATGCGTAATCTACTATCACGGGAGATATCTGCGTTAGAGTTAAAGTTCTAGGGCAAAATAGGTATCCTATTTAAGTTTCTTATCCTCGATAAGGGTTAGTAGGTTAATAAGCCCTATAGAAGTAAGTACTAGGTATTACGGCGGATCTATCGTCTCGCTACTATTATTCTCTCTAGTACTCCCGCTTATAATAAGTAGTACGACCTCTCCGGATTAATCGGGTTCCTATAGTCTTACCCTATAGATTTATATCTTAAGCTAATCCGCGTATTTACTATCTATAAGAGCGATAGTACTACGTCTAGTAGTAATATTAATCCGTTAAAGATCCCTATACTCTAACGTTTCCTCTAGGCCTTCTACTTTGCCCGGCCTTCCTCCCTCTTAATATCTAAAGGGGTAGTAAATTTCGTCTTAACCGTAGATATTAGACTAGAGCAGGTAGTTAAAGTTGAGCGGTTTTACGCTACTTACCAGCTTACTATTATAAGCGTATAGCGTTACGGTACTAATTTAGTTAACGAAAGCGTTAGAATCGGTCTAGTATTACGGTTATAGTTATAGTCGCTCTATCGACTCTTAGATACTAAGAATAAAGAGAGTAATAAGGCGGCTAAACTACTTTATATATCTAGTAACTAAATATACGCCCCTAAAGACCTATCTAACTCCGAAATCGACCCAGTCGATTTTAATTATATACCGGCCTCCGGTTCGGCTATAGTCGACGACGGTAAAGACTAGCCTATTTCTATATTAGATAATAACCTAGACTCGGATAGGGTACCATCCGTTCTAGTTAGGCCGACTACGGAAATACTTAACGTAGTCGCACTTTATATATAGGCTCTTACTTATAATACGGACAAGAATACTCGCGATATTTAGTTAAAGATAATTAACGATATTAGTATCTACCTAGTTAACGAATCGCCTCGCGCTACCTTATTTATTAACCTACTTAGAAAACTACTTCGCTACTCGGATTTAAATATTCTCGTCTTCTCTTAGTACCTCCGATAGCTAGATATACTTACCGTCCTTATTTAGTATTATTATCCCTACCTTATAGTTCTACGCCTTAATAGTACGATATCTAACTCCTAGCGAAAACGGAACTCTTACCTATTTAACGCGGATAAAGAGTTTACCTATATTTTCCTTATAATAGCCGGTACTAGTAGCTACGGTATTAACCTCTAAGGAGGTAATATCTATATCCTTACTAAAATATAGTAGAATTAGAGTTAGGAGTAGTAGGTAATTTACCGTTCTACCCGTTAAGGCTAGCTAAAGGAGGTCTTTACTTTCTAGCTATTCTCTAAGAATAGTTCTATTAATAAAGAAATTCTATAATACTAGTAGAAGAAGGCGGTCGATAATATTAAGATTATAGGACCTTTAACTAGACGAGATTCTAAACCGCTATTTATACTAGATATTAAGTTTATCGAACTACTCCTACTCTATTATTTCGACGAATTAGACCTACGTTACTACTAGAAGTACTAGGAGAGAGATAGTAATATTGACGTCCCTATCTATTATATCTTCTGTCGCTTTTAACCTAAATGTAAATATAAGGTACACGTTAGTTATATTAGTCTAACTAGGAATACCCCGTAGCTACGAGTACTATATTCTAGTTATATTATAGTAGGAAAGGATCTAGAACTACCTACCAAAAAGGACTAATAATATACTAATATACTATGCGCTAGTAGATAGTATTCTAGGATATATTTACCCTACTAAAATCGACCGGGTCGAATTCGTCTATTCTAAATACTATAAGTAGCCGCTTAAAGTAACTATTTCCAACCCTATACTCTACCTATCTAGGATTATACTAACTAACTAGTAGTATACGGACGTTCTTCTATTATACCTTAGGCGGAGTAGCTAGGGAATCGGAGTAGGAAATAGGGTAAATCGACGTAGTCGATTCTATTAGGTCTATAAATATATAGTATCTAAACTTTCCTTCGTACGGATAATTCAATAAAAACGAGTACTCTTATTACGTATCTTATAGGTATCTTCACTTAATATTAATATCCATACCCTCTTTATATAAATAAGTGAAGTAGTAGAGTTAAGGGCTTAGTTAGTTAGGTTTTAGTAACTATATATTATAGTAGATATATAGTTATGGCTTTGACGAGGTTTAACATAGCTATTAAGATCGACCGGGTCGATTTACTACTAGGATCATACTATAAAACCAAGGTCATCTATATAGTATACCTAAATCCTAGGTAGGAATCTATTCTAGCAGTAAATCCTAACTAAAAACCTTAAATCCTAGGCAGAAATCCTAATCTAGCACCTATTAATTAAAGGAACCACCTACTACCTAAGAGATATTATTTACTCGATATAGTAATTATAGCGGATATTATGCGACTAGTAGACGTAGTAGGTATAAGTATCCCGTACGATACTATTATAGACCCTAGGAATAGCAGGGAGATAGCGATACTCCCGGAATTTTAGGAAATTCCTACGGTAAGTATAGGCGTAGTTCCCTAGAGCTAGAATACTACAGGACTAGATAACGATAGCTAGGAAGTAGCCTTCGCGCCGAACGTATCGTACGATAAACTAGGTAGCGTTCTAACTAGGTACTATAGGATTAATACTAGCTAGTAAAGAGATCTAGATATTACGGGCCGAGAGAGCGAGAATAGTAGCCTTATTATCCTACCGCACGAAGCCAAATCAGTACCCGTACGAAAGAAATAAGGAAAGAGAGGAACTTATATCCTTAGCTAAAGCCTATATAAATAGGACATATTAGGGGCTGGCGGTAGGAAGCTAAATATAGAACTAGCTAGAACTAGGACGGCGTTAGATAGTAATAGTACCTAGAGTAGATTATATAATAAGAGATATACTAAAGCTATCGCACGATAAGAATTAGTACCTCTTAGTTAAGTATAGGATATCTTAACTAGAACTTATATAAGGAATTAAGGGAGAGAGAGAGAAAAAGAGAAAAGTTTAAGAAAAGTATAAGGAACCTAAGAGAGAAAGAGAAAAGAAAGATTTTTTTTCTTTTTAAGAGTATAGAGAGGAGGAGAGTAGTACGATTAATAAGTTTTTAAGAAAGAGGAAGATTAAGGCTAGAAGATAGGTCCTTAAGTACCTAAGGAAGTTACTATTATATACTCTTTCTTAATAATACTAGGTAACTATAACTATTAGGAGAGTATTATCGTACGAGGTAATAGTATTCTATAGATCTTATAATAGAAAGATTGTACGAGTATAGCTAGGTTATACTACTATACTTATTT
Organism: Venturia carpophila; assembly: GCA_014858625.1. NCBI lineage: Eukaryota > Fungi > Ascomycota > Dothideomycetes > Venturiales > Venturiaceae > Venturia > Venturia carpophila. The sequence goes on from JACTAK010000010.1 coordinate 802,625, forward strand.
AGTATATATATATATAATACTATACTTATTTAGCATTTTACTTAAGATAGATTACTAAACTAACTATAGGTAAAAATTCTTTACTACCTCTACCTTACCAAGGAACTAACATTATATAAGATAGGTAACTAGATTAATAGGAGGGTTACTCTTCGTAGAATACACTATCTATTATAAGTTAAATTAAGTATTAGATGCTAGAAAGTTATATTAATACTAGTACTAGATAGTCTTAATAAATATATATACTAGTAGTACGAGTTATTCCTACTTATAGTAATCGACCAGGTCGATATATACGGGTAAGTCGTAACTATAAGTAGTATTAAAAGGTCGGCCTCTATATCGATTACGTAATATACTTAGTAGGTAATTACTACTACTTTAATTGACGGAGATTACTACTAAGGAGATTTCTATAGCCTCGCTATAGCTTCTTTCCGTAATAGAGTAGGTTAGAACCCACTCCATTACCTTAGTTATTAGATATTAAATAAGTATATCTACGGGCTCCGATACTATTATAGATTCGGCTTCGCGCTATTCTTCGCCGCTAGCTATAAAGCTAGAGAACGCTATTAACGATATCCCCTCGGCTATTAGTATACTCGTAGTCGTATTACCTCCTTCCTTACCTACGTATATAAAGCTAGAGGTTAAGGCTAATAATACCTACCCGGTTTCTCCACTTTCTAGGTTATTTAACCGGCTGTATTTTGAGGTTAAGTAGGTAATATAAGTATTTAAAGAAGAATATAAACGGAAATATATAAGGGATATAGAAGAGCTACGTAGAGAAAACTATACGTTATAAATAGAGCTAGATACGCTAAAGGAAGAGGTAAGAAGTCTAAAAGGCCTTAAGAGTTAGAGAAGTACCTTATAAGAGTTAGATCGAGATAGATAGAAATACGACGAGCCGAGTATATACGAAGCTATACTATAAGAATAGTAGCGATAGGACCGGCGAACCTAGTATATAATTATTAGTATCCTAGCCCGTACTATTATATAGAAAGATAGTCGATTCGGAAGAATAAGCGACGGCGAAAGACGTAAATAGTTCGAGAGCGTACTACGGTCGTACGGAGTACGAAGTAGCGTTCTTATTAGGATAGGTAATAGGGAGCCGATACCTATACCTATATACTAGGACGAGAGAAGACGAATTTTAGGGAATATAGACTCGGAAGTGGAATTTTACCTATTCTAGGATAAACTATTAGACCTATAGGTTAGGTACTTTTACTAAGTACTAGTATTTATACTACTAGTTTATAAGTTCGACTAGGTCGATTTAAGCTATATAATCGCCTTAATACGCCTAATATATCTAACTAATAATTCTAGGTTACAAACTTAGTCCTAATATTAACCCGGTCGATAAGGTTTAGTACTATAGTAATCGGGCCCCCTATATAGCTTTTATAGTACGCCGTGGACTCTATAGTTAGTAACCGGTCCTACCTTTACGTCTTTTATCTCGGTATCTTTATCCTAATATCTTTATCCTAGTAGCTTTATAACGGCGTCCTCCGTATCGGCGTCCTTTATATTAACGTCCTCTAATATTTAGTTAACCCCTACCTCTATATCTTCTATACCTAAATCCTTATTATCTCCCGCCGGTATAGATAATACAGGGTCGTGTAGATCGAGATTTAGGTTAGTTAGATCCCGGTAGATATGCGTAGTTTCTAGTAATAGGTCCTCTAACTTTAGATCTAGAGATTTATTTAGTCCTAAAATAGTCTCCGATATATATATAGCTGACGAGCTAATATTAGATAGGCTTAACCTAGTAGTAAATACCTCTAAATCCCTCCGTATCTCTTCGTCCTTATCTTTAGTTAGTATAGCCGCCGCCTATACTATAAGTAGAAAGTTAGCCTAATAGTATAAAAAGAAAGAGATATAGTCGCAATAGATAGGGAAGAAGTACTTAATATATCCTTACTAGATCTAATAGTATCCGAACTCCTTAAGGGAACCTAAATTTCGCGCCGAGTATACGTAGTATCTAATAAGTTTAGGACCCTCCCGTATACTAGTTAGATAAGAGCTTCGTAGAGCTACTTTCCGAGTATAGTAATCGCGTTATAGTTATCCCTATTAATAGTAAGGACTAATTAACGACTAAGCTTTAGAACGGTAGGCGAGCGTAGTATATTAACCTAGTCAATTTATATAGTACGGGAGTCTAGAGAATATATATTTCGAAGTCCGAAGCGAAGGTTAAACTAGTATAATTCCTCTAAGATACTATTTATCTTATTCCTCGTTACCTTGCGGATCCTACTACTACTATCGGACTACTTATATAAAGTTAATAAGTCGGTTACCTAGCCCTAAAGCTCGCTAAGTTCTACTAATTCGATACTACCGTCGGTCTTATAGATTAACTTAAGCGTTACTAGTATATAGTTAGCCATTTTATACGAGCGGACCGCGATATAGGATATTATTTAGATTTAATTTAAACGTCGTATAGGTAGGTCTTAAAAGAGGTACTAGGCGTAGTAAGAGCGTATTAGAATAAAAAGAATACTAATACTAAGAGAGCTCCTCTAAAAGATAGTAAGTATAGCTACGCGGGTAAACTAAGCTTCTAATTACGGGACGCCTCGCACGGACCTAGCTAAATAGATATCGCCGACTTTAAACTATTTACGTAGGCTTCGACTTAGTTTACTTCACCTTTATAATAAATATTAGATTTAAATAATAAAAACGTTAACCGATTTTTAGTATATATAGGCTATTAATTACGCGAAGCGCTTACTACTACGAATTACTATAGTAATATAAATGGGATCGAGAAGCCTTGTAAATACCGATAGATAATTTAAACTACTAAAAGAATACGCCTGCTCTATAAAGGGATAGTTAATACGCGTCCCCGAAGAAGGTATATTTAAAAACTTTTATAAGAACCTAGAATAGTTAATTATACTTAAGGTATTAAGTTACTCGTTAAAGGTGCTTAAGGAGGTCGCCGCTTTACCTAACCTAGTTAAGTTTAGAGAGTCTCTTAAGATAATAGTAGACGAAATTGACGGGGTCGATTTAGACGACTTTATTATAGTAGGACTGATATTATACCCCGCTTAATAGAATAAGCTTAAAGTAACGCCACTAAATACTCCCTAAGGAGAGGGAGTAGGTAACGTAGAACCTATTAGTTAACCTATTCTAGGCGCGGTCCTTATACTAGACCAAAAGCTATATAATAGTCTACCTCTTATTATTATTACGAAAACCCGCCACGGCAAGGAAGGAGATACGTAGATTAAGTACGGGGCCCTTATACCTATACTAACTAAGGCCGATAGTAAACTATATATAGTATATAACGTTAGCGGTAATAGAGTCTACTTCCTATCTACCTTTAGGGTTAATAAACCTAAGGAGTTCACCTCCGAGAAGGGTCGAAGGAGGATATAGGGGGCGTTAGTCTCTTTAGCGGTATTAGTAAGGAACGCGGTAGTTAGTAATAAGAGATAAGTAGACTTCTAACGCGGCTACTACCTAGTAGTCCTAGTTATAGATAAGATAGTATCGCTAGCTAACGAAGTGCTTACGCTTACTAGTAGCTATAGTATTTCCCGCTCTCCGTAGTTTATAGAACGCTTAAAGCTAGTTCTAAGTCTAATTAAGGCGGACTATAATATTAACTATCTAACTAAGAGCGCCCTTAACGATATTCTCGACCTAGACGAGCTCGGTAAGATCGGTCTAGAAGATAATAACTTTTTTACCTCTACCTACGAAGAGGTTAAGACAAAATAGCTACGAGAAATAGTAGAGTATAGTATAAACGGGAATACGATTAAAGCGTTAGTTATAGTACTATAATACCTCGATAAGTTAGGAAAGCGAAAGGACGTCCTATAGTACCTCCTTAAGAATTTTATTATAGAGTTTAGTATATAGATAATAAAGGCGAGCTAAAGCCTAGTTAGAGACGAAAGTACTAAAGGACTTATTAATAGTATTACTAATATAGAGGAGGCTAAGAGTTACGGTACGAAGTAGCTCTCTAAACTATCGGAGATAGTAGTAGATACGATCGAGACTACCTTATAATACGTACCGCACCGTATTACCCTAAAATCGACCCGGTTAATTAAGGGTAATCAGACCCTAATCTAGATATTCCTTATAGTAGTTAATAATCGTATAAAAGAGATTATAGAGGCGGCCCGCGCGTTTAATAAGAATCTTCTAGATACTACTAGAGACTAAATAATAACCGCAATCCCGTCCGCGGCGTTTTAGGACTTCGTAAAATCGATAGACGTCGACGAAGCGAAGCTATACTTTCTCTAGGGCTATAGATAGTTCGGGATTCAGGCTCTTATATAGGAGTCGTAGAGTATAGTAATATTAGAAGAACTGAGAGAATTAGTAGCTAAGGTAGTAGGATAAGACTCGGATTACTACGACTAATATAATTAAATAAGTAATATTAACGGGCGTACTAGCGGTACTACTAGCGGTAGAACGTAGAATAAGAAATAGACCTAGTATATATATAAGTACCTAATAGGCTAGTTTATTCGAAGGTATAAGCTACTACTAATTAAGTTATTCGTATATAGGATAATAATATATTCTACTTAGTATTAATGCGGCTAGTATACGAGTACCTAGATATAGGCTTAGGTAGCCCTAGTAATAAAATACTAGTACTAAGTTATCGGGCTAAATCGACCTAGTCGATTTAATTAATATAATTTAAGTAAACTTTAAGTCGTAGATAATTACTCCATAATACTCTAAGTAATATAAGTAGTAATAGTTCGACTCTTATTACTACCGTGGCTACTACGGACTTTAAGCGCGACTTGGAGCTTAATATACTAGTAGTTTATTACTACTACTTATAATAGGTAACGACGACTATATTAGCGATAGTACTAATTTAGCGCCTACTTACTTCTACCTCGCCTACGAAATAAATTACCTATACTAAGGGTATCCTACGCATATTACTCTTTAAAATCCACGCCGTAGGAGTGAGGTAGTTATCCTCGTTACTATTATATTATAGCGAAACATCGCCCGACGAAGGCGTTTACTTCTAGTAGAGCGCTTAGACGAAGGGGACTAAGGTCTTTAAATACGCTATATCCTACGAGAATAACGAGATATAACTCTAACCGAGACGAAAGCTCTAGGGCTTATTATAGTAATAATAAGCGAGGGGAAAAGATATAAAATCTATATCGTGTAGTAATCGCGACTATTCGATTAGGTAATACTAATATATTTAGCACGATATGGATAAAAATAACCCGGTCGATTCTATATTAACTAATACCCAACCTACGTGGAGCGAGGCTCTATTTAAAAGGACGGAGATAATATCCGATATAGTAACGGGTAAAGGTATATAAGTATCTAAGGATAGGGAAGAGGCGAGGTCTAGGGTAGACTCGGATATAGTACGTAATATATATATAGCTATAGAGTATAAGGGCTAATATACTATACGGAAAGGACGATATAGAGGCCTAGTTTAATATTAATTCTCTCTTACTATACTTAACTACCGATGGCGACGATTCTAATTAGGGTACTCTCTAGGCTAACCCGGTCGATTCCCTACCGCTATCCCCTCTATATAACCTAGGTATAGGTTTTCCGATAATTAGTAATATACCTCCCTAAATCGACCTAGTCGATATAGTTCTAGATACTTAATTACTAAGTAGCGATATACTCTACGGGGCCCCTAGAGATATACCCCTACCTATATTCTAATTAGCCCGACTACTTAGCTTTATAACTGATTATAAAGTTATACTATAATACCGTAGCTATCGTGTCCCGTATAACTTTATTTTAGTATTCGGTCTATAGTATAAAGGCGCGAAAATTACTAGACGGGACTATAAAGGCCTTCGTAAGGTCCTACTCCTCGTAGAACTAAAAAGTACTATATAATAACTTCCTAAGACCCTTAATATACTCTACTTATATATACGATCCGTAATTCCCCGTATCGAACTACGAATAAAAGAGGTTCTAGTAGACCCGGCTAAGTAACTAATAAAAGGAGGAAATATAAGACCGAGACCTACTAAGATAATAGTAGACTTATACTTCTTTAACCCTATTCCCTTAATCGAAAGGCTACTATCTTCGTCTCTATAGGAAAAGATATACTTCGGTATAGCTTAGTTAGTAGATAAGCCGTTTAAACTATAGTATAGGAAGGCCTAGTAGTCCTCTATAAGAATAATATCGGGAGAGTTTATAAGATATAAGGATAGTAGTCCTATTTTCCTATCCGATTTTATCGATTAGTACTACTACAACGTCACCTATAATTATCGAGAATTGAAGAGAGGCTATTAGGGCTAGGTATAGGGTATTACGAAAGATTATCGCGTAAAGAAAGAATATAAGCGAAAAGATAATCTAATAGTTATAATAGTCCGTATAGTAGTAGGTTAAAAGTCTATCCCGGTATCCTTAAATACCTTTAAAGACTAGGATAAAGCTAAGGATGGCGAGTTATTCCTATTAGAAGATACGGGGGGGGCGGTACTAGAAGAGGATATTATTAGGCGCCTAGACTTTAATATACCGATCGACTATAGGTATAAGAGTATAGTTCCTAGTATTAAGGAGTTAGTCTTACCTAGGGGGAAACGCTTTATTAGGCGAATATATTACTAGTTAGCCGATACCCTATACCTAATAATATAGACTACTCCGCTCCAAGCGGAGCTTAAATTAAAGGAATTCGGACGGTAATATTTTATCGACGCGTTAAAGGAGAGAATAATATCTCTACCCCTACTTATATATATCGATGATTTTGGTTTATATCGGAATATATATAGATTATTAACTATATACTACCTATTTATTGGTAGTATAACTGCGAAGGAAAGGGTACGTAAAGTAAATATACTACTACTAACCCTAGTACTATATAGGAGCTATATAATTGACGTAGTCGATTCTATTACCCCCTTCCTCTAGTAACTAGACAGGGGTATAGATATAGTCGTTAGTAGGAAGCGTCAACGTGTATTTACCTTTATACTAGCTTTTCTTAGTAATATAGTAGTATAATAGGTAGTATTAGGGTTCTGCTTACCGACGGCGATAAAGAGTTACCGTTTCTACGATATAGAGAAGTAGGAGAGAGGGAATATATCTCTATACCTACCGGACCGTTAGTACCACCACTACGAGATATTACGTAAAAGAGAGTATATAGAGTTAATTAGAGGGGTGGTAGTAAGAGAGAACTACGCGAAAAGTATAGATTTATTATAGGACGTAATCTACCTTCGCAAATTTTCGCCTACCCTAGATATTATTTAGACGCGGCTAGTAGATACTACCTATTCCAAATATAGTAGACTTACTAAGTAGCTATATCTACTACTAGAGAAGGCGATTCTAACGAGGAGGGCTATTATATAGTATATAAATAAGTTATATAACTTCCCTAGCCTACCCGGTTAGAGCCGCCTATAGTTACTAGCGTACTATATTAAAAGCTATACGCTATAATAATATACCCGCTAGTTAATTATAGCGCCGTATTTTTTCCGCTACTAGTTGAAGCCTAAGTATCTAAGGGAGGAGTATATATTATTATTAATACTTCTCTATCGGGATAACGAGGTACTCGGTAAGTATACTACGATAGAGGTAGTTATATATTACCTCGTTATAAATACGCGCTCTAACCTTATAGTTATAGGGAAAGGTAAGCGGTAGACGAGCCTCGCTAGGGTTATAGGTACTATTCGATACGGTCGATTATTGTAGTAGAAACTATATAAGGCTACGGTAATAGTATAGCGATCTAGAAGGAGAGGGAAGACTCGGAGTCGGTCTACTACTCTAGGATAAGTAGGAGTAGATAGGGATAGTTAATTATATATTAAGGGGGGGGGGCGCGTAAATAGTATTTCAGGCGGCTTACTTAAATATAAGAAAGATATAATAAGGCTAAATCTTTATACCGGTATATACTTTAGATAGATATTTAGAGAGTATAGCTTACTAGTAAATATTTATATACTCGGAGGCGAAGGGAAGTATATATAGGTTAAGTTACGAATAGGTAGGTAATATTAACGGAGATAGGGATTTTAAGAACCTTATCTAGAGTACTAACTATATCCTACTAGAAAAGGACCTACTAACTATAGAGTCGTTTTTCTTAGGGTTACGACTACTTAGTACGGGCGCTTATAATAAGGATATAGACGGCGGTAGAGTAGCGAGGGTAGTTATAGTAATTATAGGTAGGGCCCCTTCTCTTACCGACCTATTAGGAATATATATTATATACGGGGAGAAAATCGATGAGGTCGATTCTAGTCTAAGGGTATTTAATAAGATAAAATATATAATAAATCGTAATAACGACCTTCCGATACGGCTATCTAGATTTAATCGTAGAGATACTAGGGCGATTAGTAAAGCCTATTAGAGGGACCTATAGCGGGGTAACGTCGACTTCTTAGGTTCGCGGACGGTAAGCTAGTAGAGTAAGATATTAATCCGAAGGATATAAGAATAAATAAGGGAGATATATAGGCCGAATAGGGACTAACTTATATTTAGAAAATAGGCCGTAGGAAGGCGTATATTTACGTAAGGCGATTTTATAAGGTATAGAGTAGATTATATTAGTCGAATTAAAAGTATATTTATACTAGAGGTAGAAAAGGATAGGCTAGATACCTTCCTACGAATTTAAGAGGTAGTAAATACCTACGTAGTAGAGTATACGACGGGTAAGATAGTATATCGGATAGAAGACTCTAAGGTAGTAGTTAGGGCTATAGCTATCTATAACGAGCGGCTTTACGCGGTACTATTAGCGGAGAGGGATAGGGGATTAGGAGTAGGGGATTTAGTTCTATTAGTAGATTATAGTATTATAAATATATAGGTGGTAGGAATATAATAGGATATATTTACGGATATTATAAGGCTATTACGCCCCGTAGGAAGAATGTATATATAGAATAATCGCGTAGTAATACGACGATATCCGATATATACTAGTAGTATTATTATACGAAGTATTAGAGTAACGTGTAGCTACGGAATCGACCCTATCGATTAATACTCTATAGTACGTACGTTAAGGTATATTCACGCTATATATCGAAGTAATAAGATAGAACTACGTAGTACTAATATAGCGTATTCTATAACTACGTCGTCTAATATAGACGAATGGAATCGTTATATAGATAACTAGAGAAATAGATAAATTAAGAATCGACCTAGTCGATTTACGCTTCTTACCTAGGACGCTCGCGTGGATATAATTACTCTACGTTAAAATAATTACGTAGTACTACGGGGTATAAAAGTAGCGTAGAGTTAAGTAAGGTTTATAATAAGACTAGTAGTATAAGATACGCTAATAATTCTCTAACGAAGGTATATACTACTACTATAGACCGGACTATTAGTATACTAAGTAGGTTTAGTAGGGACCGGGAAAAGTAGTTAACTAAGAATTAATTAATTAGTATTTAAGGAATACTAGTATAGGAGGAAGCGCTATAGGACTATAACCGTAAAAATACGGTTAATAAGAATAACGCTAGGTAAGTAGTAGCTATAAAGACTAATAGCTACGTATATAGATATCTAAGTTAGTTTTAACAAGATAAATTAATAAACGGTTACTTCCGATTTACTATTAAACTTTAGTACTAAATTACGAGTTAGTTATAGTATAACTACGGTATAATTATGGTAAATTTACGGTTAAAAAACCCTACACCCCGCCGCTATGTATTCGTATCTTCCTCTTTTCCTCCCTTCCTTATACGGCTTGAACTCCGCGTTGGGCTCTCTCAACGCCTAATCCTATTATGTTCAATAATGTTTTTGATATTTGAGTAAGTCCATGGCATTGTTCTTCGTGGGTGCGAGAATTGAAGGTGCGAATCTTCTAGTGCGGGAAGACACGTGTCGCGCGACCTTAACCGATCTGAAGATCTCGCGTGGCTTTCACGCTTACTTCTGTTTGATTCATGACGTCAACAAGAGCTGCACCTTCATTATCCCTTGCTCGTTGGTACTCGCTATTTCGAAACCATGCAAAAAACTGTTCAGGACGCGTTGAAATCATATCGTTTCCTCCGAAAGTCAATTACTTCTCGAACGGCTGAATGTATAACTATAAAATCAGTTATCAAAAAGTACGAACACGCCTCCAGCTCCCGGGTTCCACGACTGGCCGGAACCCCAACGGCTGACAGGAGCCAATCCATCTCCTTTCCTCACATCCCCTTCAACATAATCAATCATACTCCCAAGCCTAGATCCCCCCTCCCTCCTACCCAAGTCCATCCCATCCACCCATTCGATCAACCACCCCAACCACCAAAATGTCCCCGACACCCACAACCACACCCACCGCCGCGACCCTCCACTCCATCAAAAACACCCTCTCAAACTACTGCATAGCCCTCGACACCAAGAACTTCCCCCTCCTCCACTCCGTCTTCACAAAAGACGTCCACTGCGACTACACCGCCGTCTCCCCCACCAACCCCTCCATAAGCGGCCTCCCCGACTTTCTCGACCGCATCCAGAATATCCTCGAGGGACGCGTTACGCAACACGCCTTGACAACGCAGAGATTGGAGTTCTCGGATGGTGAGGGCGGGGCTGAGGGCGAGGGCGGGGAAGTGATTTGTAACGCGCTGACTTACTTCACGGCGAATACGTTCACGACGGAAGAGGGGCAGTTGAATCATGTCAGTGTGTTTGGCTATTACGTTGATAAATTGAGGGAGGTGGATGGGATATGGTTGATTTATGAGAGGAAGGTTCATTCATTCGTATGTCCCCCTTTTCTTCTTCTTCTTCTTCTTCTTCTTCTTCTTCTTCTTCTTCTCAAGTCTGTTGGTTTGGAGTGGGGAATCTGCGTGGCAAGGACGAACTGATCACTGGTGTAGCACCCGAGGATCAAGAATCAATCAACTACTGCGCCGAGTCCTGGATATTGAGTGTGAAAGGTACGGAAGGACTATCGAACAAACGTCTCTGGACTGTAGATTGGCTGCCGCCTCGCTAGCCACGAATTCCACATAACCACAAAGTCTTCATTTCTCGACTTCACGCGAATGATGTTACAAAGTAACGATGTTGGTAATTGGAAAACGGAATCAGCAAGTGAAATGGTGTCTCATTCATTTCAATGAAGAACCAATTTGACGCCCTTGTTAATCGGCGTCTTTCTCTGGTGGTCGATTCTCCACAGTCAGTCAGCTGCATGAAGCTCTATAGACCCGAGGTAGAAGATCTAGATAAGGCTAGACATACGATGGTAAATATTGTCCGGTTATGGGTATCAATGTAAATGCTCAATATCAATGGCGAGCCCATTCAATGCCGGGCCTCAAACACCTTCGCTATGCTCCAAAATCATATCGTGTTCTTACTTCTTCCTGCCTTTCCCCTTCTTGCCCTTGGTGCCAATCTCAATCTGGCCGTCCACATCCTCGCCAGCTTCCTTGAGCTCTTTGAATTTTTCGCCACCCGTGATGGTAAAGATCAGGTCCCGGTTCTGCTCCTCTAGCTCGACTTTGTCAGCTTGCAATTCTGCACATTTTTTCTCGTTGTCTCTGAGCTTTCCGTCGAGGAATTTGATCTTTTGGGACAGCGCTTCGTTCATCGTCTTCTCCGCCTGCCAGTCTTTGGCGAGCTTCTGAGCCAATGCATTGGTTTTGTCAGCCTTCTTTGTTGTTCGATCCAGGTCCTTTTCTAGGTCCCTGATGTTCGCCAGGGCCTCCAAGTGTTGTGTTTGCATGTCTGACAGCTTTTGCGTGACCGCGTCTAACGCCGCAGTAGCTTTGTCAGCGGCTGCGCATGCCTTGTTTGCTTTATCGTTTGCTCTTGCTAGCGTGTCCTCGTAGTATAACCGCTGGTTGCCGAGCTGGCTTTGCAGAAGGTAGGCGTACTCGTTTCCCATGGCTTCCATCTTTTCTCTCGGTACCATGTCTGCTCCGAAGGCTGCCATGCCACCGTCAACTCCCTTGTTCTCAATGGGTTCGGAGCCAGGAGCCCTCGGTTTCATTTCATCCTTGTTTTGAATCAGTCGGTGTACGTAGCCATCGCCAGCGTAGTCCCACACATGTTGCGTTGCTATATCCATTGCATAGCAATGTGATGTCGATTCGTAATGCGCGTAAGCATGAGCGCTGTCGTATCTGCCGCAACCAACATTGCCACAAACCAAGCAAATCCAGAGATTCTGCTCTGCACCACATGTTGTGCAAGCATTACCAGAATCCCCAGCGGAATGGGGTGATCCGAGGATGCCCCGACCAGGATAGCTGCGGACCTGGGTGTATCTGCAGACAGGACAGGCACTGCCTTTCCACTTTTCCAGACAATTGCAGTGAAAGACGTGCTGACAAAGGATGGTCATCAGACCAGTCGTCTCGTCCATTCTCTCTAAACAGACTGGGCAAGTAGGAAGCTCAACAAGATTCGAGCTAGACGGCGCTTCAGGCTGGGTAACGGGGCCAATGGTGAGGGAGGACTCTGCAGATGCTGGAGCCGCGGCTTTTATGGATGGTTGAGATTCCGGAATGAAAGGATCATTGCTCATGTTGGGAAAGCTCAACGGTTTCTGCATGTTATTGCCCGTCTGGAATGTAATGGATCTGACAAACACGACATGAGCAGTCTGCGGCTCCATGAAATTGTACGAGCGGCCATTGTATTCTTTGCGCCATGCCTTTGCCTTCTTTGCCTGACGGAATTTCATCAGCGCCATATAGTAGTCTGCCATTCCTGAGCGAACAAATCTGAAATGGCTGATATCGTCCTGTACTTGCGGTCCAGCCCAGCCTAGGAGATCATAGGGAGCCATATAAAAGGGCACGGCTAGAATGCATAGCGTGGTGCATTCGTCCTCGTTGAAGACGGTATCGGCAGAGGGGATGTAACCTTCTTCGTAAAGACCTGGAGTCTCTTCCGTCTCCCGATACAGATGCACCACGCCCCATCCAACATCTGTGCTCTTTGGATCTGACGGATAGAAGGTGGCTCTCGTGATGAGTTCTCCTTCAGATTCGGCTGCTGCTTTCTCTGTAGCGGGACGACGTTCTTGCACTATTCTGTCCTCCATGTCTATGCTATCGATTGTGACGGCTTCAAGACGCCAGTCTTTGACAGGAACCGTATTGGGGTGAATGAACGGAGCGTTCTTGACAAAGGCGGTGCCAAGGTCTCGACCAAGTTTGCTGTCGTTGCTGGGACGGCGAAAAGACGAGGATTGCTGACTGCCGAGGGCACTGTTGGGTATTGTATCGGTTGTTTGAGTATGTCTGCGACTGGACCTTTTAGGAGTCCTGGAGTCTAGGGTGTAGGTCCTATGCGCGGGAAAGTCGGAGGTGAAGATGTTGGTGCCGTTGGTGGGGACGTGGAGCTGTTCGCGGTCAGTGGATTGTGGTGGGTAGAGCTCAAAAGCCAGGTGGTAGAAGTAGGCTGGAGGCATGAGGAACTAGGGGAGAGTCATCATCTGCAGTCATCTTCTCACTCTCAATAGAGAGCGCAGGGTGTGTTGATTTGTGAAGGCGCAAAGTAGTGGCGTTTGTTGGAACGCAGGATGGACTATAGTCATCTGAGAGGATTGGTACAGTACAGTATCCATGTTTGGTTACCATTACATAAGATGTTCCATGCCGATACGGCAACAATCTGTGTGACGAATTCAAGGAGCCATCACGCATCACCTTTCAACCAGCCACACCACATCTCAAAGGCTCTACCTCATCAGGTCTTCTTCGTACATTTACTATCAGCGCAACCTCGTCACGCTATCAGAAAGAAGCAGGATTATGACCCCGACCATCAAACATCATCCTTGTTCAACGCAGACTTGAGCATCTTCTGGAAATCTGGAATACCCAGTCCCGTTACAGGATCCCATCCACTTGTGGCATTCCAAAAGGCCCCCGGGATGATCCCGCTGCCATTGACGATATTTCCAGTCTGATAGTTCGTGCCGTCGCAACCACGACCTGCACCAGCAGTGATGTCGATGACGAATTTGCTCCCATATTCATATAGCCATGGGTTAACGAATCCAAGTGTCGAAAGACCAGCTCGCAGACGAGCATCGTTGAGCAGTCCGAAGATTCCAGCCATCACCGGTGCCGCCGCAGACGTTCCGCCACTTTGCGTTATATTCCCGCGGTCGAAGATCTAAACATGGTTCATTAGCAGATGAGCTTCCAAACCAACAGCGTGCCAGAACTTACGACATAGTTGGGCTGAAGACTGTGAGCAGAGATGTCCGGGAATCCACGACCTTTGTTGTTGTAGTAGGAGGTGTATGTGGTTGTCACAGCTGGAGGGGCCCGTTTCGTGAAATACTAAGCGCGATATCAGCTTTGCGAATGTCAGACACGGGACCTCGCAAACCCACAGTTTCAATTGCGTCTGACTGATACTTTGGGCGAGGGAAGTAGTCAGAGAAACCTCCGGAAGAGTCAGACCAGGCAATTTCAGGGTTTACAGCCTGTGTGCCTCCAGCCGACGTGATCCAAGGGCAAGTGCTGGGAAATTGCGGATCAAAGCGCTTTCTCTTGGCACCATCATTGCTCAAACATCCGGCACCAATCCCAGTGTCACCAGAGGATTCTATCACCGTGACACCTCGTATCCCCATTATGGCAATCAGTATACAGGTACGCTCGGCATAGTTTTTGGGGACAGTCTGTTCGGGCTCCCCGTAGGAGTTCGAGATAGCTTGTGGTAGGTCGGAGTTCTTAAGGGAGACTAGGTATTGGTAATACGGGAGGTATGGCTCATTGGTGTTCTTCGAGGGATCCGACATCTCCAAATCGGGGATAAATGGTGGCGAGCCACCGGTCAGGAACTCGGTAACTGGCAATGGATAAGCCACTCCCACGATGTTCTGGACGTCCAAGTTCGCCTCCCCGGTGTCTGGTTTTGGAGGCGTGGCAGCTCCCTCGGTAACCTCAACCTTGGTGAAGTTGTACGGCGGGAGCTTGAAGTAATCGGTGAAGAGTCGAAGGTCATTTTGCGATGCAGTTTGGTTCAAGAAACTGCCGAAACCGATCTTGCTGCCAGAAGTCGCCAGGGCGGTGTAATTCCCGATATTGTACAGTTGCTTGATACATGCCGGCGAAATGGCTTCAGCGCATTCTATCGGCACTGTTGGCTGTTTGGTGGTTGGAAGATCTAGAATCTGAGCCTGTTCACGTCTCTCCAGATTAGCGGCCTGAATCGTCTCGAGCGAGTGGCCAAACTTGGCGTGGTGGGGAGCAAACGCCTGAGTTTTTCCAAAAAAGGTTGTCGGATAAATCACATCTATGTGCTCGGCCACGTCTTGTGGGACAGAGTACTCGACCGTTCGAACTTTGGTGATTCCCGACCTTTCGTATCCCTGGAAATCTGCGTTCAAGATTCTGTTCGCCGTCTCGATCGTAGTCTTGAACGTGATCACGGTCCCGTCGCTGGAGACCTTGGAGACTCCCTCCGAGTTCAGCCACTGGACGACAGCTTCATTGGCCGCCTGACTTGGCTTCACAATCGCATTCACGTCGTCGCGGTCCAGCCACTTTCCGTAGTTGGGGGATTTTATGTTCGAGATGTCGAGAAGTTTGCTGATCAGCGTGTCGGTATTTTGGAACGTCAAACCAATCTGAAGTGTAATTGCTTCCTGAGACGCAGGTGTTCTTGCAACAGCCCAGCCCTGTGAAGCCAATGCAGATTTGCTCACAGAATCCACCTGCTTCATCGCCGTCGCAGCATTACTTCCAGCCGCGAACGAGAGCGCAAAGGCCCCGAGGATCGTCTTGGACACCATGATCAGGGTGTCCACAGGGCCGAACAATTGACGAAGGTGGAAGAGAAGGATGAGTGCGGGGGAAAAGGCACGATCCTAACCTTCAGGACAGATTCCACGACATAAGTACTACAGATTGTACCACCATGGTCAGACCCGTGCTGTGGAAAGGAGCCAAGGAGATACAAGGTGATGCTATTGGCCGGCAGGAACGCCTTGAGGCATCGCAATTGACCAAGAGCTTTGCTCACTCTCCTAATCGGGATTGTAGGACTTTCGCCGCAATGTGCATAGACAGAAAATCGTTGATAAGAAGACGGCCACCAATGAGCGCGACTCCGTGGCCCAGTCATTCGGTCCGGAACAATCTGGTTAGGCAACGTGCTCACAGGCTATTGATATTCATAGGTAATTTTCCGACGGGGGTTCGACAATGTGCAACCTCTCTTGGAGTCCCTGCCCGTCCGCCAGATGTCCGTCGCAAAGAGCGGAGCAAGGAACCGTACGGGGAACATATTGATTGGATCTCGTACCGAACCTATATCCAGGCACTTGTTGTTTGTAATGTCGCGCGGCAATGTGTCCTTTGAATCACGACAAATTGCCAATTGGAGTAGAGAAGACAGGAGCTTCACTGTCCCATAGTCTTGCTGATTGGAAGTAGCGATTGTGTTTGCGATCAGCAGAGCAGAATGCACGCGACCATGGTTTACTACGATGGTACAATCTTTTGATTATAGCGTCTTTTGATCTTCACAAGCTCCAGGGCTCCTTAAATCTCGCAGCACTGTGCGGTTACCGAGGTACCTGGGTTGAAATATATTGCCCCCGGAAACAATGACGTTGCGACGGAAGGGATCAATTCGCGCCGTCTCGAACAGCCATGCCGTCCAATGTTCATGGATGGGCAGCTCGATAGGCTAAAATACGGTGAAGGAACTACGTCCTCGACTAGTATCCACCCGCTTTGGGATTTCATGCGACCTCCTCCCCAGCGATCTCTGAAATCTCTCGTTCCAAAACTCGTAACAAAGTCTTCACCGTCCGTGGCTTTGTGCCTGAGCGAGCAGCTTAGCCCTACTTGCCCTGGTAGTTGCGACATCTATCCGTGGCTCTGACAGTCACTGAAATCACCCTTCATGGTCGAAGCGAATTTGACTTCTCGCGCAATCTCGAAGGCTGTATCACTGTCAACGTTACCGAAATGATAACTTAGGTCAGGCCTTCGTCCACCTGTTGCGCATTTTCCTGCCAGCGGAGCGCTGGTTTTGAACATCCACAGCTGAAATACCTCACTTTGGAGCCCTCGTTTCACTACAAAGGGTCTTTGGAAGGCCTTGAGGGGAATAATGAAAGTGGAAGGAATTTGGTCTATTCCTGGATTTTAGGGGTTATGACGGTAAATTTACTCTACAAGAGACGATGATGGTGCTGGTGCTGGTGCTTGTGGTGCTACTGCTGCTGTATAAGAAAGAGACCTTGGCATCAGTATAGTAATCCGTCAGCACCAGTTTTATCAGCAACATCATCATCACCATCAACAGTCCTTATCATCTCTACTCACCAGCATTACACAACCCATTATCCCAAAAACAACCAAACAAAGCCATGAAACTCCCCACCCTCCTCCTCTCCACCCTCTCCCTCGCCACCATCTCCCTCGCCATGCCTACCATCGCCGAATACAACATGCCTACGCTTCAGAATCAGAAACGGGGCGTGTGTCCCGCCGGCACGGCGCAAGCTGGACAGACGAAAGGATTTCATGACGAGTATGTTTATGTTTGAACCGGACTGTTCGCAAGTACTAGAATTGGGGTGTG
This sequence comes from Venturia carpophila, assembly GCA_014858625.1. Classification (NCBI taxonomy): domain Eukaryota; kingdom Fungi; phylum Ascomycota; class Dothideomycetes; order Venturiales; family Venturiaceae; genus Venturia; species Venturia carpophila. The sequence continues at coordinate 820,280 of JACTAK010000010.1, forward strand.
TTAATGATGGGAATAGTAACTGCCGTTTCGATCATGAGTGTTGTAGCAAGTCTTGTGAGACTATTCGGGGACATTGTCGGTGAGGGTGAGGGGGGAAAGGGGGGGGAGGGCGGGAGGGGGGCGTTGATTGTGGTATGAAAGGCTTGGTCTGAGGAACGCAGAGGAAAGAAGAAAGGAGGGGGATTAATTTTTCCTTCCTTTGACGTCCCGTTTCTTGTTCATGCTGAAATACCACTGTGGGGCCTTTCGATGAAGTTGTCGTATCCAAGTTTGGAAAGGGAACAATGGATCCTCCATTCTGGAAAAACAGTGTTCTTGCTAGGATTCATCTATATCGTTTCCACCATGAATATGTCAAGAAAACAGGGGTTTATGGGAACCGGGGAAAACCGAAAAGGCCACAGCCAGGCCACAGTTAGCGTACTTCTTCTCTCCCCCTATACATTCACTCCAATATCAAAACACTCCACCCAACTTCGCAGCGATGTCACCCGGGTGTCTGGGTACTAAGTGCTTGGGAACGTCCGGGCCCTCGCTCAAATTACCGACCAAAGCAGCACATTCAATTTTAGGATCCGTTTTCGTACTTAGGTACCTTCAGGATTTGTGTGGTGATCTTTCTGGGGGGTTAAGTTTTATCAGACGTGAGAGAGAGCAGTTGAGGTTCGTTGTCATGTTGTAGTGTGGAAGTGTATTGAATGATTTTCGCTGAGAAATACGATGTCTAGTTGGTTTTGTGCCCCTTTCCCCCTGGTTCCTGTCGTTGCTCTTTTAGTTCTTTGATACTCGTTTTGTCTGGGTTCATGCATGATGTTGGATACCCGTCGGTTTCTTTGGGGTTTGCTTCGTTCTGAAGAGCTCTGGGATTTCTTGTGGACGCATTGGTGCTTAAGATTATGCAAGCTGTCTTTTTTTTTTTTTTTTTTTTTCTTTTTTCTTTTTTTGGCTGTAGTCACTGTCCGCTCCGCTGCTTGCCGTTCAATTGATTCCTTTCCTTACTTGTCTCTTGGTGCTCTGCTGTATTCTTGTCTTGCGGTTTAATGTCGTGGTGCTGGACAATCTGTCCATGCTATCGACCTCTCGCGGAAGTTATATAGGACTGCCATCCGCTCTTCACCTTCTGCTTCCCACGCCTCCCCTTGTATACAACCTTTAAAAGAGACATGTAAACCGTGGGAATGACGTGTCCATGGTCACAGCATTGCTCAATCAGAATACGTCAGGTCTCGTGTCAGTAAACAGTCCGTCTTGAACTGTTCTTCAAAAGTGAGTTGTAACAGTGGTGTTCACGTTGGACATTACGACCCTCGGGGGAACAATAGTGAACAAAGTTGAGGCAGATGCAGTGTCCATGTTCATGCTCATGTTCACGGCAAGAAAATGCTCAGGTGTGTCGATTGTAAAGAACAAGTCGAGCCATGTAACACTTTCAACGGCTTCATAATGTCCTGCCACCTCGATATGCCATTCTTTGTTATATCTACTACCGATACTTCTTTAGCACCACGTTCTTCCTCGACAGCAAAACTTTTGTTCGATAATTTCCACGATAACCTGACGGATCCATTGGCTCAACAGCATTTTCAGATATGTCCTCGAAGGTCTTGTTTTGTGCTCTTTTCCTCTTTCGTTACGTACAATAGACAAGATCAGGGAACCGTTCTCAAGAACTTCTGGAATTTCCTCGGATGTCTTTACCTCGAGTGCCATAATTTCAAAATCACGGCCACAACCCGTGTCGATGGTGGTGCCTTCGTGATCTCCGGTCGCACAAGTCTCCATCGAACAGACATAATCCACTGTCCTAGATTTCTCTACGCCTTTCAGAATGAGTACTGCTTGATCGGCTTAGTTGGACCGATCAATCCCGACGATAGTAACTTTGTCATACGTTGGAACATCACCCTCAGGTACAAAGTGGCATTCCAGAATTACGAGGATGCCACCATCGAGACGACGCTTGGTGAGTATCCAAAATTCCTTAAACAATGCTTTCGATGGGTAAGGACGACGTGACGCAGCAACTCTTGCTCTTTATTCACCGATCGCACAGTCTGGACTGTACAACCTTGGTGCACTTACGCTGTTCATATCACGAGTCTATTCAATTTCGCGTGACTGATCGACCACTGCTCGTTTGGCTTCTCCAGTCTAGTGGCTGGACATCAACAAGCAATTTGATATTCTTGGCATCCTGGATCGTGGCATCCAAGATGACTGAGATTGTGCCGCATTTCAAGAGACATCCAAAAGATATGGCGTTCTTTCTTGGGCTGTTGACCTTCTGGAATGTCGATGGGGTACTCGGGATTTCGAAAATGTCGAGACTAGTCGCGATTTTGCAGCTGTAGACGGCGAAACAGACGAGTTGCTGGAGTACGCCTCGGAGGGCGAGGATGATGGATCGGACAATGTGTCGTGAATGGATGGGGATGGAAGGTGATGGCGATGGAGTTTTGGTTTCGTGCAGCAGACGTGGCACTTATATACCTAGCAATGAAAGGTCCAGCTGATTGTGGTTAATCGTGTACGTGATAGTCGGAAAGATGATGAAGGTGGCTGAGAGGGCCCATAACGGCGAAAAAGACATGTGCAAAGTTTCGGCGCTTGGCCACTTTCGGTGCATTAGTTAATTAGCTAAGACAAAGATACCGTAATTTACAAGCCCTGGCTTCATGCACTTCGATGGTGCACTGTACTACGTAACCCCTAATGCACCCGTGGCCGTGTCAAGTCAGTGGTTCGCATGACGGCCTCGACCTCTATTCAGCCGCCTTCGACGAGCCTGATGCATCAACGACAACAACAACACGTCCTGGTACCTACAATCACTATAAATATGGATCCCCGTCTTAGATGGAAGACCTGATCGCGCGCTTCAGCCCTTTCACATTGTCTAGGTTGCCACTCAGCACTGCAAACACCGGCCTTGACTCCGCTCCTCGCAGTCGACCATTCCTGGCATGAACTATCACCAGAAGCGGCGCATCCAAGAAATAGTCGGGGCTGGGATTTGAAGATGACTTTTTGGACGTTTGGGAATTCGCATGGGAAGAAGCAGAAAGAGAGACCGAAGCCCAGGCCACGGCCAGCGACATCGAATGGAGTCGGATACGGAGATTCCAACTATTCTGTATCAACAATGAACCTCCCAAGACCACCTGTTGGACAAGGGCTCTCTGAAGACCATGAACCGAGACCGCCGAGTCGACCATGGAACGAAATGCAAGGCAGTCCTTACGGCGGCCCACACGCCACAATGTCTCAACCGAACGTGATAGCGAGGCCGCACCATCACTCACCTTACGGCCCAGAATCATATGGACCTCCAGCTGGACAACTGATTCAATGGTATTCGCCGCCAGATCCAGGAAATGCTGTCTATTTGAATCAAAACCAGTCTTCAAATCAGCAGTCGTCACTGCACGTCCCATCTGCTGTGACAGATGGGATGCAAAAGGCTTCAACGTCTGTCACAAATCTGAATGCAAGATATCTCACCCAGGGCGCAGCACTCTATGATCGCATGTCCTCGAAATTGGACACCGTGATCACGTGCATGGACGAGGAGAAGTTCAGTGGCGATGAGCAAGATTTGAGTAAGCAGTAAGCTTGAAACGACGCTCAAAAAAGCTGACCTTCTTCAAGGGCTCGTCGAGTCTCATGAAATCTATAAAGATGGGTCTCGGAATACCAGCCAGACTCTCTCCCTCCCAGGCTCCAATTCGTCCAATAGTACGAATCATTTTTCGAAAGTATGGTACTACAGCAACTCGAGATTGCCGCCATACCTACCACCGTTGAAAGTCTACATGCCCACATATCCGCTTCTGTGTCTGGCTTCGCAGTACTCGCTTCGAGCGTACGACAAGCCGAAGAAGAGTGAACGCGAGCACCACGTCAAGGCTTCCATCATTCACGGGACGAAAGCCATGGTCATTAAATCGATGCCGGTCGATGATATGAACACAATCGTTTTCGCTGTGAGAGGAACCCAGACGTTCATGGACTGGACCGTGAATTTCGCCCAAGCTCCTTCTCCTCCTGATGGTTTTCTCGACGATATGGGGAATCTTTGTCATTCTGGATTTCTGAGTGTGGCACGATTCATGATTGCACCTGTCGCAGCACGTTTGAGAGAACTGCTTCAGAATGATCCCTCCAGGAGTGCTGCCAGTCTACTCATCACCGGACATAGTGCAGGAGGGGCAGTTGCGCAACTACTATATGCGCATATGCTGTCCGAAACAGTGAGCAGCGAGCTCACATATCTGACGGGATTCTTCAAACGCGTCCACTGCGTCACCTTCGGCGCGCCCCCAGTGACGCTTCTCCCGCTCCAACAATCCACAGCAAAAAGACACCACAAAAGTCTCTTCTTCGCATTTGCCAACGAAGGTGACCCAGTTGTGCGAGCAGATCGAGCCATCGTTCGATCCCTTCTCAAGCTCTACGTCACACCAACGCCCGATGCCCCCTGTGCAATCATGAACAGCGTCGTCCCAGGCGTGCTCAGAAGCAAGAAGAGCAGACTGAAATTGGCAGCTCAAGCAAGTTCAATGCAAACGTCGAATCCAGCGCCAATGTGGGATGTGCCGTCTTCTACGCTCAGCCTTGGTGGTAGGGTCGTCCTATTGAGAGAAAGGTATGGGAGTCAAAGTCCTGATGATGTTGAGGCTTGCCAGGTCAGCGATGAGATGTTGAGGGAGGTCGTTTATGGGGATCCGCTTTGTCATGCTATGACGCTTTATGCGAAGAGGATTGAGATCTTGGCTACGAGGGCTGTGACGGTTACTGGGTATACTTGATTCGGTGGTCACCGGAGAAATATCTAGGGGGCAGATTCGTTCGGTCGCTACACAACAGGGACTTGAGGATAGCGGGACAGATTCCCTACAGCTAATCTCGAAATTTGGTGCGTGGTCATAGTATTGGGAAGCAAGTGTTTCTACGAGATGGTACGATGGCTGGCTGGGCCTGACTGAGGAGGAAGTCTGGACAACGCTTTACGAACTTTTCGATTGTTGCACGTCGACGGCGAGCGAAGTCGTACACCAATAACCTAATTGCGATGAATAAGCCCGGAATGTACACAAAATCGATGAAGAATACATGAACGATGGGATTAACACATCAAGAGAGAAGAAACGAGACGCCCACATCTTTCGACAACTATGCAAATCGTTAATGTATCGAATACCATCCTTGAGCTCAAAGGTCCCAATCACTGAGCTTGTATCCCCCCGATAGGCTTTTGCCTACAGGTGTACCCAGCTGAAGACAGGATTTGGCTTGGGTATGTCTGAGATCGTCTTTATTCCAGCGTCCAAATCGTGGAGAGAAGTTCTCGGTTTCATCAACGCGGTTGCAATGTGTATGCTGAGTCTCTGTAGTCGACACGAATATCGTAGTGGAGCGGCCACATTTTTTGTAGCTTGACGGATACAGTGTTTTGTTGTATATAATAATTCAGATAAGATTAAGATTCATATCGAGGAATGCAGGATTAGTGAACTCGCTGAGGGACGTGGCTTCGCGGTTGACTTTACATATGACCTCCATTTTGTACTATTGGAGAGAACTGGGAAATAGCAAGACTGGAGATTCGAGATTCCAGATCGCCCTTTCCAGATTTCGGCAGTCTTGCCGTGATCTCACGATCAAGCCAATGGATCGGCGAAGGCCAACGCATACGCTCCAATCAACGTGCCCACGAGCAAAATGACAGACCTCGCTAGATTATAGTCCTTCCACTTGGCCACCAACTCAGCAGTGCTATGCTTTCCCTCTGTGTCGATGGATCTCTGCTCCTTCGCGCTATACGTCAATGGCAAATTACCAATTCCGGTCCAAGGTCCAGCAACCTTCGCAGATCGGATCGCCAGGGCACCGTTGATATGTCGTAGAGCTGTCCAGGCGAAGACAGTTCCAGAGCCCGTGGTTATGGCTGCTGTGGTGTATAGCTGGCGTGCCCATAGACTCTTGGCTTTTCACCTTGATCAATAACTTGTCTTTGTTTGATTGAGGTGGGGCATTTTAACATACTCGTGTACGCAAGAAGTCCCCAGCTAAAGATATTGATCATCGTAGCAGGTACTGCGAGCTACGTTTTTCAGATCCAAGCCCATACTTTTCAAATTACATGGGGAGGACCCACAATGAACCCGCGTACATATTGGATCCTCCATTGGCTGGCAATGGTGGACTCATCTTTCGCAGCCAGAATTGCTGGGACTGCAGCGTCTGAGAGCGACCATGTGTATCCTAACGTCCTCTCATTAACAAGAAAGGTCAATTGCGCAGTACAGCTTTAGTTACCTACCAGCAAATATTCCTGAGGAAGCTATTCCCGTGACTCTAGCCACACCGGCTAGATCTCCTAATGAAGGCGTCATCTCTGTTCGGACAAGGGGTTGGGGGTACGGGCGGTGAGAAGAGCGCGAAAAGACAGGCTCGTCACGAAGGCTGGAGACGACAGTTTTCGTATCCTTTCAGCTGAGAAGACCATTCCAAATATGGCAGTGGAGGCGGGGCACAAAATGGCTGATACAGAGATGTCTCAATGGCCAGATTCTTTTGCATCCTGCACGTCGAAGACTCCTTTTTCAGCTCGCCATTGGATTGGAGACGCCGTTGACACACCTGTCGGACGTGCATCGAGTGGTTCGAAACACTGCAGCTACGGCCATCTTCGCGTCTGATCACCCAGAAATGCTTCAGCTGCGTCTGCAGTCTTTGTCAAGAACGAATGCCGCCGCGAAGGGATCTATAGTGGCACAGAAGGGTGGACGATTGGCAATGAAGCGAGCTGCTGGCTGTAAGGGAACGAGATCGAAATGCATCCGAGATGTCTGTTTCAGGCCTAGTGTTGATTACTTAAGCCTCAGGTTTTCCCTCATAACCGATCGCTTCTCAACTAACGCGCCTAACCATCCACAACCTCGTTCCTCGCCTTCAACGTCAGCCTACCATTGTCATCGTATAGAGCTTGTCTTCCGGGCAGCGAGTCCGATAATTTATACGAAGCATTAAAAAGTCCCCACATTTGACTTCGAGACATCTGCACGAGGGCGCCAGTCTGTCCCTCATCCTCCCAAACAACATCATCAATCGAGTCTTTGGGAAGAACAACTAAAACAGACCCTTATTTAGACCAGCAGTACTGTGTACTCGCTCTTTGTAACCTTTTACCTCGATTCTCGATTTCATAACCCGCGCGGGACGTCCGCTCGGAAGGTGGTTCATTTAATCTATCTCAGTCACCAACACCAGCATAAAGCCGACATCTTCCACATCTGGCTCATTCTACAAGCAGTTGCGACAGCGGCGCCTCGGCCCGCGAGAGTTTGTTGCGAGAACGAGAATAATGAAGAAGCTACTTTTCTCTTTGTGCCAAAAACATCGCAATACTGAGCACGCAAGCGTCCGTCTTTCGTCCACCAAAATTAAAGAGCAGCAGAAGAAAATTACATTGATACTCTTGTCCCGTTGCAGGCTTCGTTTTCGGTCAAGACGAGTGATCAATCGAGCCTCGGGCCACCAAACCCTTGCGTTTTTCAGGATTCAATAAGCACTCCGAATATGTTAAAAAGGTTCCGTCCTTCGGGGTCTCAACGCACAATGTGCGCACTCGGGCACCTCCCATTCTCTGCTCATAATGCAGTCTCTACTGCTCTTCGGCGTGGCTGCACTGTATTCATGGGTTATTGAAGCTTCCCAGGACACGTGGCAGGTAGGCCAGGTAGTAAAGACAACAAGTGGAGACGTGACAGGACGACCAGCCAGCTATGCAGGCACCGAACAGGTCTCAGAGTATCTTGGCATTCCCTATGCAGCTCCGCCCGTAGGAGACTTGAGATGGCTCGCCCCGCAGCCTTACAAGGCGAATGGCACTATAGCAGCGAACAAATTTGTGAGTTCTACTGGAGACCTGTCTCCAAAGCGGCAGCATTGGATCTAACAATCATCAGGGCCCGTATGAATTGCGCCTCCAGTGGCCGAGTCAGAATTAACTTCATCACAGGAGCTGTCCGCAAGGCAATGCTGCGAGTATGGACGAGGACTGCTTGACTCTGAACGTGTGGACGAAGCCTCAGACAGGAGAAAAGTCCAAAGCCGTTTTGGTGTCGATATACGGGGGAGGATTCAACTCCGGAAGCAGCAACACTCGATACCTCGTCGGCTCACCACTAGCAAACAGCCAGGATGTCGTCGTGGTTAGCATGAACTACCGCATCAACGTGTTCGGATTCCCCGGTGCGCCAGGACTCAAGCACCAAAACCTTGGGATGAGAGACATTCGGGCCTCGATCGAATGGATTCGCGATAATATCGCCCAATTCGGTGGCGACCCAAACAAAATTACGCTGTTCGGAGAGAGTGCCGGCGGTGGTGCCACAGATTACTATGCTTTTGCATACGAAAAAGATCCCATCGTGCACGCTTTCATTCCCCAATCGGGATCCGTGTGGACACGAGGAATCGCCGACGATAATAACCTCGACTTTTGGTACAAAGTCACGAGCAAACTTGGATGTGGTGGCGCCGAAGCTGGAGAGAAGACGGTCGAGTGCATGAGAGGCAAATCATGGCAGGAGATTATGAAACAAGTTCCCTCGGGACCGCGCGCCCCCAAATTGAGCTTCGGACCGACCTACGACGAAGAGATCATCTTCAAGGACTACGACGCGCGAGCCAAAGCTGGATTGTTCGCCAAGAAACCGGTCTTCACGGGCAACACGGATAACGAAGGTGGATTCTTCAAGTTACTGAGACCCCGCATGTCTGGTCCCGACGTCGAAGCCATGAACCGCTGCTTCACGTGCGTGGCACTGAAAAGCGCCAAAGCAAGAATTGACCACAAAGTCCCGACATGGCGCTACCGATTCTTCGGCGATTTCGAAAACAACCGACACATTGCCGGAGAGGGCGCGTACCACGGTTCCGAACTCCCCCTTGTCTTTGGCACGCCCAAGGCCAAGGAAAAGATCAACGCCCCGAGTACGGATACAGCTGTGGAAGCCGAGCTCACGAAGAAGATGATGACGGCGTGGGCCACTTTCGCAAAGGATCCTGAGAACGGCCTGTCGAAACTGGGATACCCGCGGTACGACCCGAAGAGCGACACGTTGATCAAGTTTGGTTTCCAAGGGGGAGCGGGAGCGGCGTTTGGGCGCGCGGACGAGTACGACGCGGAATGCTCAAAGTATGAGAATAGTAATGATGCGATTGATGTGATCATGGGTAGGCGATCCCAAGTCGAACTCTGTGGGCCTTGCGATACTGACATCGTTTGTAGCACGATCCGGTCCAATGACGAATCTTCCAAAGGGCGTTGGTGCGGCGGCGGAGTAGAGTAGACCCAGGTGTTTGTGTTCGACTCACGGATAGCTAATGTTTTGCTCTACACACACATTATATACAAGTAATTACAACGTCCGCCTACTTTGCAAGCGAGAATCTCGCAACTGTTGCCACCTAGCAAAAGTCCTCGGAGCTAGCCTCGTCTCCTTCTCTCCCAGTTCCCCCTACCAACGTCTGACTCTGGCCCAAAATTGGTCGTGTCGGCTGTTGTCCTAGAAGCATCGTGGAACTCCCCCCCCTCCCCCTCCCCAACGAGCCGCCACGCAGCGACCCACCCTCAGGAGATGGCAAACCCCCGAAATCCTTCCCTCGCAATTTGCTGTATCTTCTGCACGTACGCAGGCACGCCTCCCATCCAGAACACCGGCTCTCTCTTACGGCCCTCTCTATGCGGCACATTATCCGCATGATAATAACTCCTCGTCCCTTCGAACAGGGAGCCCTTTGTAAAACCGGTGACGAGGTCTACATACTCTTCCTCCGCGCCGGACAGAGCCTCCATCACCGTCCTCCTCGTCGCTCTCAGATGTTCCAAGGCAGCTGCTGTCCACTCCCCCTGAACCTCAGCACAGACGGGGCCGTTGCAGACGTTGGCAGGCGATTGCGGTCCGTAGCCGAAGATCATGTTTGGGAACCCGCTGACAGCCATGCCGAGATAGGTTCTCGTTCTTCGGGACCACTCGTCGGATAGGATCTTCCCGTCGCGCCCTCGGATATCTATCTGGGTCAGGCCTCCGGTTCCGATGTCGAATCCTGTGGCCAAGGCGAGGACGTCGAGGTCGTGCTTTTGTCCCGATGACGTGAGGAGACCGCTGGGAGTTGCCCCCTTGAGAGGGTCTTTGGAAAGATCCACCAGACGGACATGGTCCATGTTGAAAGCTTCGTAGTAGTTTTGCTCGAGCGGAACGCGCTTTGTACCGAAAGCGTAGTGGGGTGTCTCTGGAGCTAGGATTTCTCTGGCTGTAGGATCATCCAGACGCTTGTGTACTTGCTGTCTCCACCATTCGTAGACGATGGCGTTGGAGGTCTCGTCGGTGAAGAGGTCCTTGTAATTCGAGGTCCAGTAGGAGAAACCGCCTTGGTTCCACAGGCGGGTGAACTCAAACTCGCGTTGCTCAGGTGTGTCCTCCTTCGCTGATCGATCAATGATCGAGGCAGGTGAGCCGTCCCAGAAAGAAACGCGCTTGTCCAGGAATGCCCTTTTGTCTTCGACAGACGATCTCGTGGTCTCTTCTCTTGTCAGCTCGCGTTGCTGGCTGGGGACTGCGGTCGCTGGAGTTCGTTGGAAGACAGTCTGTGAAATTGTCAGTGGCTGCAGCGATCTCGCCGTCCATCCGCTCCAAAAGACATGGCCACCGATCCGCCCTTGGCCCTTTTCCACGCCAAAAAGTGCCAGAGACTCATCGCGGCTCTGAGATCAAAGGGGCAGCCTACCAACTCCTTGACAACCGGAGCAATCGTCTGGACCACCTGAACCCCACTGGCCCCGGTCCCAACGACACCCACCCTCTTCCCCCTCAGATCCAAGCCCTCTTCCGGCCACTGAGCGGTATGAACAACCTTGCCCTCAAACCTCTCCAGCCCATCCAAAGCCAGAAAGACCGGCTTCGCAGCGTACCCAAGACAAGGCAAAAAGAACCTCGCGCAAAAGGACCCCCCACCCCTCGTCCCAACAACCCACTTCTCCATCTCCCCGTCCCAAACCGCTCTCTCCACCCAAGTGTCAAACAGACAGTCCCGACTCAAACCAAGTCTCCGATCCACAAACGCAAAATAATCTCGCAGCTCCCCGCTGCTCGGGAACCTCTCCCCCCAGATGAAAGCGTCCTCCGGCTCGCTCCACACCTCTCCGATATTGAGTTCGTAAGTCGGCGCGTCGATATCGACTCGAGCACCGGGGTACGTCGAATTCCATATCCCGCCGAGCCGGGACGCCGCATCGAGTGCCAGGACCTTGAACCCGCGTTTGCGCAACGCGTGAAGTAAGTAGACGCCCGAGAACCCCGTGCCGACGATGATGGCGTCGAGATGCCCGTCTGCGTCGGGGCTCGCGGTCGTCATGGTGGGAAACAGGTGCGCCTGGGGTGATGAGTTCGCGAGGTGGAGTTGGGGAAATCCCCGAGGAAGTTGGGGGGAAAAAAGGGATCGCGTAGCACGGCGTTGGTGTTGGTGTTGGTTCTAAGATCTGACATAAGCTCGTAAGCGCGCAATGGTGCCCAACAGTGGGAAGTGGAAAGTAAAGCGTGGATGCGAGGCAAAATAGCATCGAAGCGGAGATTGCGCGTGATTTTGGGTCCAATACCTATCATTGAGTTACATATTGGCTCTCGCGACTGGCCTGAAGAGGTTCTGAGAGAGGCAAGTATACAAAAGAAGTAAATCACGAAGAGGGAGTCTGTTTAACGCGCTGGGAGTTGATCAAAAGCGGTTCAATTGAGTTTATAAAGCCGGTCTTCATCTAGACCTATGTATTCCTCAGGCTAAGCTGATCTTCCATGGCTTTTACAACCGTGACCCATCACCGGGTCCAGTCAGGTTGTGCATGGTCTGGAGCCTGGCGGACTTTTTTAAAGGTCTGTTCTAATAGGCCATCTGCCCTCCACCGCTGTTCCACTTCCGTCCCTCATCAATAGCTTCGCAAAGAGCTACGCCGCAAGTCTTATCAATCTCTTGACCATCACGGCCAACCAACGCAGCTTGTCCTTGGTTCAATGAATTCTTAACATGTCCAACCCGACTGAATCTGGTCTCGGCGCTTGTGATCCAGCGTATATAGAATGCTGGACTTGATGGCCAACGTAGATTCGCCACCCATGACGGTTGCGGAGCTGAACCGGGTAAGGATTCCATTCGTGCCTTCACGATGGTCAGCACAATGCCCAAGGAGAGCCACGTTCCAACCATGAAGTGATGCAGGGACAAGGGGTAGCATACATAACCTTGGAAAGCCTTTGAGTTGTTGACGCTGAAAAAGAAGATGACGAGGCGCGAGTGTTTGAAGGCTTCTGCGAACGACTCCTCATTCTGAATAGGAGTCGTCCAAGTGCCCTCTTCCACCGAAGCCCTCACATTCTCATGGTTCCAAGACTTGATCATAAAATATCTGCAGCCTCCCCGTTGAAGACCAAGACCCAAGGAGCTAGTATTCGCATTGTGCTCACGGCGGCCTTGGCTGACACTCCTATTTCCACGCGAAAAACTGGTCCGCCTTCCGCGGTAAGAGGAGCTTTGATCAAATCCGCTAGACCTATGTGGCTCATGTGCGGTTTGGCTGTAAACTGCAGCAATGGGTCGTTTGGGCAATGGTTGCCGTGTCGCGTATCGACCACGAAGGTCATCATGACCAGGACGATCAAGGGCAGCAGAATTGCGGCGGACATTCAGGCTGAAGCTTCTGCCGCGAGTAACATTTTACTTGCCCAGGTTTATGATCAGACAAACTCTTCTCGGCTCCACATATATTGAGGCCTGGGCTTGGGTCTTTTCGCCTGCGACTTGTCAGTACCGACTCAGTGTGATCAGCTGTCGTGGCTGTTTCGCCAAGTTCAACGCAATCGCCTTCAGGAGTTCACGATACCGGCATTCGTTTACAGCCTTCTTCGTACCAGATATCGACGTTGATCAATCGCTGGTCATCAATAGAAGATTCCGCAAGAAATTTACCGCTAATTATATCGGTTTGCGCAGGTTATGGTTAAGTGAGTGTTTACCTCGGCCCAACCGGAATCGGCCATGCGTTAGAGGATGTTCCTATCTTGTCGTTGTTGTTTGGCTTAATAGGACTACCCGCAAGATATGCTCGCTGGTGCTTGTCAGCATGCTGCGACTCGCGCTCGGTTGATCGAGCTCGTTTCGCCCCGACTTTCGTGCTAGCATCAACACTTGCAATAATCAATTCTGGTGCAGGAGGTGGTGGCATCGAAGAAACTGTAGACAATGGTTGTCCGACTGTGGTCCGAGCAGAACGAGCCCGAGAAGCGACCGTCTGTTCTATCTCACGGTCAATCTCGGCCATCTCGCGCTCCAGTTGTGCCCTGCAACGGTACAACGAGAGTGTCTGTTCCCTGTTCCCTCTGTCATGATGGCCTGTAACTTCCAACCATTCATCGAGATCATCAAAGTGTCGGGAGTATGAAGCAACTGACTCATGTCGGTCTTCAGCCACCTGGCAAGGGCTTTTAACCAATGGAACTAGAGCAGTGGGTGGTTCCTGTTGTGGTATAGATGTTGATGGCAGCTTCTCTGAATTCGACAGCAAATCTGCTGGCGGCTTGATCGCGGCGGCAGGTGCTGATCTATCGGGCTTTTCCTCTGCGGCTGAACTTGCTTGTTTCTTCGTCTCTTTTGGCCCTGACGCTTATGTCTTGGTTCTAATGTAGCTTACTGGTTGTTCATCATTTTGTTTCGGAGTGTGCATTGAAATCATACCAGCCCTGGCTTTTGACATCTTATGGGCAGCTTCTTGCTGCTGTTGTAACTGCTGAGCGCGCAGTCCAGCCTTGGCTGCATACTTTGCCTGTTTGGAGCTCTTCTGACCGTCTTTCTTCGCCTTGCTCGTATTTTGTACGGTGTCAGTTGGGGTTAAGGTTGGTGTAGAGTCCACGGGCGAGACCCGTTGGGCAGCGCTATCTGCAGTGCGCGTTTCTGCGACTGGCTTGTCACCAGGAATGTCTGTCTGATTTGCCTGGGCTTCTGCAGCAGCTCGTGCCTCTTTCACCAACGTATCAATAGCTGAAACAGACTCTCGGCCATCAACAGCTAGTCTCTCAAATGCAGATGACGTCTCCTCTTCGTCCGGATTATTTGCCCCTTTACTGCCCGCACACCTTTCCAAAACCTTCGCGTTTAGTATAGCCGCTTTGTTTTGTATATTCGTTTCTAGGATCGCGAGGGCAACAGAGGGAGGTACAGAGCTGGTGGGTGGCTCGATCTTTACAGCGTCAGCCTGATTCCGAAATAGGCTTCAAAGAGTGCCAAAAGTGATTCTGCTCCAGCTCTAACCCCAGGGCTCGACCGTCCGCCCATCCTGAGAAGGAAATCAATGAAGTTTGGCGGCTTGTCTTTGAAAGGTGCCAGACATGTATGATTACTGATGTTCAGCTGTAAGACTCGAAAGCCCAAGCTGTACCTAAAGGGCAGAGGGGAACCGCAGATGGAAAGCGCGAATACAACGTGTCGGATCATCCATGGCTGTTGGACTGGGTACTCACCACTCCTTCGTAACCTCCCGTATCGGCTGTCATGTCCACGTTCTGATGCTCACTGTAGTAGTACGCGCTCCGGTTCTGATATTTCTCATTCTCTTCATCATCGTCCCAATCCTCGTCATCCTTGTCATAGTTGTAATTTGGCTGACTAGCGTTTTCCTGATTGTAGAAGGGAACGTAAGAGTAAGCCGGAACATGGTTCAGCTGGGCCGGTTGCTGCCAGTGCACGGCGCTGCAGATAGGTCAGGCTCGCGCTCTAGCAGGCGGCTCAGTGACTTTATAATCATTCTGGTCGTTGCACTCGATACAGATATTGCTTCAGAAGTGAGGTCCGAATCACTACTCCTCGAGCTCGGACGGCCAGGTGAGCCGAGCCGGTCGAAGTCGGACAACGAGTTCGAGCCAATTCTCAAAGGCGACCAGAGCAGTAAGATCACAAACTCTCCACGTCTGTTCTTTGTACAAGGTGTCAAGGGGGAACTGGATATGTTGCTATTACTGAGGACACAGTCAAACGGCGCTTGCACAACTCTACAATCATGGCTCTCTCGCGCTTTGCGCTGCGACACTTCTGCTTGCCCAAGACACCAGGACTTCGAACATATATCAATCCTGCGCGGACGCCCTTCCTGAAAGAAATCTACGCCGACCTCCGCAAACTTGACCCGCGCAGCGAAGAGTACAAGGTTCTTGCGCGAAGCGGCGACTGCTGGTACAACTACTTCCAACCTGACAACTCAGAACGCTATGGATATCATGAACTTCAAAAGGTAAATTTAATATTCTTCAATGGCTGGCTGCTATGGCCAAATCAACCGACCAGTTTCCTAGAAATATTCAGATGATCTCGCCGAAATCGACTCATTGCGCTCATCCATCAAGACACCTGTCTCAACCATCGCGAAAACTCTTGTTGCCGAGTACGGCCATCAGTCTGTCAAGATAGAGTCAAACTCTCTCGAGCTCGGCGAATCTGTAATCATCAGCGATGCGCTTGAAAGTACAGTCTTCAAGAGCCATAACTTCGCATCTCTCCATATCGACCATCTCAACCATGTCGACTTTCCACGGCCTCACGATCTACTTCCTAGCAGACTTTCCACTAAGCTACTTCCATCTGCCATCTCTGAAGAGCTTATGGCTGAGGTTGCTGAGCTGCGTAATCACATCATTGCATCGCACTGGATCGCCGAGATGGCCCCAGAGTTTCCAGGCACAGCAGGTCTGGATGAAGAAGACCTCCACGGGCTATCTGCCCTTCTGTTGAAAGACACACCATCCGAACAATTTTGCTCTGCGCCTGGCTGGGGGGAAACATCACCTCTTGGCTCCTACCGTAATCTCCCAATCTCAACGAGGACCAACCCGATGCGAGTGTTTCCATACCCCCAAGAAGTGCCAAACTTGATGAAGAAATTCATCACTTGGAGAAATGATGCCCATGCACAAAAGGAACTTCATCCCCTCATCCTCGCATGCCAGTCAATCATTTACTTCTTCTTCATTCACCCTTTTCAAGATGGCAACGGAAGAGTCGGACGAAGTCTAATGCATGACTACATGGTTCGACAAGGTTATGTGCCGCTCGTTATGCAGGGCCTATCTCGTGAAGACTATCTGCGCAGCGTCTCGGATGCGCAAGATGGCAAACCAGAAGCTTTCGTCTATTTGGTGCTCTCTACTCAGTTGGACATGATGAGGACTTTCAAATGGCGAGAGTTCTAATGCGACCATTCTGCTGAAAATACCTTAAGCACTTCTCGATGCCCCTCGTTAGGCACGGGTGCGACACGTGTGCTGTTGATAAGTCCGAGTAGCAGCGCTGAGGTCCAAAATACCTGTTCATATCATGGAATAGGAGCCTCTACCCTCGTTGAGCGTGGCTATGAGGATGTCTGGGGATTGACGACGGTGATGCGAGTTGAAAAGATTCTAGTAGTTATGGAGGCATTGTGGACGCCGCTGTAATGCTGCCTTGAGCCAACAGGTTGTGGTATCTTATCGTACAAGCTTAGTACCAATACAAATCACATCCCGTCTTACCGCTGCCTAGTTCTCCATCATCGCACACTCAATCTCAATCCCAGCCTTTTTCAACCTCTCGATATACTCCATCTCCAAACAGGCCGGCGTAACCATGCCGCCCAGCCTCTTCGCCAAGTTCTCCTTACCCCTGAGTATAGTCATGGCGGCCTCGACAACGAGCATACCCGTCATATAATACCCGCCTCCTACAAATCCAAACGTGCTCACCGCCCTCTTCTTTTCCGGAGAGTCTGAAATGGCAATACACTTATACCTCATCTCGTTCTTCGCCGCCTCTTCTTTTGTTTGACCCTGACCAGGTTCATACGCCAGTTTCTTTAGTAGCCATCGCACTGGTGGGATGATGAGAGCTACCATCCCGAAGGTGAGGACGTAATGAACGAGAGAGCCAATGAGAGCGCTCGGGACACGCAGGAATTCGTTGAAGGTGAAGTTCTTTCCGTACCACTCTCCGCCTTCGAAGAGCGCCCACGAGCGATACACGATCCCCGTGTCGCTCCCGGACTGTGGTGAGTCCGTCAGGATCCCAAGGTCAGGTACGTGACGGTAGCCGAGTATTTTGGTCATGATACCTTCGCCAGTCTTACGCTTGGGGCCGGGAATGGGGCAGAGGGCGTATGGCCTCATGGCTTTTCCAACGAAGCTCAGGGGGTATGATTCCATGAGCGTGATGGCGGTGAGAGCAGTGCCGCCGCTGATTTTCCCAGATGCTTTTTGGAGGGAATTTATGCATGATCTCACCCCTACGGAGAGTTTCGAGCGGATCTCCTTGACACAGAGATATGGGAGGATATCGGCTGGGACCGAGTCTATACCACAATGTGGGATGATCTGAGAATGACATGTCAGACTGCAACGACTCGGAATGCCTGAACATCTGATCACGTGCGTAGTAATGAACTCACCATGGATCCATTCCTCTTTGCTGTTTCGTGATACTTCTGAAGCATGTCGTATGTAAACGGGGTCTCTCCAGTCCTGTAAAAGATTAGACATGCCAGAGCTCAACCTCACCAAGCAGACATACACATCAAGATAATGCGTCCCAGCATTAGCACACGCCTCCACAACAGGCTCACCCCATCTCGCATACGGTCCGACCGTCGTGATCAGAACCTGCGTCATCTCCGCCAAAGCTTTCAATTGATCGCTTTTCTGCTCAACAACCTCAATTGCTACGATCTTGTAAGCATGAGGTCATTGTCTTCTGTCAATGACTTGGAGGAGGAGGACTTACCTGGCTGAACACGGTCCGGGTTCATCTTCTTCAGCTCTTCCGCGATTTGAGCGAGCTTCTTGCCATTGCGACCAGCTATGGCCCATTTTAGATCGGTCGCGACGTGCTCCTGAATGTATTCTGCGGCCAGGTTGCCTGTGTATCCCGTTGCGCCCAAGAGGACGAGCTCATACTCGCGTGTCGCCGAAGGCATTGCAGAAGATCAATAAATTGAAAGAGTGGATTGATGGAAGAGACCCGGTCTATGGCTGGCGAGTGATGTTGACATGTGGTTTGATGAAAAGTGCGGAGGGACTTTCGTCCGCTGACCAAAGCCGCAACCAAGTATTGTACGTCGAAGATCAGGTCACCGTCGGCGCATCACGCCGAGTGGAGACAAGAAATTGACGGCAGGAAGAGATACGGTAACCGGGCGAGACTGTGTTTGCCATGAAAGTGCGCACCCAATTCGCGCCTCAGGCGCGGTGATCCACGCGTCTGGAAGCATGTCCGGGCAGCCGAGGTCGTGCAAAGGGGCAACCCCCATCGGTAGAGGGACTAAGCAGCCGTCATCTTCGCCCCATGAGCAGAAGAGTTTTGGAGAACAAGTCGCCAGAGGTGAAGAGGTGAAGAGGTGAAGAGAGAGTAGGCACAGCCACATGCTTGCACCGGAAAAAACGGGAATATGATTGGTTCGATCATAGATAGTTGTGAGGCTGATCCAACGCCAAAGGCTGAGTCAAAATTTGATTCGTTACCATTTCATATCATTCTATCAAGGGTATCAATTTCATGAATCCTGCCATTCCCAAATCAGACGCCAAGAATCAGCCATCATTGTCTCAGTCAATATGTGCCTCCGATTGCGCGCCACTTCTTGCATACCTCCTGACGATATCCGCCAGCTTCTGAACTGGTTCCGTCTGATCAAAAACACTGGCATGATCGCAGTGCGGAAACCACAAGACGTCAAGGCCTTTGCCCGTCCATGGTTTGTCCTTCCAGTCCGCGCTGTCAACACCAGTGACGTACCTGCCAACAGCTTCCGTGTTCACGATCAAGTCCCTGCCGCTTAACGAGACTGTCATGTCTCTGCCCATGATATCCTCCTTCCAGAGGATGTTCTCCGTCCAGAAGAAGTGACGGCCAAGCACGTGAGCTATGCCCATGTCCTGCGCAGCAAAGAACCAAAGTTGAAGCTCATTCGCACCTACCGGCTTTCGAGCTGTGAAGTTGTAGGCTACGTCAGGAAGATGGAGTAGAAAAGTAACAGGATCGACTAGCAAGGTAGGACCAACTTTTGCAGCCACAACAGGGTCGTGATGGAGGTAAGCAGATATGATGGTGCCATACGAGTGTGAAACAAGAACGAATTTGTCCCAGCCATGAGATGTCAGAATGGCATCGATTTCCGCAACCATCTGTTTCTTTGGTAGAATGTCATTCGTGATCTTGGAGGTGAGAGGCGCGATCTCAAGAGCTATGATTCCAACCTCGCCTTCACCAGAATCGTCCATGTCCTGTAATTGTGCTAGGAACGGCATGTACGGATACAGACCGACTCCGATTCCGTGAATGAAGAGCACGGGCAACCGTGTTTTGGACGTGTGAGGCCTGTACCAGTAGGATGTGTGGGCGACAGGAGAGGTATGCGTCGTTAAAAGGCTGAAGATCCTCCATGGGAAGACGGTGAAAAACCGACTATGCGGGATGTGGTAGTACGTGAAGCCGTGGATGGTAAGCAGAGCGGCCACTATAGAATCGAGTAAACCCAGTATCTAAGAAAAATCGAATTAGCCTGGCTAGATCAGAGTGGATGGTTTCTACTCACAAAGTACCACACGACAGGCCTGTGGATCATCTCCACTGGATCGATGGTCAAGCGAATGCATTTGGCGCTGCCTCTTCCAGGTTCTAGCTTCCTTCCTAAGAGCTCCTCGACGCCTGCGACATAAACATCGAGCTCCTCATCGTGGGAAGTGTGCTCATCAGCAGTGTTGAGAAACCCCCAGCGAAAGAAGTCCTTCACATTGTCCCACTTGATGTCCTTCATGTCCGCGCCCAAGAACCACTTGCGCATGTATTCTCCCGGGTCCGAAATTGTCTCCGTGCATCGCTGGAATAAGAGGGATTGGAACTCTCTGGAGGGAATAGGCGGATGCTCGGCAGGACCTTGGAGACGAGCCTTTCGGGGAAGGTAGACCAGGAAGAAGAAGGCCGTCTCCAGGATGGTATAGGCCAGCAGGAGCTGGGTTGCAAACGTGTGAGGAGGCCACACGATGCTGAAAGCCGTGTAGAGCACACATAGTGGAGTAACAGCTTGTATGCCGAGGATGGATATGCGGATGAAGACGTATTCGGGAGTGGAGGTCCCGATCATGGTGTCTCGGTGTGGTGAGCTCTTGGACAGGATCCAGTAGAAGCTGTGGTAGTCATTATGGAGGCTACGAGCGGCTTAGGTGCGCAGTCTTAAAGTCGCGTGGTGATCAGGCAGCGGGATTGATAGGTTTCACATGGGATTTGTTGGCTCGAGACTTCTGTTGAGGACACTGATACTGGCCCATCCCCCTTCCCTGGTCTTGTGTCTGAAGTGGAGAATTCAATGATGCTGACGAAGAGGAAGGAGGAATGAGGTGCGAAGATACTAGGAGGCAGCCCCGGGAGCGTGGGTACCTGCTTAAGGGTGCTGAGACAAGTGATTAGGTAAGTACTGATCCTCTGCCCCCCAGGTGCCCTCCTTCAACCACATCTCTCTTTCGTCCACGAACCCTCTTGAAACTTGGAACGCCTCCACGATTACCCTTGGGAGCACACTTTTCGCCCAGCTTCCACATTCGTCGCCCTGCAGCTCATCAGTAACCCACACTCTTGGATTCCCATTTTCAAGACCCGCGAGGAAACTGGGTCCGCCTCCCAACGTCTTCGGAAGATCCTCCGCAAGGCGTGTGAAAGGATTCTTCGTACTGTCGTCACAGGAGGGGCACGAAGGGATTTACTGATCCTCACTCCTGTGCATTACCGTACCTCTTCCGTCTCCCCGAAGCCCATCAACTACTCATGCTCTCACAACGTGACGCTCTGTAGTGACAGGTCGTATCGGCATTTCACTATCTCGACACCACTCATCATATGCGGTCGCACTGGGTGTTCTTCGTCTTCTCACGACTGAGCTTCGACTAGTATTTACTCTTCAATCACGCAATGCGCTTCTCTTACGGCCAATAGCCTAGCACGAATGTACATCCGAAATCGGCTTCTCATTGTTCAGTATCAGGTGGGTCGGCGATCGATTAAGGTGTTCGCACTTTCGTTTAAACTTGGTAGATGGACTCGTGTCTCGATACAGGTGATTGTAGGGCCAATCTCGACACGTTGAAGAAATTCGAAGTTTAGTGGCATGGATGGGTTTGAAAGGTGACAGGCACTTCTATGTATAAGCACAGTGCGAGCAGCTCAAAGTGACCAAGTACACATGCGCATAGCAAACAAACTTGCTGATATTCGGGGAAATTATCGCTGACATGGTGCGGAAGGTCAATGATGGTATGAGAGCACTGAGAAGGAAGCGTCGATTGTAGATGCGGGAAATGGCATTCCCTGCCCCTGAACTTCTCGCCAACACTCCGTTGTCAACCTCCGACTCTCAACTTTTTCCAACACTTTGAATCAGCCTCTCTGCGATGTCTGTGTCGCGAGAGACGACTGTCACTGCTTCATACAGATCTGACTCTGGATTTGATGACTCGCTTCCGCTGATGATCGGTTGTGAAAGAGACTAAACGAGCACTCTTGACCCGGTTTCAATAATCGGCGTCAGAGAGCCATGCCGTGATGCCTCAATCTTGATTGATGACGGTTAGCTGGGCTCTGAAGGTTACGAGCTACCTGCTCCCAGCGAGCTTAGCTGATGCAAACGAGATGACCAAAAACGAAGAACGCATACCTCGATTCTCCCTGCGCAGATTCGGAGAAGAGCCAGTTCATCTTTCGACCTTCTGTCCCATCCTGTCCTCCTCGGACTTCTCCGATCCGTTTTACTTCAACATCTGGCTGCCTGTAGTGTTCGGGGTCAGATCGAAGACGTTCACTGAATCTGCCGCTGGCAAACCCTGACCTGTCCCCTCTTCATCCTGTGCGCTCAGTGATGCTTTCTTGGGGTTGACCATCTTCGTGCGTTTGCTGATTTTCCAAAACGCAATGAAGCCAAGGTAAGCGAAGACTCCGATGTAATGAGTAATGAACTCGGTGGTGTGGAAGCCATGAACAAAACACTCGTACCCTGGATATGTCAACCAAATCGCTCTTTTCGAAGTGAGGAATGATAAGCTTACCGCTGAAAAGAACAACCAGGAAACTGACGAGGAATGCAAACATTCCAGAGTATGGTTGACAGAAACATCTATAGGGCATGTGTCGCCTCTCTACCCCCTGAGCGCGCATGGCACGAATGAAGCCAAAGTAGGCCAACAGAATGTTCATCCAGTTGAGAACACCAAACACGGTCGAGACATCTACAAAGTACTTGAAGACCTGTGCAGCAGATCTTGTCGCGTTCATGTAGCCTAGAACAATGAAAAAACTGGACACAATGACAGCTTGCCACGGGACGCCTTTGAGGTTCGTGCGCCCAAATAATTTGGGAGCTTGGCTATCGTGTGAGAGGCCGTACAGAGTCCGAGATGCGGTATAGATGTCTATGCTTTGGTGTCAGTCTCCGTACAGTCGCCATACATGTGATCTTCAGCCAGACTCACCGGCATTGGCGGCACTGATGACAAAAACAAGCAAGCCTGCGTTGAAGATGTCTGGAAGCACGTTGATGCCAGCTTCCTTGACCGCAATAACGAACGGCGAAATGCCCTTCATCCCTTTCCCATTTGTTCCTGCGGACTGCAGGAGTAACCTGCTGGCCGGATTCACGCTTATAGTGATTACAAACACTGCCAGAATGTAGATCAGAAGAATACGAATTGCGGTCAACTTGATTGCTTTCGGTATGTTCTTCCGAGGTGCGCTGACCTCTCCAAATGAGGCCCCAACGATTTCAGCACCTTTGTAGGCAAAACATGTGCTGCACAAGACAAACCACCAAGCCAGAAAGCGGCCGAAGCGTCCACTGAAGCCCAGGTAGTGGTCGTGAAAAGCATTGTTCCAATACTGGAATCCAACTGTCCCATGACGGGGACCGCCGCCAGCAGATGTTGCGATGCCTGCGCACATCATGGCGACGACAATGACGATTTTGGTCCATCCCTAGATGCTAATGGTCATTATTCCAGGTTCAAGACTTTCTCGGCGTCAAGACTTACGAGGTAATATTGTGCGCCACCATAGGTCGAGACGTGGAAAAGGTTCAGCACGACCAATCCGATACCGAAAACGGTGACGAAAATAGCGACGTTAAGATCGGGCTTCCAATATTGAATAATCATCCCAGACGCAGTGAGGTTTGTCGGCAGCAAAATCACATACTTTAGAAAGTAGTTCCAGCCTGTTGCAAAACCAAGGCAGGGATCTACGAATCGCGTAGCATAGCCACCAAATCCCTTTTTCATGGGACACATCGCAGCCATCTCACCGAGCGCCGTAATCACAGACCAGACGACGAAGCCAATGAGCAGGAAACAAAGCAGGGTTGAGCCAGGACCTCCTGTTTGAATGTTAGAAGAAGAATTGGACGGCATGCGCTGCAACAGCTGACTTGCCAATGCTTAGACTGCCAGTCATGTTAGCGGAGATCTGTTGGACGAAGGCGCATCCAAATACCTCTTTCCAGTGCCGATAATCAGTCCAGTCCCCACGGATCCGCTGAATGCAATCATGTTCAAATCGCGCGGCCTCAGTTCCCTCCTGAGACCCTCTCCCTGCTCGCCCGCTGCTTGTTCGACATCTGGGTCTATGCCGGTATTGAGATGGGTGGTTTGTATCTCCACAGCTGCCACGCTCGGCCTCTTTTTGAACATTGTTGCTGATGAGAACTTCCGCATATTGGGAAGCCAGTTGTAGGTGGTGACGATTGTCAATACAGGAAATAGAAGTGATATGCGTAATATTAAATCAGACGATCAGTGTTCAGTGGTAACAGGAGTAAAGTGATGCGTCTGAGGTCATGAAGGATGTGTAAAAGTGACAGGAGGGGGATGAGTCGATACGAGAACTTCTTAGAGACGTATTCTCGCCGTGGGGGTCGCATTTCCCTTTCTCATGTGTGCGTTACTCCTAAATTCCGAGTATCAAGTTCAACTCCGCATATAAGGGTGTTAACGTTGGAGTACCATGGTTTTCCCACAACGACATCGATATGGTTTCCAGCAAACTATGGAGAAACATCCGGTAGAGAGCCTAGCTCGTCCTCTCATTCGTCCTAAGCAGCATACGAGCTTTGATATGGTTGCAGTCAACCACTCTACGGACGAAACGCCCTGATAAGACAGCTCCTGTTTCCTGGATTGCACTAGATGACGTCCAAGATTTGTGCACAGGCTAACGGAAGCGTATTTCTACGCCGATAAGCAAGTTCTACCGTGTCAAGGACAGACAAGGAACTTATGAAGACTTCCGTGGTGACATTGAGAAGTGCCTCTGGGTTCCATATCAGTTCGTGCAGCATCTTCAATTAGCTTTGAGAAATGGCGTGAGACTTCCTGGATGACGATGGAGGTCATATGTACAGTCGACCGTGGTAGTACTTCCCCACGTACCGTAGATTTCCTAGGCCGTTCCTGTTTGGCACGATGACGAACGAAATGATATCTGGCAAGACCTGAGGTTGGCGGTAGCCTGAGGCTTGTAGCGAGTTGCAACTGTTTTTTGATGGGTAAACAAGGCGATGTTGACCAAATGAATAGAGATATGGTCGGATAGTTATTAGCATAGTAGTAGTAAGTACTGTAGTCGCCGAAGATGAACACAGTCACGTGATCCTGGATACATTGAAGATTACCTCACATTTTAATCGACCCTCACAAGAAAGGCGCTACGACATCAACCACGTCCGAGTCACCATAATCTCTACTACCACTTAGCGGACAAGCTGATAATACACAACTATGGTGGGTGCTAGGCTACTACAGAAATCATGTCACACTAATCCATCTTGTAGGCGCGAAATTCAGAAAAAGCGCAGTCGATGCTCTTTCGCTTCCGCGAATCGCAAGCCGCCGACCTAGGAATCCTTGATCTTTCTCGCACGAAGCGCCCGAAACTCATCACCGCCGTCGAGTCCATCCCCGTTTGCGAAAAATGGCGCGGCCAAGTCTTGAAGGAGATTTCGCGAAAAGTCTCCCGGATTCAAGACCTCGCGCTCAGCGACTATCAAATCCGCGATTTGAACGACGAGATCAATAAGTTAATGCGGGAGAAGTATGTTTGGGAGCTGCGTATCCGAGATTTGGGTGGGCCGAATTACATGAGAGGGGCCCGAGTTTTGGACGATGAGGGGAAGGAGGTTCCAGGGGCTGGGAAAGGATACAGATACTTTGGCCGTGCGAGAGATCTGCCAGGAGTGAAAGAGTTGTTCGAGCAAGCTATGAAGAAGGGACGGGCGCCCGAAGAGGAAGAAAAAGGACCTGGTAGGGCGGAGTTGTCCAAGTTCGTGGATGCGGGTTACTATGGGTACAATCTAGACGAAGAGGATGGGACGTTGGTGGCGTACGAACAGCAGAAGGAACGCGAAGCATACACATCATTGATGGATCAGGAGGACGAGGACAATGAGCCATTCGAGCCATTGCCTGGGGATGTGGGTGACGGAGTCGGCTGGAGACTACCCAGCCTACCCGAGGTCGAAGAGGAGCTCGTCGACAGGAGAAGACGCAGACTCTTGGACCAGCTAGGATGAGATCAAACAGACAGAAGGAGGCAGTCTGCAGACGGCTTCGGGCACGTTGAATTGTGAGACGAAATCCGCACCGCTTTCACGAGATGATCATCTTGCAGGATCACAATCGCGTAGTCTTCGCCAAAGCCAAGAGATTTGGTGAGGAGCCACCGCACGAAGCACAGGCGGTGGTAATGGGTCTTTCACCATTCAAAACAACTGAATATCCTGAGGCAGGAAAGCCGGCTTCCTAAGAGAAACGTAGAAGAACGTGCGGCAAGTTTGCGGATATCGCAAAGAGCCATGCTCGTTCTGCAGTGAGTCCCTGCTGAATGACTGGACCTCATAGTGCAAATAAATCTTGAGGTCAGCGGGCTTAGGAGTGAGTGCACTCTCGAAGGACTCTTGGCATAGAATCTTACTTTCTCAACAGTTCAAACTTGGTGTTACTTTTGGCTTTCATCGTTTTGGCGCCATTCATCGCTGCTCTGCTTCCGGCTTAGGATCGTGTCTGCGTACTGAGTTTAGAGTGCGTCGTGCTGCGTCTGGAAGTGTGTTACTCCCGCGGACGAATTCCACCTGATGGATCGAATAACCAGCAATTTTCACATCAAACGCAATTGACAACAGCTCGTCACACTACACTTCGATAATCCCATGGAACTGTGAGAGGGCTAAATACGATCAAGGTCTCGCAAATTCTGTATCGGTCAATTTTCTCACATGCGCATGGTACACACTGACCTGTCCTTGTAAAAGCCCTCTCAATCTCTCAACTCTTCCATGATTTCACAGTTAGTCCACTCCGCTGCTTGATAACACTTGTCAAATCTTCGGGCTAGCTCGCGTCCAGATATGATCACACGGACTTCCCGGATTGGCGCTTGAGGTTCGAGGAAATATTCAATTCTTCCTCGGTGTTCCGCCAAGCAACAAACTCCAGGTCCCAGAGAACAATTCTTGAAAGCGGGGAATGCAAAGCCCGACTATTTTCCAGACATGCTCATACATTAATGCTGAGGCCAAGAGGATAATTCTGGAAGTGCGTTTTTCAAGATCGTCAGAATTTCGTCGCGATAAAGCTCGATTTGTGACACTGCAAAGCTAGATTTAGCTTTAGACGATGTGCTGTCATTCGGGCTACTGGATTGCCATGTTGCAACAAGAACATGCACACCATGGGAAAAGCAGTAGAAGCGCCGACCGAAGGCTGAGGCATCTGTTTTGGGCGGCGCATTGTCGCTCAATTGCAGCCATATCATCATGTACAATGCAGTCGTTCTTTGTTCACTCAGGTCGCACCTGATCTTTCCTAATTTGAGTGGTACAGATCTAAATGTGTAGCCCACTCTCGATCCGTGGCAAACCAGTCATCTGCAATGACCACAGTTGAAGAGGATATCACTATGCTCCAAGGATTTCCACTGCATGAGTGCTGTCCTTTACGCTACCATACGTAGCTTCATTGTGCACAGTCCATTTACACCGCCTCGATCGCAAGAAGGCGACGGCCTTACCCTGGGCTGTCGCCCTGAATGAATGCAGACTGTTGGCTTGGTTAGGAGTGTTCTAAGGGCCAAGAGACGGAGAGACAAGACGATCACCCTCAACTATGCACCACATACATAATCGGCCCAGCAAGATTCCGCCATCGATCGATTCGCATACGATGTTGTCCGCTTCACAATTTATGGTCTTGCTCCTCCTGCAACCCTTCGTTTCAGGTATGATAGTAAGGCGCACCAGTATTCCTGTCACCATCGTCGTAAGTGAGCCAAGATCATGAACATTGTATCATTTCAAAACCATAGTTCAATGATCACTCTATCAACCCGAGCTCAACTGGTCAACTGGGCGTTAGTGCGTCCCCTATCCAGGAAGGCTACAAAGGATTGCACTGGGACAGGATCGTTGCAGCGAGCATGGCGCCTGGTATATCACTGGTAGCCACGGCAGATGGGAGCAAAGGTCTGGCAGTCTCAGCAGGTTTCAACTCAGCGGGCTTCATGACGGAGTTTCCAGGCAAAACTCTACGGTACTTCGATCCCAAAAGCCTCGACCAAGCTTGTTACTTTTCCCTGGAAAAACTCCGACTCTCTCCAGTGGTCAAATGCACCATACAAGTCACGCCTCTCGTGGTCGATCCCGACTCACAACAGCGAGCTTTTGACCCACGTACCTGGCCATGCGAATTCACTCCTGCTGGATGATTCGATGTTTCCGTTGTCCCAACAGCACTGCAGAAATATGAGCTGCCAAAGACTTGGACTGGAGTGCAAGCTCTGAATTTTCAGATTATTGAGCAACCGACTCTTGCTCAGCCCTTGCCTGCGCTTCTCAATACGGTACTAGCGCCGTCAATTGGGTCCGGTCTTGGGTCGGTATGGCATTCGATAACATCGCGATGGTCCAGATATCGATCTAAGCGACATAGTTGGACCTGAGACAACTAGTCCTGCTTCGCTTAGCATGTTTGGGGGATCGAGGAGACAAAGAGCTGGACACGCGAAATTGCAGATTATGCCTTTGGTAAATATAGATATTCCGATATCGGGTAGAATATATTCCAGGCAGCATGAAGTTTTCCCTCTTCGAAGTCAGCTATCGTTCCCTCCTTGATTGAGCACCGTCGGGTTTGGAGGTTTGGGTGATATCTAGCGACTAGGGCCACGCTCCACGACATGCGTGATTATACTGAAGATATGTACGCAATCTTTTTCTCGCATCCATTTCGTCTCAGAGCTAGTCAGTATTTCTCTCTTCCATCTCTTTTGAAACTTGTGAAATTATGTGCAGTCAGATGAGAAGAAAACAACAAGAAAAAAGCGATCGAGAAACATACCACTTCTATACACTTTCCCCCGAACACTTATTAACCATCAAAATTTCCCATTCACCCATCACCCCTCACTCAACCCTAAAAACTTCATCCAATACCCTCCACCAACCCCCTTCAACACTATTCCTCGCCCCCTCATTAAAGCTCTCCTGCATAAAATCCGTAACCTTCCACCACCTCTGCGTCTCCTCATCCTCCGCCGATTTCTTCATATCGCCCTCGAAATCATCGCCCGTATACTTGAACGTCGCGAACAGAATGCCCGTCTGTCTGTCGTAGAAGATGCTGTAATCGTGTATGTGACTATCGGCGATGCGTTTGAGGACGCCGGGCCAGACGTTGGCGTGGATTTTGATGTATTCGTCTGCGTGTTCGGGCTTGAGCTTTATCATTTGGCCGATGCGGAGGGGTGCCATTTCTAGGGGTTCAATGGTGGGGGGTCCGTTGTAAGTCTTTGATGGGATTTATATGTAGTTTACAGAGAATTTGTCAATAATGGATATCAAAACTTTAGATCCAAAATGTTGATATGGTGGTAGCAGAGATGTCGAAAGATATATTCCAAAGATTACTCCACCTCGGTAGCCATTGACAAAAAAAGCCGAAATTCCAGACTAAGCTATTCTTGGCCATCGATACAGTAAAGACTAACGGCGATGAGACGAAATCTCCGAAAACGGCCTGCTCAGATACCACCATCACAAGGCTTGTACCCCCAACGTCCAACAAAAAAAGTCAATTCCATTCCTAACATGTCATTCTTCACCCCCGATATCAGCACCGTAGTTGGCGTAGTTTTATTCCTCCTCCTCGCCTATAGATTCATAATCTATCCCCTCCTCCTCTCCCCTCTTGCCCGAATCCCAAATGCCCACCCACTCTCAGCCATAACCCCCCTCTGGATCCTATGGAAGCGCTACATAAACCACGAACTCCGCACAATCCACTACGCTCACCAGAATAAAGGCCCAATCATCAAGTTAGGTCCGAATGAAATAAGCGTAAACTGTGTAAAAGGCGGGATCCAAACAGTCTATTCCGGCGGCTTCGAGAAAGGCTTCTGGTATGATTTCTTTTCGAATTATGGGTATGTACATGTGCACATCTCTTAAGTTGCATCTTTTGCTCTCTCTCTCTCTCTCTCTCTCTCTCTCTCTCTCTCTCTTTGTGGTGGATTTGTTGATGACGAAATGTAGAGGAACGATCAACATGTTCTCAGATCGCTACAGTAAATCCCATTCAGCTCGGAAACGAATGATCTCGAACATCTATTCGAAATCTCATCTCCAGTCCTCGCCAACGATGACAGGGGTAACCAAAGAACTCCTGTTTACTCGGCTTCTCCCGAAGCTACACAGATATGCTACTCAAGAAAAGGCATTCAACATTTACCCCGAACTTTCTGGGATGACAATGGATTTCGTGACGGGCTATCAATTCGGTCTCGCGGCCTCATCGAACCTGATTCAGGACGACGAGTTCAGGGATCATTTCCTAAACCTCTACGATAGTAGACGATCCTACAATTTCTGGCCGCAGGAACTACCAGAGTTGACGAGTTTCCTTGCGAAACTGGGTTGGAAACTGGTGCCAGACTGGGTAGGCGAAGCAAATAAAGGGATCGAAGAATGGACCATGAAAATGTGCAATGGAGCTTCTTCCTTCCTCGCCAGCAAGAATGCAAATCGTGTTGAAGACGTGCCAGTCGAGGAGGCAAAGGATTTTCCAGCAGTCTACTCGCAACTGGTTTCAAGCAAGGCAAAGAGCAAGAACGCCTCTTCAACCACGATAAACGCAGAGCAAGAACGTCTCGAAATCACCAGTGAACTTCTCGATCACCTCGCCGCAGGTTTCGATACCTCGGGCATCACCCTCGTCTACGTAATCCACCAACTCTCCCTCCACCCCGACATCCAAGATTCCCTTCGAAAAGAAGTCCAAACTCTCTCTCCACCCGTCTCCATGAAAACAGCCCGTGAAGCATCACCAACCCTAGCGTCTCCCAAAATCTTAGAGACCCTCCCGTTCTTGGACGCCATAATCCAAGAATCTCTCCGCCTGCACGCTGCGATCCCAGGACCGGAACCACGCGTCACTCCCGCCGCCGGCTGCATATTAGGTCCAGAGGGCGAGTACCCAGGAATCCCTGGTGGTGTGAGGATAAGTGCGCAAGCATGGTCTCTACATAGAAACGAAGAAGTCTACGAAAGGCCGTTGGAATGGAATCCCTCGAGGTGGCTAGACGCAAGCGAGGAGAAATTAAGGGAAATGAAGAGGTGGTTTTGGGCGTTTGGGAGTGGTGGGCGGATGTGCGTGGGTAGTAATTTGGCTTTATATCGTAAGTCTCGATTCCAGCTGTAGCGTGCGTGTTGAGTTGCGGTCTGCCTAATTCGTGAGTGTATAGAGATGAAATTTATTGTGGCCGCGATTTACACGGACTTCAAGACCATAATTGTAGATGATGAGGGCGTGGAGCAGATGGATTTATATACTGCGCCTCCGAAGAGTGGAAAGTTAATCATCAGGCTCGAGCATGCTGGGGGTTAACCCGATGACATGGTCAAGGTTTGCGATGGATGTATGGCAGAACGAAGTCATGAACAGAAGTCCAACAACATTTTTTTTCTTTTTTTGGCTTTGCTTAATCAACCAAATTTTCCTCTTGCTCTTGCCGCGTGCTTGCAGCCTTTGTGCTTTCCTCACGTTTCTCCTGACCTACGATGTGACCTAATTCTGCGACAAACCTGGCTCGGCGCTCGTCATCCATTGTACCAAGAAGGCGGGCGACTTCGCTTAGTATAGCTTTTGCATCTCCCCTGTCTGACAGTCTTCGGACATGCTGGGGCTTAACTGAGGGCGTGGCCGTCAGCGGCAATGGCTTGAACCCAAATTCTGAGAAACCTAATTGACTGGGTCGAAGCTTCAGGCCTATTTGAGAAGACCCAAGCCCTCGTCCATCTATCCATGTGGTGCTGCTGGCTGGAGAGGCAGCAAAGGAGGAAGAAGGCAACGATAGGACCGCTTTGAGCTGCCTATTGATTGATACCCTGAGCGGCAGCGACCGCTGGAGAGCATGAAGGCCAGTTTGGCTTGGTGGAGAAGAGCGCGCAGGTAGTGGTAGGTCTAAATAGGAGTTCGGCGCCAAGCGCATGCATGGAGACGACAAAGGTTGAGGGGAACCGGAGGTGTAGTGGTAAGGCGAGAATCCATCTGGGTTCGAGTGTGTTGGCGAGTACTGGAGTGGATGTTCATTATGTATCAGAGTCTCACTGTCTGACTCGATGTTCAAGGAATCTGGTGTCGCCATATTGCCCTCGGTGCGCGGGACTCCATCATGCTGGTCATCTGCCCCGTCGTTCTTGCCGTCGATGGCAGAAATGTTGTCTGTAGATGCAGGGATGTTTACGAGAGTG
Organism: Venturia carpophila; assembly: GCA_014858625.1. Lineage (NCBI taxonomy): Eukaryota > Fungi > Ascomycota > Dothideomycetes > Venturiales > Venturiaceae > Venturia > Venturia carpophila. The sequence continues at coordinate 852,183 of JACTAK010000010.1, forward strand.
CTGATAGATGGCAAGTGGTTAGACACATCATGGGCGCACATGGTTTGTAGTCTGCCTATGTATTGGTGCAGAGTTCTCATCCGATCGTTTCCGATAAATATTAAGCCCTCTAGATCCTCGAAGCAGAAAGATGACATTCGCGTTCCAAACCCGTAGACTTGGCAACGGCAAGGTGTTGTTCGAGTGTTGTGAGAGGTTGGGCACAACAAATTCGGAATGAGATGCGCGACTTTGCAGCTTTTTGATCCTGGAGACAATCAATCGATAGGTCAGGACACTTTCTTTTTCGGGCTACTATACCGCACTCATAACGTGTCCCTCGACGTCAATGAGCTTTTGGCGAAGCAGAAGCAGCAGCTTCAACCAGTCTAGGCCGTTCTATTTGGTCCGCAACGACTTCGTGCATCAACCACCTTCCGACTTGCTTTTCGCCCGGCCTCTAGCCCGGATGACTTCCTTCGCGGCTTTTCTAGCCTGGTTACCACTGGTGACCATATTTAGATCATCCTCCCTTTTCTTGTGCAAAGAGTCAACTTCAACATCATCCAAGACGAATCGTCCCAGGTCGCCATTACGCCACCGCTGTATCAAATAAATGGCAGTGGCGTCCAATTCAGGTTCTCCTCCTTTCTGTAATCGACCTGTCTTCTGTGCCATTGCGTTCAGCAATTGATAGATGTCATTGGTTGGCTCGTGAAATTTGGCATACAGGTTCGGATCCCGCCTATTCAACAAGAACAGTAGGTAATCCGCCAATGTAGTGTATGGAATGATTGAGTCCTTCACGCTGCCACAAAGGGCGAGTTTCAACATTGAATCCGCGTCAGGCACGTAAGGCACAAAGACGCCTGGTGTGTCCAGCAGATACACGCCCTCACTACCAGAGTCTCCTCCTATTATCTTGACGCCTGTGGAGACATTTCGAGTAATTCCTGGCTGTCCACCTGTCTTTGCGGCTTTGCCTTTTCCCATGCTAACAGCTCGGAGGGCATTCAGTAAGGAGGACTTGCCAACATTGGGCATGCCTACCACCATCATTCGGGAGCCTGTCAGGGTGGCTGTGCGGGCGGTGTATTCTGTTGCGAATCTGAGGATGCGTTTTGTATCTCGGGGGTCCTTATGAGAAGAAAATAGGACGGGAGAGGGTGCGTGCCATTTTTTGATGATATCTTCACGCTTTCCACATGATCAGCGGTTTGCAGTATACATGGCTTGGAGAAGAAAAGTACCTTTGAATCTTCCCTTGTGCCTCTGCTGCCTAAGTCGCGCTTTGTGTAGACTAAAAGACGCGCTCGACTGGACAGAGATTCTTCGAGAAGAGGATTTCGAGACGTAAGAGGAACTCGATAGTCTCTGCATTCTATGACAAGATCGGTCGAGGCGAGAAGTGTCTTCATCTTGGACAATCCTTTTCGGTGATGGCCCAGGAAGTAGGATCTTGGGAGAGAGTCCAGAGTCGGGAAGACGGCTCTGGGGACGAAGTGAGCTGCCATATTGCAATTTGAAATTCGTACGAGTCCATTATGACTGTATAGACGCTCTGGACATGACGTGGTTTTAGATCTGTATGAATACAAATCTTCTAGATGTTGATGCAGTTGATCTGAGGTACGCGGAGATCTGAGCACTTCGCACAGCTGCTGAATTTTAGATCACGCTAATCATCGAGACAAGCATCCTCACAATCTCTTCCATAGCGTGGGCTGGAATCTACCTATTACGTTGCCCAGTTGCGAGGAGATTCGTGTCTATACGATCGTTCCCATACAGTCTTTGAGAAAAGAGTGCTAGACAATCCATTTTGAGGCTCAGTCCCTTAGAACAGCTCATGTACCGAAGCGTTTGACGCTGCACAATTACTTCTTTCGAGTACTATTGTTCCATCTTTCTCCCAGGCAATTCTTTGAATCTGTTCACCAAATGAATATCATAGGGAATTTGGATCGATCTTGGTCTCGAAACAGCAGTATGGGATCTACACGTCTACGGACAGTATTTCATACCCAGAGACTTTGGTGGACCGACGGGATCGATCCCCACGCATCACGAATTCCGAAGCAATAATCCGTGGTGGCCAGCCGCAATCATGAGGAGATAATTGATGTTGCCTTGCATGACACGAGCCTTCCTACCTACGCATAGAAGCATCTGCTGATGGCAAAGAAGTATTATGGATGTTGTCGATGAAACAACAAGCAATTTGCTAAAGTGGTTTTAACAGGACAGAGACATTGCCGATATTATAATTGCTAATACTAAGATCACGAGAGCGTCTTCAGCGCGATTAAAAATGCGGATTGGGTAGATTCAGAATCTTTGTCGCACTCGTCCGTCGGTAGCAGTGTGACAAACTAGTACGTGGCTTCACATTTTCTCGTCCTTGGCCTTGACACAGCATTTCTGGCCTCGCATCGCAAGATTTTGTTCGGATGGCTCCCATACGTATTCATGGCGACCAGAGAGAGGACGTGCGCGGACAGATCATCATCTGGCATTGTCGAATTCGTAGTTGGAGAATTCCGAGCTGGTGGAGCCTCCATCTCAACCTCTGCAGCAACGATTTGACGGACTCGAGAACGCAAATCATAATTTGACGTACTGCCCGCATTTTCGTCGATGAGATTGGCTTTGTGGCTATGGCGTGGTGAGAGCGTCCGCAAGGACACCACGCTCAGTCTGCCAACACCAAGCTTCGTCCAGTAAAAGAGCTGCGGACACTCCACGCCACTGCAATACTGATATCAGCGTAGCTAAGAAGTTGTTTTTCATTTGATTGTTGCAACACGCCGTGGAGCCCTGGGTTTCAAGACACGCAATTCCAACATCTATAACCCAGAGATCCCTAGCGCTGACACTCATTCTCCTCTGTCCAACATCTCACTTCTCGGTTCCAATAATTTGCAACCGTTGGTTCTGCAATCCAGAGTTCTTTCAATTGAGATACTTGGCTTTGAAGGCTTTTGATTGGGTCGATTGCGAAGGGACCTGGCTTTCTGGGACATCAAATCATCAAAGAATTATCCATTTGACCTGCGTTTGAAAGTGTTGCACAAATCGAAATCAACATTTATCGAAGGGCAGCAAAGGGAGGTAATACAGCGTGCCGCGATCGGGAAGGTGGAGGCAGGAGAAACCAAGGGACACGCAACATCTACCACAACGGGCAAGCCCAGTTATATACACCCTCCACCACCGACTTCACCCTATGTGCCGCCAATATCTTTCGCCGATCCTCTCTGTTCTCCACAAGTATCATACGATATTCTGGGACCGCCCATCATATATTCGTTCTGCTCGCTTAATCCATGGCTGAGCAGCCTGAACCAAGTCAAACCGACCAGCTTCCTATACTCAAGGTGGTACCACTAACTTGTCCCTATAGACGATCTTGACCGCGTCCTAGCCGGTAACAAGATATTCGCGAATCGAACAGCCAACCATGAACCCGAACTCCTACACAAGTGTGCTCAAGGACAGACTCCAAAAATCTTATGGCTAGGCTGCGCCGATTCTAGAATACCAGAAACGACTGTATGTGACCTGAAGCCGGGTGACCTCTTCGTCCATCGGAACATCGCCAACGTCATCACCGCAGAAGATCTAAATTCCGCCAGCGTCATCGAATACGCCGTCAGCTTTTTGAAAGTCAAGAGGATCATGGTCTGTGGGCATACAAAATGCGGAGGCACCAATGCAGCGATGCACGATGATGACCTAGGAACAGTTCTGAACAACTGGCTGCATCCTGTTCGAGAACTGCGCAGGAAACATCAACCATCCCTCGACAACATCCCCTGCTTGGAGGGGAAAGCAAACAGACTGGCTGAACTCAACGTCTACAATTCCCTCGAGACATTGAAAGGAAATCCGACAGTAGTGGAGGCGATGAAGGAGCGAGGCCTCACACTTCACGGCGTCATCTACGATATTCCTGCTGGCGAACTACGGGTTCTTGACGAGGTGGTGCTGGTGGAGAAGCACAACTCGATGACCGTCCACAACAGGTGACTTTGATTATCCGCGACACTGGAAGTCTGTCGGCAGAAGGATATCTGGTTGTTCGGACGTACTGGGATTTCAGAGGGTCTGGGGTTCCGTGAGCGCGCTCATGTCACAGTCCTATCCGATATACCGTGGGGTTTTGCTGTCGATCTTGCCTTGCATAGATCATTTCGTTTGTCTGGATGGGAAGCGCGTTCGCCATCATTATATACCCTTAGTCTATGCCGTCTTCCCTTCAGTCTGGTAATGGAACTCGTTGCGATCTTACTAAAGTAGATCACAGCTCACCTCTTTCTGCACTCTCAAACACGCGCACCCGGACAGAGAATCTTCGATCAGGCATCAATAACCACCACAACGTACAAAGGGGATGGACGGCAAACACTAACAAATACTCATCTACCATAAACAACAACAATTTCTCTAGTGTCATCTACCCTACAGACACCTTCCCTCCAAATGACCCCATGCCCCAACGTGTGTCCCCCAACGATTCAAACCCTAAATACTCAGTCAGCCGTTGACCTTGAATATATCGTTCTACTAATACCAATTGCAAGTCACTAATCTCCACTCACCAGTCACCATACCACAGCGAAGCACCATTCCACACCGTCCCACTTCCAATCTACAACTCCCATCGCAACACCACTCCCAAATCACAACTCCCCTGTCTTCAAAATCGCACCGCCCTTCACTTGTGAACAGGATGGCATAAAAGCACCAATCGCCCCAGTCTCACCATCCCCACTTTTCAAGACCAACAATGGAAACGTAACCAGTGGATTATCTTGGGATGCGCGAGTCTTCCAAACAAAGGTGACCATGTATTCCCTTCCACATGAATACCGCACTTTCCGGCAATTCAGAAGAACGTCCGTCATCACCAGAGTCGCATCAATACCGATGATGAGTTTCGAGAAGATGATCGTACAAGAATTCTACTTATCCATTCACGCATCAATCCCGCTCCTGAGCGTTCACCCAATCTCCATCACAGTCCTCGTCCTCGTCGTCATCGTAGGCATAGCCCTGCGGATATTCCACATCACCATCACCCTCACCCCCACGGATTGTCTTCCAACATCTCCTGCTCGGGCCCAACAGGAGACTCTACATTCTCGGTTGCGCCATCAGCGCCATCAGCCTGCGGAATATGCTCGAAACCATCCCCGTCTACTGTGGGTGGGCTTTCCGCCTCGAGTTGTTCAGCGTAGAGCCGCTCAGCACGCAACTGGTGAAAGATGTTTGTGCTCTGTTGAGTGCGAAGGGGGGCCTACAAACGCAATGAAGAGCGGGTCTGGTGAGCAAATGTGTTCAAACAATTAGTTTACTTTACAGTTGATCTCCCTGTTGCGCAACGATGGATGGAACTTAGTCCTGGATATCTCGAACCTCTATGTTTTGCGTCTCCATCTTGGCTTCTTCCCATGACGCCTGATTTCGACGTGCCCAATCAACGTGGCATTTGGCGAAGGCGATCTATAGTTAGGGCATTAGCTTTGCGTGTTGATGTGAGCATGGATGCTGTTCCAAAACATACCATATATCGTTTTAGGTCCTCCTCCTTCTCGCCCTGAAACCGTACCAAATCCTTGAGAACACCAGAGCTCGCATCTTTAACGTCGTCGTGCGAAACTTCGAGTGCTTGTTCAAGCTATAATCTCGTCAGAATCAAGCACCACAGGTGACTTGGTCCATGATGATCATACCTGTTTAACTTGTTCACTGGTCTTTCCAATCAAATCCTGCCGCGTCTTTACCGGATCGCTGTCCGCGATACCGTGGAACGCGTGCGTTATCCGTCCGAATATTTTGTTAGAAATGAAACTGCCGCTCTGAGTCTTCTTGTGAGCACTTGAGGGCGATGTTGGCTCGGCCTGCGGTGCAGATGGTGGGATCGCATCGCCATGAGTTGGGGGGAAGTCGGAATCGATCGAAGCCACGTCATCTTCTCTCCGCGGTTGCTCCAAGCTACCCCTAGATGCGTTAGATGTTCGTCGTGGACCAGGTCTGCCTGACGCATTGTAGTGGCTTAAGGTCGCGCTCATTCGTTGCGATTGTTCCTCCTGGTCTCTCAAATGTGCCAAAAGAGCTTTCTTTTTGATCAATTCATCGTGCGTCATCTCTTCCTGTACACGCTTGAGGACCCGATATCTCAGCACGTTTCTGACAATCCCAGCGAACTGGGCGCTCTCACGCATCGGCTCTGCGAATGTTGCACTAAGCTGTGACGATAATTCCGATGTTGCGATGTATGTTTGATCCACGGCCTGGCCAATCTTCTCGATCGCTGAAGCAAGTGTGGATGATTGCTCCGACAGTGAGAATCCATTGTATCTCGCACCCAGCTCAGAAAGATCCTCCGCCAATGTGCCATAATGGCTAAGTAATCTCCGATTCGATTTTTCCATTGCTCCTTGCAGCAGTCCTTCCAGCTCTTTTGACGATACTTCAAAATTTATGAAGTACGGGTCCAAAGCTTCCTCGGATAAATTCTGTGAAGAAGGCGGAAAACGCGACAGTTGCGCACCTGGTATCGTGTGAGCGGCAGCAGATGGCATACCGGAATTCGAAGGTGCTGATGTGGGCATTCCAGACGCAGTAGTACCAGAAGTGGATCTCAACTTCGCGGACGAGGCAGGAACTGGGAGGAAAGCATGTCCAGGCTTAGAGTTTGCGGGGTCTAATGGCGAGGCTTTCAAAATGTTCTTTGGGATCGAAGTGACCGGGTGGGCATTCAGTACTTCACTCTTTGGTTGTGTCAGCTCTGGGAGATGCAAAATTCATGAAGACATACCCAGCTCGCATTGGGATCCAAGAAGCGCCACCACACTCCATCCTCGAGTACCTCTTTCATGCCTCTACAACGGTTCAGAAACACTGCCAGCATACGCTTTCGAAGCTCAATTATTCCTTGATCTTCCTTGGCTTTGGTTGGCCGTGCGGCGTAGTCTGCCATTGTGTGTTTCTCGGGAATTGGCGGTATCACTAGGGTGGGGTGCAAGTTGACCAACGTCTGGCGCAAAGACGCAAATTCTGAGTATCTCCGGCGCACTTCTAGATCCTACATCGCTGTCAGGCATGCTCCTAAATCTGAATATCTGAGGCCTACTCCTGTTCGGATGGTGTAGGCAATGTGGTTGCCTCCGCTCTCCGAATTCTTGCCGGCGTAAGTGATCAGAATTTGGGTATCAGGACTCCCGTGCAGTATCTGCTCGATCCGACTCGAATAATGCCCTTTCCTGGGCTCATATTTTTGTCCTTCATCCTCGCCGCCGACGTCGACGTCGCTGAGCGAATGCTGGTCGCGTGGGTGTGCGACGAATTCGGGGGAGTCGCGTTGTGGAGAACCTAGGTCAGAGGGAGGTGTAGAGGGCCTGTTGTAGACTGTGTATGAGTGAATTAGCTGTAGGCCTCGAGAAAGCGGAGGATAGCCATCTCACAGCCTCCAGGCGACCCCGGGTGAGCTTCTGAACTGGCTGAGCCGCGGTGGGTGAAGCTCCCATAGGGGTTGTTGTCCTCCTCCGTGTCCCACATGATGGCGCGCAGGTGAGCAAAGGGAGTATTCAGTGATGGGTGGTTTAGATGCTCGTCGTTGTTTGGGGACTGTGACTCTGGGCCATGTCCATGTCCATGTCCGTCCTGGGTTCCAGTCGAGCTTCGCGAGCGCTCTGTGCTCCAAGTCCCACCCGCGATTATGAGATCATCTTTATCAACACGTGAGCTCTCAACACCACGGGCGCCTGGATTTATTTGTGATGCCCACCTTCGGAACAATAAAAATAATAACTCGCTCCAAATTGCCAGAGAACTATTAGTATCCATCTGGACTGAATTGTACAAAAGCTGGTGGGGGCATGATCAAGAGTAACAGTTTCAAGACAGAGTCCTGGGATAGAAGAGAACTCGAAAGTGTCCTTCTTTTCATGCTCAGTCGCGCAGGAGACGCTCTTCAAGCTGCTGTGATCGAAATAAAACGACAGCCCGCAAGAAAGAAGGTCATTTCGGTGCAGTAGGATCAGCTACTCTCTGTCCTTCGACAAACCCTTAACTTTCATTCAAACCTTACGATGGCGACCGTCGGTGATCGATTCTGGCATTTTCAGCCTCAATTTGTCAGAAAACGGTTGTTCTCCATCTCGAGCTACGAGACCTCAAAACCGAGAAATCTTCCATTACTGCTCGTTGAAATGATACTGAACCAACAACGCCACTGTGGGGGTATCGCACTATCCCAACCTCCATATACGCCTAAACAGCCATGTTTCAAGAGCGCCGCAAACACCTTCTGTGCTCTTGAATATCAAAGTATTCTTCAATGCCCATTTTGATTCCCATTCGGGGGCGGCGGTCCTCGTTGCGCCATTTGCGCTCGCTTCTGTGCCTCCTCTTCGGGATGTCGAGTTTTCCACGCGCGAAAAATGGCAGGGGCCGCACGTATCAGCTCCTCCTTGGACACACCATCTTCGATACTCTCCAAAACACTTCTAGCAACTGATTCGTGATTCGCATGTTCCTTATCGTCGCGGAATCTGGGAGCACCGTTGCTCTCAGCCTTGTACCGCCATTCCCCTTGCTCGTTCCTGTAACACTCTATGATACGCCCGTCCAGTATCTCACCTAGAGATTTCAGTATTTCCCACTCTCGATTCGTGACCGTAAGATTGGCGTAGAATGTGTGGCGATCGCCGCCGAGCCAGATCAAAAGCTGGAACGGAGGCTTTGCATCATAGTCTGGACCTTGGGTGTCGTCGTCGAATACTACCTTAGGAAACTCACCGAGCCGAAGCTTGAAATCGATAGTGTTTTCTTCAGCCGGCTTCCACTTTAGGATGTGCTGGTCCGTTCCATTGACGTATGGTGTCCCCTTGCATGTGAAAACCAGTCCATCATTTCCGTGCGGCAAAGTGGGTAGCTTCTCGTTGAACATGGCCTCCAAAGCGTACGGTTTGTCCATGGCCTTGAATCTAACCTCGAACGGGAACATCTTGCAGTCCTCCGGAAATGCTCTGTACAGAGCCTTCAAGGGTTTATCAACAAACTCAGCAAAGCGACCTATCCGCTTGTCTAGGGGCCTGTTGGTCAGGCATTCTTTGTCGAGAACCAGGCAGTCGAAGACTAAATATCTGTTGACCCTCCTCCCGTCGGCATAAGTGTCGATTACAAGCTCGCCGTCTATAAGTGTGTCTGAGTGGAAGTTGCTGAAGCTGGGATCGGTGGGAAGCGGAAAGTGAAGATCTAGGGCGCGGTCAGTAGTTGAGCGCTCTGAAGAAGCGGGACAGACATACTGGGAACGTAGTAATAGTCGTTCTTGCGATCGATAAGGTAATGGATCTCGTTGGCATTCTCATCTACTGTGCAGAAAAGTAGACACCTTATGCCATCCGTCTTTTCACAGAGGTAGTAGCTGGTGGGTGTCGGTCAAAGCGATATTCAGATGGCTGATGTAAACGCACTCTTGGTTACACAGCTCTTGTATGTGGTTACGGGCAAAGGACACTGGTTGGGCGCCAGGAAAGTTCGTGTTTTTGCGATCGAGAAGAGCCGCAACTTCGTTTTGGAGCATGTGAGCAAGGCCTGGGTCGGCCTTGATGCCCGGCATATCGGGGAGGGGGCCTGGCATGGTGTATGGCTGTTCAGGTACTGTTGGACATGTGAAGGCGGGGAACGAGTGGTTATGCGTGGTTGTATTGTGTTGGCTATGTGTATTGGAGTGGTCGAGAAGAGGAATCTTGGTGAATGTGGGAAAGACTACTACTACCTAGTAACGACGGTCAGGGAGCGCCGCTTAATTCTGCCAGCCTCATCATCGCCGAACCCAAACCACCCCGCTACCTGGTATGAGGGTCACCCTCCGAGCACCAACATACTCCAGCCATGTCCACCGAAAAGGCTTCCGACAAGACGACCGATGCCGCCGGGGAAGAAACCGCGGGTCCCATAGCAGAGGCTGAACCACACGCCCATGTTATCCCACCGCCGACAGAAAAAGGGCACAAACACACGACAAGCAGTTCATCATTGCACAACGCCAAGGGATGGGATGGCAAGTTGCGCGTGGAAAAGAAGGCTGTGCTGGCAAATCCAGAGGTGCTTGGTACTGCCTATCAGAGCGACCCAGAGGACTCGGATGACGATGCCGTGCCTGTGGATCAAATCGAGGCAGATGAGGGTGCGTTATTCTCTTTGGTTGGCACACGGGTATAGCTGATTGTGATACAGATCTCACGGCCGACATGGAAGATGGAATAGACGTAAGGGAAGCCTTCTACTACTCCAAAGTGCAGCTTCTGATAATCACCACAGGAAATCGACCTCGTGCATTGTCGCATTGCCTCCATGTCCTCGCTCAAGCTCGATCGCTTCACAAACCTCCATCGCCTCTGCCTTCGACAAAATGCCATAGGCGAGATTGAGGTCCCAGAATCGCTAGGCCTCAAGCTCACCGAGCTGGACCTATATGACAATGCCATCGCCCATATCAAGGGGTTGGACGCTCTTACCGCTCTCACAATCCTCGACCTCTCCTTCAACAAAATAAAACACATCAAACGTCTACAGCACCTGAAGAACCTTACCGATCTCTATTTTGTACAAAATAAAATCTCCACGATCGAAAATCTCGAAGGACTCTCCAAACTGCGAAATCTAGAGCTGGGTGGCAACAGAATTAGGGAGATACAAAACTTAGAGACACTGACTTCTCTTGAAGAATTATGGCTGGGCAAGAACAAATTGACAGAGATAAAAGGCCTGGACACGCTGACGAACCTCAAAATTCTCTCCATACAGTCAAACCGTCTCCGTTCAATAACAGGCCTGGAATCCCTCACCTCTCTCGAAGAGCTCCACATCTCCCACAATGCGATCACCTCTCTCACTGGCCTCACAAAGACTACCTCGCTGCGTGTCATCGATATCTCAAACAATCCAATTCCAAAGCTGGAGGGTCTTGAGACGTTAGCCAATCTGGAGGAGTTCTGGGCAAGTTATTGCAAATTCGATTCATTCCAGGATGTGGAAAAGCAGTTAGGTGACAAAGCAAAATTGGAGACGGTTTATTTTGAAGGCAACATGTTGCAGTTGCGGAATCCGGCGTTATACAGGAATAAGGTGAGATTGGCATTGCCTCAGGTCAAGCAGATCGATGCTACTTTTGTTAAGGTTTCATGATGATGGTATGGTAGGATGTAAGAAAGATTTACGAGAGGCGTAGCATGGATTATGATTGCATGGGCTGGCGCTTCGATGGAGATATCGGTAGCATGAGCGTGGGAGAATTGGCGTCTCTTTCCTCTTTCCTCTTTACGGGATCTTGCGGGTGACTTAGATGTCAGCTTCATAACTCATCCATCTCCTCACACATTAGCATCTCTCGATTTAGGAATGATCTGCTTCATGCATGGTACATGTATTTCGGTTCACAGAGGACTTGCTGATCCCATCTTGTTGGCTATTTACCTCGATCGCGATGCGAATGGATTTTGAGCGCTCAAAATCCTCTCCGCCTGCAAATTCAAGGCCTTTTTAAAGCGGCTCAGATGATCAGCGACTGCTTTCCTGGAAGGCTAACCTCTGTGATAGTTCGAGTTTTCTTTTGACGCTTCTGTCATAACGGAAGTTTTGGTCGTTGTTGCAACCGTTCTCGACGAAAACCAGAGGAACGGTGGTCTTTGGCTTGAGGTGCGTTTCTCCATTCTCTTGGAAGCCATGCTAATGTGTCAGAAATATAGATGTACACTCTACCTCTGTCAACTCCATTTACTAGCCAATTCCCAAGTTACAGCCTCCAGATATGGATCGTGTCATCGATTTCTAAACTCAAGAAGCCTAAAAGTCTCGACCATGTTCAGCACTTTTTGCAAACTCCTTTTTTAGATGGCCTAGGAAGACCACGGGAATCTTTCATGCCACGGTGTCAGCTATTAATGAAAACGCCAAGTCGGCGTCTGTGTAACAATGGTAGGGCGATTCAACGGGCAAAGCACGGCAAGGCATCAACCATGAGCCATCTACCATTGGGAAATGTTGAACCCGGAAAGCCTCCACATGTTTACTCCCCACGCACGAAAGCCGAGATCAAAATGCCCTGCACAATGGACCCAAACATATCGTATATATCGTATATCAAGACGACAGATGACGGTAATTCGGGACTCTGTCGGAATCGTCTCCAGGCACGGCAGGATTGAGTGCCACAAAACCTTACCCTGTTGTACAGATAACCTGATCAGGAGAAGATGCGTTGCACCTGCATCACCAACTTACCATTCTACGCGATCCAGAGCTGCGGCTCCTGGCTCAGCTGTCGAGGACTTACGGGCTGTGAGATGTGAGCACGTGAAGCTTCGCGAGTGAGGTGTGCGCCTTGCCTCTACGCTGAGGATCAAGATGAGCTTTCTTCTCAAGCCTTCATGATCCATTTACCACTGTCATTTCCTTCTTCTAAATCAAAGGAACCAAGCATTTCAAGATGCTCTTCTTTCTCGCGTTGTTTCTGTTGCCAGTCCTCGCATGCAAGCCAGTCGAGTCCACCATCGTCTCTACGACAGATCCCCGAAAGGTCTACTCCCTCGGACCAAACAATTACGTCGTAGTCCTGAAGCAGCCAAACTCGACACCCGACTTGATCTCCGATATCGTCACCCAAGTCCTCGACACAGTCCCAGACATAAAACCAAAGCGCAAGTTCAAAAATGGGAAGGTGAGAGGATTCAGCGCCGTGCTCTCACCAAGTCAATTGGACAGTTTGAAATCGAACCCAAAGGTAATCAACACTCCGATATCACCTCCGACCACACAAGGCTGACGAGAAGAAATTCCTCCCCAAAAAGGTCTCTTACATCGAACCCGACTCAACCCTCAAAATCCAAGCCATACTCCCACCAGTCCACTCACAAAAAAGAGGTCTCACAACCCAATCCTCCTCCCCCTGGAACCTCGCGCGCCTCTCTCACCGTTCCAAAGGCTCAAACGCGTACGTCTACGACAGCACCTCGGGCAGCGGCACATGCAGCTACATCCTCGACACAGGCCTCTACACCCAGCACACCGACTTCAGCCCCAACCGCGCCACTCTTATCAAAAACTTCGACACGACAGACAACAGCCCAGACGACCTCTCCGGCCACGGCACCCACGTCTCCGCCATCCTCGGCGGACAGAAATACGGCGTCGCAAAGGCGACGAAAATCTACGCCCTCAAAGTCTGTAACAGAAACGGGTCCTGCAACCTCAGCGACGTCGTCGCGGCCATCGACACGGCCGTCTCGGATTCGAAAGCGAGAGCCTCCTCGACCTGTCCCAACGGCGTCACCATGACGCTTTCCTTTGGCGCTCCGGCCTCGAGCTGGCGCTCCATGCAGGACAGCATCGTCGCGGCGACGCAGGCGGGTATCTTCGTCGTCGCGGCGGCGGGGAACAGCGGCGTCGATGTAAAGGGCGTCATTCCCGCCTCGTCGCCTTTCGTGTTCTCCGTCGGCGCGTCCGATATCGACGATGCCAGAGCCTCCTTTTCGAATCACGGGGCTATGATTGGTGTTTTCGCGCCCGGCGTCGCGGTGCAGAGTGCGTGGATAGGCGAACCCGATGCGAGCGTACGTTTTTCTTCCCATATCCATATCCATATCCCTCCTTTCCCTCGTACCCTCTCACCCTCAAAACCACCCATATCCCCAAGGGGAAAAAAAGAAAGAAGAAACAGAATGGGGAGAAACCAAAAAAAGCGCAAAGATCCTCATCCTCATCCTCATCCTCGTCCTCATCCTCAATTCATCATCATCATCATCATCATCATCATCAATCATCATCATCATCATCATCATCATCATCATCATCATCATCATCATCATCATCATCATCATCATCATCATCATCATCATCATCATCATCATCATCATCATCATCATCATCATCATCATCATCATCATCATCATCATCATCATCATCAATGCTAACCTCTTCCCCCGCCTCCCACAACAGCAATACCTCTCCGGCACCTCCATGTCCGCCCCCCACGTCGCAGGTCTAGGCGCCTACATAATGGGGAAACAAGGGCCCCAAAACCCCCTCGCCCTCTGCACGACCATCAAGAATCTGGCGACCAAAAACGCGCTGAGCGGGTTACCGGGTGGGACGCCCAACAGACTGGTGTATAATGGGGCGTCGTGAACGTCGTGCATGTATGCACGACAAGACAAGACGGTCGGTAGTCGCGAATGCCGTAGGTGGGAGGACTGCGACCTGACTAGCGGCAATATGAATGTTTCACACCGAGACCAAAAGTGGTTGCGGAAGGAAGATTTCGTGCCTTGACCGAGTCCATCTTCAGTTGATTTGGTCGTGATTTGGCATGGCACATGGAGCGAGTACATCATATGAATCCAGGTGGTGGAAGTGGAGGATATCGTTGTTGACCACTTTACGTCTACAAAAAAAAAGGCCAAAAAAAAGGCCTAGCTGTACGAAAGACCAGAATACCCACGCTAGTATAAACAAAAGAAACTTCCATACTTCTATTTTGATGGTCGTGGCAGAGACTACACATACAAGAAGAAGACGGCAACTCTACTTGTTCTTCACGTCTCTTGAAGAAGGCGGCGTAGAAGGCGAGGCAGTTGGAAACGGCGCTGAGGGCTCACCACTACCCATGCCACCAGGAATACCGGTTGGCTCACCAACAGCAGGCGGTGTGCCCAAGCCAGGATCCGATGGACCCTTCGGTGGCCCAGGCGGCGTGATGATCGGCAGTTTCGGCGGCTCGAATGCCTTCATAGGACCCGATGCCGACTTGATCCTATCCGGCAGCTGCTCTCCTTTGATAACCTTCTCCATCTCGACTTTGTTCAAGATCTCATAGTCCACGAGACCCTTGCTCACAGCATCCAGCGATTTCCTGTTCTCCTTCAGCAATCTGAGAACTCGTTCCTTGCTCTCATCTATGATTCTTTTCACTTCGTCCCAGACGAGTTGGTGCATGCCTGTGGGCAAATCTTTATTGCTGAGATCCAAGTTTCCCAACTTATCAGACATGCCGTACCGCTTGACCATTGCAAGAGCCACCTTTGTCGCCTGCGAAATATCGGATGATGCACCGCTAGTAACAGCATCCTCACCATAGATGACGATCTCGGCGCATTTGCCTCCCATGAGAACATCGATATGAGCCAGCATCTCCTGCTTCGACTCCGATACCCTATCCAGGTCGGGCAGTTGGAATGTGATTCCGAGAGCGTGTCCACGGGGCATAATAGTTGCCTTATAAAGGGGAGTCGCGTATGGAGTCAACAACGCAACAAGGGCGTGTCCACCTTCGTGATAAGCTGTCATGATCTTGTCCTTTTCTTGGATGACCGCACTGCGTCGCTCAGGGCCCATCAATATCTTGTCCTTTGCCCATTCGTAGTCGCTCATGTGAATCTTGGTAGCCTTGCGTTTGCTAGCATGAACAGCAGCCTGGTTGGCCAGATTCTCAAGATCGGCTCCGGAGAAGCCAGTAGTGCCTCGGGCAATTATCGAAAGATCGACGTCAGTCCCAATTTGCATATTCTTCAGTTTTAGCTTCAGAATGGCCATACGTCCACGGACATCTGGCAAAGGAACATTGACGTTGCGGTCAAAACGGCCGGGTCGAGTAAGCGCGTGATCGAGCGACTCGGGAAAATTGGTGGCTGCAATGATAATGATGCCACTTCCTTGATCAAATCCATCGAGTTCGGTCAAAAGTTGGTTCAGAGTTTGTTTGGCATAAGCACCATCGCGTGGGTGTCGTTTTCCTCCAATCGCATCCAACTCGTCGATGAAGATGATAGCAGGGGACTTAGCGCGAGCACTTGCGAAGAGCTCTCGCACACGCTTCGCGCCGACACCGACATACATCTCATCAAATTCGGATCCAGAGGCATAGAAGAACGGAACGCCGGCTTCGCCAGCGACTGCCCTAGCGAGTAGAGTCTTACCGGTACCTGGTGGACCAACAAGCAGAACCCCTTTTGGAAGCTTACCGCCCAGTGTCGAGAACTGTTTGGGGTCCTTCAGGAATGCCACCAGCTCTTGCAACTCTTCTTTGGCTTCATCGCAACCTTCAACATCACTGAACTTGGTTTTCTGCAGTTCCGGCTTCGCCTCGTTGACGCTGATGCCTCCAACACGCTTGAGCAGACCAGCACCTTCAACCAAGAAGGAGATGATCACGTAGAAGATCCAGACAGCGAAGGCGAACCAGGCAATGAACTTCACCCATCTGAAAATTGCGCTGCCATAGGATTCCTCGACCACGACGTAAAGAGGGGCATCCTTCGCTCCCGATCCAGATTTGGCAAGAGCTGAACTGCCACCTCGTGAGCGGGCTCCTACAGCCTGTGCTACGGCGCCAAGTTGGTCATTGTTTAGGCCGGTATTGTTCTGTATGCCTCCACTTTGTCCGTCAGTTTGTACCACCTTCTCGAGCGCTTTTTTGTAGGTTGCCTCAACAGCAGCGTTGCTCGCAAATTGGCCGAGCTCAAAACGTTGTACAACTAATTCAGGGCGGTTGGCGCGGAGTAGAGCAGAGTAGAAAGCGTTTTGGGCACTCGCGCTGTTCGGGTTGTTGTTTGCCGTCTGTTCCATGTGTGATAGTAGATTATATGATGAATTTGCCGAGTTGGATGCATTCGAGCCCCATAGCGTTCTACGCTGGTCGAGAAAGTTGTTCTTGAGATGAGACATTGGCGTGGATCTCAAGGAAGCGAACCGAGTGCTGGTGGAAAACTGTCGTCCTGCGCCAAGGAGCATAAGTGGGCTAGATTTTGAGAGTGAATTACGAGGGACTGAGCGATGGTCAGCATGTATTCAGAGGCTCTTCATCCACATGTAGTGATCTCACCCGAATTGAACAACCCCATTGCAGTCGGGGCCGTCCGCAAAGTGTCCGGCGCGAATCGCATTCCTAGAGCCGAGGGAGATATACCAGCAAGGCAACCGGGAATGGGAGTTTTACTACGCTTTGTAATCGCTGTTGAGAGGCTCCGGTTCGAGGGCGCATACGAGCTCCCTATGGCTGATTGGGTTTGATGGAGGTTGAGCGGCGAAGTACCGTGGCGATTGGCAGAGGCGGATAGAGCGGTGGGGTTTTGGGTGCGCCATGAAGACTGGAGGACGGTTGACACAGAAGGCCATAATTCACTGGCAGCGGAAGCTATGTTCTAGGGATAAGTCAGTCTGGTGCCCGGGAAGGCGATGTACTCGTGGAACGTACTGGAAGTGCTAGAGAGGCCATGATTTGGATAAGCACTGCAGCAGACGCTGCGGAAAGCAAGGAGGAACAACAACGCCGATCAAAAGTGGAAGCAGTAGAGAAGCCGAAGTATGTGTCCACGAGGACTTCGAGGTGTGATGGGGTGTAGCCACAGGCGGCTGTCGAGGTGTGGACTTCTGGCAGGAGTGATCATCAATCTAAGCTAGTGTATGGTGCGCATCCGGCATGCCTTAACATGAGCCTCATTAGTCACGTGTATTCACTCAGACTTGCGAGCTTGCTTCAATGTGCTCGGACCAAAGCAAGAAAATGCAAGGGAGCTCAGAATCGTTTTTGATACATCTGTAGACATTATTTATTTGCTTGGGACCGTTCTGAGATTTCCACGCCAAAAATGGCGTCGGTCTCAGATCTACCAGCGAAATCTTAGACAACCTCAACTCTATTCCCATCAACACAACAAGGTATCAAAATTCACCTGCGTCATTGCCAGCACTCTCGGCTGATATAAAGCCATTCTTCCACCAGACCTTCCTCAAGTAGAGCTGATCAACTATAAACTATGTCATCCTTGAATAGAAAATCACTAGGAATCATCATCTCTTCATCCATCAGCGACCGCTGTAACCCTCGAATAATTACGTGCAGCACGGTATCCATTCCCATCAAGTACACACCAAGATCTTTCAGCAAGGCCGTCCACAAACTATTATACATTTATAAAGAACACGGCAACGTGTCCTGGGCAGGTCAGTACGTGCGGATTCAGGCGACTGCAATCGATGGACCCGACGAGACCTTGCCCTGAGCCAAGTATCAGCTTTGTGGTATGGAAATTTGGGCTGCTTGATCTAGATGAAATACTTCTATATTCATGACTGTTTGCCGATAGCTTGATATCAAGGAATGGTATTACCGATTCCCTACCCTCTAACATAATCTCACCTTCAGTTTCGGGATAGTCAGAGGGGCACGGAACAGATGAAGCCAATGTGGTTAGATGCCATAATGCTTGCCATGAACTCAGCACTGGCATTTTCTCATCAGGTGAGATATCTTTCAGGATCTCTTGGAGTACTCGATCCGACGGAATCCAAGACTATCTGACAGGCCTCCTTGTCCCGTATCACCACTCCTCCGCACGTCTGCCGCACCTACGTCGTCCTCAAACCAGCGCACAGTATCCAGTTTCCGGGGATTCCACGGGCTGTCATGGCTGTCATGAGATTAGCGGAAGGAAAGGGCTGACTGTGAGATACTTAGGTACCTGGTAGAGGTTTCAACGCCTTGCTCGAGCCTTTAAGCTGTTGTGACGACTCGTCCCGACCTCGTTTCTTTGCCGTCATGATTCAATGTCGTCAGCAGTTCTGTGATGTGATATCGTGGATGATGTTTTCGTTGTCGAGAGAATGTCCAGTTGAAGATGCAAGCCGTGTCCAATTATCAGACTGAAGCCGGGAATCCGCCATCGAGGACGGCCAGCCGAGCCTGCCATTCACAGCCATCTACGTTTGATAAAGAGTAGTTAGTCAATTTCGACTCGGGATTAGTGTTGCCATGAGGCTCCACCAACTCAGTGTTTCCCAGCCTCAAAAGATTACGATGTATACGTTATCCATACTGCTGCTAAATTACAGATGATTGACCCCGACTCAAGGGAGATGAATTCTGGTTCCACGCATTCAAAGAGTGGCCATGTCAGCTGGTCCGGTAGTGGAAAGTAGGACCATGTTGTAGCAGGAGTGGTCGTGACTGAGCTCGCCACTGGCGTTTCCACGAACTTCACTTCAAGTCGTCGTCGCCCGAAAGAATGTCTCATCGGGATGGAGTTCGACAGGTAGAAAGGCAGGTTCGGCAATGGTAAATGGTTTCAACGTTTATGCCGAAGCATAGCATTCAGCCCAACCTCGACACGTTACGTCTGTTCCATGTAAGCAAGTCCACACTCGCGCGTCCTATTACACTGGAAATGTGATGGCACCAAAACATGCCCTTTCAGTAAGGACAAATTGGACTGGCGTTAGCTGCTGAATTCGGGGAAGTAGCTTGAAAGCTCACCTCTGTACGTTTCGCCAGGTCCGACATCAAAACGTGTCTCTGGAGTATTCATTGAGCTCAACTAGTAGGTCATGTACATACGGTTTGGAGTCACGTGGCGGCCAATTTTTGAAGAATTTGGATGACAGGTCTGAATGGGTGGTCTGAACTCGATATTTACTCTTGACAACCTTTATCGGACTGCAGGAACTCTGTGATATCGGGTCCAGAATTACACCACCCGCGCCCATTGGTGTCCACCTCACTCATGCAATTACTAGACTTGGTATCCCTCAATGCAACTCATGATTACAACCCTGCTTGCTCGCTTCCCGCGTCATCCCCGAGGCTGCACTTGCTAGTCACGAACGCACATACTGAACAGGAAGGCTACGACCGCACTCATTATCGGAAGGACGTTGAACTTCAATGCTGGAGCTGCGCTCAGCACAGTCGGAGTTGAGGATGCAGGACTGTTTGGGGTGTTGACAGCGGTTGTGACGGTTGGAGTCGTGAGAGTTGGTTTTGGAATCTCGAATGCTGATGACGACCAAGTTGTGTTTTGGTAGCCGACTGACGTGATGAAGGTTGTGGCCGTTTCGATGCCGCCGCCTGGAGTGCTGGTGATGAGGACTGTTGAGGGTCCCACAGCGGTCTTCGACGTGGTCAAATTCGAGGTTGTGAGGGAGAGAAAGCCTTTTGTTGTTGTTGTTGTTGTTGCATTCTGAGCGAGGACGAAGCTTCCCAGGCTCATGATACAGAGGAGGAGTTGCAAGATAGACATTGTTGCGACCTCTGGGGTGGTTGACGTTGCAAAGGAGAGAAGGCGAGTGAGGTTCAAGTTGTTGACTGCGTACCCACGCTCAGGCCACCTGATGATGTCCCAGTGGATACAGTGAGTAGCACCCACACCTGTGCATCAATTGACAATCAGGGTCAGGGATCCGTGTAATGTGCATTTTGAATTGCAGACTCGCAAAGCCACCTCAAGGACGATAAGGCGGTATTGAGAGAGCGACAGCAGGAGCAGATGGATTACGATGCAACGCGGTCAGAAGTGAGCGGGAGAGTCGGTTGAACGTCTGAGACTGCTTTCGAGATGGTGGACACTGGACACTGGACACTGGACACTGGACACTGGACACGCAGTTGGCGAGCGTGAATGATGGCTATTCACGGAGCAAAGGCGGCAAAAAGAATATGTGGTATCATACCGTGGTATCATACCAAGCGGGTCAGTACTGCTCGGGGCATAAAGCGTACCTCTGAGGCTCTGACCAACAGCGGAGGGCAGTGCACGAGTGATGCTATATTTACAATCCTCCACAAAGGTTGTGCGCGCATCTTCGGGTTGCCAACAGACACCTTTACTCCAAGAAACTGCGAGGCTTAGGTAGGCGGGCAAACAGGGAGGCCATGGCTTGTGTCTCTAGATCTGCAGCGCAACCATTGGACGGGAGGAGGCCAGACGAGGCAGAGATAGGAAGACCCATCTGCTTTCGCGTATCACTTTGACCGGGGATGGCATTGTTGACGGCGCTGAGTGATGGGACGACTGATATGTTGGACATGTTTCGACAAAGGCTGTGGGTGTTGTTCAGAGGAAGAAATGTCCCTTGTTCCTCCACTTCCACTTTGTTAGGTCAGAGGATACACTCTTGAGTCCAACGCTTGGGCGCAACAGTGCTGGGCCTCCATTACAGCTGTCACAGATCCAAAATTACAGGACGGCCACTCCATAATCAGCCCTGGACAGTGCCAGTTTGACCCAAGGCCCTTCATCCATACCCAACGAGCGCGTGCTCAAGGAGTTTCCAAACCCTCCCAAAAACGAAAACATGGCCGGCCGATTCGTGAGAGCCTCCAAATACCGTACGCTCTGTCCGCGTATTCCCCTCCACGCCATGCTGACATTGCTGCGATGTAGGACATGTCTTCGGACAGCCAACGAAGAAGGTACCATCATGATACGAGTGAACCGAGTGGACACATACCAACCTGCGTAATAGGAGCAATGCTACGACAATCTACGGATATCCAAGAATGCCTGGGATACAAACCTGATCAAGGTCCGCTAAGCATGGCAAACGCTGGGAATATCGGGACAAGTTCTGATCAGGAATAGGCCAATCCCGAGTACATTTCAGTCAATTGGGAAGCAAGTGGTGGAGGCGCATTCGCTGTCATTCCCGTCAGCGAGCGAGGACGTCTGCCAGACCGCTTGCCTCTTTTTCGCGGACACACTGCCGCCGTACTAGACACCGACTGGTTGGTGGCTCAATTGGATTCATGAGGGACAATACTCATATTGGGGCAGGAACCCGTTCGATGACAGTCTTTTGGCTTCTGGTTCGGACGACGGCAAGGTAAGGCACGCGACACACGATTGTAATCACGATATCTGATACAGCACAAGGTGTTTCTTTGGAGAGTCCCTGAGAATTTCACACTGCATTCCGATGCCGAAGAGCCAGCCGACGTGTCTCCCGTAGGACGGTTGGGCGGCCACACGCGGTACGTCAATTGCTTGTTACCATGTTCGAATTAGGCTGATAGCAAGCAGAAAAGTTGGACACGTCCTCTTCAACCCTGCCGCCTCCAATGTTCTCGCCAGTTCCTCCGGAGACTACACAATCAAGCTTTGGGATATCGAGCAAGGACAATCACGTCTGACTTTGAAGGGCACAGACATCTTTCAGTCTATGTCATGGAGCGCAGACGGTGCCTTCTTGGTCACTACTAGCCGCGACAAGAAGCTTCGAGTCTGGGATGTTCGACAGGAGAAACCAGTTCAGGACGTTCCAGTAGGCAGGCACGAGTTCTGGACACGGATGCAAGTCTAACAGTCTTTGCTAGGGCCATGCTGGTGCCAAGAACAGTCGAGTCGTCTGGATGGGTGAGCACTCCGAATTGTTGTTGGAATTCGCATGAAACTAATTTTCGAAAAGGCGAACATGACCGTGTCGCCACCACTGGATTCTCACGCATGAGCGATCGCCAACTAGGTCTCTGGGATATTAAGAATCCTAAAGAACCTCTTGGTGGTTTCCAAATTCTAGACTCCATCTCAGGCGTCTGCATGCCATTCTGGGATGACGGGACCAACATGCTCTACCTCGCAGGAAAGGGGTAAGTTTGGTCGCATGGCTGAAGAGAGCAATTGCTGACAGGTAATTACAGTGACGGCAATATCCGCTACTTTGAGTACGAGAACGACAAGTTTGAGTATCTGTCAGAATACAAGTCCGCAGACCCGCAGCGTGGTCTTGCATTTGTGCCCAAGCGTGGTGTACACCTTCATGAGAATGAAATCATGCGCGCTTACAAGACGGTCAATGATAACTGGATAGAGCCAGTGTCGTTCGTCGTCCCGAGACGCGCAGAAGTGTTCCAGAGCGACATTTACCCTCCTACCACCGGACTTAAGCCAGCAGTCTCAGGCAAGGAATGGTTCGATGGCAAGTCCGGGATTCCACCAAAGGTCTCCCTGGAAAGCGTGTACGACGGTAAAGCACCGACGGAAGTTCCGTCGGAATTCAAGCCGATGAAGACCGAGACACCCATTACCAGTCCGCCTCCGACCAGGACAGAAGTGCCCAAAGCAGAACCAGTTGCTATACCAGTCCAGCAGCGTGCGCCTCCTCCCAAGATGGAAGACAACAAAGCTTCGATTGCGGCCATGGCTAACAAATTCGCTGACAAAGAAGAGGATGAGGAGTCCTCGGACGATGACGCATCTAGCTTTGAGGAAGTTCCAAAGCCTGTTGAGCGACCATCAGCACGTGCTGTCGAGTGGAAGAGGGAGATACCAGCGCCAACCCTGGCAGCCGCTCCATCTCAGCCCAAGGCAGCGCCTGTGTCATTGGCAACCGAGACATCGCGCCCAGCTCCAGCACAGACACCATCGAATCCTGCCGCTCCAGCCTCCATCGTTGCAGCTTCCTCTTCTTCGAATGCGGCAGCATCAGCCGCCGCTGGCACGCACCATGGCGCGGCGGAGGGCTTGAAAGGAAACCTGACAGAGATGAGAGAACAAAACACACGCATTCTGCAACTGCTCGAACAGCAAACGCGGACCTTGGGGCAGCAAATGGACCAGATCATGTTCTTGACCGAAGAAGTTGAGAAGTTGCGCGGAAAGGGCGGCGCCTCGAGCACCGCCCTCGATGGTGGGAACAAGGAGCTCGAAGAGAAGATCCGAAGACTTGAGTTAGAGTTGGAAGAGGCGAGGAGTTAGGTTTCTTCCCATCTTGCTGACGACTACGTTCAGGTCATGGATCTTGTCTTTTGGGACTGCTGGGTGAAAACAGGGGGGGGGGAGGGGGGTTTCAAGATGTGGATGATATGGTTTTCGACTAGCGGGACGGTTTGATGTTCGTGGGTAGGGTTGCAGCATGTGTGTCTTCAGCTTGTTGGATTCCGTGTATGCGTGAAGAAGCGTTGGTCTACATTTCCATGTTGCATGGATCCATATCTCCTCCGCCAACCACAGCCACAACTACGTAGTATCAAAGGGTGCCGTTCTACTCTCCGATAGCCGCCGACTCATCGCATGAATTGTTTTCCAGCGCAGTATGCGGGAGGATTTTTGAGGTGCTTTTCCGGCTTTGGTCGGTGCTGACGGGAGTTTTATGTGCAGCGGGCTCTGGCCTCTAGACGCGCTGCACTGGACATTCAAGACCTGCCCAAATTGCATCGTTCTCGCGAGGGGATCTTCCATTAGTAGTAGTGGTGGTGGTGGTGGTAGTAGAAAAACTACGTGGCACTAGTAATCTCGTACCTCGAATGAGCAAATGAACGAGGCCAAGTTCTATAGCTGCATGACAGAGCAATCAAAGAAACGGACCGCAACACATCGTTACGCGTACCTACTAGCTATCACTCCATAAAGGTACCCGAGTCCCTCCACCACTGATGAAGCAACGCCTTCACAGTTCCTCATCTGAATCCTCATCCACGTCGTCGCCATAAGGGCTAGTACTGCATTCCGATGTGAAATCACCGAATGTCTGGTACCTGCTGCCAGGGTGTATGACATGTGCTCGCGTGCTGATGCTAGATTGTTCGACGGACGGTGCAAACGTGGATGGTCCAGCGCTAGGTGGTATGTCGGCCATGCGCTCTGTCTTCTTTGTGGTAGAGGCATCAATCGCTGCCGTCGGTGTCGCCTCTATAGTCCGTGTCGTCGGTGTGGTCTTCGTTGATGGACGGATGGGCTCGGAGGGCGGGGCGTGGTTCGTTGCGACGGACGTTGGAGGATCTGTTCTGGCGATGGGGCTTCTCCCGCAGGACTCCGAAGGTTTGCGGCTGGGATCTGTTGGCGAGGTCTTTGGGGTTCGCGAAGCATTCGTCGGCTGCTGCGCCTGTGCTGTGCCCGTGTGACCTGCTGCGGTGGCCTTGACCTTTGGCGTCAGCTCCAGCGCTGGCAGATGAGCCTTGAGGCTGAGATATGAAGGCGAGTTGATGGTGGGTAAGTTCCCCAGCAGAGACTTGTTCGGATCCCGATCTTGGTGAGGACTCTTCGAAAGCGACAATTTCGCCATGCCGATGGCCAGACCTGCATCTTTCTGGCCTCCTTCTCGTTCCACAGCCCGTCTTTGGTCTTCTAGGACTCTGTCGCGTATCAGCTCCGCCATCTCCAGCCCGAAAGCTTCCTTCCTCTCTTCTGCACTCGCATCGATTGGCGGCTGGTCTGGAGCACTCTTGAGCTCGACTAATTTCTCCCGTGTATGGCTCTTCTTGGATGCTACTCCTGCCACGGCTGGGTTGCCGTTCATCTCGATCGACTCTCGAGCTAGACTCTCTATAGCTGCAAGATCGTTGGGAAAGGACAACATTGGAGTCGATCTCGTAGAAGCCGCGTCGTGGGACCGAGGCAAGAGCCCTGAACTTGTCATGTTAGGCACCAGAGGACGCGATGGAAAATCAGGACTTACTCGCGCACACGGTGATATGCTGCCTTGGTATTTTCAGGGAAATAAGACAAGAGCTCGGTTGTGAGATGCGAAGAGACCGCATCGAGAGGCATATCTAGCATCTTCATGGCGATGCTATCGGCCCAATCTGAGAGCGGCTCCTTGACACAGTAATAGCCAAATTCTCCCACAAAGCGCAGGGTGCCCATGGTGTTGTAAAACTTGCGCTGGGCTTCAGGGCTGGGTGTATACTTCTCCTTGTACAGCTCCATAAACTTCGCGAACGCCTGGCGAAAAGTTTCGTCGGCAAAAACTGCACTTGGTATTTCCTTCATAGTACCTGTTGCAAGATCGAATACGCTGGAATCGATATTCTCCCATTCTTCAGAACCTTCTCCTGCAGGATCCTCGTCTCCCGTGTCAGCGAAGTCCCAATCATCTTCATCGCCATTCATGACAGCAGAGGAAGGAGCAGGCGAGAGTTTCACGTCGTCGAGCTTCTGGCCCACAAGAGAAGCAGGTGCGAAGCTGGATGCCCGTGATCTCGATATCCAAGGCTGCTGCTGGGGCAACGGATCCGGTAAAGGACGGTTGGTGACTTTGACTGCAGAGAGCTGTTGATTGTTAGTAACGTCAGAGTAGTTGGGTCACAGTGCGATAGTACTCACAGCTTTGATACCAGGGAGCGGAGCATTGGTCTCCGTGTCGGCCTCTGAATCTGTGGTGGATAAAGGAGATTCGTGATAGTTGGGGTTCATTATACCTCACCGGTGTGAGTTGATTATGGGCTTGTTGGCACACGAAGAAGTATTTGACCTACTCTTATTCCTAAGAAGTTTGTCCTCTACTCGTTGCTTTGGCTTGGTGTTGGAAATTGGGGTCTGCTTAAGACCTTCAACACCGCCCTCTACGTCACACGATGGTTGCTCGCGTGCTCTGCTGCGTAACAGAGGCTCCACGACTTCAGCCTTGTGCCGGGTTCCCGACTGATAAGGCTGTCTCCGTTATTGTATACGTGCGGTCGGCGGGATGAGTGTAGTCGATAAGTTGAGGTTTCTCTCAGGCTTTGGAGATGGCGCACAGCAGTTGGTGATTTTCGCGCTAGCTTTACGCCGTTCTGTCCTGTTGGGAATTCGAATTAAGCTTTCACAAAAGTCGCCTCCGTCCCATGGTCCACTTGCACCCAAACCACATTCAACGATCTACATTCACCGATGGCTCTTGTCTTGACCTTTGTTTCCAAAAAGTCGTGCGGCGTCCAGAGCAAAGTGAAGAGAGTAAAGCCGTCATCGACAAGAACAATCGAGTGTTGGAGTTGAGGCTGAAGGAGAGGTCTTAAAGAGAGTGGAAGGTGCTTGTTGCCAGTAGC
The DNA here is from genome assembly GCA_014858625.1 of Venturia carpophila. Classification (NCBI taxonomy): domain Eukaryota; kingdom Fungi; phylum Ascomycota; class Dothideomycetes; order Venturiales; family Venturiaceae; genus Venturia; species Venturia carpophila. Next base: position 878,743 of record JACTAK010000010.1, read on the forward strand.
GTGACTTCACATTGTAAGTGCCGTAACCCTTTTCCAGGTACTATCAACTTCGAAACTGGCGATTGAACAAATCAGTCTTTGGTAGGCTCAAAAATCCTCCACCGTACTTCTTCTTCCTTTGCGTGCTTGCTCCACTGTTGTATCCATGAGCAAGAATGCCATGTTTCGGGGCATCTGAATCATCCTGGCGTGATGCCTACTCTCTCTTGGTCATTGATCCAATATCACGGGCAGTGAACTGATTTCGCCCTGGGTACCGACCGGACGACTTCTTGCTCGTTAGACCCCACAGAAAAGCCCTCGCCGTTTGAGCTGCGAGAGTTGATTAGTAACCTCGACTGTATGGAACACATGAGTGGCTGACCTTGGATGAACCTGTCTTTGATAATATACGGTTGTCGCGTGCGCAAGCTCTTGTGGCTTCTCGCTTTGAGTCTTATCACGCGTCTTCCAGGGCCAAATGCGTGGCCATTGCTGAGGATGGCGAGCCAGCAGATGGCCATGCTCGGCCATGTTGCTCCCTTCCTGTGCTTCTGGGTGCTGTGTTGGTGTTGGTGTTGTGTGGTTCGCGAAGGTCGGCAGGCCGGGCCGGGTCCTTGCCCCTAGAACAAAAGCAGTTTGGCTGGTCAGCGTCAGAGGCGAATCAATTTTCTGACCAGCTGCCTCCCGACAGGATTCTCTCGTCCCCTTCTCCCTCCTGGCATCGCCAGAGGCAGCGCCGTACAAGAGCAACATCCATTATGAAATACGTCCTCGTTTCTGGGGGTATGTATTCACTACTTCACCAGAAAGAATCACCGGGTCTGACCCTCTGCAGGTGTCATCAGCGGCGTGGGAAAAGGCATTATCGGTACGCCTCAAAACCTTTGGCCTCGCGACTTTACGTGCTCTTTGCTCATTCGGACGCGTCATAGCCTCCTCCACTGGTCTCCTGCTCAAGACGATCGGTCTGAAGATATGCACACCCGGGACTCGCATGTTTGGAGCACTGTACGCTAACTGTTGCTGCACGTCTCTTCAATCAAGATCGATCCTTACCTCAATGTCGATGCCGGGCTCATGAACCCCAAGGAGTACGTCCATCACTTCGGCACAGTCGCCAGCGTCTTTCTAACCCACTCTGAAGACATGGGGAGGTCTTTGTACTCGACGATGGCGGAGAGGTCGACCTCGACCTGGGCAACTATGAACGATACCTGAATGTCACCTTGACCCGCGAGAACAATATCACCACTGGCAAAATATACCAACATGTCATCGAGCGCGAGCGAAAGGGCGATTATCTCGGCAAGACCGTCCAGGTCGTTCCGCACATCACGGACGCTATTGTACACTGGGTCGAGAGGGTCGCCAAGATCCCTGTTGATGACACAAACGAAGAGCCGGACGTCTGCATAATCGAGCTGGGTGGTACAGTTGGAGATATCGAGAGCATGCCCTTTGTTGAAGCAATGACTCAGTTGAGACGCCGAGCCAAAAGCCCAAACTTCTTGCAGATTCATGTCTCATACATCCCCGAGATCCATGGAGAACAGAAGACTAAGCCTACCCAGCAAGCTATCCGAGCTGTGCGAAGCGCAGGTTTGATTCCTGATCTGGTATGTATTGACATCTTCCACCATTGTCTGCGGCCAAAGCACTGATATGATGGCCACTCAGATTGCGTGTCGTTCCGTCAGATCTCTAGAGTTGGGCACACTCGAAAAGATCGCCAACTCTTGCCAGGTTGAGACCGAGCAAGTGGTCGTCGTCAAGGACATGCCTTCCATCTATCAAGTACCGTTACTCTTGGAAGAGCAAGGGCTTGTGCCGCTTCTGCGCCGAGGGCTGAGTTTGGGCGAAATCACCTCCAAATCTACATTAACGGAAAAGGGTAGACAGATCTGGAATCACTGGACAGCCCTTACTTCACCGAACCAACAGTTCTTCGACCCTGTCACCGTTGCGTTGGTAGGAAAATATGTGGAGTTCCAGGATTCCTACCTCAGTGTTACGAAGTCCTTGGAACACTCGGCCATGCGATGCCGGAAACGTCTAGTCATTAAATGGGTTGATTCCGAAGCGCTCGAAAACCCTTCTCGTGACAAAGACCCGGCCAAGTTTCACAAAGCTTGGCATGATCTCTGCACTGCAGACGGGATTCTAGTCCCTGGTGGTTTTGGACTTCGCGGCACAGAAGGCATGATTGCAGCGGCCAAGTGGGCTCGCGAGAACAAAAAGCCATATCTTGGTATCTGTCTGGGAATGCAGATCGCTGTCATTGAGTACGCCAGGAATGTCGCTAACATTAAGGGAGCCACCTCTGAGGAATTTAAGCAGGGCGCCGGTGCCGAGGAGGTCATCATCTTCATGCCAGAAATCGATAAGGAAACCATGGGAGCTAGCATGCGGTTGGGACGACGGCCAACGCACTTTCAAGAAGGCACTGAATGGAGCAAGATGCGTCAACTATACGGAGGCGGCAGAGCAATTGATGAGCGTCACCGACACCGTTATGAAGTTAACCCAAAGCACATTGAGCAAATTGAGACGGCTGGACTTCAATTTGTCGGCAAGGATGACGAGAACAAACGCATGGAAATCATCGAGATCAAGGATCATCCATGGTTCGTGGGTGTGCAATTCCATCCCGAGTATCTCAGCCGTGTTTTGGACCCGAGCAAACCTTACTTGGGCTTTGTTGCTGCAAGTTCTGGCTGCTTGGCTGAAATCACGCATAGTGCTTTGAACAAGAACTCGAAGCTTGTGGCACTTTCTAATGGCATCAACGGAGTCCATCACTTTTGATTTTTGAGCACAACGAAATATTGACGATCAAAATGCGGGGAACTTGAAAATGACTGATGACAAATTTGAGGATAGGAAATCTAGATTATTAGAAAGACAGGCCTCGCGGTCTTCCTGTGCGATATGGACTTTGGCCACTTGCACTTGATGGCGTAACGTGCGGTCTTTCAGACGACATGGATGTTGCAACTATCCTTGGGAACTTGAAACGATTTGCTTTCCCGAACGCGATGGCATTGAAGAAAGGTTGCCAACGATCCAGTCGAACCCAGCCTCAAGAAAAACTGGTGAAAATTTAGAATACCTAAGGTGGAAAAAACTTGGAGCTTCCCGACCAGATCGCGGGAACCCCGTCCTGCGTGTAGCCCTATCATCCCGATGTCAAACCGATCCAAAAGGAGGCCGGTTTCGATCCTCCTCGCACAGACTAGAACGATGTTGTCCGTGAATGGCAAGTTACCGACGCCACTCCATTTCTCACCAGCCATGGCTTTCTCGATGCCCATGCTTGTGGTTTCCGTGCTTGTAGTTCCCGTGGGGCTCAACGAAAGCGCGAGACCTCGCAAGAATTTGGAGCGCACAAAGGTGGCTTGCGGTGTCTACGCTCCTTGAGTATTGCAAGTGTTCATAGTAGTACACCCAACGTTTGTTAAGCGTTCTTGGCTTAGGCTTACTATCCGCTTTGCTAAGATTACGAGGGTATATGGAAGAAGCTGTGCTGATTCCCTGATCGACATAGGAAGTGAGTCACGCGTGTTTCGGCACGGAGAGATGCAGCGTTTGATGGCGTTTGACGCGGAAATCAGGAAGGCAAGTGGCTGAAGAACTCAAGGGACATGTTGAGTAACGTGCGATAGCTTCGAGAGAGCAAAACAAGCAACATCAGCAATATTGAACGCACTTTCGGGCCAAGGTATGTGGCACCAATTGTTGAACGGAAAGACGCTAGATTACGCTATTATATCTCGAGGATGTCCGGCATCTATGGGCTCACTAAAGGAGCTGAGGTTTTCCCAGTCGCTCCTTTGTTGTCCTGGGTAGGAGGAATTACCTCAAACGAAGGTGGCGCTAGCTCGTGCAACTGCTCTTCAACTCCTGGGCCAGTACCCGAGCCAGCACTCTGTGTCCACGTACCTTGGGGAGGATATGGCAGTGGTTGGTATGGTGCTTGCTGTGGTTGCGGGCTCGGCCAGCCCTGTGGCCCGGCTGGAAGCGATCCAGTATAGTAAGGAGGAGGCGGTGATCCTTGCGGAAGACCCCAAGAAGGTCCACCTTGTGGTCGAGGCTGCTCTGGGGCCGGACCAGCCGGAGCGGGCCGGAATTTTCGAACGTCTGCGTATGCGTTTATTGCTTCGTCCAGTTTCGCTCCGAAGAAGAAGTCGGAGACGGTGCCTCCAAGCCATGACGTCGTGATGCCGAGGGATTGGGTTATCGCGGTGGAGAGACCCGTGGCCCACTGCTTCTGAAGCACAAGTTGATCGTAAAGCTCTGGAGTGACCGAGGAGGTGTCGGCCCAGGGTCGCTTCTCGATCAGAGCATCTTTGTACTCGCTGACCGCGTTGTTCAGAGAAGCCAATTTCGGAACAAGATAGAGTGTGTCGACGGTCCCGAGGGACTTCTGTTTGTTCCTCTGTATCCAGTCCGTTCCGACTTGCAAGTCGGATAGAAGAGTCCTGCAGTCTTGCTGAATGGTAGGGACGTATCTGATGATTTGATCCACCGTGTTGGCACGCTTTGGGTTTCCTGGCCATGCTGAGATGTGGCTGCCGATCATAGTGACGGTTGCTACTAATCTGTCGAGAACTTGAGCAACGTCTGTGTATGCATGAGGTGCCAGGCCATCTCGAGCCTGGATCGGGGTTGAAGATGCAACCGCGAGCAGTGATCCGAAAGAGAGAGCCGTTGCGACCAGCATGATGAACGAACGTGGTGACCCGGGAGCCTTTGGAAAACCGAAGGGAGGTGTGAGGGAGGAATTGGAGATGGTGATGCCGAATTGTGATGGAAGCCGGGGAACCTTTCCCTTTTGTCGGCGAGTTCACAATTTTTATACGCTCGCATAGCTGGACGTATTACCGTGCTCCCCTCATATACTACGCATCCCACGCCCCCTTGTCCGAAAAACTGCTCCGCTATTTTCTAGTAACATGGTAAAAAGTGCTGGACCAATTTAGAGACGCAGGTACGTACGTCTTAAGAGATTGACAGCAATGTAATTTAGTGACGGCGGGTACTTTGGCACGCCTTAAAATGTTGAACAGCAAGGTGATGACGTAGGTAGGCACATAGTTCGACATTGGCTACCTACCTACCTACCTAACCCAATCCTCTCACCTCGTTCTTGATCATGAGGTTGGCCAAAAAGCTTTCTTCGCTATCCGCCAGCTCTGTGGAAGACGCCTGTATGTATAAGTAGTCGCGCATGCATTATCGAAAAAGGATTGCTGCAACCTCGCGAGATACAAATGGGGCCCCAATAATACATACACAGTACACCCCGTCCGGCATACAGTATAGTAGCGCCACGCCGGGTTGCACAAATTCCCCTTCCAGAGTTTGGATGAATAATGGTTCGCCCACATCCACGGGGACTCCCACAGTCGTACTATGTACTACGTACTACTGTGGCATCTTCCTGCCGCAATAACAATATCGGCGGCTGCCCAATGGGGGCGTTCTCCTTAATCAAGCGACGTGCACGGTCGGATCCCCTCGCTCCTTCATCCCAAACGGGCTGATCTGTCGATCTCCTCCTGTTGGTTCAGAGTCTGTTCTCCCCCCCTCCCCCCTCTTTGGCTGGGGCTTGCAGGCCGGGGAGGCCACGGGTGGTACGGCCGTTTGGCTTTTGTCTTGTCCCGAGCTCTCAATTCACACTTCGTCATCCCGCCAGCTCCTTTTTCGACGCGACCGTCTTGACTCTGTACCATAGTAGAGTTGACCGTGGGCTTGTGGGGAGCTTGGACGCGCTGCCCTCGCGGCATGGGTGGCTTTTGGCGTTGGCACAATCTGTTTCCTGAGCTTTCCCGATTTTTTACTTTAACGACGATCTTGAGCTTTGCGTTGCCCCCGTCGCGTTTGTTCCACATGGTATATTATGTACGTATGTATGGACGGCTTGGTGCAGATCCGCTCCGAGGATGAGGTTGACACTGCAGTTGGCAAATACTGTACGCGCGCCTCGTGGGTTCGCGGAACCGTAGACTTGGTTTGAACAGAGTCAAGCGGGGAGGAGAATGTCTCAGAATGCCTTACCGGGCGTACAGGAAAAAGAACGTAAGTAGTGGGGACCTTTACCACTGCTAATGGGTCGTCTCACGTGATGTCGGCCTTGTCGATGTGGGGGCCAAGGATCAAAGGCAATGAGTCGCCAGGTAGTGGGAGGTACAAGTCAGTCTTTCCTTTCGGACACCTTTCCGAAGAGTCTGAGATAACCGCACAAGCCTCTTTCAAGACAATTGAACAACTGTCGTCATGTCCTGTTTTGAAAAATCTTGGCGAGAAAGCAGATATGAACGTGGTTGATGCTCTAGCGACTGGCAATCTTGGAGTCCAACATTGGGGACAGCGAGTGGATAGCCCCCGTTGTGGCTGACTTCAAGTTCTCTGCGACAACGAGGTGCGCACCCCTAGCAGACGACTTCTGTACGATGAAGCCGTCAGATTTGGAGATGAACGAGTATGTACATCAGGACAAATATAGGACGACTTTCTTCGCCATTGCCATCTCTTCTGAATCCAGCTCGACGGAACGTCGCCTCTGTTCCCTCTCCCAATGACCTCGACACAATGGAGTAGCCAGTCCGCATACTCGGGCGAGTGAACCAGCCTGATCAGTTGGGAAGACGAACTCAATAAGCGAGATAGACCTCGAGGTCATACTCCAGGATGGTCTTGACTAAAAAAATATCCATGTAGACGCGCGCCGGAGAATGGTGTTTCGCAAGGCATGGATCGATTCATGTTTTAATAAAGCGACGTGATGGAAAGATCAGGAACGAGTGATTCTTTTAGCAGAGGAAGAAGGTAGACTTCATGGCTGAAGCTGGATCTGTAAGAAAACGTCGTTTGGAAAAGAAAGTAGGATACGTTTTAGGACTTACTATGAGAATAGAATTCTTATCTTCTTTCCTGTCTTTTCTTTGTACTTCCAAGATCCCATTCTCGCGTCAAAACAGCGAGCAGGAGTAGGCGGAGGGTCTCCAAATCCTGCTTTTGTTGTTCGTTAAGGTATTTCAACTGGTTTGCTTTAGCGCCATCATCACTAGTTCTTACTCTTGCTGGTATGAAACATGATTAACCATATTTTCAGAGTCTCTGATCGTCTTGAATTACAAAATCTTCAATTGCGTCAATGAAATGCATTCTCAAAGACGTGATAAGTAATAAGGAGCCGCGCAAAAGTTATCGAAAACCTCAATACCCGAACTGCAATTGCCGCTTCTTGACCCTCTCCTCCCAGTCCGGCGGCCTCCAGTCAAACAGATCCGTCGCCTCTATCGTCCACGGTCCCATCTCCGTCTTTCTCTCCGACACTGGCTCAGCCTGTCTTGCCTTCGCGCGTGCCGCAACTTTGGCCATTTCCTTCGTTCCAATAACAAGACTCACAGAACGCTGCGAGGGCTTTCGCGGGCCTTTCTTGCTTCTGGTCTGCACTTGTCTCAATAGTTCTTCTTGGGAAGAACGAAGCACGACTGGGACTGGCTCTGGTTCTTCCGTCGGTGACGAGACGATATCGATGATCAAGTCGGCATTACTTTCGGACTGCACACGTCTGAGAGGAGATTTGGCGGTAGCTGTCGCTTGGGGAAGTGTGGGTCTTCCAGTTGCTGATTTAGTCACGGGAAGGAACGGCGCTCTGGCACTTTGCTCTGAGAACAGGGGAAGTGGTGTTACTCTAGCCGTGGAATCATGGCGAGGCACAATGGCAGGAGTGGCCGTTGTCCTCGGTGCTTGAGCATTTGCGGATGCAGATATCTGTTGATCCATGAGACCGTGCATTCTTTCCATGCTGCTACTTTTTGGAAAAGCATCCGGTGTTTTTTGTCGCCGTCTTGCAGTGGGCGGATGGAGAGAAGCAGGAGCGGCAGGATCACCGATTGGCTCCAAGCGTTCTGGTCGTGGAGGCATACTACCAAAAGCAGGCGAGGCCGATCGGTTCATCCCACCTGATGCCAGGAGGACAGTCCTAGTTTTCGAAAGGCCTCCTGCTGCCTTTGATAATGCTGCCTCTTTGTTTTTCGTCTGAGGTCTCTTTGGTGCAGCTTTCGAAAGTGAAATATCGTCATCAGAGTCAGAAAGACATGCAAAAGGATCGACCCGTGGCCTTCTTGTAGCAATGAGCGTGTCGAGCAGCGTTGGCTCAGCGTCGGACTGGGGGCCTTTCCCAGCGTTTGCGGTTTGCTGAGACGTACGCGTGGGCTGGGACGGCCCAGCCCCAGCCTGGGTCGAAGACTGACACAAAAGCATAGATCTCGGTTGTGACTTTGCTATTCGCAGAGGCTTGATTTTCTGAGCCGGCCTTGCCTTTTGAGGCGCTAAGTCTTCTGCAGGGCCGGGAACTGACGTATCCTTGACAGTAGACTCAATGCCTCGAGACCTTTTAATCTCCACAACTGTCCCAGTATCAACGACTTTCAAGTGATTCCTTGCGCTAACAGGAGGCGAAGAGGGAGCTTCCAGCCGTGGAGTGGTCTTTGGCTTGGATATACGAGGCACAGGAGTTTTCGCAGCATGTTTTGCCGCTGGTACAAAGAGAGGCGCCGGCACCTTCGCTGGAGTAGAGGGAATCGTTACGTCGGAAAATCCTTCATTATCTGATGTAATATCCACAACCTCCTTGACCATCAGTGACCTTGGTGCAGCAAGTGAAACATTGCCTTTCGACTTTTGCGAGAGAGCGGTTCTGGAGTCCGAAGTCTTCGCCCACAGTGGCACTTCTTTGAAAACTCGTGTGACAGACAAAGGCTGATCTATCTTCCTTCTTTTGACACCGTGGTTGTCCTCGTAATTATTCTCATTGTTGGCATTCCTGATCTCGTACGGCGACCTCGCAGGCGGATTCGATCTTCCTGTCGCGCCTTTTGGGGTACCCAAGAGCGCGTTCAAAGACATCTGTTTCTTGTAAACCCTAGGCGCCGCATTCGTCCTCCCAGCAAGCGTAATTCTTGCTGCGGTAGACAAGTCATTCCTAATTCCGTGACCATTCCCATCTTCGTCCTTGTCCTCTGTTCCTTTTCGATCTCTCTCAAAAAGCGGCGCCAAATCCGTCTGACTTGTAGCAAGGATCTCTCCCACTTGAACCAGTACGCCCATGTCCAGTGTCACCTCGTCATCGGCCTGCAACTCGCCTTGCTCTTTCCAATGCGTGTCTCCAAGGAAATTACGGCCTTCATCGTAGACCATGACGCGTTTGTTGAAGGTATGGAACTTGACGAAGCCATCTTGCCAGCGTTTGGACTTTCGTCTGATGTCGCGAGAGTAGAGGCAGCGGTGCTCGTGGACGGGCGCGGTGTTCTGTGAGGGAAGCACTTGTGCCGAGCTCCGGGTAATGGTTGCAGTCATTTCCTGTTCATCTCATAGTGGGAGAAGGCTTGAAGACGTCCAAAGGCCGTAGTTGTGGGTTTGAGTGGTTGATTAGTTCTGCGCGACCGAACCGAAGCGCGTCAGCAACTCCAAAAAACGTGACTTGCTTGGCATTTCAAGTACACTGCCAAGCATCTATCGCGATCGGAGTTCCTGAATTCTTACCTACGCTGAATAACTTCCAACCTCTATCTCTCTTCCTCTTTCAACTCTCTTCCCTTGACCCTTGACCTACCAGTCTCATCCTCAGCTGTACCATAACCTAACGGACAAGTATGTTCTTACCCCGGAGGATCACGACTGCTACTCCAGTACAACGTTCTACACTCATACGCCCGATCTTCAGCCGAGCCGTCACTGATGGCATAGAGTATCAATAGCATTAGAGCGCGAGCGCGCTTTGGGCGCTTAATGCCTGGGTACATTCCACGTATTCCATTCGCGGATACCGCGACGAAAGACAACGAGAATAGATGTTTCCGGTGTCCTGTCAGCTGCATCCCGCACCCGATTCCACGCATTTTTGGACAAAGCGATCCATAAGGGCACGGATGTCATTTTCCGAGATGCGAGATGTTAGGAGAAGCAGCTTGAAGTTTTCGCGGCCTTGAACCGCAGTGCAAAAGAGCTAGAGAAGTAGAGATAAGCTGACGGAATGCTCAAAGTAAACACCATGAAATGCGATTTTGTGTCACATCTAATGCCCGAAATACGACCTGTACCGATCTTTTAGATTGGAACCGCGGAGTCCTGTGGAGTGGATCTGTATATTGGGTGAATGAAGAATGATTCATGGAGCTACTTTTTTACAGCCTTCTGATGATAGAACAGGAGATGGGGAGAAACCCACAAGGTACCGGGATTTAGACAAGGTTTCAAAGGTAGAAAACAATGGACTTCATTCAGGAGAAGCAATGACAATAATGGAGGCGAGGACAATCATTTCGTAGTCGCTTTTAGTTGATAATCTCCAGAAAGAGCTCTTCTCCACGTCTGTGAAAATGAAAAGGCTGGGTGTTACTCCATCGATACTGACATCCCTTCCAATATCACATCGTCAACCGCTTCCAGCGCGCTGCACTAATCACGATCAATCACCCATCATCTCGCCATCCCGCTGCCTCGTTAGTCCACAGAATCCTCGCAGCTTTCTCCACCTCATCGAACAACTCCCTTCCATTGTACTTGTTTCCAACCAACATCTTCCGGCTGAGTGCAGAAGCGCTGGCCTCAAGGCTGATTCCATCGCGCCCACCTTGCCTGAGCCATAGATGCCCTGCATCTCAGTAAAACCGCGCTGTTCCTCCGTTTCTTCCGCAGGGCTGATTGGATCGGACATAATCTTGGCCGATTTGCTCGATGGGCACTTGCCTGGACACTAGGACAAGTTCGCCAATGGTGAGGTAATGGTTGGCTTGTCGAGTTGAGGTGCATCAGCGGAACCTGCCTCGACTTTGTTGACCTCGTGGCTGGGGTCTTAGTCTTCTTCTTGGTTCCACCGCGGTTGGCCTTGCTGAAACGACGGCCAAGATAGTTGACTGCTTGTGCTCCTTTGATGCCTTCTCGGTGACAGCCTCGTGCTCACTGGAAGTCTTGGTTGACTCTTCGGCGGCAGCTGGCGAGAAACATGTACCTAGGACCAGTCGTCCCTGATTCTTCTAGTCCTCACGGCGGCCAGAAGGCTCTGGGAAGTTGACCGGCCAATCGACATTTTTGCAGACTACGTCTACGCATTGTGCACAGACTGCTTTAACAAGCAGGGAATGCAGCACGAAGGCCTTGCTAAATCCATAAAAGAACTATCGTTTTACAGATTTGGAAAGGCCTTCGTGTTGTATTTCTTGCTTGTTGAAGCAGTCGGTATACAATGCGTAGACGAAGTCTGCACAGCGACGGTACATGACCTCGCTCTTTTGATTACAGCAGGAGCAATCTTGCGTATGGAAGACACCGGTACTAAAAGCGAGGACCAACAGTCTTCTTATCCTAGTGGATGCATCCCTCGCGGACTAGCTGGGCGCCCACTGCATCGTTGCTGTAGCCTTTCTCTTTTGGCCGGAAATTACCCACCACCATCATATCCAGGAGCTCGAGAGGCTCGCCCAGCGAGCGCCCGTCCCCACTCTTGAGCAGTGGTGATGGGAAGTGGTGCTGGCGGTTCGAACTGCTGCGATAGCCGAGCCACATGGACTCGAAAATGTTATAACGTCAAAGTTTACGGGCATTGACTGGGGAGTCTTTGAGAACGATGCGCTTGCAGGTGGTGAGCAGGCTCTCAAAAGGCTTGATGACAGTTCGGAGGTATGTTTTGTCCCGGGGATTGTCCTGAGTTCATTGTGCGTCCATCACGTCGTGTAGAGTGACCATCTCGTGACGAGAAGTCGAAAATGAACGCAGAGTGTTCGGATGTAGGATCAAGAAGGAACACGGCGAGTTGCCTAAACTGATACGTCAGCTATTGTTCTAAAAAGATGATATCGTGGTAGCATACCGGGTTTCTGTCTCTTGGGCAAGGTCCGCACAGAATAGTGCGAAAGAGTTTGCTAGGCATGAGGAAGCGAGTGGCGCTTACGCCTCCAGCAACGCTGGCAGCTTTGCCCGTGTCTCGAGATGGTGAGTAGAGCTCGGAGCAAGCCTTGGAGTGCAATTGTGGTTGGATGTGAAGATGGTGCTGGCTTTGGTTTGCCGACGCGTAGGGCTTGGATCTGATCGGCTTGAGTCTTGCGGGCATCGTCCAAATTGTCTCACTTGTCCTTCTACCAAACAGTCAGTACACATGATCCTGCGACTAAGACGTCCGCAGGGAAGAAGATGCAACAACAACGGGGAGTCCAAAGCCCACCGGCTTTAGTCTCCACAGAGGTAGCAAATCTGGAGGTACTCAGAACTCTGGAGTCGGTCACTCCCTCAAGCTGCCAATAGGCATACTTAGTGTGACAGGCATGGGGATGGAGCACTTACCAGATTGAATGGTTCTGCAACCGTAGAATTCATGGAGACAGCGATAGACTCGGTGATGGCGTTTGAATCTGCTGAGGATAGGACGCATAGCTTTGGCTCGCTCTTGCAAGCAGTCGCCATGCTTGGAGGGATGAATTCCAGTGTGTTAGCTGGCTGATGAAAAGCTGATGAAAGGAAGGAGGAGGGAGGAAGACGGGAGGGGTTTTTGTATTCGATTATGGGCGCTAAGCAGAGTCATAAAGGTAACCCCTGCCCGGGCAGTGAGAAAATCGCGTTTCGACGCAGGCTTGTTCTCAACCACCACAACTCCTATAAATGTAAAAATGATATCAGACTGTAGCCAATCATCTATATAATCAGCTCCATGAGATACAATGCTATTGCCGAGGTCGTGGTTGAGTAACGCTGCTGTGTAGGAGAGCAGTCTGGCTCACATTGGCCGCAGCGCTCTTCGGCCATCAAGTCACACGACACTAGTTCAGGCACATAGGAAGCAGGAAGACATCACAATGCGCTGATCTTAGGCAGGGTAACTTCGGTCATACTGGTATAAGGACTATTGCGCTACGAATCATCAGCTTTGTTCGGCCAAGCCAGGACAGCTTGAACCTACATTGATGCAACTAACTATCCATCCATCAACCTTGAGCCACCAAGTATTCCAATTATCTCCATTCTGTTGACCTCCCAATGCACCTTCACTGTTGTTCCCAAAACGGGAAAGCATTGATCCCTACTGCTGGGCACTCCTCTACCTCATCGCCCTGCGCGATTCCGATACATGCACTGATGTGGCTGGCAATGATGATGGACTGTGACCGCGAAGAGGTGAGCGGGCAGTAAGTGGTAGGCGGCTATACAGAAGCAAATGTCGGCGGCACGTTTGTAGGCTTCGGGGAGGAAGAGAGCGAGAGCTGGGAGGATGCAAAGGACGGCCCTAGCGATACAGAGGACGGTGAGAATCATAGTTGAGGATGGCTTTGGAGGGTATGATCAACTGTAAGGTTCTTGGAAAGGACGCCGATTGATGGACTGTTTGATTGTTTGAGGAGACCGATTGATGATTTAAGTGGTTAATTGGAAGGAGATTGCAATGTTCAGAGGGCTTTGCTGCTGTTGAGTTTTCGTTGTCGCTTGATGATTGAATTGTCGCCTCCAGTTTCTGAGAACTTGCCGCTCCTGAATCATAACTCTAAAACCGTGTTGAGACCTACCACACCAAGAACGAGAACTTAAGGCGTTGTAGCGACCTCCAAAGTGTATGTCGCATCCGAAGTTTCTCACCTGCCTCAAAAATGAGCAAAAGATACGAGATCCGACAAGTGTCGAACCATCAGCCTTCCCATCCCGAATCTCCCCAGAGATACCACAAGACAGACATCCCAGCTGTTCGCACATATAAACGCGCAAATAAAAAGTGTTCACCACCAGGCGGGGGTGGCTAGTCACTACTGTGCATTATATGTTATTGAACGTTCTTTATAGATGTGTGGTTAGTTGTCCTGGGTCCTTGGTCCTAGGTCCTGGGTCCTGGATCCGGCGAGCATGAGAGAGATGAGCATGAGCGACCTGATAAATGTTAGCTAACTGACTAGACCACGGGGAGGAACTTACATGAATTATGGCTCAGGTTTGGCGAATTATATACCACAACAAAATCCCACCATATTCCTGCCCAAGTAATAAAGACAGTTCAAGAGGCAGAGAATTGTGAGAAAATGTCCAGTAAAACTGTGACGACTTCCTATGGTGAAGACTTGGTTTCTTGGTTTCCTTCCTAGGCTGTTAGTGATAACTTGACCTTTTAGACCTGAAGCTATTAGTCCAGGGCAGCGATATCATGATGGCCAATCGATTTGAGACTCCAAAGGCCTCTCTTCCTTTCGTATCTTATGCCGAATTGGAACTCCATTGTCCAAAACGATGCTGTCCATCTGAAGTCGATTGTTTGAGAATGATATGACCACCCTTCTGCTTAGGGATATCTTGGGAAACCTAATCCAGGATCCGCCAATCTGATATTCTCATCAGCCTTCTTGAAACCAATTCGACAGTAGCACAAGTCTTGATTGTATACCATATTGTATCCCATCAATACTAGGAGCTAGAACAGTTTGCCTTTCGACTTCCTGAAATGATGTCCGTAGCAAGCCCTCATCAACCCCTTCTGCACAACGCCGAATGACGGAGGAGGCGAATGAGGCCCAATGGACGCCGGCTAGGCAAATGGATGGATCACAATTGATGACGGCAATAGATACTGATATCGTGCGATCATCAATCTACTTCTGCTAGAACCCATGCAAATTGGTCCAGTACTTGCAAATTTGACGGTGCCAAATCCTCATTTTTGGTTCAGAGCCAATGCCGTTAATTAGCTTTGGGGAAGCTGTCGCATACCTGGGGATTGAGTCTGTCTCTACCCGAGGAGTTGGAGCACGTTGCTAAACTTAAAGAAATAGCAATTTGAGCACCCTACTACATCGTCGCACCCGAGAACGAGGAAGTTTTTTTGTGGAAAAACCAGTACAGAGGTCATCTGTTTAACAGGTTCACGATGTCAAAAAAACATTGCGCAGCGACTTGAGCAGGATCTCAGAGAATAAGGCAAAAAGACAACTGCAAGCACGGGGTGGTTGCAGCCATAGAAACTTTGCAGGTAAATCCTACTAGTTTGCTCCGCGCGGTCGTGATCGACCACTCTAAATCAGAAGTTAGCATCTGTCCGTAGGGGAAGCGGGTATCCAAGTTCGGCTTGTACCCACTGGGCCATTCGGCCTTTGTTAAAATGATTTTCGGATCCCACAGTATATAGACCCCATCACAGCAGAACCTAGTCCCTGCAGGCGCAATTGAGCCACATTCGGGGAGTTGAAACGGTCCTGAACGGTGCAAATCCATGAGACATATGATAGCAAGTCTTTTCCATGAGTGCAGCATGTATGGGATCCTTTCTGGCTGCGTCGTGAGATGGAGGGTTGGTTCCAGTGCCCACTTTTGGTCTTCACGATTGTAGTCCAGTACAACTCCTTCAACCACAGGGAACACAAGACCACAAATTTCACGATCGACAGCAGCAGCCTTTACTCGCAAGCGGTATCAAGATGGCAAGAAACTACCGGGCGAGAAGTCTCAGGATCGGGCAACGGAGTCATCACTGTTGGGTATCGCCCTCTTCCACGTCGAAGGGGCACGAACACGTACCAACAGGCGCCGACAGGTGTACGGATTGTTGAAGACGGCCGACCACTTGTACGAGGCCATGTACCTGAACAAGGCAATACATACTCCCCGTTCTCTGGCAAGTATTTTCTGGCGGACAGAATCCCTCTTCGCTGGAGTTTCGCAGGTTCCGGCGCAAGCAGCACGACTTACGGGATAGCGGTCGCCTAGTCTTTTCGACTTCCATGGCGAACTATGTTAGCCAAGGCACTTGGAGCCTGCTTTCCCTGTCACACTTGGCAGCGACGAACTGATGATGTGGATAGAGATTGATCCGAACGCATACATCAACAAACTCGCATACCATCGATAACCTGACATCGCCCTCGTTCCCACTACATAACGAACGGTATCCTTTGGAAGATCGATTGCGACATCTTGGTGGAGCAGACAAGCATGACACAGTCTCTTGAGTTGCCAGATCCTGTTTACAGCTGCGCTGCCAAGCATGTATGCTGGCGACTCCATCTCTGCAGTCTCCGGGTCTTCATATTCTTGGCTGGGCTTGAAAAAACTTTCTCCACCTCTAAGTCGTCCATAAAGCATCTGAAGGAGAAGTCTGCCGAACTACGCATATGCAAGCAAGCGGCTAAGTTTTGCAGTCAGCAATCACGAAAAGCCTCAAGAGCCTCATGACAACTCTTAGCAATTCTCAGCGCTACATAGCGGCCACATCCCCGAGCGCAAAGATAGGTCATAGATTTGAATTCTTTTTCCAACGCGAATGACAGAGCGCGATATAACCAAGCTCACACTGCTGTGCGGACCTAGATTCGCACGTTGCCAGCCTGATATTGAGATCAAGACCTACAAATCCGGCAAAATCTTCCGAATGAGGCACACAGACGAGCAAGCAGAGCGTTTGGGCATCCGCAATCGCGTCGAAAAGGGTGGTGGAATGATTCGGCCACGCCTTCGTACATCACCGGAGAGAATCCGACTCTGGCCTCCATCCCACGAAAATCACCACGGTGGATTGCGAGGGCGGGACAACATCGACATCGTGGAGAACTCGATCTGGGCACGTCGCAAGAGTACCGCCCTCGGCAGCAAAACACGGCTCGAAGGCATAGCGACTAGATAGCGCCACACTGGGCTTGCGGGATCGACCACGGCTTCCTCGGTATGGACGAAGAGGAGGGATCGAGATATTGCAGAATTCGAAAGATTTAGCTTCTCGATCATGCGTCGCAGCCAAGAATGGACAACAATCAGTGTTGCTTTGTCAGATTGAGGCCTGTAAATCATCATGCAAACGATCATCAACCCCGTCGACCACTCTCCTGTTTGATGGGCCAGCTTTGCGCTTCCAAAGAATGGGTAGAAATTCCAGGAATTTCAGGACTCCTGTCTGGTACATTTCGGATGGCCCAGAAGAACAACGAATACAGCGATCGAGGCAAAGGCAGTTTGCGAATGGTAGGCCGTGCAACCTTGATCGTGCATAGCTTCGAAGGCATCCTCTCCTCGAGATTTGGCACGCATGCCTACCGAGGCACCATCATCCTTCGCAAAGGAACAGCCAATTTTACAATTTCGGAATATTGGGGTGTTCGGTCAAGGCATGAAAGCCAAGGAGCAAAACAGAATGCCGACGTATGGAAGCTGACTGAGCGAGACCCGTTTAGTCCGTCAGGCCTTTCCGTTGTAGAACTGCAAAAGTGGCATTTTGGTGGCACACCGAACATACGATGCATGTTGCCTCGTTCGATACTGCATAGCCCAATGTTCCAACCAGTTCTTCTCCTCGTCATCGTCCAGATCGGTATTTGCGAAGCTTGGATCTGCCAGGGGGCAGGCTTGCTGATTGTCGGTTGGAACTCTAGCACAAGATTTCAGGTTCCAGCATGCGATTCGACGAGATCGGCATCTCGAGAGCAGATGTGAAAGGCTCCTGGGAAGTCTTCGAAGTCGAGTTGCGGTGGCTTGCTTGCGCTGAGGTTCAGAAGAGGTTGAAGTTGGGTTGTGGAGAGCCATAGCGAGATCGGATGAAAGGCCCGATTGCCTGCCGAGCCAGAAAACTCAGGCTGCAGCACGAAGCTTACTATGCCACCAAGACGACAACGCAGCGCGACGACATGTCTGGAACATGCGTCCAGAAGACAAAGAAAGAGCTTGGAATCTGGTACCGGCCCTAGCATCCAGCAATCACTCTGCAACGAGCAACTCCCTGAACGGCGAAGCATTTCCTTTGAGTTTTGGCAACATGCTGGCGTCGTTTCCGACGACATGCTGCCAACATATCTTCCTCGAGTACCAATCCGGGTACAATTGCGAGACACAGCCGCTAGCGCCACTGCGAACGAGTCCTGCCTCCCT
Organism: Venturia carpophila; assembly: GCA_014858625.1. Classification (NCBI taxonomy): domain Eukaryota; kingdom Fungi; phylum Ascomycota; class Dothideomycetes; order Venturiales; family Venturiaceae; genus Venturia; species Venturia carpophila. Next base: position 896,614 of record JACTAK010000010.1, read on the forward strand.
TCTGGGTGCTTTGCCCTTGATCCATACTTCACAGCACGGTCGGAGTCTTTCGAGCCTTTTGTTTTTCACATGAATGCTCTTAGGAGATATGCGACATGATTGTGACCGGCTAAGGTCCTTGTAATACTGGCACCAAAATCGGTTACAAGCTCTGCGCCAATAGACTGCACTTTGTCTTTGAGCCTGTATGTTTGTAGCTTGGAATGGACTAGGGGGCGATGCTGGTGAACTTTGTCAGACGCAAGGCATTCTGTTGACAGTTCATGCCGTAAGGAGCATGGTCAAACAAGCATCTGATGCTCTTTGCCGATGATTCGCGAAGCGGCCGACCTCGATATGTGTATCCACAAAAGGGAATCGACTCGCCGGCATTTCCCGATCCCGGACATACTCCCAAGCCCTTCCAATGGCCATTGGCGCTGCATCTGGACTCGCACATCAACTATACAGCTGCAAATCGAAATTTTGCCTAGCCTGGCATCGACAATGTATCCAAGCTTCTTCTCAACCTGCCATATGATTAGTACCAGAGAACCTGCAACATGAATCGATCTCCAATAGTTCAGCTCTTGCACAGCGTCGATGCGTCGCTGGCAACTATTTCAAGCCAGAGTTTGATTGAGGATCGATCATCTCCGCCAGGAAGTGTGTTCGCAGGGCCTCCATTCTTCCTGGAGTGGCCGTGGAGAGACTCGATCTGGAAAGACCTGGCGTCGGCCAGCAATTGCGTCGTCATCCCGCCTGGCTGTTGCGCGGTCGTTCCCTGCCCACCTGCTTTGCGAAGTCCACTTTCGGTAAACCTTTGCTGCCTGCATACTCCAGGTCTACACAGAAACGCCCGGATGAAGGGCGATACTCTTTCATGTTGTGTCACTTGCCTCCTGCGCCCCTTGCCTTTGGTGCGTGCCACGATCGCTGTCGGATCTCCACCATCCTGGTTATGCCGAAGGAGACGAAAATCATGACTGCCAGGTTACCATGCTGCTCGGCTTCGTTGACATCTGCGCCCAAGATCGGGTCAGCCATATGAGCTGTACCTTCGAGACCAATCCGCTTCTGGTCCTAGTGCATTGATTGTAAATGCGGTATCTATACAGCTCCCGAGGCTGCACTGCAATGCTTCTGGAGGATTTAAGCGGCCATCCTGTCCTTATCACAGTCTGCCCTCTCTTCCAGGTTGGCTGATCGTACCAAAGATATCTCAAATCCAGCTCACCGATAATGGTGAGCACGTTACCGCTCAATAGGCCATCACAGAGTAGGATGTTCATGCCATGGACCAAATCTAAGGATGAGCCTGTCCTTGCATGCCACTCTTATCCTCAGAATCATCATCGCGACGCTACTACCGACATTCCATGTTGTATTTGCCATTCTATGTCTTCTCTTTCTGAGCCCTCGGTCGTTGGAGGGAGCACTAATCGCCCCATCAAGGATTGGTTTGTGCCATCGCGCTACGCCTCGCCGGTGTCGTACGAGGAGTTTGTGTCGATGGAATGGAATTGTCGCCGCCGCCGCGCGTCGCTGACATTACTCGGGCCCAGCTTATACAAGATGATGCGCTGTTGATGAGGGTCCATTGTATGCTCGAGTTACCGCCTCCTTCACTGGCCCCTTGTTCTTTGATGTGGATTCGTAGCGTTGAATATGTTGGTGGAGTTGGCTCGACCTCGCTTGGAAGGACAACTCCTTCGCTGAAACCATGTGTAATGCGGCTGTGAACCTCTGGAGCAAGGCTTTCGGGCGAGGCTTTGGGGTGAATACTCGCGCTTGAGACTGCTCTAGTACCGCCGCTACGTTCGGTACAAGAGTGGCCCTTCTGGAGGCACGCATGTCGCCTCATTTCAGCTGAATCTCTGTTTCGCATTGCCTCGGGCGCCCAGTGGGATGTTGATGACAGGCCGTAGAATGGGACTTCTCGAATCATCTTCGCCTGTGGTTGAGGAACCTCAGCTTTAGAACGACCTCAAACGCAGCTGCCACAGCATCTCGATCACAGACTTTGTGATGTGACCCCAATAGGTTAAGTCAACGGCGGATGCCATATCGTTGTGAGTCGTTCGCGGTGTGCTGCTGAAAAGAGTTGGCAGATTTGTAGAGCGCCATGCTCTGGCTGGCTATGGTCGCGAAACAGAACATCTATTGTGAAGAGGCACTATGTTCTGCTTAGAAGCGGCTGGCAATATTGCCCGTGACATGAGCTACCTGATATCGATGCTCTCGATGTCTAGCTGCCCGCCCAAATTGTCCTGGTTCATTAGACCCACAAAGACGCACGGAGTCTTGCTGCTGGAAGGACTTGCTCTACATGTCTGCCCACTGCTATCTACTATGGTGCCGCGGTTTTCCCTGGCGTATATCACCTAGCTTCACACCAAGTGTGCACAAAGTATACCAGGGCGATTGACAGGAAGTCGCAACGTATGTCACCAGCAATATCGAGGACACAACTTACGACCCTCGTCAGGGATGACTGGAGTTATCTTCGATGTGGCTTGGCTTGAGGACTATGGCGTGGGGATTGATATCCCTGCCCTCATCTGAACAGTCCCTCGAAGACATTGTGCTATCGCGACGAGTATCAAGGCGTCTTCGTGAGCATAAACATTACAGTTGTTTATGGGAGATGTTCTATAAGAAATGAAAACACGAAGTTCATTGTGGATGTGCGGCAATTCAAACGCATGACTCTCAGAAACATTGCACAGATAATGATGTCCGAGTGTGGCTCAATACATTGCGACCTCGTTGCAAGACGGTAAAGTACCACACCAACGTGTCGGGTGACACTGACGTAGATGGATATTGTTGACGACTTGCAAATCTGGAGGTAGCTCTCTGGTAATTTTGCATCTGACCTACCAACAGATTTAGTTGGAGATTCAAGTAAGGAATGGCGTTATCAAAGAAACAATCACTGTTGACCACGCCAGCATGTCGACATGTATGCACAATGCTAGGTAAGACCAAGACCTCGAAGGACTTTGTTCCAGAAAGGCCTTTCCATAATAAGAGGGGTATATAAACAATCCGTTTGGATTCTGCATCCAGGGGGGGCTTCCCCCCCACTTGGTCAATGTAAGTTCACACCCGCTCATCATCACAGAAAACAAGTTAACCGCATTCACAGTTGAAACAATACAGAGAAGATTAGCATGGCCCCTGCACTAAGGATGACACGCTCAATCATAGAGACGCTAATGTTTTTTTGCCATTTTTTCGCAGGGAGATTTGAGAAGGTAGGTGTTCGAATCCGCGGTTGCAACTCTTGGGATTGCTTTCCTTTTTGCTCGAAACTGTCGGCCGAAACAGAAGCTAACCTTCTATCCATCGTGTGATATCACGCTTGAGGCTCCAAAGTCGACAGGTCTCTGTTTTGTATTATTTTCAACCGGCTATGGGAGATTTGTTGTCACTTTCTGTCACGGTGATGATCTGAGGTTTTTTTGTATCAGGTTTGTCACCAAGGTCTTGTACCTGACCGACTTCCCTTCCCAATAAGACAGAATGCTTCGATCCTACCACCAATCAGGACAAACCAGGCTCGCCGCTCTCCTCCTCCAGCTCAGACATCGTACGTACATGGTGCTACTCGTTCTCCGCTCACCTTGACAGCAAGGTGCAAATTGCCGATATCCATAAATTGATCCAATCCAACAATGTTGTAAAATGAAAAGCCGCCGCGCGCCCCGAACAGAGAGTTTTAACGTGCAGGAAGAGGCCAGCCGCGTCCGTTCGCGCTCCACGGGTAGTCTTAGAATCTGTTCCACGCACCGACGTTCCCAATCAGATCCATAGGACGGCTAGAATATGATCTGGTTGAGAGCATTATCGCCGCATGAATGGTTGGGTACATCATTATACGCTCCGCCGTCAATAGGGCTCACACTCTCAGGCTCGAGCTTGGCAAGTGGCGGAAACACTGCCCGAGAATGCTCGCTTCTAGGCGCACTATTCTCAAGGGGGAAAAAGAAAGGGAATCCCAAGGTCAAGCCAGAGACTCGGATTCCTTTGTCAGACTCACTTTCGTGTTCGCTTTCTCAGATGCGGGAGACAATCTCGTGCTCTGGCAAAAGAATGACCATTCTTTCATTCATATCAGAATCTCGTCTTGGGAAAGCAAGAGAATAGATTCGAGGCAGACGTTGCCGGCGCAAGATGCAGACCGTAGTCTCAATATGAAATTGACTATTGAAGTAATGGTTGGATTTCGGCTATCATACATCGTGAGAGGGTATGTTGGCAGTTGACAACGGCATGCTTTCCAGCTAAACTCCCTTAGCAACATCTCCTGGTAACGATTAATCAGACAGGAAATCAGTACACGCTCTGGAGATTAGACGTCCACATACGGCCTGCAACGCTTGACTAGCATCTTAGGCTCGCCCTGTCCTCTCTTCCTCGCACCTCTATCTTCGAACGCCAACCCCTTGACTCCACCACCTCCCAGCAAATGCGCCCAATCTCACTTCAGAGCCCGCTGCACCGCACAATCTTTCAACCCTGCCTACTAACCTACACGAATAAGTTGAGACTTGTCAATCCGAAGACGAAAGCTGTGGAAGAGTGGGCAGACCTGGGGCAGTTCAGGAGGAGAGAGTTGGATCCAAGAGAGGAAGTGGCAACAATGAGTATGCCTGGAGAAAAGACTTGTTATATCGTATGGAGCGATGGCACGAAATCGATGCTCTGTGCTTTTATGGCAATAGATAGGGTCGAGTGCAAGGATCTGAGGTGGTTGGTCGACGGTGCTACTCGGGGTGATTGAGATTATGATGTTTTCGGGATTTGCTGCTCGTTTTTCACCGCAGTTTTTATTGATTTAGATCCTAGAATCCTTTGGCTAGTCGCAGTACGCGTTATTTTCGATCAGTACTACGTGGTAGTGTTTGATTCCAGGTCTTTTGCATCCTTTGGCGTGCTTTCGGCAGATGGTATGATACTATCCGAGGCGCGTCGCTCACGTGATTATGTGATTGGCTTGGAAATCCGCGTCACGTTCCACGGATCATACATCATCATCTTCGCTACTGCTCTCGCTCCATCAAATCCTCTGTTCCTTGAAGCTTCTTTTCGATCTTTCCCATGCCGTCTTGGAATCAATGTTCTTATGCAGCAAGCGCAGCTAGGCGTCGTCGTTGGAAGGCGGGCGACTGATACGACGCCTCCTCGAATCTCGAAAACTTCTTCACAAACTCAACATTGGTGTTGCTAGACCCACATGATTTGATCGAGAAAGTCAATATAGACTTGTGATCGTATGGGTTCACTCAGCCTTTTTGCATACTTAGAACATGGCGTCGAGACCTGCGCCTGCTTCACAGACCCTCAGGAGGAGCTCGCCACCGCTCGCGGATGAGATTGATTTCAGCACTCTCCCTCCAATCTTTGTTCTTCCTGCACACCTTTCTACTGATGATTTGCATGATACCGAAGATCAACTTCAGGACCACGGAGCCGTCATCACATATGACATCAATGAAGCGAAATTGGTTATTGGAAAGGTTGGAACTAAGAAACGTGCACAGTTTGAACTGCGGTCTCGCGGACTATGGACAGATGAGGTTATAGCGCCAAAGATTCGAGGGTCCGAGGGAGAAGAGCCAGAGAGGAAGAAAGCTCGACTTGATACGCCTGAGAAGGGGTCAGAGTCTGTTCGTACACCAACGAGTGATTCCTCGACAGAGTCAGAGACCGAAGAACAAGAACCAGGAACCGGCCGAGTCAGTGTTGGCGCGAGACTGGGCAGCACCATGAGCGAAATTACTGGAAGAACGAATGCTGGGAAGGTTACAGGTTTCAGTACCACTGGAGATTCAAGCAAGAGGCCCAGAAGCTGCACTCCTCCAAGACAGCTCGAATCATCGAATAATGTAAGAGTCCTCAAGTTACAATGGTTGGAAGATACACTTGCTCAGAGAAGGGTCCTCGACATTGACCGCTACACAATCTACGAAGGATGTGTTGCGAAAAGCCCCCCAGGTTCTGGTGATTTGGCGCGCAGACAGATGTCATTTCCAGAGCCCCTCACAAGATCCTCTCCACAGTCTCAATACAACCTAGCAGAGAGGCCTCATTTTCCAAGCATTCTCGAGAGAGCACGGGAGGATACGACTGGAGCCCCTCAAGTTGCACATTACAGTCCAGTCAAGCATGCTGCTCGTCGCTTCGGAAATCGTGCAACTTTGGTACAATCCACACAAAGAAATGCTCACCAGTACCCTGCCAAGCTGTTGGAGATGACAACATCAGAGTATGATGGAAGTGACTCAGACATGCCCGAACCACCAGAGTGGGTTAAAAAGAATCTCAGATATTCCTGCCAACGAAGCACGCCTGCCAATCCTCCTAACAAAGGTTTCATCGAAGCACTTGAAAAGATTAAACTTGCAAGGCTTCTGATTGGCGATGAGATTGGTGTTCGCGCGTATAGCACATCCATCGCTGCTGTCGCAGCATATCCCTACGCCATCAACAACCCCCAAGAAATTTTACGACTTCCTGGATGTGACGCAAAGCTCGCCAATCTTTGGATAGAGTGGAAGAATTTTGGTCATGTCAAGGAAGCAGAAGATAACGAGAATGATGAAGAACTCAAAGGCCTGAAAATATTTTATGACATCTGGGGAGTTGGCGCAACGACTGCACGTGCCTTCTACAAGGACAAAGGATGGCGCGATACCGACGATGTCATAGAGTATGGCTGGAGCGATCTCAACAGAGTGCAGCAGATTGGACTAAAGTACTACGAAGAGTTCAAATTGGGCATTCCGCGCGCGGAAGTGGAGTCCATTGCGGAAAAGGTCCATGAACATGCTGTCAAGGTTCGAGACGAAGGGATCGAATTGATGGTCGTTGGGGGCTACCGAAGGGGCAAGGCCGAGAGTGGAGATGTCGATATAATAGTATCTCATCGGGATTTGGAAAAGACGGCTGGCCTTGTGAGCGATATTGTGGCCTCTCTCGAAACAGAAGGATGGATAACGCACACCCTTACCCTTTCGCTTACCTCCACCGAGCGAGGCCAGTCTACCTTGCCCTTCCAAAGAGATGGCGCGGCAGGTCACGGCGCTGGCTTTGACACGTTGGACAAGGCCTTGGTGGTATGGCAAGATCCCGTTTGGCCTAATATGGAACTTGACCTAGCGGAGGACCTTCAGGCCAGGAACCCGAACGTGCATAGACGTGTGGATATTATCATCAGTCCATGGCGCACGGTCGGATGCGCAATCCTTGGCTGGAGTGGAGGTACTACCTTTCAGCGAGATCTGAGGAGATTTGCAAGGGCGACAAAAGGTTGGAAATTTGATAGCTCAGGTGTGAGGGACAGAACTACTGGTGAGGTGGTAGAACTGGAAGGTCCTGATGGCGTATCTGGAAACATGGTAGCAGCCGAGAAAGCTGTTTTCGAAGGGATGGGCCTCACATATCGGCCACCTTCAGAACGATGCACTGGCTGAGGCGATTTTGCAAATTTCACTATTGCCACAGGATACTCTCTACTACTACTTTCGACAGGCACGTGCAGCACCAACAAGGACGACCTTCTCATCGATCCCTCCTAGAATGATTCGTTTTGCAGGATTTTTCAGTCCCCCAAACATCGAGCGCGTATGACATGCTTGATGAACGCGAGAATCAGTATTCCAAAAAGTAGTTTGTCTGACCTTACTGATCTGCTCTGACAGGAAAGTACAGGCTGTCAGAAAGCCTTGTTCACAATTTCTGACATCGGCGTCCCAATAACACTGCACCATATCATCCATTTCCCTATCATGCTTTTGATCCCAATTCTGATCCATTTGTGGTGGAACAGCCATGCTCGATCAAAGGCCTCGCACACCGCCAGCACGCAAGTCCTTTAGTCCAGATGAGTCCCATCTCAAAAAATGGATCCAAACGCCACCGCCCTAGCCAATACATCATCGACAAACTCATCGGTAACAACAATAATAACGTGCCCAACAACCTCTGCACTTGATCAATCACCCATCTCCGCAATCAAACGGCCAAGATCATGTCGTTCTGTCGTTCGTTTGCTTCGATTTTTCTTTCGTAAGTGAAGTGAGAGATGAGGGGTGTTCATTGGGTATCTAGAGTGTGTTTCCATGACTGGGAAACGGCACGATTGCTGCTAGAAGGAGGATGGTTGACACGGGGATATAGCCGCGCGACGGCTTCAACATAAGATATGATCGAAGGCAATGAGTTTCTGGTCAGAAGAGACTCTTCAAGCCTGCCGAGAATCTGTCGATATCAACATCAAGTCGCGAATAGTTACTTCTTGTTTTTCCATCTGGAACATTCTGCGTCGATAATAAGTATTGCAGCATTGGACACCTCATCTCTTTCCCCAAACACTGCTGTACTGATCTCATTCGTCATAATGCATCGAGACCATTTGCTCTTGCCCAGCCCAATCTTGTAAGAATCACCGAGGGCACTTAACAAGTTAGCTGCATGTACCAAGAGAAGGAGGATACTTTCTGTGCTTCTAGGACCGACTCAATTGGCTGTAAAAATACCACAACTGATGCCTCATTATCCCGCTCGCCAGGAGTTTAGGGGACTGCGGCCTCAATCCAGGTACACGTGGCCAGAATCCCACCTCATCATCGATGCCTATCCCAGAGGCCGTGCCACTGTCTGTTCATAAAAGTACACATATCACGTTCCCAGAAATCGCGCATCCCAGATCAATTCCCGCAACAAAAATCAGCCAGAAAAGAAGTGGCGGGGGTATATCCTTTCTTTTCCTTGGTAGAAGGAAAAGCGTCTAATTACAGAGAGATAATAGTGCCGCCAACGCCGTGAATTCTCAAACCAGATTAGCTCTTGCCAACGGTCCTGCAGGTACAAGCCGTGTTTTGTCAAAACAGATCTATCCATACCATCCATGAGCATTCGGCACTCCAAGGTTTGCTTCATCTCGATGCGGGATCGTGCTCTCGGTGACATCGTACGCGATAATCAGTTTCTGCCACGTCTCGTAATCGATGCTGAAGATGGCTTGATGTCGCGATGCTCCGAAAGGGCGATCTGATTCGCTGGCGGTGCCTTCCCTGGGTCCTATTTCGATTAGCATAATCTCACCATGGTCACGAGACTGGTGATATTTACGAAGTGTTGGCAGGCCGTCTTCGTCTTTACTCACTAGAAAGAAGCCATCTTTCACCACGAAGCTGATGTAGAAAAGATTTTCCACGGTTTGTGAAAAGGAGTTCGGATTAATGGCGAACCTCAATAATGGGACTTCCCAATTGGGAGCGAGACCGTGCTTCCGTAGTAAATTGTTCGTCTCTGTCTCGTCAAGGTTTTCGATATCTATTGGATCCGACTCTAAGGCCGCTAAGCAAGTGGCAAAGGTAGAATCTAGCTGGGCCCGAACAGCCGCACATTGGCTAGTCAAATTGGAAGCTTCGTTGCGCTCTAGATCTTCAAGTCGAACGTCCTGAGGTTTTGTCACGGCTGCTAACGACTCACGCCGCTGCCTGCCTTGCCTTTGTGCGAAGCGAATCTTTTTTGGACAGCAAGTGGGCCGAGAAGGAAACTCGGGACTGGGGGGCGATTGTTGCTCGGAAAGCACACTTGCTCGCCGAGGAGCTCCCAGTTGAGCTCATTGCTCGTCTCCTCTGCTTCGTCGTCGTCGTCGTCGTCGGCATTGGCGCGTTGTGCCTGGTTTCGTCTCCTTTGCCGCTGAGTAGATGGAGGTAGCGAATCGTCTTCGTCAGTGCCTTGGGCTCTGCCATGTGTGCCATAATATACCCATTTGTCGATAAAGTCCTCCACGTTAATGTTGAGTTCGGACCCGCCATTGCCCAATTGTTTCGATTTTGCATGCACAAGATCCGCAATCTCGATCATCTGCCGAGAGTCGTCCAAGGCATCTGAGGTCTGTTTGACACGCTTGAAATGACGATCATGTGCGCCCACAATATTTCGAATTTCGGAAAAGGGCACTGCTGGATTGAGGAGATCGGCCTTGCGTTCTAAGACGTGTCAGACGCGTCAATTTGAGTATGTCGCAGCTGCTTACCATTCCATTCGCGCTGGAGCTTCCTCGAGCCGATCCTCACTTCACGACGCTCTTCTGGATTCTGGTCGGGATCAAACCATTTGGAACCCACCCTCCCCTCACGATCATTTGTTCCGGGAGATCTTGGTGTACCCTGGGTGACACGTCTGCGCTTGTTCGCTCGCTGGCTGCTCGCATTCGTGGCGCGTGGAGGTTCCATCGGTCGCTTGCCTGTTGTCTTATCGCTTTGAGGCCTGGCCGTGCGGTTTTCTTTGTTGGAGCCCAATGAGGCGGCAGGGGATGACGAGGGATTGCGCGACTCTGTCGCAGGGGTCGCGCGATTCGGCCAGAGAGAAACTTCGGTGCTCGGTCGAGGGTTGTTCAGACGAGCCATGGTGGTGGTCGTCGTCGCGAAGATTGGGTAAGGGCCGCAATTAGTGAGGGACAAGGGCAGAGCTTGCTGGGAGATCTAATCAACCGCATGGGGAAACGACGGAGAGTCTCTAAAGCAGGGAGGTTAATTGAAGAACAAGGCCATTTTCCCTTTCCAATATCTTGCTTTGTTGTTGGACAGGAGGCTTGAGGCGCGACGCACTCCACGCGTTTTGGGTTAGACCATATGCCTGGCCCCGTGATCGCGACTGGGGACATTATCTGCCTTGTATTGTTCCTCAGCCAGCTTCTTCATACAGAGACATCCAAGACCATCTCGGAAATATAAAGGGCATCTCTCGAGCACTGCCTATTCCACCCTCATGTAACGGCAACAACCATCGTCCAACAGCCCGAAGACATCGTCGACACGGACAGCTAGGTACATGATGGGACATGGAAACCTTCACCTTTGCCACGTCTTCAGACCTCGAGTTCCCCATCAGCGTCAAAATGTCCGTGCTACCTTATCTTTATACATGATTTACTGCTCACGCTAAGCAGCAACACGCTCGATGGCTTCCAAAAACCAATACCCTTTTCAACGCTATTGAAACATCCTGAACTACGCCACAAAGGATCGAACATCAGGTATTCAAACACCCAGATGAACAAGGCGAGCAAGCCGCTGATCAAGAATCTAGCGCCCATTCGGAACTTTACGTTACAGCGCAGCTGTGGGCAGACAGCAAGCCCCTGACAGTACAGGTCCAGACTGCTTACAAAGTCTTCAAGAATGCTAGGATATGGAATGAATGGTTGACCCTGCCGATCTTGTATTCGAATGTCCCCCCAAACACCCAACTCGCCATCACAGTATGGGATCTTTCACCAGCGGGAGGCCCGGACTCCAAATTCCATGCGGTGCCGTTCGGTGGAACCACCATACCACTGTTTGACCATGCCAGCACTCTCCACACAGGTCGACAACGCTGTAAGATATATCGAAATCAAGCAGCCGATGGATGGTCTTCTACCACGACTCCACATATGCCCCCTATCAAGAAAGACCGTCGAGGTGAGAAGCTCGTGCAGGAGCAAGCTGATTCTCAGGCTGCTGAGATGGAACGTCTCGAGTTGTTGATGAAGAAACATGAGATGGGTGAGGTGCCAGAAAACAAATGGCTCGATCAACTCGTTTTTCGCCAGATTGAAAAGCTCGAGCGTGCCAGTTTCAAGAAGCGCATCCAGGCCCAGGAAGCGAAAACGAAGAAGTCGAGCTCTGGTGAGGTAGACAACGAAGATGCTGACGGGGTCTTCTTCTTGTATATCGAATTCCCTCGCTTCGACCATCCAGTCATCTTCACTGATAAAGAGTATCCGGCGCCGCCGATATCTACTCTGCAATCATCTACGACACTGGACGTGCGACTCAGACCACCCCCAGAAGTGTCGCTAGGTCCTGGTATCAATGCCGATGGCAACTTGGTGGATGACCCCAATATCGGCCCGATGATCAGGATATACGATCCAGAGGTTGGCATACGAAGCAATCCGATCGAAGACAAGCACCGCAGGCTCTTGCGAAGTGTTCGATCGACTTTTGTCGACCGAGATCTCAAGCCAAATGCTCAACACCGCGACCAGCTTAATGTCATCATTTCGTATGGCCCGCTCCAGGAGTTGACCGAGCAAGAAAAGGACTTGGTCTGGAAATTCAGGCATCATCTCACACGGGAGAAGAAGGCACTTACAAAGTTTGCCAAATCAGTGTCGTGGGGGGAGTCCAAAGAATCTCGAGAAGCGACGCAGATGTTATTCAAGTGGACTCCAATCGACGTTGACGACGCTCTGGAGTTGCTGGGCCCAAACTTCGACCATCCAGCTGTTCGGACTTATGCTGTTGATCGACTACGCAAATCAGCAGACGAGGAACTGCTTCTCTATCTTTTGCAATTGGTGCAAGCATTGCGATTTGAACTACAAAAGCTGAGCGACAATGTGAATTACCGAGGCATAGCGGATTCGCCATTGGCAAATTTTCTCATCTCAAGAGCAGCGACCAACTTCAAGCTTGGAAATTACTTTCACTGGTATCTCATGGTGGAATGCCAGGACGACAGTCTAGGTCAAGGAATTGAGATACGTGAACTTTACAAGGAAGTGGACTTTGGCTTCATGGCGAAGCTGGATGAATCGGACGAAGGCAAGGCGCACCGCAAGATGCTGTTGAGACAGGCCGAGATGATCACGGTGCTGTCTAAAATTGCATGGGAAACGCGGAACTCGCGCCAAACACGCGACAGAAAGGTTGCTCGACTTAAACAGTTTCTTGCTGATCCGGCAAACGAGCTTATTGTTATCGACCCTCCTATGCCGCTGTTTCTTGACCCGACGGTACTTGTCACTGCTTGCATCCCCGCGGAATCGTTATGCTTCAGGTCCACCGCCTCGCCGCTCAAGATTTCATGGAAAACTACAAATGGCAACGCATATCCGATGCTCTTCAAGGTGGGCGATGACATGCGACAGGACCAGCTAGTCATTCAAATCATCATGCTGATGGATCGTCTGCTGCAAAGTGAAAACCTTGACCTCAAGCTGACGCCGTATCATTGCCTCGCCACAGCACCCGCAGCCGGAGCGGTCGAATTTGTTTCATCCATTCCACTATCTGATGTCGATAAAGCTGAGAGGTCGATACTAAACCATCTTAAGCGCCACAACCCGGATCCAAAAGCGCCTTTGGGAGTCCGCAAGGAAACCATGGAAACGTACATCAAATCGTGTGCCGGCTATTGTGTAATCACTTACATCCTAGGAGTCGGGGACCGCCATCTCGACAATCTCATGATCACACCAAGTGGTCATTTCTTCCACATCGATTTCAGCTACATCCTTGGACGCGACCCGAAACCGTTCGCACCACTGATGAAGCTATCGACGCAGATGGTGGATGGTATGGGAGGCATGAATCACGACTACTATCATCAGTTTAAGCAGTATTGCTTCACGGCATACGCATCGCTTCGGAAGTCCTCGAATCTCATTCTGAACTTGTTTGCACTCATCTCTCAAGCCAACATTCAAGATATTCGAGCCGAGCCGGATCGTGCAGTGCTCAAGGTTCAGGAACGGCTTCATCTGGACAAGACGGAGCAAGAGGCGACTCAAGTTTTCGATGAGCTGATACAGACGAGTACCACTGCTTGGGCGCCGAAAGTCATCGATACTCTTCACACGTTCACACAGACGCTTCGTGGTTAAATCCTGCCGACACAGCCTCGTTGTCTTGTGATATTGAATGGATGGACCACGCGTCGTTATCGGGTTGAGACTCGCTTTCATTTGAGTAACGCGCTCCAATGGAAGTCAATAGCCTTAACCCCTCATTAGTCATCCTATTTTGGGGTCAGGAGTGACATTTCAGTTTGTCCTTCGGCAGATCGTCACCGACCTAGACCCAACCCCGCATCAGTGATTCCTACACCTCACATCACGTCCTACATTTTCAAAGTTCTCATGTTCGATTGAGTAATTCCAACCTTGAAATACTCGTCAATACTGTCTCATAATTGTTGTCGACGCGTACACTACCTCACTGCAACATGTCACCAACGCCTGGCCTCCTCTGGGCTTACTCAAAGCCAAAGGCACACTTCTCCGACCTGCATTTCAATACCTGGTACACAGACCACCACATCCACCACGTCGTTGATGCCGGCCTCTCCGACTTGGCAGTCCGGTACAGAAACGTCAATCCAGACGCCAAGTGGCCATATCTAGCAATCTATCGGTTACCTGATGTCACAAAGCTACAAGATGAAAAGGTTATGGGTAGCATTGCCACGACTCACGAACTGATCCCGAATGGCGCAGCGTGGAGCGAAGCAATGGAGGTTGACATCAGACCTTTCACGCTTCTGCAGAAATTTGAGGGACAGATACCTAAAGAGGGGCCAAGGGGCAAGGCGTTGAGGACTGTCATGGTTGAACCAGGTGAGGGTGGTGACGCAGAGTTCGATGAAGTACGAGCCTCCCACCTGGCTTTAGTGGTCGGTTCTTGATCAACCTGACGAGACGTTAGTGGTATCGCAAACAACATCTCGACATGCTTTCTATGGTCCCCGGTTTCCGCCGCTCAACCCGCTACGAACTTGCTCCTCAATCAGCAGCTCTGGGGAACTGCCGTTACCTCGCTTGCCATGAATACGATACCAAGGATTTCCCGGCCGATGTTGTGAAACTCGTTACGGGCACCGAGTGGAGCAAGAAAATTCTGGGAGCAGCGAAGAGGTTCGAAGGCGACATGTGGGAGGAAGTCGGGTGTGCAGGAAAGACTGACGAGAAGTTGTGATTTCGACGAGACTGGACTTTTCAGACACCTGTGCGCGAAAGTCAATACTGATCCTAACCTTACCATCTTGGCAACGGAACGGAGCCTCACAACTCTGCAAAACGAACGTTTGATGACAATTGATATTCCACCACCATCTTGTCCCTCATGCTATTCATCCCGGTCAAGGCCAATTCAATACACCCCTACACACCGAACGCACCAACCCACCATTGTCACTGCGCATGCCCCCCCACCCCCCAGACACCAATACCAACAATCCCCTATAAGCCCTCCCCAGGGCATCCCTAAGTCTCCTTACTGACGTCAAACTTTATGAAAAGAAAACGGCATCGATCTAACGGCATCGATCTCCCGGTCCATCCCTGCCAGTCACGTTTCGAGGCCAAGGGCATGGACGTTTCGTTTCGAAACATGATACCATCCATGGGATATATGAAGAATCAAGAATTGTGATATCGACATCGACATCGGGACCGATGTCGAATGCCTCGTTGTTGTCTTCTGGAAAGGGTTTTTGGCAGGTGGTTGCCCTACTGTCGGATGGAGTCAGGAAGGGTCTGTGGGTTGGTTAGGTAGATGTTGTTTCATGACGGCTTCGGCAGTTCATCGAAGTGCGTCTAGTGGGGGTTTGGAGGGATGGCGCGAAAGGAAAGAAGGGGTGATTGGTTTGGCTTGGTTTGGCTTGGCTTGGCTCGGGTATTTGGAGGGAGAAGGGGCGGTACGACGGAGGTGCCATTGTCTAGCTAGCTAGGTAGGTAGGTAGGTAGGTAGGTAGGTACATTGAACCCAACGCTCTCTTCGACCCGTTTGAGTTTCCGGCGAAACAAAAAAAAGCTTGATCCGCTCCCAAGGTTTCGTGGTGTGTGTGAGAGTGAGACGGATGGTTTGGGACGTCCCTCCCTCCCGTCCATCCATCCATCCGTCGGACGCACCATCTGAGACAGCCCCGAAGATGATGATTTGGAAAATGCGATGGTGCCATGGGCACGGTAGGTTTCGCAGCGATACAGTCTTGGGTCGTTCTGACGCGAGAACGAAAAACACACACACACACACACACACACACACACACACACACATGGACCTTTCTACTTTCTGCTTTCTGCTTTCTGCTTTCTGCTTTCTGCATTGAGCTCTGCTCTACTCTGCTCTGCTCTTTCCCACCCCTGTATCAATATCTATTCCTACCTTTGGCGCTGAGCCCGCGCTCAGAGCGAGTTGAGGCGAGACGAGGCGATGCGCGTAGCAAAAGGCACCTTCGACACCAATAGCGTCGTGCTACAGTCCAGACAATCATCAGGTGGACGGACGGACGGACAGACCGAGGAGGAGATAATCCATCCCGTGTTGTTCAGTCCCGCAAAGTAATGAATGTCCTTTACAGAGACGGCCTCCCCTCCATGCGTCATCTGTTTGCACTGATCATTGGTGTCGTGGAGGATTGATCTTCACCTTCATCTTCACCGCGTATGACGTGATGACCATATCGAGGCAATGGGGGGGGGAAAGGAAAATCTAGGTAGCCTACTCGTACTCATGGCCGTGACTTGTGTTGTGTGCTGGTGGAAGTAAGGGAACCTGACCTGACCTGAGCACGTCTTGAAGGTCTTGAACGTAGTCGGGTAGACCGCCTGATCGCGTCTTCGCAGGCACAATATTCAGACGGGAGGGGGAGGGGGAGATTTGCATCCGAGTTCTTGGAATGGTTGTGTGTTTCTTTTTTTCTTCTTTGTTTTTGTTTTTGTTTTTTTCGAGGGGGAGGCAAATCTGGGGCGCGGGGATCGAGACTCTGTAGTGTTGAGGATCGCCTGGACATTGGGGGCGTGGACGAGGCGGGAAAGAGGTGTGTATTCAGTTGAGTGGGTGTGTAGGTCGCAGACGTCAGTCATGATCGTATCTATAGCGCGCGTGCCTGGAAGGTGGGTGCGGATGGACAATCATCGGATATAATCGCTGCCTATTCGCCAGATTCACCACAAGTCAACAAGAAGGCGGAAAGGATCGTGGGAAAAGGTCATGTCTTTATGCTGTATGATGATGATGATAATGATGATGACGGTAACATAATGGATGTTTCCCATTGTACCCGCTCCCAAGTAGTCCCCCAAACACCAAGCAGAACCAAACGCTAAATCGCCCAGGGTTAGACTTGTCTCGACTGCAGGTGCCTCAACGCCGGGTGCTCCGTATCATAAATCACTTCCACCTCACACTTGCCCGCCTTCTCGTTCCACCTCCGGATAGTGTGGAGCGGCTTCTTCGGGTGATCAGGACTTTCCGGCATCGGAATAAAGTCCGGTCTCGTCCGTTCCTCCTTGAAGCAGTATCCGGGGTGGAAAATGGTGAGCAGCAAAGCTGCGAACAGGACCGGTAGGGATTCAAACCACATTACGTATTTTTCCGTGGACATGAGTTCACCTTTCCATCCCTCTGAGAGTTCGGCGACGCGGTAGATGGAGCGCGCGAAGATGAGGACGGCGGATACGGCGAGGGAGTAGAGGAGGTATTGGAAGCGTTTGCTTTGGCGTAGACGGCGAGCGGCTGGGTCTTCGTTCATGGCCGAGGCGCCATCGCGCTTCTTTGCTTTCTGTGTGCGGATAGCGAAGTCGGTGGATAGGGAGAGGAATAGGAGGAGAGTGAGGGCCTGGAAGGAGAGTCCGGCTATCATGGTGTAGTTTCCTGGATCGGGCATCTTTTCGCTTTGGGCGAGGCTAGCAGCCCACGCACCACCGCCACCCTGAAGAGCGAGGGACACGACGTCGCAGCTGATGAATATACGTGGAATCCACATTGGAGGGATCCGGGAGTTTTGGCCACCGAAGGTCAGGACGATTTGTTGTAGAGAGAAATAGATACCAGCGGCGTAGAATGCTGGGGCCAGCGTGAGGCACGTGAGTTGAGTGATGAACGAAAGCTACCAATGCTGTCAGTGACGCGAGGCTGTGGAGTGTTGTTTGCAACTTACATCACTGAAGGGGTATGAGTTTGCGTATATCCTCGCAATGAACCCCAGTGTCTCCATTGCCGAGCCGATGAACACCATCGCCGTGTATTTTTTGAACCGCCGTGTCCATATTCCTATCGCCAGCACAGCCAGTGTGAAGATTCCCATAAACACAGCGAAGGTTCCATTCTCGGGTATCGATGGTCGGTAACCCCAGTAAGACAGCACCATCGGGCACGTTTGAAGAGTACATGCTGCTCGACACGCCTTTCGCTCCGGTGCGGTTCCCTTGAGACATCTGATCTGGGCAGCGAAACCTGAGTTCTCCATGTTGATGTTGAGATGGATGTACAGAGGCGACAGAGCTCGAGGGTGAGGGCTCAGGATACAGCTGTACCGGTAGATGGAGGCTGAGTATCCAAAACCGGCGCTTGACGGAGGGAGAGTATACTTAAGGGCGATCGACGCAGTAATAGCTTGCTGGCGGATATTGATATAACTGTCGCAGACAGAATCGGATTATCCACACGGGCTCTGGGGAGAAAATATCATCACAATATATTAGCCATACTTTTCCGCTGGAGGCGGCAGGTGATTCCGTATGCGGGGGTTTGGTCGGCCAGGCTCTTCAAGACGCCTTGGTTTCGCCCTCTGATAATAATCACTCAATATTGGGGGTTCCATGCTGTCGTTTCCGCTGTGAAGCAATATAAGTTGCTTAACGGTGTAGGAGGAAGTCCTTGCAGAGTGAGATTGACGTTGGAGCCTGTTAGCGGCCGAGCGTGAATAACTAGACCGGTTTGGGGCCAGAGAGCGCCACAACTGCTCCAGATTTGTTCAACTCCAAACACAAGCGAGAAAGCCGCGGCCGTCATTGGAGGATGCCCTCGACATCGGTGGGCATGGGCCTAGGGCTTTCAGCCTCTGCAGTGAGACCCCAGAGTGACCAGACGACGATCTGGGCAACTCAAGACGAGACCTGACGGATTCGCGCCAAGACTAGCATGCTTACCTTAAGTTCTGGAGTCATGATTATAGTGATACCCGGCCCGCCTGGTCCCGTTCCTCCCTCGATCAGGATTGGATTAACAGAATCAATTTGGATACAGTGCTGAAGTAGTGAAAGACCGCCCTGGAGGCTGTGGCCGCGTCTTCCTGTTCCTGCTGTCCACGGGCTCCGACCCCCGCGATGAGGCTCTGCCCCTTTGGACAAAGGTGAAATGTGCCCTCCGCAGTGCAGTGAACATGGCTGTCGGTTCGAAACCAGAGGCTCGACGCTAGGAAGTGTATCACTGGAGTCTGGATAGGAACAGACCACAAAACATGTTTTTGGTGATCAGCCACTCTCCTACCATCTGTGAGCCGGTGCTTTGTGGTTTTAGTCTGTAAAGCTTATCTCACTGTCCTCCGATCCGTCTTGGCAAGCTTCACAATTGCGTTGAAAAGGATCCAAGGAAGTGATATAAACATGTAGCCAAACACCATCCATCCCCTGTGTGAACTTCGGTTTGTCACGATACGGTATGCTCGATGGGATGTGGAACATGTCTGTGTTCAGATCCTGGCAAGCGATCAAGGTCTTTCAGCAATCCCTCGAAAGCCTGGAAGAAGCGTCTGTTATTCGGGTTTTCACCGATAAATTCCGCCTCGAGACAATTTGCCTGAGGAGCTCAGCTTCCAAGGATACTACTTATTTTCCTGGAAGAATCGGAGAACACCGCCTGATCGGTAAAATTACCTAGTGGCTTCTTCCCCACAGATCTAATTGGATAAGAGCAGGGTGGCTACCACAGTACGGCTGCCAACCAGGCTTAGAATGGTGATCATACAGCTTGTTGTGGATCCGCACGTGGAACGTGAAGCAGGATTCTGATGAGCTGTTTTTGTTCCAGGCAACTTCCGATAACCGGAATTCCGAATTGGCATTTGAAGGAGGGCCAAGACTCTGCAGCGAAGAATGTTATATTGTTGTGGATGCTGTTGTGTGCGGGTCGTGTGCTTGTTTCCAGGTTCCACATCATCTGGCAGCCCGCAACTGGGCAGGACTGTGGAAAGACTGGTAAATTAACTTGTCCTCCATCTACTTAGCGCAGGTCTCTCACGTGAAAAGATGAACAGAAAGGCGCCTGACCATGCAGAGGCAAAGACTGTCTCAATAATGTCTCATGGCCTTCCTTCCGCCTCTCTTCTCAAAAGGTTGTTGGCTGCTATCCGTGATTTTGACCCATCTTGTATGTGTTGTCAGTGCAGTGGTTATGAGACCCTACTTGCTTCGCCTCGCCTCTTGTCAGCAGCCTGGAACAATCACGTATGCTTTACCCGCTCGTGCACGCGGATGCGCTGTGTCTGGTGAAGAAGATGATCGTTAGAATGTGTTACGCAGGCATAATGAGAGCGCATCTAGCGGTCAAAGTGCTCGTAACAATCTTTGAGAGAATTTATTAAGCGATGTCGCGAAAAGCCAGGTGCATACGATAGCCGAAAATGTTTGTCGGATCTAAAACATAAGACAGGGCCTTGATAACACCGTATCAATAATTGAAAGAGCTTTACGGTGGGTACCTGGCCGGAAAACACGATATTCTGCTTCTCCGAAATACCTGTCGTGATGCACACCAGGGCGAAACTGAGGTGTTCGAGATTGTTTGACCGCTTCAAACCTATGCCAGATGTGCCAGATGAGCCAGATGCGCCAGATGAGCCAGATGCGCCAGATGTGCCAGATATGCCAAATAATAGACGGGCATGTCCTTTGCACTATTCTGTATTCCGAGGAGCTCCCCGGGCGCACATTGCCCGTAGTCCACCCTCTCGAGCTGAGGGCTTCAACGTCCGGTGTTCAGCTTGGGCGATGAGATGAAGGTGTTGTAGGAAGTCGAAACATGAGCATATCTTGACACAAGTGAAGAGGAAACGCGCTCCTCGTCGCGCTCCGTAGTCCGACCTACTCCTAGGAGACTGTCGCTAGATGTGGTTTTCCAGATCAGGGTGAGTACCGAATACCACAGTAGTCAGTCTGGACATCGGCTCAGCCTCGAGTTGCTCTGGGGAACTGGTACCCCTCTGGAGCAGAGTCTGTCACAATCCCCTCTTTCACCACTACATCTTTTAGTGAGGCGGATATGTGATGGCAAGTCCTCATTGTACGGAGATATGATCAACGCCGTCGACCGTGAGATGCTGAATAAGGCGGCCCTGATCGAGAGGACAGCGCAGGCTTGTGACTCAATTATCAGCGAGCCTGAAGACGAGGTGGTGTGCTGAGCAAGCGGTAATGGATCGTCTTTGCTTCGGGCTTCGGGCTTCGGAAAAGACCAAGTGGGTCTCATCACGAGGAAAGCAGGTGCTGATTCGCCCATTTGGGATTGGTAATGGCAGCCGTGCAGCGACGGTGCGTCCACTGCATCCGCACATTCCGATGGTGGCAGCAAGGCCGGGTGGCCGCTTTTGCAAGCAGCAATGATCTGCTCGACGCTGTCCATTCGTCCTCGACCATTGACAGTTTGTTGGGGAGCGAGGGGACAGTCAAGAAGCGTTGTTGCTCAGGGGAGCTCAGGGAGCTGTGTACTATGGTATGCTACTGGTATGCACAAAGTGGCAGTATAATATGGGTTAATATAGGGGGTGTAGCATGGAAATTCGAGGCATCCAGATTCCAGAGGGATGGACGAAGGCGGGCCAAAAGCTTGACTGGGCCGTGGCCAATGAGCATCGTGGCGCGAAGTCGATGACAGCACATGCTATCCTTGAGTAATGCTACCCAACACTGGCACTGGCACTGGCATTGGTACTGGCACTGGCACCCGACTGCTCCGTCAAGTTCAGCAGCGCTGCTTACGACATTGGGAACGACGTCCAGACAGATACACGGCAGACCTCGCTCGTTACTACTCTGCTGGACTGTCTGTTTGTTACTGCCACGGCCTCAACAACCACACGCCTATTCCTCGCTCTGCCCAGCTACTTCATTTGTCGGGGCAGCAACACGCCGTCTTCACAGTCACCAAGCAGGCCGCTCTTCAATAGACACAATGCGGCCCGTCAATGAGCTGCCCATGAGGTACCATGGCTCTTTCAACGTCCAATTTCCATGTGCTAATCACGCTTCTACCGTCAGGCGTCTGACCCTCACTCTCGCGACCCTCGTGCTACTGGTCACGATACTGTCCACCTGCGCGGTTCAATACCTGCCCGATGAGCCATTACATCTGCGTCGCAATCTGACCTTCTATGCCGCTTTCGTCTTGGTTGTGGGCGGCTTGGGATTGTTAGGAGGCATACAGGTACGGACCGTTGCCTGTGAACTTAAGGCTGTCTGCTAATCATAGCACAGCGCAATGCTACCCTGATCAACCTCTTCGCATCACATCTACTCCTCGACGCTGTCCTCTACTTCATTCCTCGCGTCCTCCTCCTCAATATATCGTTCCAACTCCCGTCCGCCCTATGCACGACCTCGCCACCTATACCACGCACGGACATCCGCGACGATGCAGTCTACCGTGTCCGAAATGACACATTTGCTGGCCGTGCCTGGAGCACCGTTTCCACATCCCAGTGGATCGCTGGCGAAAGCTGCTCCACCTGGACCTGGGGGATCGAACTCTTGTTCCTCGTCGTGATGGTGGTAGTCATGGCTGGACAGGTGTGGCTGGCTTTGGGAGTCAGAAGGTACGCTCTCTGGCTAGATCGGCAGGAGAAGCAGCAAGCGCGCCTAGCGAAATTCCTGGAGAAGGAGGTTTGCTAATGATCCACTGTCGAGCTGGACGCACACCGACACCTTGATTGGGATGGGCGAAGCGAATGCTCGTATGAGATGGAGGACATAGACACATTGTTGCGGGGTCATGCCAGCTGAGCGGCAAGAATGGCGTATTGATTATGACCACACACAAAACATCCTTTTGATACCCAGCGGCACAGGAGTAGACGGATAATGGTCGGCACAGAATCTGGATGGAGGTAATTTTCGACTAGGATGGGAGAATATATCTGCTGTGGCGGCTCCTGGCTAATGCGCAATGTGCTTCACGTATACGTCTCTATGAGGACTCCTTTTGTCTCCTGCCAACTCGTCAGCGTGCACAGCGTCAAGACCCACGTCATAGCAAGGGCATCTTCAAGACTGGACGCATCTCGATGACCTCCCGGGGTGAACCACGCAAACGCTCATTTTCACCAAGTCCAAGATCGCGATAACCACTCCGCCTCGCAAGCAAATGCTTCCCGACTATTTCGACATCAAAAAGGGAAGGGTGTGCAAACTCACTAGTTTCCCATTCCCTCACCATCGTACTGCCATCCCGACGATATATGACGAAACGACCTGGATCTCCCATGAACATGTCATCGCCCTCGACGTGTTCATCATTCGCATCGTTCCTACCTGCCCTCTGCACGCCGGGAACGGGATCCGCATACCCTCTCGCGATTCTAACGAATAGGCTGGTTGGGATGAGTCTGCAGTCTTCGCATCCGGTACACCGCTCACAGTCTCCCCAAAGGGCCATCCTGTTGCGGAATGCCGTCATTGATTCTTCCTTTTCTCTTAATGTTGGTGTTGATGTTGATGTGGTTGTATTCGTGGATTCCATAAAGCGACGGAACACCGTCGTGATTTTTTTACAATGCGTACAGAATAAACTGGGGATGTTCCACCATCCCTTTGCCAGACCGGGGAAAGGCGATGAGGCGGGGGAGGTTTGCATGGGGTATTTCCCGCTACGTTCCCAGTACGGCGTACTCCTTGTCATGGTAGAAGAAGAAGAAGAGGAGGAGGCAGATGCCTCATCCACCAAGTGTACGAAGGCCCCACGATGCCACCCACATATTCCCTCGGGGAGTGGAACCATCCCCGGTCCTCCCATCGCATCAACTCCCTCTTCCAAAAGCTGCACCGATACCTTTTCCTCCTTTTCCCTGCGCTCGGCAATCGGTTCGTTGGGGAGGGGAGACCAGGCGTTTCCGAAGAGGCTGTGAGGGTACCACTGTGCGCAGTGGATGCAGTATTTTCTGTTCTCTCGCTGGTGGGGGTAGGAGAGGTAGGTGTTTATTGCTTTGAGGGCGCAGGGTGTGAGGATTGGTCGGGTTGGAGGTGGTTTCGGGGAGGACGAGGACGAGGACGAGGACGAGGACCACGACGAGGAGGAAAGGGCTGGGAGGTTCAAGTAGAGCGTTCGCGTTGTTAGGGACAAGGCGAGTTTCGCTGCTGGACGGAGGTTGTCGTAGATGATGAGGAGGATCTCTGGGGGAAGAGTGGTAAGGGTTCGTTGTGGGCTTGTTATCGGATGGTTGGAGAGGCGTATTGTATTCATCGTCGTCGTGGGAACTTCGGATCCATGTACGGGTTCTGTCATGGTTGCTTTCTAGTAGCGTATCGCGCTGCGGTTACTTTGACTGCTCAAGAGAATGTGAGACTGATTTGCTAGCTGTGGTGTGGAAAGTAGCTGGCGCTATAGTCGCAATGCCTTGACGGGCAGCCTGACTGCCCTTTAAGATAGAAGATGGAGGTGACGTGCTGTGTGATTGACAGGAGGCTGTCCGTCACAGAAGACGCCATGTTGTGCCGCAGACAGCAAGGGATATGAAACGCCCCAAGTGATAGGTCGAGTCGTGATTATTGTCGACATATCTCTTGTTCCTGATTCAGGCCTGCATGGGTGGTTGGTTAGTTGCTGATGGTGTCAAATGACTCGGCTGGTAGAACATAGGGATGACAAAGGCTATCTAACTCTTCGGGATGACAAGGTGTGAGCTTGTAAGCCAGCCACCCATGATAACGCGTGAGGTAGGACAGGTAGGGTGTGTATGCGGGAAAGTAGTGACGCAGAATTGGGAGAAGATAGAAGAAGGCGCAGCTATAATATGATCATGTTAGTTCTGGCAGCAAGCTGTAAGCGCATCGCGGTGTTTGAAAAACTCGTAGCGACGACCACGTCGATTCCCGGTTGACTTGAAAGGCCCTGTGAAAGCTGGTTTCCGGCGTGATGTTTGCCATCGCCGTTCAAGATATGGCCCATGACTTGTTGATGTGACAGCACGGAAAATATCAAGTCAACGTGAATGACTTTGAATAGGAATGAGCAGCTAGAAGTGCAGCTAGTGGTTTCAAATGTGTCTGTACCAAGCTACGTTAGTTTTCAAAGTGGTAAGGAGCAGACAAAATGACGAGATCTGACAGGACCTGACTCGGATCTGTCCCCGTGATCCCCTGACTGAAGGTATTGGGATGTACAAATTCCAAGTCATAAGGTGGAGCAAGCATGATTGAGGATTGACTCGAAAAGATACGTCCGTGGCTTGAAGCATAGAAAAGCCATCACGTGGTCGGTGCAAATTGAAGTACGAAAAAGTATCAAGTGAAACCCAGAAGCGGAAAGGTTATGAAAGACTTCTAGAACGCCAGTGATTTCCTCTTGTCGTACGACCGTCGTAGTACCCATCTGCAAGACTCACCACCACGGTAACAAATGATATCATGAAGACGGCTTGCATGCACGATGAAGCGCTGTTGACAAGAGACGAAGGCAGGCTCCCGCCGCATACCCAGACACCGGCGGACATGCCCCATAGAGATCTGTACTCCCCATCTTGGTGTCTCTTCATGCCGTACTGTGGGTCCAGAGACTGTTCGTCTCATGCAGCCTGCCACGCGGAAGATTAAGCAGTGTCGCACTGTCGACTTCATCATCGCGCAGAGCCAGGGCGAGTCGAGCCGGGTTCAACCGCTCTTTGTGCATGACATGCACCTCGACAAAGAATCTTTCCCGGCCAAGCGCTTGAACCGCAACTCAGCGCGTTGGTATCGAGGCCGGCCATGTCGAGAAGTGCGCACGGTTGACTTCACCCAAATGCGGGGAGGCCCATCTAATATCCGTACTCTGAAATGTTCTACACGACGGGACGGTTAAGACACACTCGTGTCGGACTGATGGATCATGGATGCTTAGCCTAGCTTTGCGATAGCTTTGTGACGGGTCTCGTGGTGGTAAGAGTGCCATGTGAAGGCGTGGGTTGCATCCGTGCCTCGTCGTATTGGTTGTCTGTAGGCCGGAGAAGAGTGCGGCGCAGCGTGGGCGGCGATTCTTGATGTTTATGTCGATTATTAGAAAAGGTGCCGAGTCCGCGGGGGCTTTTCATTTCTTGTTTCTGCGTCAGGCTAACTAGGAACATGAAGTGGGGGATAGCTGAGGGGGTGACGGTCATTGTCCAACATTTCAAGAGATGATATCCTCGTTAGCCGATCGATATCCTCCTCCACAGCGGTCATACAAGACGCATGCGGCATCTTGCAGCTGCTAAGAAACATCGGCTTGGGAGCGTGGAGGGCCCCTAGCCTTTTCGATATCAGTCTGCGCGATGGACAGCAGCGAGCTCTGGTGGAGGATGAGCGGGCCTTGATAGCATTGGTTGTATGCATGTGTGCAAAATTATAAGGCTCAAGGCCACTTCTTGCCTGCACGCTGCGGGGTCGTTAAAGTCTGCCACTGAAGCGTTGCGGGAGAGGCGACTCCCTTGCCGTCGGTTAACGTCCCTGGTAGCCAGAGATGGATCATGAGGTGGCCACTCGACATTCATTCGGCTGGGGGGGGGAAACTCTCGTCGTATACCGCAGTACGAGAAAGAAAGTTGGAGGGCCCTTGCACCAGCTCGAGGAATTCCTGTCGAGCAAGTGTAGGGAGCTGGAGACGGCCCGAGCTGCTGTTGGGAGGAAGCGGTAACGGCTTGTCTATGGCTACTGACTACTGGCTACTCTGGCTACTGGCTACTGGCTACACCTGGATGGATGCCGAATCTCTCGCTAACGGCCTTTCCTCTAGCGCCCCAGAGATTGTCATGGGGAAAAAGGAACGCAAGGAACGCAGCGACGGGCCTCTCGGGAAGGGAGAAGTTCAGAACGTCATCTGATCGACCGGCGGGCTGCACGGCACCATGGGCAAGCGATGCCTGGTGGAGGGGGGACTGGGCAGTGGGGGGAGTATGAGGAGTATGAGGATTATGAGGATGGCTTCGTTGATGGCCATGTGACGCGCGAGTAGTAGGTCGTCGGCGGCCAATAATTGCTCACGCAGCGCTGCTGCGATGCCACTGCACCGCGCACCCAGCACGACAGACCCGGACGGCAGTCCCTCATAAATCCAGACAGCCAGACAGCCAGACAGCCAGACAGCCAGACAGCATCGGCCAAGCGCCCCGAAAGGAGAATTGGGAAATTTGTGATTAACCCAACCTATTTTGCGGAAATTACTCTGCCAGCACTAGCCACCAGTCCGCGTCCGGCTGCAGTGGAGACTCTGACTGACTGACTGACTGCTGTGACCTTTTTGCCCAGGTCGTGTCTGCAACTCCCTTTCCTCCTCTGTACACACGCAGTTCGCCCTGTGTGATCAGATACCTTCTCTGTCCCATTCCCAGATCCGGTGCATATGCGTGTAGCCGCTGCTTTCCTCTCCTCTCCCCTCCCATTGTCCCAGTCCCAGCCAATTCAAGCCCACCCGACTCCTCGGTAAGTCAGCACTCCAGAGTCCAGACTCCCGACTCCCACGCTCCAAGCACGAGGGTCCACATCCCAAAACTTTTCCTCGGACACTCCCGCCGTCGCCTTCGACCCCTTCACCACTTGCCTTCACGAAGCTGTCCAGCAGTGCTGCACTGTGTTTCCCGAGCCTCCTTCTTCTGCATTGCCATCCCCGAGTTCAGCCCTCGGCTCGAGCCGGCCAACAACGAAATCCACTCGCGGAAAGACTCTTCTCTGACAACGTATCTATAGACAGTCGCTCCCGACCCACGCCTCAGAGCATCCTTTGAGTCCGAGTGTCATTGCAGCCATGTCCTACTATGAGAACCAAGCCTCATGGCCTGCGCCGAATCGCCAACCGTCCTGGGAACAGCCAGCGCCTCCTTCGCGGTCAGGTAGGATCTTGGGCCTGGAAAGAGGCGTGCTGAAAAGGGAGTGCTAATGCGTGGTTGTAGGCACATCGTCTGTCGGTGCTCGCGAAGAAGTCAATTCCTTCACTTACCAATTTGCGGGTACGTTACGCTCCCGCTCCGGCTGTCTGCAGTTTCCCGTTGCCGTTCGAGATGCGATCGGACCGGGCCCATGCCATACTACATCTGACATGTCTGAGATGGGCCGAGTTTGGCAGTCACGGCAGGAAACATGGCTCAGAGACTAACAACGTCTCAACAGAGGTCGAGCGCGCCATAGACAACCTGGTCAAGAGCGGGAAGATGCCGTTTAGCTTCGGTGGTACGTAAACTTCTCGAGACGACCAGGAATTATCACACGATGCATTTCCTAATCCGGCAATCAACCATAGGCACTCCCTCCCCAGCAGTATCTCGTCACCCATCCGTCAGTGAGCTCGATGCCATGCGCCCACAATCTGGTGGTAACCTCCAGAGCTACTACCAAAATCAAAGGTTTGGGCCACGGCAAGGCGATCAAGACCAGATGATGCAGGCGAAACGCAGAATGGCAGCTCAGCGCGAGCGAGAGCTTCGAAACTATCATCAGGAGCAGCAATACCAGAAGCACTCCACCGGGCCAAAGTCTGATCGTTCCATGAGCCCAAATACAGCCATGTCCGAAGACGAGCGCCGTGAGCTCATTGCTCGCCAGCACCGTGCACTGTACGGTAACGATTCCTCCCTCTATCCCGATCAGACCTCACGTCCCGTTAGCCAAGATGCTCGAGTAGCAACGACCCTAGGCGTTCGAGGCAATTCTCCGCTAGCGTACGACCCCTTCGGCCTGCAAGGTCAGAACAGCTCGGGCGAACCAGCAGTCCAGATGCCACCCCGCGGCGGTGAGCAGCAGCAGCAACAGCAACAGCAGCCCCAGAACGGACAGTTCTCCGGGCCCAACAGCAATTCCTCCCCCTCCTCAAATCCTACAGCAAACTTCTCGCACCTAGAGAATGCTCAGCAACCTAGCCGTACATCTAACTCTTCACCAGGTGGCTCACCACCTCGTGATGGAGCTCAGAAGGGACAAACTGGCAGCACTAACCCAGCACCTATTGGTACTCGTCCCGCTGGAAACCAACAGTCAGGACCACATGGTCAAAACACCCTCCAGAAGCGCTCGACGACCCCTCTTCCTTCGCCCTTGAGCTATGGCTTCTCCACCAACGACCAGCAGCGTAACGAGCGCTCGACATCAGCGTCTTCGAACCCTTCCAGCGGCGTGGCGGAGAAAGGTGTCCCAAGTGGACTTGGATGGGGTAGCAACAGCGGTGTCTGGGGTTCCTCCAAGAATTCTCTTGGAGTTCAAGCAAGCGTTTGGGGATAAACGCACATTTCTTTCCTAAGAGGGATTCGCACACCACTTGAGCTGGGTCATTGCCTGTCTATGATCATACTGGCGTTCAAAATACCATGAGAGATACAAAACATTATTCACCAAGATATACCGTGGGTAGCGGGAATGCTAAGGATGGGATGGGATAGGTGCTTGTCGGTCGGGTCGGTTGTACACATCGGGGTGCTGTCGGGGTCAAAAGAATGGTGGAGTTTGAGAATTGCAAAGTTTTCTTTTTGTTTGGCTCTGGGTAGGAAAGGTGGGATGGGGTTTATCCTATCTCGAAAGCATTTTCTGGGCTATGGTCATCTGTTGCTATGCGGGCTGCGTGTTTTCCTCGCCATCATCGTCACATCATACACACTGTTGGATTCCCGCGGGATCTTGGAGGATATGGGTCGGGTTGGGTGCATTGCGTTTCGCGGATGGGTTTGGTTGTCACTTTTGAGATATCTATGCGGCTAATTCCCCCCCTTTTTGATTTATTTCGTTCGTTATTCTTCCACCGGGGATTGGCCTTTTTGTTGGTAATGGCTGGACATGCTGGACATGGGTGATCTGTGGGGATGGTTACTGTGGGTAGGAGATTCGCTACTCTATTGCCTCTAATTATATTGTACCTCTCCGACACGCGTCTTCACGCGATCTCGCCCTTGTTTGATGTTGTCAGACTATCGCTATCTTTAGCCTCATTGCATACGAGCTTCGACTGAAAATTACGGACGCAGCCCGCAATAATGGCGAAAGTGCCGTCCCCTCCACGGGTGTAAGATACCAATCAAGAGAAACGGAACCTCGGCGCCAAGAACGATGTCACTGCTCACATTGACAGACAGCATTTCTCCTCCAACACCCTCTCCTCTATTCCGCCGCGAAGCGCACGCTCACATCTCGAACCAAGGAATTGGTCATAGTGGCAGCGATCTAGCGCCCTCCACCCGGACCCTGACCGCGAAAGGAGGTCCGATACGAGGATATGTGTTGATTTGATACGTGATCACGGCGATGTCGGATCACTCTCTTCCACAGATTTCATCAAAAGACACAGAATTTCTTCGCTTATTCCATCCAGTACTTAGATCATGAGGAAAGTGGATTGGGAGGCTAAGGACCACTCTTGAGAGATGAGTTCCGTTGACGAAAATACTATAGCCGTCGGATACATGCCGAACAGCCATATCGCGACGAACAACTATAGCGATCAAGACGGATTTCGCAGAATTGCCTGTCAGGCTATCGAAAAGCAACAAAATCTCCATGAAGCCACGCTCACATATCGATCTCTAGACGCAGACGAAGGAACTAAAAACCATCACCCAGGAGGTTGACTCTGCGTCAAAATCACTACCATCCTTGACAACTCGGTCAAACAATCACAAGTTCACGTCACCGATCCAACGGAAACTAAAGAGTAGAACTCAACAATAGAGTCTCGGTCATAGTAGCTAGGGATTTCGAGGACAGTTGTGTAGTGAGGCTACTTATCGGTCGATGGACGGCAAGATTGAGTTCTAAAAACTTTCATAGCTACTCCACCCCCAACTCACAAACCTCGGGTATCCCCGGCCAAACGACTATCTGGCAATTCATGTACGCCAGACCCATCATCGCCCGCTCCACCCCGTCCCAACAACGACAGATCCTGTCCAGAGTGATTCGCAGGCAGCTCTTGCGGCAGCGGCATCGACAAACGCTGCGTTTGCGCATCGCTCGCCAATTCAGCTTTCGTGGACCATTGATTTTCATCCACCACTGGGCCCAGCTCTCCAAAAGTGCTATCTACTGGTTCTCTGACCACAATTCCCCCGCGTTTCGCTTGTTTCCATCTTTCCAGGAGGAGAAATGCTGATAGCGCGGCGGCAGCAAGGACGGCGGTGCCAATGCCAGCTCCTATTCCAGCCTTTGCGCTGGTGCCTAAACCGCTTGTAGAGGGTATCTGTGCGAGCGTTCCATTATCCGTGGATGGAGAGGTGTTTGTTGGAAATGGCGCAGTAGCCGTATACGTAATGTACGATTCGCCGATCGCCGAGAGCGAAAAATAGGTGGTCACGCCTCCCAACTTCGTAGGTAGAAGCATGATGGGAGCGAGGCTGGTGGGACCCGCAAACGCCCCTTTCTGCGGACTCAAACCGTCACAGCCACGGGGTCTTGTTGGCAGGCTTTGGATAGCTTGTTGCCAAATCGTGTTCGTAGGACAGTAGTTTCCACATGTCTCGGGGTGGTTGCAGTCCCACTGATTACTGCTGCCATTGCAATAAATGAGACCCACCCAGTTTGATTTCTCTTTGCGGCTTATCGTCAGCTTCCAGTTTCTTCCTGGCCTCAGCTCTTAGGCGCTCGCTCGAGAAGCTTACCAACATCCAGGCCACACTTTTCCGGGCATGATATTTGATCCGTGTACGAGCTGTCCGTACAACCATACTGGTAAGTGACTCCCAATTCGTCATTGAAGCACACCGAGTCGGACATGCAGTAATCCCCATTCTGACAACAAGTCTGCACTCCCGATCGTGTATCTCCACAAGGGATAATGGCCGACCCAGCAAGTTTATTTGGACCGTAGTAGCATTTCTGCGGGAACTGGGCGTTGATGAAGGGGACGATGGTTAGGAAGAGACAGAGGTAGACTGCGTGGGAGGTCTGCATCGTGGTTGAGTCGAATGACTGCAGACTTTACGACAGGCAAGTGCAAGCTCCGGCGATGTTTTTAAGGGTAGAGAAAGTTCACCCCGCAAAAGAGACATGTTTGATCAAGGACAAAGACTTTGCATTCCGGCACTCCGCGAATCTGTCGCCATTTGCAACGACCCGGATCCCATAGTAACAGTGCCTGCTTTCACAGCTGAGCTATATGTGCACTCAGCTGTCATGTAGCAAGCATCGTCAGCTCCGTGCCTCCAATCTCAAGATACTTTGGGGCTTGCAAGATTCGTCCCTACGTGCCATGGGAGATGTAGAAAACCCTGGAGTGACATGATCCAGGACGGAGCCAATTAGTCCTCAGTACCAGAAACAAAGCCATGTAATCTTGTCGCTTGTGCGGAGCCATGCTTTCAAAGAATCGATGCTTTGGGCGAAAATGCTAATAGGGGATAAGTAATGGAAGGAGCTTAAGAGATGAAAGCGAGTGATCCGGTTAGTCGCAGCTAATGCTAGTTATGTTTGGGTACTCCAGGCACGACAACTTAGCCCCTAGATTTTCAGGCAAGTCGTTGGTCTGGGGAGATTTGCAACAAGGCTGAACGCAAGGCTATCTGATTGCAACGGCGAGCCATTTCGTAACGATATTCTGATAAATTCGAGATGCTGATGAAATCTAATCGGAATGACCCAGCTAGCCTCAACCGCAGGGGATAACCCTTCTTAAACATAATCTTATAGATTCCAGAATGCGCCAGGTAGCTCCTGAACGTTAGTGGGCAGCTCCTGCACCTCAGGTTGGCATTGCGCCGTGCGCGCGCGCTAGAAGCGCGTCTTCCCGTTCAGCAGCTCTCCAGTCCCATCCCCCCACTCAGCTTCATCCTAACCACCCTCACTCCTTAACCGTATACAACCCTCTAGTCAAGCCTAATTGCGCATTTGGGGCCCCCATCACATCTTTCACCCCCCTCCTAGGCAAAGTACCATGCCCCGTTTACCAGATAGCCCGGACGAAGAGCACGGCATGTTTGAGGACTATCGACATCGCGCTTGGGATGGCGCGTACAGCTTTTGGCAATCCTTTGTGGATTTTGCTCTGAGAGATAATGTGCTTGAGGTTGCTACTGGTCTCATGTGAGTCCTTCGTTCCGCTAAACCATCCTGAACAACTTTGAAGATTGGCAATCTTTTCATGCTACTGTCACTCCCTTTTCGCTGTTCTACCATGAGATTCTGGGCCCAGCGGCATATGCCCGAGATTATGTAAGGCTAAATACAACCTCAGCTTCGCTGCATCCTTCACGGCCTTAGCCAACAGTCTCGTAACTGATATCCTCCTCCCTCTCTTCTCCTGCCTCCCAGGCCTCACGCACAACCTCGACGAAGCCTTCCTTGTCCTACAACAATCATCCCACTCCAAGATCGCGCTCAAACCAGGGCAACAGAAACCCTACTACAACACCGTCCAGCAAGCCCTCGATGACGGCGCCGTAGTCTGGGCTTACGGAAACTTCATCGACAAGCTCCTCCGCTTCATCCTCATCTCTCTCGCTTTGTTCACTCTTGCGCGTTTATACAGTTGGTTGAGCTCAGACAATATCGTGAAAAGACAGATCAAGTGCAAGTACTGTCGCAAGTACATTTCTGACAAGGCGAAGCGGTGTGTTAACTGTACTAGTTGGCTGGATGGTCGGGAAGAACCATCCGGACAGGCAACGAACGGTACTGCTGAGACGTAGCTCGACAGGTGATTTACTGGCACAGCCAACCGGGACATGGAGGACGGATCCGGGATTGGAGATCAGGACGGCGACGAGTACGTGGGCGGATTTCCCTGATGACCAGTTGAGAAGGAGTGCGACGACGTGGAACGTTGGAGAGTCTGAGTTTGTTGGCGACGCGCAGGCGAGGGACAAGACATCTCTGTCGTCCCCGCGCTCCGTGCTGACTTGGATGTCAGAGCCGGATGGTGCGTATGTTGGTGAGACGATGAGGGGGGCGCCCAGTAATCTGTCGAGGAGGACGTCCACCATGAGGCCGGAGAGAAGATCTTTGTTGACAAGATCAACGACGACACGAGCACCTACTTACTTGTGATTGCTTCCCGAGTCACGCCGCGGTGGAGAAAATTGATACCCCCAGGTTGTATTCTTACGATGGAGATACCCTTTTGCGTTTCGCGTGGCGGAAAAGTTGACTGAGATTGGATACGTCTTTGAAAGCTAGAATCTGATGCTATCGTAGAATCAGAAGCTGTTCATCCAAACAAGGAACCGTCAACCAGAACCGTCACTTCGATGGGAAAGATGTGGGATTGGCGTATCCAAAAGCCTCGCAATGACGTCCAGGACTCAATCGTCCAACATGAATTTCCCACTTTGTCCCTCCGCTCTCGAGCTATTGGACACCTTGAACCCAATCTCCCCCTGCACCTCTCTCCACTCCTGCCTCACGACGTCCCGGTAACTAACATCCTTCCTCCTCAGCCTAAACTGCACGACTTTGCTCTCTCCCGGCTTCAGGAACACTTTCTTGAAGCCCCGCAGTTGCCAGGGCGGGAAGTCTATCCCCGGCGAGGCGAGGGAGAGGTAGAGTTGCAGAACCTCAGCTCCTGCCACGGCTCCGGTGTTTGTGAGTGTGGTGGAGATGACGTGCGGAAGAAGACGATATTGGGGGGTTTGGGTGTGGGAGGGTGTATGGGGTGGGGAGGGACATGACGGCTTTGCTGTTGAGAGAAGAGGGGCTGTGTGTGTGAATGTCGTGTATGCTGCCCTCCATCAACCACCAACACAACACGTCAGTAACATTGAAGCGAAGTGGGGGGGGGGGGGGGGGGGGGAAGGTGCGCGTGAACTTACACAGGCCGTACCCGAACTCGTAACGGGGGGTTATACCCGCTTTATCGAAGTTTCGATAGTCGACGTAGAGGCCTTCTTTGAAGTCGTCGGTGCCGTCCGTGGCGATGGCGACGTTGTAATCCGCTTCCGCTTTTGCAATGGTGAAGGGGAGTTTGCCGCTCGGATTCGCATCGCCGTACATGACGTCCGCCAACGCGTTTCCGGATTCTTGGCCTGGGAGGCCGGCCCACACGATGGCCACGACGGTCTCCTCGGCGAGCATCCTTTCGAGAATCAGCGGGCCGACGGAGTGGATGACGACGATGGTGGGTGTTTTTGTTTGGGCGACGGCGGAGACGAGGGCGTTGCCGTCGTGCCAGGGGTTCAGGTTTGGGCGGTCGCCCGGTTGGTTCTCGACGGTCAGGTATTCCTCTCCTGAGTTTGCGTTTATGAAGACGAGGGCTGTTGAGGCGGATTGGGCGGCTGTGGCGGCTTTGGAGGGGTCGTTTGTTGTCGAGGGGATGATGGTTGTCTTGTCTTCTTGGGCGCGGGCTGATATGGCGTCGAATGGGGAGGAGAGGTACTGATTTTCGATATGAGCAGAGGTTTGTGGGGGTTGGTGGGTGGTTGGTAAGTAAGTAAAGAAAGACGTACAGGATATTCAGCTGTACCGGATCCCCATCCCATAGCCAGCGTGCCGTTGTTGCAACCTCTATCCCGACAGGCGTTGGGTCCGTCTGGATTGGTAATGGCATCGTATCCGATAATCGCCACGCTCTTTGGTCTCTTCAGCGGTAGCGCTGCGTTCTCGTTTTTGAGCAGGACGATGCCGTCTCGAGCTACCGCACGAGCAATCTCTTTGTGGTTGGCCTGTACATCTGGTCCGGCATCCTTGTCGCCAGAAACATTGAAGAGCACGGGTGGGTAAGCTTTATCCTGTCCCAAGTAGTAAAAGGCGGAAAGAATACGTCGGACCATGTCGTCGAGACGAGACTGGGGGACCTGTGAGTCCGAAATGGCTGATAAGAGTGAAGGGCCCCAGGAAATATTCGCATTCTTGGGTCCAGGGCCCGGCATACTCACTGCTGTCGTTTAGTAGGGGGGTTCACTGACTGACTGGCTGACAATTTACGGAACGATTGTACGAACTGTCCAGTCCTGTAACAGCACTCTGAACGGTGCTGTGCTGTGCATCCCAGTCGCTCATCACGTATCCCTTGAAACCGAGCTCGCGTTTCAGCAGCCCGTTCAGTACCTTGTCGTTCTCGCAGGCCCAGGTTGAGTTTAGCTTGTTGTAAGAGCACATCACACTCACCACCCCGGCTCTGACCGCATCTGCAAAAGGCCAGAGGTAAAGCTCATGGATTGTTCTGTCGTCAATGTTCGAGGTCATCGTCGTGCGATTGAGTTCCTGTGCAGTGCTCAACCACTCACGCCCACAGAGACAGAGACGGTCGAGTAGTGGGTGAGGTCATTGCTCACCTGCTCATTCCCAATGAAATGCTTCGCAGTCGCCTGAACACCCCGACTCTGCATGCCCTCAATCGTTTCCATCATAGCCATACCGGTCAGATACGGATCCGGAGAAAATCCCTCCCAGCCACGACCACCGCCGGGGATCTTTCCAAGCGGTCCAGCGACAGGTCCAAGCATAACATGAACTCCTTTCGCTCTCGCTTCTTCGCCCAGTGCTTCTCCCCTTTGCCTCATCAGACCAGTATCCCAGGTCGCTGCCGTGTGAATACCGGCTGGGAACACTGTTACGCCCTTGACGAAACGAACGCCGACGGGCGAGTCCATGAGACATAATTGCGGATAGTTGATTTTGGGTATGGCGAGGGTGTTTCCTATACACGTGCCGCCGTTCCCACCCTGCCCTGTGACGATACTGATCTTTTCGGCGTTGGTGAGTTGAAGGAGGGAAGAATTGGCTTGTTGGTAGGCCGCGGTCCAGGTGACGTATCGCGGATCTGAAAGAGCTTCATGTTAGTCGCTGGGCGGTGTAGTAGTCTCCAAGTTCCCAGTGACAGGTTCTACTCCTTGTGCAGATATGATGGACCCAATATCAATTGAGGCAAGTTTCCCCGGACTGGCTCACGGAGAGAGATACTTCTAGCTGAATCGTTGAACATGGCAGCGGAGCTTCCATCTTCCATCACCGCGAGACACCCTATTAGCACCACTAACCTCCACGAGCTCTTGCTTAGTGGTTCTGCAAATGGTTGACAAGACTGTAAGATGCTATATCCACAGGACGGGCAAGATCTCATGTCACCTGGCGCTATAATCTTTGAAGAACGTCACCAAAACTTACCTTTGACCTTATCTTCGCCGTCACACTCCGCTACAATCCTCGCTGCCAACAAAGAAACAAGAGTGAGGATCCACATAGTTCAGCAAGAGAAGTGACAGATTGATCGAGTGACACGTTCGTAACCCAAGCCCGGTGAGTACCACGAATCATATTTTCCTGACCCGCAATGAATTCACCCGAACTTCAAATGTTAGGGAGGAGAAGTTTCCTTGGCAGGGATCGTTTGCGGGAAAAATAGAGTTATTTTAATTTAGAAAAGTGGCCGTGCAGAACAGCAGATTGAACGAAGAGCGGAGCGAGCCTTTCCGGATGTACCCATGAATTTCGTCACCACCATCGGGGACGAACAGCTTTTCTATTGCATGTCCAAAAAAGACAGAACAACCTCATCTCATCTGGATGAGAACAGCAATTCGAAGAATAGATCGAGGAAAACCAAGCAATTGATCTCAACTCAAGGACCTTGTCCCTGGCTGTTCCAAGGAGGGCTATGAGTTGACGGCCTGGCGTGTGGTGGTAAGGTGGTTCTCCAAGTGCTCTGGAAGTATCATACCTTCTTCTGGCAAATCTCAGATTGCCAGTCGCTTAAGCGTTCGGGTCAGCAAGACTGTCTTAGGCCCTTGTGATTGCGCAAGCAAGTTCGTCATCACCCTTAATCGCACTCAAACGGTGCTTCTTGGTGACCGCCTTGGGATCTAAGCCACAGCTGCCAGCAATCGGGAGTGCTGATGATCGAAACCCCGCTCGAAGTCGGCTTTTGAAAGCCTTGGATGTATTCATCAGCGATCAAGGGAAAGCTTGCATCAGCTACGGCAGACTGTTGGCTCGGCATATTTTTGCCATATTTTGCAATTTTGATGAGGTGACAACTTCGAGTCCCAAGACTTTGGCCACGTTTACGATTGCAGATCCATTCATTCTCTTGGTAGGAGTACGAGCGTTGCATCACCAACCGCACTTCTGTATTCTTTCGAGCAGCACATTTGCTGCAGCGGTGGTATTGAGCGAATGTACTTAATGGACACCAGGTCCATCGGTCCATCCTGCAGTACCTTGGATCTGGTCGCAGTCTCGATGGTAAGAATCTATATGGTGTATTCCGTTGGAGCGTCGTCCTACTCCTGGCGGGGAGAATGTGGAACGAATTTTGAACACCAACCTGTTTGGTTGGCCTGGATTTTGTGCTCGGGATCGGAGGAAATGACACCTCTATCGATGTTGATACGAGTTCAGCCTGGTATTATGCTCCACTTGACGTCGGGCAAGCTGGAGCTTGAAGTGGTGTCAGAGGTCAAAACATATCACGTTGAGGACGGAACATATCCACGATGAATTGTCGGAGATTCTCCCGGTTGAACTTCGGCGATATCATGCACGAGAACCTCGGCATAACTGTATTCGGTCCCGCCCAGCGTTCTACCCTTTCACAATACAACTTCTTGGGCGTCTGGGTATTATCAACCTGATATCGCTCGCTCGCAAAGATAATCTCCCATCTCAAGAATGCCTTTGCATTTCGCTGCGCTCGGCTCTTCTTTCGCCGCTGGAATATCCATACCCCCTCAATCCGGACCAAGAGCAGCAGGCCGCTCCGAGAATAATTACGCACACCTCCTCGCGCGAAAGCACGATGCAAAATTGACAGATCAAACAGTTTCAGGCGCGACACTACAATCGATCGTCTTCGACTCACAAACAACTCGTGGCTCAACATTTCCACCCCAGATTGAGGGGTTGGAAGAAGACGTTGATATCGTTACCATAACAGCTGGTGGTAACGACATGCGCTACGTAGGGGCTATGGTTCTCGATTCTGCAAAGGCGTATATGCTGGGCAGAGCTTTGATGGGGATATTTGAATACTTCTTCCCGGATAAAACATCAACCAAGGGAACTAATGAGGAAGAAACAAAGGAGCTTTATATTGAGGTGTTGGACAGAATTCATACTCGGTCTCCCAAAGCGAAGGTGTTTGTAGTCGAGTACTTGACGTTGCTCGGGGATGATACCAAAGCTGGAGTCGATGTGCCGTTGGATGAAGAACAGATTCAACGACACAGAGCGATAGGAGAGAGTTTGCAGAGGGCGACGAGGAAGGCTGCGGATGCGAGACAAGAGTGGTGTGAGTGTATTCCTATGCATGAATTGAGTAAGGAACATGGGATTGGGAGTAAGGAGCCTTGGGTAGAGGGATTTGGGCTGGGACTGCTAGCGAGGGGAATTGTGCCCTATCATCCTAATGCACTTGGACATCAGGTTATTGCAGATGTGCTTCATGAGAGGTTGAAGAAGTAGCAGAAGTTAGAGATGAGATGAAGTCCGGTGGCGGAAAACTTCGATCCTCGCCGTCAGCGTCCCAAGCATCCATCAGCTGTACCAACAGAAGAAGGGGAACGATGGATATTCTTCCCGATTTGGATCCGGGATGAGGACGGTAGGAGCATTGGATCAACAGACTCCAGAGCCATAAGGTGATGGTGAGAGGGTCGATATATCGCCCGAGTCGAATAGAGTATTTCTCCTGAGGCTTAGCTCAGCAAGACACTTACCACTTGCTCCCTACTTCAACACGTATGAGCGCATGTAACATGGTCGTGTGTATCTTTCTCCTTCCCAGACCTAGAACATCTAGCTCATCCACATATCCATCCTGCCATCCATACACCCCTCGACATTCAAAATCTCCGCGACCCCCCTCTTCTTGACTCCAAAGCGAAAATTGCGGGAAACGAGTACGCAGCGCCAACATATATCAACGACTCTCCTTCTTATCCAAAATAAAACTCACAAGAAAAGAAATCCAGGTTTCATTACTTCTCGAAAAACGCATCATCCCGCTCTAGAGGCGTTGGATACAAGGGTAGAAATGTTGAAATTCAGGAACGACTAAAAACGAGACCACAGCATCAAGAATGGCAAACCGTGATTAGCAACTAACGCTAGGAAAACAAAGGGTTAGAATGATGTATTGGATGCTTAGTTACCTCTGTTGCGGGCGGCTCACTCGCCACAACGACACAGACAAACTGAGACACTTCATTAACAGCGGAAAAAAGAAGTGGAGAAGAGACTGTTCCAAGAGGCCAAGCGGATCCATTACGACCTTCACACCATCTCGTCGTGGACTGCCATGTGACCATAAAACCACAACCGGAAAAGGGTACAAAAGCAGAAATGTCCCACACTATCCACAACAGCGTCTACTGCTTTGAAAATGCATTCATCGACCATTCTACAAGACCTAGACATACAACCTCCAAAGAAGCCTCATGAATCTACTCTCGCTTCAACCTGTCCTGCCTAACGCTGAAGGCCATCTTCAAGAGATCCTCCTCTTCCGTCTTGTGCTTGTTCTTCAGTCCCGTTGCGACGGACGCCGACGGATTACGTCCAGCATACATGACGTGTCTCCTGTTGTGGTGTTCGGTGTTGTTGAGCAACGTCTCAATGCGTGGCTGAACGAACGACCAAGCACCAGCATTCAGTGGCTCTTCCTGGCAGTAAACAAGCGTCTCAGCGTTAGGATACGAGTCCAGATTCTCCTGCAATTGTTGCCATGGGAATGGGTGGATCTGCTCGATGCGCGTTATAGCAGTGGTCGTATCGCCAATCTCCTGTCTATGCTTGTGGAGTGCTGTGAAGACTTGACCGGAACACATGATGACGCGCTTAATCTTATCGTGGGGCTCGATCTCGCCAGTCTCGTGTGCCTCATCTGGGATGATCCATTGGAAGTGTGATTCGCCAGTGAACTCTTCGATTGAAGAGCGAGCCATTGGGTGTCGGAGCAGATTCTTGGAAAAGAAAAGAATCAGAGGTTTTCGAAACTGTCGGTTCATTTGTCTTCTCAAGATATGGAAGTAGTTGCTTGGTTTCGTGAGGTAGGCGATTTGCATATTGCAATCTTGATGCTGACGGTCTAACTTGTCTGCGTCAGGGAAGATGCGAGGATCTTCGTTACAAAGCTGCAGATAACGTTCCATACGGCCAGACGAGTGCTCAGGACCTTGGCCATCATAACCATGGGGAAGAGACATTACAAGACCAGTACGCTGGAGCCATTTGACTTCACCAGACGCGACGAACTGGTCAATAATGCATTGGGCATTGTTGGCAAAATCACCAAACTGAGCCTCCCACATGACAAGAGCATTGGGGGAGGACAAGGAGTAACCGTACTCGAAACCAAGCACACCGAACTCACTAAGCGAGGAGTTGGAGATGACAAAAGCGCCCTGGTTTTCGCTCACATGCTGGAGAGGAGT
This sequence comes from Venturia carpophila, assembly GCA_014858625.1. NCBI lineage: Eukaryota > Fungi > Ascomycota > Dothideomycetes > Venturiales > Venturiaceae > Venturia > Venturia carpophila. Next base: position 937,663 of record JACTAK010000010.1, read on the forward strand.
GTAAGTAGCCTCGCTCTCTTGGTCATGAAGAACGGCATGGCGCTGGGAGAAAGTACCGCGCTCAACGTCTTGTCCAGAGATACGAACGTGATGACCTTCTTCACACAGAGTACCAATAGCAAGAGCCTCTGCCGTGGACATGTCGATGTTCTTTCCCTCGGTAACAGTCTTTGTACGCCCAGCCAGAATTCGCTTAAGGTTACGATGAACGTTGAAGCCTTCTGGTGGAGAGCCGATGATCTCTCCAATGTTCTTGAGCTTTGCAGGCTCAACTGCGGTTGGCAGATGTGGCAGGACCTCGTCGGCGAGTTCTTTTGGAGTTTTGAAACCGTTCCACGCAGATGTGAGCCATTCCTTTGTCGAAGGTTGGTAGTCCTTGCTTCGCGCGAAACTCTCTTCAAGCATGCCCCATACCCATTTCTTATGCTCATCAACGTCCTCCTTGGTGAAGGTTTTTTCGGCAAGCAAGCGCTCTACGTAGATGTCTAATGCTGGCTTCTGCTGGGCGATGCGTTTGTACATGAGTGGCTGGGTGAAGAAGGGCTGATCCGTCTCATTGTGGCCCTGTTTTCTATAACAGACCATGTCAATAACGACATCCTTCTTGAATTTGGCGCGCCAATCGGCTGCAAGCTGGCAGATAAAAGTCAAAGCTTCGACATCGTCACCGTTGACGTGGAAGATAGGGGCGTCGATAGCTTTGGCGATGTCAGAGCAGTAAGGCGTCGATCGGGCGAAACGAGGATCCGTCGTAAAACCAATCTGGTTGTTAACGACGATGTGAATGGTGCCACCTGTCTGATATCCTGGCAAAGACCAGAAGCCCATGGTTTCGTATACGACACCTTGTGCAGCAAACGCAGCATCACCGTGGAGCAAGACCCCCATAGCAGATGTAGCCTCCTTCTCGTCACCGTTGTAATGGAGGATGGCCCGTGTCTTTCCTAGCACGACCGGGTCCTCAGCTTCCAGATGTGAAGGATTGGCAACAAGAGACAATTGCACCCGCTTTCCTGAGGGTGTGGGACGTTCGAAGTTCATACCGAGGTGGTATTTCACGTCACCAGATCCCTCGTCAGTTGGATCAGCAGTTCCGGCAAATTCGCTGAAAATGGATTCGTTTGGTTTTCGAACGACGTTGGACAACACGTTGAGACGACCGCGATGTGGCATACCAATCACGATGTCCTTGACTCCGTAGTCGACACTCCGGTCAATGAGTGCTTTCATGCCAGGGATCAAAGTTTCTCCACCTTCCAATCCGAAGCGCTTATCGTTGGGGTACTTTGTCGCCAAGAAAGATTCGAAGCTCGAGCCCCATATCAGACGATCCAATACCCGTCTCTTCTCGTCGACGGAGTATTTGTATGGTTGCGGGATCTCGATGCGTTCGCGGAGCCAGTCGCACTGCTCCCGATCTGGAATGTGGATGTATTCGACACCATATGATCCGCAGTAGAGGCGTTCACAAGCATCGATGATCTCCCGCAAAGTCATCTTCTCACGTGTCTCAGACTTGAAGCGTGGCAGTATGCCAGGGCCCAACGTGAATTCCTGGTCCAAGTCCTTTTCCGAGAAGTTGTAATGCGAAAGCTCCAATTCTCGCGGGTTGGCATATCCAAATTGGTCCGCCTCGGAGCGAATGCCCAACGGGTCAATCTTCGCCTTGTGATGACCTCGGGCCTGGTATGCGCGAACCAAGAGCTGAACCTTCAAGTGGTTCATGGTGTCAGATCCAGAGCCTGCCTCCATGCCCATTCCTGGAACATAGGTAGGCAGACCTCCGGCGGGAGGTGGGAGGATTGTGGGAGGAGGAGTAAAGGCCTGTGTAATGGGCATATCGCCGCCCTCCATGTTCCGGAAGTAGATTTGCCATGAGATGTGGACGGAGGCGGGATCGCGCTTCCATTGCATGTACATCTCGTCGACATAGTTTGCGGTGTTCCCCTGAAGGAAAGCATCGTTTGGGTCCTGCACCATCGCATTAGCACACCGTCTGGCCTATCTGGTCTGCTTGACCCTGTGTGTACTCACGACTGTTGGGGCAGGCGTGGGCTTCCCTTCGGAGGTACTCGCATAGCCTCGCTGCTGCTGCTGTCGACAACGGAGGGCCACAGCGAGTGCTCTTCGTTTCGACGCGAGCGAGGCAGATTGTGATGTGCGAGTGGCAAAGGTCGAGGTCGAGGCGCTCCCAGCAGCTAAGCGGGAGCTACATCGTCGGATGGATGCGCGGAGCATCGTAAGCAGTGCGGGAGATTATGATGCGGCTAAGTATTTGGCGGAAGATATGGCGAGACACATGCAGGGCTGGCTCGCGGCGGTATTTATTTGTTGAAGCGAGACAGAAGGAATGCTGGGGGAGGCAATCGGGGGACAAGTGCAAACTTGAAGAAGAAGCGAATCACGCTCCCGGCAGTTCGAACGACACGGTATGCTGCCTCGTCCGCTTGCCATGTAGAACCCTAGAAGATCGTTTGAGATGGAGGATTTTGGCATGAGGAGGAATTCGGCTTAGGAGGCGCTTTAAATAAACATTGTGAGCGTGATTCGCCCATAAGTAAACTACAAGAATGTCCTGTGGATGCATCACCATGTAAACATATTGAATGAATTTGTAAATACAAGCTATCTCACTAGATCAAATTCCTCTTTACTTAAAGGATCTGTGATAGAGACTCTGTAACTATCTATATGAAAGGTTTTGAGGGCCTCCTTTACCACTTCAAGAAGATCGGAGGAAAAGCTTAGTATCTTTTGAACCTCCTTAAAGAACCTGTGTTTATCCTCTCGCAAGTGCCCTCTGACAGTAGCAGTAGCTACTATTCTGCGCACTGGATGTCCCTCAGGAAGATGTGCTGCGGAGGCGATGTGATCTAGAGATATGAGATAGGTATTGAAGTCAAACTCGTACGAATGGATCGAGGTTCTGCGAGTATATTCGTTGTAATAGTCTTGTAGGTCAGGATTGCGTTTGCTACTTGGCGAGCAACCTCCTTAGACCACTTGGCAGATTTCGATGCCCTACTAACGTCGTATGTCTCAACAGTAATGCCAAACCTATTGTATAGAAATTCGACCATCTCATATTGGTATAAGTTAGGCCTCGTCAGCAGGTATTCGTAGAGGACATGGAGCATTCGAGGTTCAGTTTTTCGTCATCGGCCGACGCCGTTTGAGGGAGCTTTTGTATCTCTATAGATTTGCATATTCCTCTCCAGTCGTTGGATCGTACGTTCGTAGAACTGAGTAGCGGTGGCCATCTGTCTCTTTTTGAGCGTCTTGCTAACGATCATATCAACAATCATCCGGTGCGTAGTTTCTGCTAGATTTGGTGCTATGTTTAGATGCGATGCCGTCGTAGTGGTGTACGGAGCAGAGAGCTGAATAGATGTTCGCAATAGTAATGGAAAGCGATGGACTGATCTACTTGAGCCACAGCGCTGCGCCACAAACAGCCTCACAACGCACTGCGGAGCATTCTGGCCGTCTACTTGAGAGTTGGATCCCAGTATCAGTGTCCTAATACTAGCAAACATATAACCTCTCGCGGCGTCATAGGCACTGCTGAAAACCTGGGACTCTGTCGAAAACAATGGCTACGACTAAAATTATGTCTCCCATCAAACCGCGCCATACTCCACCGCTTGGGCACGAAGGCCGCGTTCAAACCCTCATCGTGCGCCATCCCCACTACTCGAACTATAATACGCTCGTGAAACCACTCGCCCTTGACGAAGACAACACAGTCAACTACAATACAGCCCTCACCATCTGTGGCATCATCTCCGATAATAGCTGGAGCACTGGTTGGTTCGCTCGCTCGAACAATGGCAGCAACCTGTGCGAGAAAGGCGTGCTGTTGGCTGCTGAAAGCGATGTCTACTATTTTGTTGGCTATCAGAACTGCATGTCACAAGTCACAATTTGATCCATGTCGGATTCAACGGCCTCCACGCCAGAGTTCCCAGCCCTCCATCTTGGCGACGGAAGACTTCAGCCGCACGTCGCTTCGGAGTATTACTTCGTTCTATAGTACACGCTCCATCCACTCGTGCCGACCTCGATACACTCTTGCCGCCGCTCAGACAATGTCTTCCAGTCCATCAACCACCTCTTGCAAGCTGTCCACCAATTCCCCATTGAACGAGCCTTTGACTTCCCGCAAAATCGCCTCTGCCTTGTGTTTGATGGTCTCTAGATTCTTAGCGTTCGTCTTCCTGACATTGTGAGGCGCTTTCAAGATCAAAGCGACTGCAAGTTGCCATCCGCCAACAAGGGTTTCTACTTTCTCCTCGTCTCCTAAACTGGGCAGCTGTGTCTCGGCAAGCTGCTTCACGATGGCCATCCAAGGCAATCGTGTCTGCGGTACAGTCTCAGATTCTACCACCGAGATTAGGACACGAATGATATCTTGCGTGTGTGCTGCAAGGTTCTGCGTGACGCCGATTCCGAGAAGTGAAATGTTAGAAAGTAGATCCTCTTGAAGAAGGGCCCAGCCGTTGTGGTTGAGAAACTGCTGGGCCGCATCATCGGATTCAGGAATCAGTCCAGCGAGACATGTGAGTATTGCATGTCGAAAATCGACTGTGGCGTCTGTTGCCATACTCGAGGAGTACAGAGCCATGTAAATGTCCATAAGACTTGTCGCTTCTTTTCCCAATTCGACATTCTCGTCTTCCCTCAGCCACAGCGAAAGTGCTCGCAGACCTGCCAGGATGATGGGATCTCCAGCGGGTGATACCGATGGATTGTCCCACGTCAATGCCAGTGGAGTTTTTGGATCGTTGCGAGCACCTGGATCCAAGCCTCCCGCGCCAGATACTGTTGCGTCCCAGCGATCGCGGCAGAATTCCAAAGTCATCGACAAAGTCTCTGCGAAATCTTTCCGGATTCTCAACAACTGGTCTGGTGAGAGGATTGACGGGGTGGGCCCTTCCGTAATATCGGCGTCCCGGTCAAGATATTGGAGGAGGTACATGATGAAGGCACTCATAATGTCGTAGCATGATGCCAGACGGATAGCGCTGTTCGTATACGACGCTGATGCAAGCGATTCTAGTAAGGAGGGAATCGTCGAACGGATTTCAATCAGAACGAGTTTAATGAATATGTACGAGAAAGGGTTGTTATCATCACCATGAGAAGGTGGGTCGTTGAATAGCTCATAGCTAAAGCGACCGGTGGGAGGGAGACCTTGGATGAGATTGCCAACAAGCTTGATGCACGCATTTCTGCCGCGCGACGTGGGCTGCTTTTTGATCGTGGTTCGGACGAGGCCAATGGCGTATGTGATCCATTGGGGTGATTGCGAATACTTGGCGATGTTAGTGGAGGAGGTCGAAATATGGTGGTAGATGAGCGGCGACTCACTGACATCTCGCTCGTCAGCTCCCCCAAAGCCTCGAGTACTCTTAACGCATCCAATTTTCCACCGTCCTTGATACTCTGTATTGTATCATCTACCACACCAGCGAGTGTCCCGATTTGATACAGTGACAAACTGCCACTCTTTTCTGCTGCCCTTCGTAGACGGAATAACTCGATCAAAACGTCTTCATTACTACTTGCAGTGTCAACGATAGCTTTCCAATCTTTGATGTCTGCCAAAACAACTGCTCCTGAGTCGGTGCTTGCAATACACTGCAAGGCCTGGAAAGCGTTCTTCTGCGGATCTGAGCTAAGCCTAGGAATTGTATGCAGAAGAGGTGCGCAGAATTCGATCATTTTCTTTCCTGCTACTTCACGCGAGGGAAGGAGGTTTGCAAAGATGTGAACGACAGCCACAGCCAAGTCGACCATATCCTTTGCCTCATCCTTGCTCTTGGACTCGGTTTCCTGGGTTCGGAGAAGTCGAATGAGAAACCTGTTAGAAATGGCATTCCAGCACTTCAGCAGATTCTCGTCGTTCGTACGCAGCTGCTCGTTGGAATCGAGTAGCGAGCGTAGAAGAGAAAGTCCGACAAACCTGGACGTGTCGTCTTTTGCCTTGAGGAGAGTCAAAGTCTGATCTATAGCGGCCTGAGGGTTTGCAGTGTTAGTTGCTTCAGAAGCGTTTGTGTCCTCCATGACTGTTGGAATTACTGTTTGTATTGCTACGTCCGGACGGAGACTGAACCCGTGAACGTATGAGAAGTTTTTGATCCACAGCAAGACTTAGGAACACCCTCATGGATACCGGATCCCGAATGCTCCGTCAAACTCGCAGTCCACTGCCGTCTACAAAGCGCCGATACCAAAACTCAAGTTGGCAGCAAGGGTTGATGGGATGCAGGCAATCGTGATCCAGTCGCCGCAGAATTATTGTCATAGCGGTCTTCCAATAATAAGGTTGTTCTCCACCACCAACAAGCTCCATCCGATGCCCCTTCGAATCTGAACCTGACCATAAAGATAAAATACAAAATAGACTACGAGCCTTGTACGAATCGGGCAGAGAGTAAAGGGGAGAGCGTGGACCGAATCGCGAGGACAAACCACGCTGCTGATTGATTCGCCGTAATCTCGTCGAGTCAGCCCTGCTGGGCCTCCTTATGCGTTTCTTTTTGACGCGGTGGAGCTGCTCTTGAAGCGCATACTACGCAGTACTGTGGTACTCCAGGCCCCACGCCTTCCCCAGTCACTTCTCCCGTCCTTTCGAGATGGGAGAACCTGCGGCCATAAATGGATCGACCGAACCCAGCGACCCACCGCGTCCTCTATCTGAGCGGCCAGCTGTTGTTGCGGAGACAGTAGCGTCAGAGCGAGCTGCCCTCTCCGCGACTGCGGGCGTCACCCAGGACAGCAGTAATGTCGATTCCCTGACGCAGAATGCACAAGCACAGCCCTTGAGCAGCTTGAATACCTCCTTCGATCCTCCAAAATTCCATATACGTACTCCATCGACTGCAACGCCCTGCCGGAGTCCTTTGACACCGGTGCTACACGTTCGAACCGACATCTCTACGCCATTTCCTCCTGCCACGACGACCGACGGTACAACAGAATCGCCGAAGACTCCAGCGGGCCAGCAAAACCTAGGCAGCTCAAGATCCTCGAGCCAGCCTATTCTTATCGATCGTCCCGGCTTGAGGTCGACCTTATCTGCTGGGAGCATGAACTCCCGCCGCTCGCACTCCCCCGGATCTGCTATTTCTTCTCCCATGTTGAATGCTATGACGGATATCACACCTCTCCCCTCACCCATCATGGACGGATCGCCTGGGCATTGGAAACGAGGGCACCATAAGTCTGGATCTTCTGGATCGTACGGAAGCAGCGTCAAGGAGGAAATCCTTGCTGGTCAGGTCGCCGATACACCTGAGACCCCTCCAATCCGTAACTCTCCAACAAAATCAAAAAAGAAGGCATATGGAACCTTGCTGGCTACGACATTGGAAGGAAGCTGTGGTGCCAGGGTTCGACGAGATGGGTCGAGTCATTCGAGGAACCGCAGCTTGAGCGAGTTCGTGCCCGAGGCAATGCACAATGTACGACCTCGCAATGTCACATATTCAGCCGGACCGGAAGAACCTGCACCAGAGGTATCATATCTACATAGAGAGCAGTATTTGGCAGAGCAACGCGGATTTATACATCCACCCTCGCACCTGGCACAGGGAGCTCTTCCCACTCCGCCACCTAGCAACCGTAGTGTCACTGAGAGCGAAGGAGACGAGGTCCGAGATGCCGAAGCGTTCGTAGAATATCTTACTGTGAAAGTAGGGCCCACTCAACGCAAGAAACAATATCGCCCAATACGGCCACTTGGGCAGGGCACATTCAGCAAGGTGGTTTTGGCTACATGTGAAAAGCTTCCTGCGAAGACCACGTTGAACGAGGCATCGGAAAGCTCACTCAACCCTGCAAAGCTAGTCGCCATAAAAATTGTCCAACACGGTCCTGCTGGCGGTGCCGATGAGGAACGGGTCGAGCTTGGACTGAAACGGGAGATTGAGATTCTGAACGAGATTTCTCATCCCTCCCTGATCCATCTCAGAGCCTTTGACTTCAAAGACCGAGAAGCTCTTCTTGTGCTCAATTACTGTCCCGGCGGCGACCTCTTCGATCTCGCTAGCCAACATCAAAAGAATCTCACGCCAGCCCTGGTGCAACGCATGTTCGCTGAACTCGTTGACGCCCTCCGCTATTTACACGAGAAATGGATTGTCCATCGCGACATCAAGTTGGAAAACGTCCTTTTGAATATGCCACCATCGTCACTACCAGACATCGAATCACCAGCTACTTATCCATATCCACTTGTCACACTTACGGATCTCGGCCTGAGTCGAAAGATACCCCAGCCACCGGAGAGCCCCCTTCTGACAACACGATGTGGTTCAGAGGACTACGCAGCCCCGGAAATATTGCTCAGTCAGCCATATGATGGACGTCAGACCGACGCATGGGCTCTCGGTGTCCTTCTTTATGCTCTCATGGAAGGCCGTCTACCTTTTGATCCGCCACCAGTTCGACCTGGCGGCAAGCCAATACGCGGCCGAAGTCGAGCGGCACACAGGATCGCACGATGCGACTGGATGTGGTGTCTTTACGGCGATGACGACGGCGAGTGGGACCGTGTCAGAGGTGCCGGCTGGGAAGGCGCAAGAGAGTGCGTCGAAGGTCTTCTCAAGAAGGTTAGTCGGGGCCGGTTGAGCTGCGACGAGCTCGCACAGAAAGAGTGGGTACAAAAAGGTATCCAAATTGAAGGCGGACTGAGACGCTCTTATGAAGAGGGCGAGAATGAGGAAGCGAGGTGATCGTTAGTGAGGTAAGCAGAATGCATCATGACGATGAGGACAGGGGTTTCTGGATTTGCGATGCGGTTACGAAGGGTTGGGGTTTGGTTTGGCTGTTCTTCTTCTGTTGCTTCGACTATATTGTTCTTCCATTGGCTGGCGTTTCTCCATTCAGTTTCCTCTTAGTATATACCATTTGCCTCACAGCAACGAGTGCATGAGCGACATTATCCAGTCGGTCTGGTCTTGCTACCGTTTGTCTTCTTGTTGCATGTATATCAGATTCTAGGGAAGTTGTTGGGTAGAGTGTTGGAATAGAATGATCTCTATTACTTTGCTTTGTTGGACTGGAGATAAGAACATGGTTTTTGCGATTGCGATTGAAATTCGAGAGTCGCGCCTGTACGAAAGGTCGATGAAAGACCTGATGAACCTGGATATGGTGATTGTGTATCAGCTGCTTCTAGCTAAGAGACTTAATGGTCATCCCTTGCGATAACAGTCCTCGTATATATTTGATAATGGAAAGATATTTGTTGGGTTATGCCAGTATTGGTATTGCTAGATATCGGGGAATAGTAGGAGTTAACGAAAAGCTCGCTGGGTTGGCGTATAACAGACTTGCGGCTGTACCTAGCGGCGGTATCTCAACTGCCATTGCAACCACCTATTGAAACCGGCAACTCAACATCGACGGAACCCTTCATTACCTCGCGCGCAACGCTGCCCCCTGCGTAGAAACAAGTGGACTGTCTATCTGAAGACGCGCTTTCCCTGCCATGCAGGCTGGTAACAAGATGCCCGAATGGGCCATCAAAGGTCAGTTCAACCTTCACCACCAAGAGCACGGTCAATCATGAGCCTACCGCGTTTATAAAAGCACCAAATATCTAACAGGAATACTCTAGACCGCGTAATGCACGGCGTGTCTGCGAACAGTCCTCTTCCCCCCTCAGTAGAAACTGCATACTACCGGAAATGCATCGAGCTCAAGCGGCGCATCAACGAGATAGAAGACAGCAACGATTCCCTCCGTATACGGAAGATGCGAACAGAGCGCGCCATACTCAAGATGCGCCTGGAGCGAGGCTTCCTGTTGGAGAAAATAGCTCAGACAATGAAGGAGAACCCAGATGACAGCGACCAAAGCAACAGCCCACCTCCCACAGTGAGTTATACTATATATCACATCCTCCCCCCAACCCATGTCAAGGCAATGTTCTCACAATTCGTTTGAAAGCCGCAAGACAAGCCCCTCCGCTCCAAACGGGGTCATCGTGCCAGAGCCACTCCTCCTCCGAGCGCTCCTGCGTCCGTGGTCGCTGGAAACCATGCTTCTCCCTCTGCTGGTCCCTCACAGGGTGCATTCCTAGTCTCCTCGCACGGCGGACAGACCCTTGATGCCACCGCTAATCGTCTCAATCAGCAGTTATTTGCTGGATATTCAGGACCCCCGATAACGACACCACCTGCCTTATTACCTGCTCAATCGACCACAGGACCAACTTCCATGAATGAGACGCCCAGTGGAGTTTTACCATCTGGGTCCCAATATCTGCCTTCTGGACGAGGGGCTGCATATACTCCTAGCTATGACGCGAGGCGTGAAAATGGCGACGGTCCGTCGGAACAAGCGGCAGAAGGATACAGACCGCCACAAAGAAAACCCAATGGACAAGACGTTGAAATGACCGAGGCGAGTCCCCCAGCAGTCGGTGCAAGTAGTGGCGGTGGAGGTTTCACAGCAGTCAACAGATAGGAGGCTCTTGTAGAGATTATGCTGTATTACTGGGCTTGATATTGACAGAGGCGTTACATGGATAACAGGGATGGCATATACATTGGACGTCTTGCTGGGAGTGGTGTGATTGATATCGGGGACCACTGGGAAAACCCGGCCGGAAATGCTTACTATGGGTGTTCTCGACCCAATGAAAGCTTCATAGGTACGACCTTACGTCAGCTCAAGAGCTAGAAATTGTAAGGGTAGCAGTATTGGAATAGGACTTTGCTCCAATTTTCACTGAGACACTCATATTCGATATTGGACACTGGGTTCGAGGCTGCTAATCTTGATAGCGATCCTTTATCACAAACGGAAGCGTAATGCGAGGAGAAGGTCAGAAAAGCTGATGGAGGATGACGTCCCACCGCACTGTAAGTTGCAGGTCTTCTGCTGTTGAGCGCTCGATGCTTTATGCGACGACACCAAGTTGAGATGAAGTCGTGGCCTGTTTCTTTCGACTGGATCCGAGGTCGGGGTGGAAAGGCAATTGAGATGATTTGCTCACGGCTTTGTCTTTGAAGGAGACGGGAGTTTTGCGACCATGGGATCAAGACACGACTTGGTGTCACCCGGCCTGTTGATGACGCGATCTATCGGCTTCACTTTGTTGTGTTGTTCGACTTGTCTACACATTTCTCCCGGCTCGACTCTCATGCTACATCACTCACAGGAAACACAGAAACCCTCCCGCCGCAGACCTCGCAGCCATGGAGTCCAAGCCCAAAGGCTTGGAGCCTCCTCTCTACGACATAGAGCCGGACGGTGATTTAATTCTCGAGCTCATCAACCCCGAACGAATTTCACCGCCACCGAAGGATGGACCAAAAACCCGGACCTTCGTTGTGGCCCGCTTCAAAGTCAAGAGAGCTGTCATGATCAACCTGCCTCACTGGAACAAAAAGAGCGACAGCATCTTCAAGGCGATGCTGACTGGCAGTTTCAAAGAAGCAAAGCAGACAACCGTCCAGCTCGAAGATGACGACATAGACGCTTTCAGAATCTTTGTCTCCATCTGTCATGGCAAGTCCTTCGAAGATTGTTTTGATTGTGATCACGCAATCATGTGGCCGTTAATCAAAGTCTTCGACAAGTACAACGTGAGCTTGGAGCCAGGGGCTGAACATTGGTTCGCGAAATGGTATGAGAGCAGAGGCGACAGGATCAAGGACATCGATGCACGGGAGATGCTGTACCCTTGCTGGAAGTTCAACCATGCGCCGGGATTCTCCAAGACCTCCAGAGCATGCATCTATGGGGTCGCCCGGCATATCAACGATAAAAACCCTGGCTCCAAACATATGGACCTCCGTCTTCCCTCTCGAATTCTCCGTGAGCAGCCCTCGGTTCTATGATGGTCGTGCAGCGTTAACTCAGCAACAGAACAACTCAATGCGTCCCGCGGCCGACTCAGGTCAGTCGTCCACACCGCAATTTGGAAGCCCGCCCGACAACTCCTCAACTTCCATTGCCCATGTGGAGACAATGAACCAAAGAACGGCGCAGCTCCGATAGAGGCGCTTCCCTCTGGTGCCCTCCCACCACACACTTGCAACCCAGAAGCTGTTGCTCCTTGCCAGTGTCGTTATGCTACCGTCGGTGGTTACATCCGAGCTCTCGAGCGCACCAGAGCTTGGCCACTTGATGATACTTGGACCAACGAGACAGCGAACACGATCTTGGATAGACTGGACGACTTCGAGTACAACCGCAAAGTTCCAATTTGCCGTCACTGCAGCCACGATTTCAAGCAAGGGGTTGAGCAGACAGTCGAGATGGTTCGCAAGTACTCGGATGGTCTCTGTCTCGACTGCATGAGGAATAGCGAGGAGAGTGCGAGGAGGAAGGCCAGGAACGTGTGGGGCGCATACTATGATCAGGATCCATACTGGGATCGCAGGCGTACAAAAGACTGGAGCCGCGGATGTCGTGTCAAACACAGTGAGCCAACCTGGTATTGCTCTAATTTGGCAAGGAAGCACGAGGAATGAGTCTTGTTCATACACTTCAGAACGACATAAGGCAAGGAGAGCATGGAGAGCGCTCCAGGTTGAGCATCATTATGTCTCATGGCGGTCGATCGTGCAGACAGAGCGTATCTCGTGAGAGCACTGCCTAATGATAATGAGCTTCGGGATATCTCGAGCTGTCTTCAAGATCACAAGATCTGCTGACTTCTGGACTTCAGAATATTCGGGGAGCGCTCAGCACTTTATCATGCGTTCAGAATCCACGCCTTGCAGAGTCATACTACATGACACACTAGTATTTCAAGAATGAGTATTTGCACATTATTTCCTTCTTGGCCCCATCGGACCAATTCTCTGTGCCACAAGAGAAACTCAAAACTTCCAAAATGCTGTTTTCTCTTCGTGGAGAAGCCCTGAATAAGTGAGCCTTACTCATCCCTCCCCTTTCGAGAATGATGTCCACTGTTGAATGCTGCTTTTTCCTGCTACACACTCTTGATAAGGAGAGTGGCAAGCAGACGTAATTGTCTGGGCAAACTCCGAGTCTTCATGCCCGGTGTCATATCCAGTGAGTTGCATGTGCGCCACTTTCGGAGAGAGTGGTATCAGAGGCCAGATCAACCGGACTCGCTGGCTTGAAGTACTCTCTCAACCCTTCATCAATATCCCGGATTATCTCGCTGTTTGCCATTGGATTGGTGGATGCTCAGCGATATCGTTGCCGAACTGAATGGTTTCGGATCGAGAAAGATGATCATGGTGAGATGGTCGTTCTCAAAGGGTATTTCCTTCCTTCCTCGCTTGTAAGCCGACCGTCTTGCGCAGAAGTGCAATGTTCATCAAAGAGTATCAGGCTTCGCAAGGCAGTTGTAGGCAAGACGTTCTACTGGAGTCGAGATTCGCTGCCAAGAGATGGCTGAGTCTTTCTAGATGGATTGAAGCATCTCGAGCCAATAATGACTTTACGACCGATGCTGCCTTTGATTCTGCCGGCTTTACCGATCTTGACGTTGATGCAGTGTTCCAGTGCTCCTTCGTGGTGAGTGCTGCGTGCTTAAGGCTTAGTGGAAGGGGCCGTGGACTCGTATGATGCCCATGACAGGTATAATGCCTCGTTCAACTTTCTTCAGCTACCTTTCGACTGTCAAACATCACCATCAGCTACCCGAGTATCACTGCTTCCACCAGTATCCACCAGCCAAGTCTCCTCATCATACTTATTCAGCAGCAGTCACGATGGCCATCATATCGTCCACCATGACCAACTTGATCGGTTGCACCACCGCTCTTAAATCGACGTCAACGTCAGCGGCGAATGCAACCGTGACTTGGGCAATCGATCTTCCTGCTGCTACTGTTCAGTCCATCGACGAACGCACGATATCCTCCACCATCACCGACTCGATCGGTTTCACCACCGTCCTCAAACCAACGACACCAGTACAGGAATCGGTGATAAGAATTGACTCAACATATTCGAGGAGTCCTTTACCCATCGGTGCTGCCGCCGTCCAGCAAATCGGGAAAAGATTGAAGCTTCCAGTTGACCCACGCACCGGCTCCAACGCTGTCGCCCCTTCCACTACTGTTTCGAGATCGGAGACGATGGTCCACCCAAAATCGACATTGACAGTTCGCCCAACGATCTCAAATGCGAGTGTGTTCAATAGTGCTGCTGCCGTTCAGCTTATCGAGAAAAGATGGGAGCTTCCAGCGGGACCATTCACTCTCAACGTTCCAAATGATGGTGAGCTCGTCACAGTCTGCTCCAGTGACTGTTCCAAGCACTGTTCAAAGTCTGTGTCCGAGCCTCGTCAATGCCTGCGGTACAGCAAGGACATACCAAGGTGGGGGCGAACAGAGACCCCAGAACGAGGACCGCTCTACGAATCTTACGCCTGTCTCGTCTGTCTAAACTTGCCTGCGTTGATGACAACACCCAATCACCCAGAGGGCGGCAACAGTCTTCGCGAAGCTCAAGATCTTGTCAACGCGATCTATTCCGTGAGCACAAGTGTGGGCATACCTCCACAGCTACCCTTCGCCATGGCCATGCAGGAGTCCCAGGCATCCGTCCGGCCGCACAGCGGTGACCAGGGCAATTCGCGAGGAACCTTTCAGGTCCAGATCCCTGGTTCGGTCACCTGTCTCGACACTCCCATCGATCAATGCACGACCGATCAGATCCATGCTATGGTTTCTCTCGGCATATGCGGCCAATGGAACTGTGCGCCACCTTACCAACGTCCTGGTATAGTAACGTACTGGCAACAATACCCTACCGAGATTGGCTTTATTTCGCGAGGTTACAATAGCGGAAGCGTCTATGATCACAGTGACCTCACTGTTGTGGCAGGCGGTACCAATAGCTATTCGAGCGACATTGCCAATAGGATGATGGGAAAGGTCGTTGGAGGTTTCTACTCGAGGACCTGCTGTGCGAAGTGTGATGAGGGACGGAACGTTCTGGAGGTTAAGACTTGTGGACCCGTGGATGGGCTGATGTCGGACTTTTGTGGCGATGAGAAGTATTCATTTCATGGGCAGATTGGTTGACCCCTTCGACGATCTCTCCCCTATCCCCTTTCTTTCCTAGCTCTTATTGTATTCCCTCCTTACCGAGCGATCCTCTACCTGGTAGTAGCTATGAAATCCTAGTCGTACTCTCTTGATTCACATTGATCCTCCCTCATGCAAATGGGTAGGCAGCATTGTGAGCATACTCAAGAGAAGGTAGGAAACGGTAAGTCTTCGGTCTATCCAAAAGTGATACGTACATTCCATCTCATCCAGAAAGCTCTACTCAGCCCGTCTCCTTTCAATCGGATGGCCTCTCCCCTGCATCGACTGTGAACCTCCTGTTCTCGACGCCTCCCAAGCCGAACCTCTCGACGCCAATGACGAGCGGCAGTGGAACGACGGCGAGCGCGATGACAGCCTCGAAGACGAGGGCACGCTGCATGTTATCCTTGGGCCCGTGTTCGCCCTTGGTGTCCTTCATGGCGCCCATGGCTATGATGAAGACGGCGCCGAGGATCTGGCCGCCGGTCCAGTTGAGGACGGACGAGATTTCCGGGCTGGCGGGCCACGTCACTTCGACTAGGTATTCGAGGGCGACGGGGACGAGAGAGAAGGAGGCGGCGCCCAGGGTGGCGAGGATGATGTAAGGGGCTGGTAGGTTCGATGTCGGGGGTGCGAAGATGAAGGCTAGGTAGGAGAGTCCGATGACTGGGACGAGGAGTTTGATGGTTGTGAGGTAAGCGTGGTTTCTGTCGATGATTGGGGAGACGATGGCGGAGGAGAGGAGGCCGACGAGGATCAGGAGGGCGCCGGCTATGCCTGCTTGGTCTTCTGTGAAGCCGTAGGGGGATAGGATCTGGTTTATCAAAGAGGAGAGGGCGTTGAAGAAGCCGACGTAGACGCTGAAGGTTGTGAAGACTAGCCAGAAGGTTGGGTTTGTGGAGAGGGAGGTTAGGCTGGCGCGGAGGGCGGGCTTTTGTAGGGAGGAGGATGCGGTCGGTGGGGTTGGAGGTTCGGCGGGTACGAAGAGAGATGGGATTGAGGCGAGGGAGGACTGGATGAGATGAGCTTGTGTGATTGATCGGTACGATCAAGCATGGCTTACTAGTATGGCGGTATAGAGAACCATATTCGGGACTTCGGAGGGTTTCGTGGCCCAGAACGGACCGATCAATTGGCCAAGCTGTTTTCAAGTCAGCTGTCGGCTGCATCAAACTTGACTTCTTGAGTGACATACCGCACCACCCAGGGGGTTGGCCAAAGATGCCACGGCTGTGGCAGAGATACGGCCTCGATCCGTGAACCATAAATCCGAGTACCTCGTCGGTGCAGCAAGAACGAAAGGTTGAGCAAGACCAATCAGAATTTGACCAAACATGACGACGCCGAAGGTGTTGCTCCTTGTGCCGCCATATCGGATCCAATTGCCTACCAAGATCAGACCACTTGCAGTTAATATCGCGGGTCTTGGTCCCCAATGTAGCATTTTTAAAGTGAGACTAAAGCATTCATCAGACTTTGTGATACAAGAGCAGCAGGATTATACACCTGTCGGTGCTGAATTAATACTTACGGACTGATAGTAGCAAAAGCGAATAGAAAGGAAGTGCTAAGCCAATTGATTGCCGTCTCGTTGACATGGAAGTACTGAGAACATGTCTTCGAAGAGGCCGAGAAAGTAAGCCACTGGACATTGAATTAGCAAACGGGCAAGAAAAACACGACGATTCATAGAACGAGAGCCACAGGATACTCATGGAATCTAAAACTTACATCCCAACTGACGATGATGTTCAACAAAACAAGCTGGAACAGACCGAAGAACCGTCTCTTGTAAAGTCGCCTAGGTTCCGGCTGCGTCTGAGCCTCGTCTTCTCGTGCATCTGCAAAAGCAGCACCCCGAGAGGCGGGACTCCCGTTGGTATTGGATATCGAGACGTCTTCTCGTGTTTCCACAGGCGTCTTCGCTGATTCAATGTCTCCCATCTCGATTGAATCGCGATAAGAGGGGCAGGTCGGGAACTCGTGCAAGAGGGCTTCTTGACTTGGTCTCGGCTCGGGAGCAGCAGTGTGTACTGTTCTCATGCCAGACATGCGGCAGTTTCCTCGCTCATGGCGAAGTGGTTGTCGCTCGGGGGGATGCAAAACGACTTGGACGTTGTGTAGTGATCGTGTTCCCAATCTACTATGGTAGCAGGCCAAATAAAGGTTAATTCAGACCCCTGCAGTAGCTAGTGCACCTATCTACTTAAGGCTGTAATATATACCATATTACTCGTATTTTAGTGTTTGTCATACATTCAAACCTTCCTAGAGGGTATACCAAACGGTAGATAGCTAATCAAAATCTACTTATCAATCTGTATTAAAACACCAAGAATATATAATATTGAGCGATATATGAAGCCAAGATAATGTGGGGTGATCGCCGAATTAACCTTTATTTGGCCTGCTACCATAGTATGTCGCTTAGAGCTCAGCCAGGGTCAGGACTCGGGAGCATATGATCCGCTCGAGACCGTTCGTGTCCAAAGACACGTGACTTCTTCGTACCAGCAATGAGACAGATACAAGGAATGAGCTATGGAATCCGTCAAGATAGAGATGGAAATCCTATTTTGCAGAGTAGAAACGTAAGTTGATACGCTGGAATCTTGGTGGGATGGTCCTATTCGGGAGCAGATACTCCGTCACTAACTCTGGCGCTAGCTCTCCATTTTTGAGAAATGGACCATATTTTTCTTCCATCACAACAACATGCAAAACCTTCGATTCCGTCTGCGTCGGCTGGCATCATTCCCTCAGTCTTGTTTCCTTCTCCAACGGTCATCAGAATGGACTCCCAATGGCAGGATTCGGCTGTGTCAGAGAGCTGGCTACGCGTCTGTATCCCCAGCGCCGACATTCAACTCGATGCAGGGCGTACTTGAGCCGCATCTTTTGAAGTCTCTTGCCGCCATGAATTATGAGTGAGTAAAAGCATATCGGTCGACTTTATCCAAAGGTTCTGCGGCTAAGGAATCCAGACACATGACCGAGTAATTACACCAGCCAACTCCTCTCCAGGTTTTCAGTCTAACAACAGCCAGGGTACAGCACAAAGTATTGACAGAAATGGGCGGCGTACAGAACGATGCTCTCGTCCAAGCCAAAACCGGCACAGGGAAGACCATTGCTTTTCTCTTGCCAGCCCTACAGAATCTGCTTACTGGACCTAAATTGCCTCCAGGGCAAGTTGGTGTTCTCATAATGTCGCCCACCCGCGAGCTAGCTATGCAGATTGCCAAAGAATGCAATCAGCTTACGGCTTCTCTTCCTGTGCATCTAGAATGTCATACCGCTTTCGGTGGAACTGCAAAAGCCTCTCGCCTGAATGCGTTCATGAAGGGGAATCCATCTGTGCTCGTTGCGACTCCTGGACGTCTGGATGATTATCTGTCCGAGCCTAAAGTCAGAAAGAAATTTGCAAATGTTCGCACAGTCATTCTTGATGAGGCAGATAGCATGCTCCAATTAGGTTTCCTTGTCGCCGTGAAGAAAATCTTGACGCAGATTCCGCCAAAGTCTCAAGGATGGCAAGGACTATGCTTCTCAGCCACCATTCCGGACAAGATCAAGGATGTTGCTCACCATATTCTTGCTCCAGGGTACAAACATATCTCAACCATTGACGAAAATGAGCCGCCAACATCTGCACGTGTTCCTCAACATTCGATCATCATACCTGATATCAAAGACACGTTCAGCCTTGTACAGGCTTTTCTGCGATTGGAGTAAGTTTTCTTAGCTCTGTTGTCGGTCCAACATGTTCTAACGCACTCCAGATATGAAGCCGCTTCTGGCAATTTCAAAGCAATCGTCTTCAGCTCGACGGCCAACAACACCCGACTTCTGTATGAGTTGTTCGCAGATATCATTCCTGGAATGCCAGTCTACCAGATGCAGTCGCGCATGAGTCAAGCTCAGAGAACTAGAACAACAGAAGCGTTCAAGAAAGCCAAGCAAGGCGTATTGTTTGCTTCGGATGTCGTTGGTAAGTTTCCACGAATAATTCGTACAAGAGGAGATCACTGACACCACCGCAGGACGTGGAATGGATTTTCCAAACGTTGGTCTTGTAGCGCAGGTAGGCTTGCCATCCAACGCCGAACAGTATATCCATCGTGTGGGGAGGACCGCTCGCATAGGAAACAGTGGCAGAGCGACCATACTTTTGACAAAAGCGGAGTCCTTTTTCCTCAATCAAAACAAGACCCTGCCCATAACACCGCATCCTGAAAGTAACGCTATTCACGAGAAAGCCAGCGCTGCAGCTCCGCAGCTGTCCCATCGACTGGGAACTTTGGACGAAGAACTTAAATCCCGGGCATACTCGGCGTGGCTTGGTTTCAATGCAGCCTTCTTGTTTAACAAGGATAAGATAGCGTTGGTGAAAGAGGCCAACGCGTTTTCAAAGGCGATGGGAGCTAAAGTCCCACCCGGACTTACTTCGAAGGCCATCAGATTCATGGGTTTGAAAGGTGTGCCCGGGATTCGGGTTGAAGATTCGCGTCCGGAGCGGTCGTAACAATTGAAACCATCATCTTAGCCTGGTTGTAGCGCGCCAGTCGCGACTGGCGCCGAACATCGCACCACGGAGCGACTGCTCCGTCGTGGGGGGACGTGGGGAGGCAGGTGGCAGCTTCGTGTACGATCATATCATGATACCTAAGAGCATGCGAAACTTTTCAGACTCGCTGATTGTAATTGTAACAAAGACAAAGCAACGGAACTATTCTCCAGGGAGTGGCCGTCTTCCAGATCACCCAGCTGGGACCTACATGAGCCACGAATACCACCCTCCAAAAAGAAGCAAGCAGTAATTCCAAAACAAATAATCCGAATCATCAACAGCCGAAAATGCGATGTACTGACTTGAATCTTTCCCCAAGAATTACAGAGCTATGCTATAAACTCCCAAGACGATGGGGGGGGAGAAAAAAGAGATTATCCTTCATCATCCCGCCACTTCTCAAAACCACACACACCATGCACCTCGTTCTAAACAAACCGACCACCGTTCCCTCATCTCGCGAAACCAATCCCACCACAAGTATCTCCATTCTCTATCCTCCATCCTCCATCCTCCATTCTCCGTCCTCCGCCACCAAAACAAAACAAAGCGACCCGACAAAATCCCTTTTCCCCCAGCCCGTCGGAAGGCTGAAATCTTGCTCACGAGACCCCCATCGTTCCAAGCGCTCGTCTCGCTCTGGAAAAAAAAAAAAAAAAAAAAAAAAGCGCGAGCGCGACGTCCCCACATCGAACCAAAGCGAGGAGAGAATCCATCTGAGTTGGCTTTGACTTTCTACCAGACTTGAGGATTCTCACAGTGATTGGGTAATTTGTTGTATACGTGTGATACAAACATCGATCCTGTAACACATCGGGGTCAAAAACTGGGTGGGAGAAGAAAAGGTTTGTCTCATTCGTATCGTCGACGGCGAATTTCGCACAGTCCACGACGAGAGCATTTGGCTTTTTTTTGTCATCAGATCGGGCATGGTGCTCTTCTGTTGCTGATAGCTGACATGCTGCCAGAATACCTAAATGGATTCCTCGCGAGAGTATCTATTTCTGCTCCAGTATGTCCGTCTCAAGATGCTCTCCCTCCCACTAGTCAGCATACGTTACCTATGGAACCCCAGCTGCTAGTCGCTTCAACCATCTTCGTGGTGGAACATCAAAAGAAGCGCTCTCCCCTTTCCATCCCTCAAAAGATAACTCCCTCATCCGCTGAGGTCCATCGTCAGCTGGAAACCCTGGAAGCCTGCTTTTCGTGATTTACATCGACAGACCCCCCGAGTTTGTTGTCTTCCCTCCCATATCGACGGTTTGCAAAAGCGAAAGAGCCATCTCCGCCAATACCAATGCCGATGCATCTCCAAAATCGCTGCATATTCACTCCTCTACATCTGATCGACGATGCCCTTCATAACATTACGGATCTCAGAAACTCGTCTTCGTTTGTTAAACATATTGTTACATGTATCATTCCATTCCAACAATATGGTAGGAAAACCAGCGCGCTTATCCTTTCACCCAACATCTGATTCAACCACTCTGCCGGGAGATTCAGAAAGTCGTTGGCTATGGAACGTCAGGCTGTCGCCGTCTTACTTATCTGAACAACATGTCGTCGACATCTTATGCTTATATTATATCCACGCTGTAAGGCGTGAGTATCGCTGTCGCCAGGAGGGCTGCGGCGTGGACAGTCGATGGTCGTCGTCTCTTTGACCTCACGCTCTGAATGTTGACGTTTTCTCTCCATCAGGAAGCTTCTGTGCGTCTTTGCTTCGCTCGGAGGAGAAGTGTAATCGATGCGTGGAAATTGGATCGCTTTGTCATGTAGTCTTGTCGACATAAACAGATGCCCTCGATGCTTTTGCATTTTTGTCAGTTGTGCTTTTCTCTTTCCAGCGTTGCTCGATCATTATCCTACTCTTGTCCTTTGTCGTTATCACTCGAGACTGTAACACCAACGAAGTCCAGAGTGCTGCACGTAGTATGCCGTTGCAAGTTCAATGTTCCGACGTTTGATGCTTCGTTGTCCTTGTCAAGTCTTTCTCATCTCTTGCATAAGTACCGTCACAGATCTTGCAACAAGGCCGACCGTTGTTTGAAGGAGCCATGGACGAAAGAGCTGGGCAAGTTTGTTCGAGTTGGTTGCGGAGGAGCGGGTTGGTAAATGTAATACGTTAAGGCAGGATTTCGAAGGAGGCTCGATGCTGGGATACTATATCGTTATGTATTCGGCAGGAGAGTTAGGACGACGAGAAGAAGTCTATCTCATTGCTGGCCGCGAGAGCGCTTGAAAACAAAGATAAAGTCGGAAGACGATGTCGGCATTTGGACTGGGTAGAAGGTGGTCATATTGGAGTTGAAGTAGGGAAAGCACGGTCCTGACGAGACACATGGGAAATTGAGAAAAGGACACGGTAGGAAGAAAGTAAGCTCACGAGAAAGAACACTTATGCTGTGACGGAGTTTTTGCTCTAGATATATCAAATCGATACCTCGTCTGGCTCGCACTCAAGCTTTGCTCAAGATCGTATCTAGACGGCTACTATGTCCTCGCCGTCGCCAGCTGATACTCCGAGCTCGTGGAGTGAATAACGGATGACGCCAAATAGGGGTAGTAGGGTCGAGGCTCTGGCGAACCTTGATCACTAATCTGATTCCAAGAATGATGGCCTTTTTCTGTGGCTTTGCCGAGCACTATCGTCAAGACTCGAAAGCATATCAAGAGCCCCTAGCGCTCCTTCCATCCCATGAAGGTCTCCCCTAAATGCTTGAGGCTCAATTCCAAATCAATTTGCCCAAAGTTCTGGCAGTTCGACCGTGGAATAGACTAGAGTTTTGTCAACATCGTTCTCTCATGAGCTATTACCCGAGCAGAGATTTCGTAGGGGTGATAGTTTGGTCCAATGCAACCTCCACGGAGCATCACGACCCCTGACTGGTGGCCCTCATGGTGGATACAGCGCACAATGCTCGCAATCGGAATCAAGCTCACTGCCACCAGATCGTTTAGATCTGGTAGAGGTGGAGTATTTTGAAGAAGATCGTGCCCTCCGGACATTTCTATCGTGACAACCTTGCATGCCCAATGTGTACTGACATCAAAGCGTGCATTATTCAATGGCAGTACACCAACACAACATCAATACAGCTCGCCTGTTTGGTAATTGCAGCTGCATGTGTACTCTCAACTTGAGATTTACTCCACCGTCTGTGCATAGTTTGATGAGTCCAGTCGTACATTTTACTGTCGTTCCCAAATGCCCGTAGAGTTTTGCATAGCCGTCGGTTGACTGAAGAGATTTCACGACGTTACCAAACTTAAAACGTTCGAAGTTCGGCGACCGTCCATTTACGGCCACATAGCTACGATGTCTGGTAGCCCATCTGTGTCCTCTCCGGTTCGCGGCCAGTGGTGTTTATCTTTCGAAAATCTGCTCCTCTCCTTCTTCTCTCCTCGCCCGACAGCACACTCACACATACCATCAAGACTTCAAACGATACACACTACAATCCAGCTTCTACAGTCAAACTCTTAGCTATATACTCTCAACACACACGAATTCCAAGCTCTTGCGATTGTTCTGCACTCCCACGCAACATACCAGCAAATTTTTCAAGCACACAAACCACCACATATTCAAGGTACGTACCTGCAGTGATCCCCATCTCCTTGCGTGCACTTCGATTTGTGAAATCTTCTGCGCGACTCGTTTCAGGTCTCGATGAGTTCCTGGCGACACCTTGCCAGAAGCTCATCGAGATCTCGGCATCGTGTCAAAGGTCTTGGACTTGGCTTGATCCTGATGAGCCCCTGGCGTTCTGTCTTATGCACCTCTCCAGGGATCCATCAAGATATCGCCATCTCGTCAGAGGACTTGAACTTGGCTTTGATCTTGATGAATCTCTGGCGATCTGTTCAATACAAGTCACCAGTGACTCCTCAATATCGACTCTATGTCTAGGCCTTCTGGCTGGGCTTCGGTCTTGATAAACTTCTTGGCGATTTGTTCTATACAACTTGCCAGAAATTTATTAGTATCGACCTCGTATCAAAGCTTTCCGACCTGACTTCGATGTCGATAAATTCCTGGCGATGTGTTTTGCACAACTTGCCAGAAATTTATCGATATCGATCTTGTGTCGAGGCTCCCCGACCTGAAGTCGATGTCGATGAATTCCTGGCGACGTGTTTCATACATCTTGCCAGAAAATCATCGATATCGATCTCGCGTCAGGGGTTTTTAATCTGAAAGCCATAGCAGAAGATTTCCAAGAAAATCCAAAGATCCGACTGTACTCCCATCTTGAAATCTATTGCTTGACTTGACTTCAATATCGATAACTTTCTGGCAATTTGATTTTCCAAGATTACCAGAAATTTATCGATATCGATCTCTTATATGGAAGTATGAAACTAACATGGATCTCCTAGATATCAAGATGGTCGGCAGAAAGATCCCGCTTCCCTCGTGGGAAGCGTTCAAGTTTGGATATTATGGCGGCGGTTATATTTACGTTCACAATGGCGCCTATTACACGACCAGCACACTTGACCCTGCGAAGGAAGAGACCCTCGGACTCGATACCCGGACAGTATGCGGTTTCCAGAAGAACGGCGCGACATGCAACTTCAACCACGATGGAACGAAGTCCAACGTCGACTTGGTAAGACATGAGTTGACACACTGCGGAGGAGGCTACGAGTGCTCCCACTGCCAAAAACTGTTCAAGCAGAAGAGCCACTTAAAAACCCACTGTGATACTGCCCATGGGGATGAGGACATTTTCAAGTGCCTGGCATGCGGCGCAGGATTCAAGGACCAGGCCCTAGCAATTCGTCATGAAAGGGCCCACGACGGAGAAATTTTGGACGGAAGGACGCACACGTGGGCAAGGACCGACGGCACGGAACGCAGGTTCAGCCCAAGGAAGACCAAGGACTCTCAAGGACCTGCTCGCCAACAGAAGAAAGCGGCTACCAGACGGACGACAAGACAACAAGCGGGCCCTGTTGTGCCGCAACACATCCAACAGCAACCACTGCCGACGCCATACAATCCATACATAAACCCCGACCTGCAGCCTCAAATGGATATTCGATGGGACGTGCCTCAGGTTCCACAACAGTTGAACCAAGAGCTGTTTGGTGATTGGTTAGGCCCCATCCACGACTTCAACAACAACAATCCCTTTGGTGATATGGCTGATGCTGGCCCTGGGCGACAGGCCAATCCTGAAGAAGATTTATTCGCCCACCTCAGGCACGATAGTCTATTGCAGCAAGACTACGATCCAACAACAATGGACTACAATCCCTTGATTGACCCTTTGCAGTCTGGACCTGCTGGAGAATTGGCGCCCCAATTTCAAGCGGCCGAGGGTGTTACCCTTCTGAGCGATACCCTTCCGGACGAATTCGGCATGCTATCTGGAACTGACGTGAATCTCAAGCCCGTACCCGCGGATGGTTTTACGCAGACCTGGAATGGGTCACTTTTCGAACCCGACCCTATGGATTCCATGCTGCTAAACGTTGCCCATGGACAATATCTTGGATGGTGAATTCTGCATCTTCAACCTTTCAGAATACCAATATGTATCTTGAGTTGCGCGACTTCTGCCGCTTTTAGCCATGTCAAACCGTCGAGAGCTTTTGCTGGTTTTTTTTGAAGGTGGACGTTGGACCTGGATACGTCCTAAAACTGTCTTGTCTCCAAGGGGTTGTCCACGCTCTTGCATCCTGGACTCTCGACACTACGCCTTTTGATGGTGTGCCGCTTTTGCGCCCACCTTTCCCACAGTCTTCGACACATTGCATATTCCAAAAACAACAACGAAAAACACCACAAAGCTCCAAAAAACACTTCTGCGTTTCCAGAGCCTTGCATTTTCTGCATTTTGCATTTTCAGCGCTTCGCATCTTCAGCACCTTTGGAGTTTCCCGACGCTTGTATTCAGGCGCCATCTCAACGCAGCACACGACAAATCGATGTCGCAAAGGCGTCGGACTTCAGGATGGCAACGCAGCGCAACGCACACACGGCATCGCATTCGGCTTCCAGACCCGGCCTCGACGACATTCGAGTCACGCCATCGTAGCGCAACAAACTTCAGCATCGCATGCAGCTGCCAGGTCTAGCTACAGCACAGCGCATTGCCGCGCAACACAAGTTAAGGAGTTCGAGGACCTGAAAGAGATGTCCTGGTAAACTTTCACTTGAAGCAAGGGACCCTCCCACTTAAGGTAATACCAACACACTCCAAGCTCTTAAATGGCACTAACTTTGTTCCTCAGATTGTCCACCGCCCGGTATCAAATTGTCAATTACCCGGGAAGTGAGGGTCTTCAAATTGAAAACCGGTTTGGCGTTTTGATTGGATTTTAGATACCTCGTGTTGTATCAGCGATGGAGTTTGAATTTGGATTATGATACCCCGTGTTGTATTAGCGATGGAGTCTGCGTTTGGATCAAGATACCCCGGGCGGCACGGCGACGGAGTTTAGAATGCTTTGGCTTTGGGATACCCGACGGCCGTCGATCGTGCTTGAAGGGGGTGCAAGCTCTACTCAAGCATGTTCGACGTTCGATTCGGGTATGGGATGAGAAAAGATGTATGGAGTCTTGGAACACCCGGCGGAGGTAGTACATAGAGCTCGACTTCACTGGTAGCGGCGTCACAGTGGAGCCGGCTATTGGGTGCCCCCCTCAATCCCAATCCTCCCCTTCCCCTGGGCACTCAATAGCTGGCACCACTGGGGCGTCCGACTATCCAGTTCACACCAAGGTTGAAGGTCGTCGCTTTCGATGGTCCTGGTTTTGGTTCTTGAAGTCACTGTGGAGTTTTGAGATGGTCGGTTTGAGCCGAGTAAGATTATTAAAATTCAGATGATGCTACACTTACAACGTTGCTTAGATTCTCCGTTCCTTCTCTTCTTTCTCCCTCGATCTCGAGATCGCCCGTCGCAGATCATGTCTGTATTTCATAGCATCAAGCTGATTTCAGTAACCGTAGTCATTGCGCCCTTCCGTCCGTCTAGGAATCAGTTTCTCAACTCATCCATACGAAAACGCCATCCTATCCCAACAGCTTCCCTCAGAAGCTATCCGAAATATCATCGCGTACCGAATCGAAATAGGGACTAGCGATCCATGGAGTTCGGTAGCGTGGTGAACGAGTTTCTGGAAGAATGAATCAAAGCGATGAAAGAATCGAGATGGCAAAGGTTTTCACCAGTCACCCGATTTACAGCGTGCCAAAGCGAGAATGAGTAAAAAGTGGGTCTGTGCCCATGGCGTTGAGTTTGGCTATTGGGCAGAGGTGGCCTGGTGTGGTTATCAAAGCGACACCATCTGATGGACAATCCTGCGTTGGGAGTGAACATAAAGTGAGGATGCCTGGAGATGGAAGAGAGGATCTGTTTGGTGAGGGATGATGAAAGACGTCGCATTTGACGTGTTTTGATGATGGAGTGAGGTTGAAGAATCGGTGGAGTTGTAGTCACGGTCACGCTAGAGTAGTGCAAATTTCTGTGTCACAAGATCACGTTATAAAAGAGAGACTAATTTCAGTCTTTTCTCTCTCATTGGATGTATATTCTGGGCGAGAGGATTGGCAAAGCATTTAGAGATGGAACTTCAGGTAGAAGCGGAAAGATAGCCGGAAAATGTAATAACATTATTTCTGGTATCATAGTACAACGCTTCCACCCTAGAAACGGCCGGTCCTCGAAACAGGCTGAGGTATTTGATGAACCCTTCACAAGGAAGAGGAGAGAGGTATCTAGTTTCGCCAGAGAACGCCGGATGCAATGACCCAAAACAAGTAATGCAAGACACCATGTCCTCATTTCTATCCCCGTCCCGTTCCATCAATCATGTTCAGTGCGGTCGTGACAGTCCCTGTTTAGCCTAAAGAAGTGGCAAGATCAGCATACTAAGAACGCTTCAAAGCGGACAGAGCGAGAGACATCAACGAAATCCACCGTGACGTACCTTCATCATCTCAATCCTCGCCTTCAAATTCTGCGTCACCTCTGCCGCCCTCCTCCAACTTTCCGCACCACCCTGCGCATTCCTCTCCGGCCCATTAGTCTGCCTGACCTGGCTCGAAGATCTAGACATGTTCACTTCACCATCTTGCGGTGGCTCGAAACCACCGCGTCTCATAGGACTCGTGCTTCCGGATCCGAAATCCAGGGCCGAGCCCGCTCTCGATACTGGACCTGTTAGAGGTGGGGAGCTCAGCTTGGACCTCAGGGAAGTAGGATGTTCCAAGAAGTTTTCTTTACCTATGCTCTCCGTGGGCGACGTCACATGACTCCTGCTACCTCTAAATCGCGAGGACGCACCGTAGTCGTTACCCTGGTGAGAAGCATCGTTATAGATTTGCTCGCTGATGTCCATTGGTGCAGGGCTAGATGTGCGGACTTGTCGTGAAAGTTCTCGCTTCAGACGATCAATCTCGCGTTGAGCTTGATTTGCCGTTTGGCGCGCTTCTTCTTCGTCGCTTCGGGCTCGTACAAGTTGCGTCTCTTTGGCTTTAATGCTAAGGACATCCCGCGTGTGGTCTTCGATGAGTTGCGCATTTTGGTTTGTCAATTCGTGAATCTGACTGCTCAATTTGCCCTTTTCTTGGCGGATGTGTTCGTTCTCCCGTCGTAGCCTCTCAATCTCAAGACGCAGCTCCTCCAATTCAGCGCGTTCAGCCACACTGATGCCTGGATTGCTGTGCGATGATGCAAGTGCATATTCGGGGCTCATAGCTCGCGCTGCTGGCTTGGCGATTGGACGACCTGCAAGTCCACGACCGCCAAGTTTAGGCTGAGCAATCGGGGGTGCCTCTTCTTCTACCGTCGGTGAAACAATCCTTCGTTGTGCAGGTGCAGGAGACTGCGCAGCGTATGGTCCGGGTATCCGCTTCTGTAGACCACCAGGTGGCTTGAGCCCAGAACCAGCCTTAGGCGCCAGTTTCGATACAGGTCTTGATGATGGTCGAGCAACCAAAGCTGGTGGGGGCTCCTCAACAGGAGATGGGGCACGAGCAGGCGCAGTTGGAGCAGATCTCTTGAGACCTGCTGGCGGCTTTTTGCCGATTGGACGCTTCTGAGCAGGCGGTGCCGCCTTCGGAGGGGGGGCAACTGGCTTGGGCTTGAATTTGGCCCTAACTTCGGCCTTGTCATGAAATTCCTTGATCTTGGTCTTGCGGATGTCGTCGAGGCCTTCCATGTGAGGGTTCATGATGCGGTCGCCCATAATTTTCCACAATGTACCGAGAACCTCAGCACCAGCATCACGCTGTGGAGCGGACGATTCTGTGAGCAACTTCGATGACGCATCTGCAATGGATTTGACTTCCGGCTGATGAGGTGCTTCCCTTGTTGTCTGAAGACATCTGATCAGAAAGCGCGTGGACTCAAGCTTGACTTGGGGATTCTTGTGCTTCAAGAATTCGAGCATCTCTTCCAGGCAGTCAGCGAAGCCGTTGGACGCAGCGAATACTGCGTCCAAACCGAGCCCGATGGCGTCTGTGACTGACTGCTTCTTCTCTTTCAGTCGTTCCATCATTGGCCCCATAACAGTTCCACGATATTTGGCGAAACCCTTCTTGAGGCCTCGTGCAAATATCTCAATACATCCTGCTGCGATAGTAACCACGGCAATGTTGGCGTCCTTCATACATTTCGCCAAAGACTGCATAATGTCGCCGAATTGGCCGTCCTCAATTCTCGGATGATTTATAGCTGCATGCAGATCGTCCAGTGCCTCTTTTCGATCTTTCCATTTGGATGAGCTCAAGCGTTCCTGTAAATCCTTGGGTATTTTTGACATGACATCGACTGCTTCGAATTCGGGCTCAAGGTCAATTGCCGCGTCGTCCTCCTCTTCGTCAAAGACCTCATCTTCCGGTGCAGCGGTCGGTGCAGCGTCTAACGCGGCTTGTTGCGATTTGAGAAGACGCTCCTGTTTCGGCGGTGGTTCATCCTTGACTTTTTCGAAGAGCTTCTCCAGATCCGTCTGTTGCACCGGCTTGAGATCGTTCCAGAATAAAGGCTTCATAGCTTCTCTGAGCCATCGGTATAATTCCACGGTGAGGTTGGATGCTTCGGCGCGCACATTCTTGTCTGCATGTCCATACATTTTGGGAAGCATTTTGAGTACCGGCTTCGGCTCGACCGTCTTAACACCGTAGGCATGGTATATCTGATTCAAGGCGGCAAGAGTAGCGGCGATAATCTTGGGTTGCTTATGCGATAACATAGGGAGAAGTTCTTCGATGATTGGGTCGGCTTTGTCCATTTCGATATACAACAACAGCGCTTCCAAGGCCTTTTGTTTCGCTGCAGGTCTCGTTGCTGCCAGGCCCTTTTCGACTATAGGCACAACCGTATGTGAGCGTGTTCTATAGCATTGAAGTCAGTGTCAACGCGCTTTGCATCTCGTCGCCGCATATCTCACCTCGTGCAGCCTTGAGTGCCTGCGATTTGTAGAAAAGAGCACAAGGCTCCCAGCGCCTCCTGCTGCGCGGCGACATTGGAGTCTCCCACTGCGGCCTTCCATAGTCCCGAATCGTTTGTGAATTCTCTGACGGTGGGATCCTGCTCGGACAGGGCGGCATCGAAATGCTTTGCTGCGGCTTCATATCCCCCTTTCCGGACCTTCCAGTTCTTGTGGGCAAATCGATCGGGCAGCGGGAGCGAACTGAAATCTTCCTCAGCATTCTCGGCCATGTTTGGTGAATATCGTTCGTGGTGGGAATGTCGTTTGGGTATCTATTCAGTTGGTGGAGCGCCTGTGGAGGGCAATTAGGTTCTTTGTTTATTAGGCGGAAGCCCGCGCTTTGACTGGACAACGAGTAATCCTCCGAATGTCACCAACAAACTCTGCGCTGGCAAATACAAGAAATACTCGAAGGTTCAATCGGCGGACGGACGGGTGGGCATGAGAGAGATACACCCGTAGTACTTGTTACTGTGCTGTTTCCTGTGCCAACACTGGTGTGCGTGTGGTGCTCTGGTATACTTCTTTCTCATGCATCCTCCCTTCACCTTCACCACCCTACACTTCCGTCTGCTTCGCCCTGCAGCTCTCCTCTTCTTCCACCACTGCGAGTTCCTCCCTGTACCTGCATAACCAAGACTTCTACCGACCGTCCAAGCAGACCTCTTCCCACAATCTCCCTCTGCTGCGACAGCCCGAGAGCGACAGACTCCACGTCTGGATGCGGAATCCCCCACCATGAGCGCATTGCTGAATCCGAGACAGGCTGAAGAACTGTGCGCCCAATCGGAAGGCCCACCGCCTAATGATGCTGACGGTGAGGTAGACACAAATCCATAATATCGTACCTCGCCGCCGCCGGCTTTGCGAGCAGTGCAGCCGCCGTTCAACAAGAAATAGGCATAAGTGACAGCTTTGACGAAGCCACGCGCAAGAAATATGAAGGACTGCTGGAGAAGAAATGGACGGGCATCGTGCGCTTGCAAAAGAAGGTAGGGACGACATTGATTATCTGCTATATGGCCTGTAGTAACAATCACGACAGGTGATGGACCTAGAGGCAAGAAACGCCAGTCTCCAACAAGAGCTCGACTCCGCCACGCCCACATCTCTGATGCGGAAAAACCAAGACCCCACCTCATGGTTACCGCGGTCGCCTGCTCGTCATGTCCTTTCCGGTCACCGCATGTCTGTCACCTGCGTAGCTTTCCACCCCATTTTCTCCTCACTTGCCTCCGGCTCCGACGACTCAACGATCAAGATTTGGGACTGGGAATTAGGAGAATTGGAGCGGACCGTAAAAGGACATACAAAGACGGTTCTCGACGTGGACTATGGCGGACCAAGAGGAGGCACACTTCTGGCATCCTGTAGTTCCGATCTAACGATAAAACTGTGGGATCCAAACGACGAATACAAGAATATACGGACACTTCCGGGCCACGACCACTCTGTGTCCGCGATCAGATTTATACCCTCAGGAGCCGCAGGCAGTCCAGCTTCTGGAAATCTACTGGTCTCAGCATCTCGCGACAAGACTCTGAGAATTTGGGACGTCACGACGGGATATTGTGTTAAAACGATAAAAGGGCATGCTGACTGGGTGCGAGATGTGACCCCATCATTCGATGGAAGATGGCTTCTATCGGCAGGCGGCGATCAATCGGCTCGACTGTGGGACGCGAGCACGGGCGAACAGAAAGGCATGTTCGTCGGACATGATCACGTAATTGAGTGCGTGGCGATAGCGCCTCCATCGACATATCCACATCTCGCCGCTCTTGCAGGCGTCGCAAAACCACCACAGGCCAGCAGCTCAGCCGAATATGTGGCCACAGGGAGCAGAGACAAAACCATCAAACTCTGGGACAACCGTGGAACACTGATACGAACGCTGAAAGGCCACGACAATTGGGTTCGCGGTTTGGTATTTCATCCCGGTGGCAAATACTTGCTGTCGTGTGCAGATGACAAAAGCATACGATGCTGGGATTTAACCCAAGATGGCAAATGTGTCAAGGCCGTGGAGGATGCACATACGCATTTCGTGAACAGTATGAGATGGGTACCCGCTTTGGCCAAAGAACCGCAAACGAACGGAACCAATGGCACGTCGAACGGAACACCAAGGAAAGACATATTGCCCCAGACCCAGATCAGATGCGTCATTGCGACTGCATGTGTGGATATGAACGTTAGAGTGTTTGCTTCGTGAATGGTCTGGGCGGTTCGTCTCGCAGGGACAAGAAGCTTTCGGGGTTGGATCTCCCGGAACCTAAAAGATCAAAAGGTCGTACCGCAAGCAAAGGGTGACAAAGACATGTTTTAGCGTCGCATGCATCACGGCGTTGGGTGGTTGATTCCCCCTTTCCGTTCCGATTCATTCGACGATACCGTGAGCTGATGATGGGCGTTCTAAAGATGGGTACATAGTAAGCCGAACTCCGGGACTGGATTGTATCCTGGACACCTAACAAAGGGAGCTCGGAAAAGATATATAGGCCACACTGACAATTCAAGAAGTTGCTAGCCTGCAATTTTCCTTTCCTGTTGCTTTGCGCTAGGTCTGCTGTGCGCCTCGCTGACTTGTGGGGAATCCTCTGGAGCACCTCGCCTGGACTGTAGATTACACAACCAAAAACATGAAAGCACCCTTCATTATGTATTGTCGCCGGTGGCGTGGGCATGACGGAGGACCAGATCTTGAGCTCCAATGGACGATCTTCCCAGTCCAAGCCCAGAGCTCAAGAATCGACTCATCGAAGAAAGGACCTATACATCTCCTCGCCCGGCTCGGGACCGCGGTCACATCGAACCTCCTCACAGGGTAGCTGAACACCAAGCGGAAAGCGGCAGTGTACTTCGTCCAGCGCGCTCTGTACTCATTGGTTTCGTGGTTCTCTCCGCAGCGCTTTCCTACCACCGGCGATACGTTGGCGGGGTCCAATCGAAAGCCAGTCAATGTGATTTCTGTTTCCTTGCGGCGTAAAACGATCGGTGCTGCTTACCGTCCCGTGATTTCCGTGGTGTCGATTTCATATTGCAGGACACATGGTTCAATCAGCATTTGTAAGTGGAGAGAGGAGATGTCTTCACAGGTTCAAATCCCAACACGACAGAGATTCAATAACCCACCATAGAATTTATAAATTCGGATGAGATCAACGACAGGATTAGATGATTAGAATAGGTCTTGCTTTCAATCGCCGTCACCACCTTCAGAAAAAGAAAGCGCAAAGGTCTTCGAACCCTGCTGTATGCTTATACCCTTCTCAAATCTACGCGCCAAAGCCACCTCCGAATCTCTGTAAGCATCATGACATGATCGTTATCTTAAGCGTTCTTCCGATATCGTGGCACATCGATGCCCGCCTATCTCCGCTACATAAATGCCGTCTACTAGAAGAAGGAGCAGACAGGGAAAAGAAAAGAATCGAGTCTACAGTCCAGAGTCCGACTGCAAATAAGCAGGACTACCATTGTAATACTTCTGCCAATTCGAGCACGTCTTCTCCCAGTTGGAGTCGGGGGGATTGATGGTACTCTTGCTCTCCAGGAACTGCACACCGAGACCTTCGGCAACGTGCCACGCGATGTGGCAATGCATGAGCCTTCAAGAGTGTTAGGTACAATTTACGTTATTGGTGGGATTTTGGGATAGGAGGGATCGGAGGGAGGCTGCGACTTACCAAGCACCGGGATTATCTGTTGGGAAAGCGAGGACAACCCAGCCCTGTCCGGGGAGGAACGTAACGTCTCGGCGTGGTGGGTTGACATAGGTCAGTTTCTGGGGATCGTTTTCTTTATCGAACACGCCGGTGCCGGTCCCTAAGATGAAGAACTAAACACGATATTGTTAGAACCGAAGGATCAAATGAGTAGAAAGAAAAGGACTTACATCGTGGCCGTGCAAATGCATTGGGTGCGGAATAGGTACTTTGGTACCTGCCGTCTCCTGAATGACCCAATAGGTCCAGATACCCTCGTTGGGAAGCTCGATGAGATTGTAGGTTTGCGGGAAGCTATTGTTCCCATCCTTGACGTACTGCAATGTTGGCTGTCTCCAGTCAATGTCGATGGCAGTCATGTTGATGCCCCAAGTCACCACGTTCTGGTTGTTGGTCGTCACGTTGGAGACATTGAGATCGACCTCCAGATCCCGAATTTGGTCCAAAAAGTCGTCGCTGGGCACAGTGGTGTTCCACCATGGCACAATCTGAGACAAAGG
Source organism: Venturia carpophila (assembly GCA_014858625.1). NCBI lineage: Eukaryota > Fungi > Ascomycota > Dothideomycetes > Venturiales > Venturiaceae > Venturia > Venturia carpophila. The sequence continues at coordinate 971,946 of JACTAK010000010.1, forward strand.
ATCAGCACAAGTCGTGGGGTGGGCCGTATTGTTCGTGGACGGTGTTGCTACGGTGGCATCAGAGTAGGTGAAAATTGAGCGACCGAAGTAGTTGTTGGAGCTCGCACATTGTTCGGCCACGTCAGCGCGGAACCAATAGTTGCCAGAAGTCTGATTGGCGGTGATGACTACATCCACTCGCTGTCCGATAGCAAGCAAGAGCCACTGCGTTTGATAACTGTGGATAGGCACCAAATCCGCTGTTATGACTGTGAACGGATGACCGTCAAGGGATACCCAAATCATATTGTCAACAGAAGTGTTGATCAGGCGAAGAAGGTGCTTCTTGCCTTTGGTGAGTTTGACCTGGCTGTATTTTCCGCCTCCAGCGGAGTTCACGTTGGTGCCATTGATGAGAATTGTGTCGGCCGGAGGTGGGGGAGCTCCTGATTGCAGATTGACGTTTGCCTGCGCAGACAGTTGGTCGGTCGTGGTATAGAACCAATCCGTGACTGGATAGGGTCCAAGATCCAGGTCATAGTTTGCCGCAGCAGGACCGTTGATGACGATGGAACCAACCACCCCGTCACCATACTGAACGCTGAAATGCGAATGATACCACGTCGTCCCGTACTGTGTGGCTTGGAAAAGGTAGACCTTGGTGTCGCCAGGGGCGAGAGGACATTCTGTGATGCCGGGCACGCCATCCATTGTGTTAGTGTTAAGTTGTCTCAGCCCATGCCAGTGCATGGTCGTTCCATTGCTTTGCAAAGAGTTTTTGACAGTGACTTGAATCATATCGCCCCAGTTCGCCGTGATTACTGGACCAGGATATTGGTTGTTGATGAGCATACACATCTTCTCGCCATGGCCGTCTGGATTGCAGGTCGTGTTGGTGACCTCGAGGTTGTACTTGACGGTGACACCGGTATTAGGCCATTTGGTATCGAAATCGGTGGCTAACGAGAAGCCACTCGACCAACAAGAACGTGTCAAAGGTCCATTCTTGCAACTGGAGTCTGCCTTGGCGGTTGTTGTTGCAGGGCTTGCTGCTGATGAGGTAGCTGTCTGACGACGAAGAAGCTTCATCCCAGATGGCTTCCCTTCTCGACCCCAAAGCTTGTGATCTTCAGGGATAGGGTACAACTTTTCAGGGGCAAAGGCAGAGACGCCTGACACGGCGGCCAGTAGGCCAGCGGTGAGGAGTGTTGGGAAATGCATCGAAAGTAGCAGTAGCGAAAGTGAAGGAGGCTCAAAGAAGGAAATTCAAGAAGTATGAAAACGAAGGTGGGGTCCCAGCTGGAGGCAGATGCAACAGGGACGATATTGGTTGATGGGCATTATCGAGAGGAGATGGTACCATACATATAGTTTGGTGGAAGCCGTAACGGTCATATCTGGTGGCGGCGGAGAACTTGGACGAAAGGGGAAGTGGTGACTATTCTCGTTGACGAGTGCCCACGATATCAGACAGCCGATGTCGAGTAATGCAGCGCATGTTGCAGCACTACTAGCCAGTCCACAGGTCAGACTGCATTATGGGTATCATCATGTAAGTGAGTTTACGCTCTGGCCAGAAATAGTAGCAGCAGGCGAATAAGACAAGGCTAGGCAAGTCCTGCGTATGCGGCTCATGGTGCATGGTCAGGCTGAGGAGCCGAATCCTCAGGTACGTGTCGGGTGCAATCAGGTTAGCTGCGTCGGCGAGTGCAGTGCATCAATAGTGAGCGGTCGGTTGGCGCAGGAGTCGAAAGCGGCTGACAGCGCGGAACAACGATGCGAAACAGCAGGTTTTCGGAATAGCATGACTAAAGAGCTACGCCTATCAGTGGGAGTCTGGGAGAAGCTAGCTTGCAGGTCTGCAGAGAGACAAGCTTTCAGGTTCCCGCTAGCGTGGATGATGGAAACGTTCAATGGCAGAGAAACCGTTCCAGATTCGCCTCCTCTCCTCGCACACGGCCGGCGTTTATCGACCCGCGCCTAGCTGTTGGGAAACGCGATGGTGTATTCTCATCACACGGTTCGCCGTGTCGTGCTTGTTCGACGCTGCTGTGGTGGCCACAGTACACAGCATGGCCACTGCATGCGTCCCGGGCGAAGAGTGCCTCGCGAGCTGGGAATCGATCAGCAACTCGGGACAGTTGTCAGCATCTTGGCCGACTGAGTGGTGGAGTCGTGCAATGGATGGGCCATTTTCGGATTGGGTGGAGCACCATGAGATGCATATGGGAGCCGAGACACGGGAAGGGGCAGTCGTTCAGTGGAAATAAGAAAGTCCCGAGGACCAGGAGACTATGAAGCTCATACCGGCCCCTGATCCAGAGCAGCTCTGGCTGTCGGGCGACGCAGTGGTGTGGTGGGTGGTGGGTGGTGGATGGAACGCCGACGGGAGGAGATCAAAGGGGACAGCGATGATGCCCGGGTGGCGGGCACGGGTGCCAAGATGCGTGACTAAGCCTCTGCGGGCCCTACTTCCAGCCACAGCCACAGCCATAGGCACAGCCACAGCCACAGCCGTCGGGCATTTTACACTGGCGCACTACTGGATAGCACTGTGCACCCTCACCATCTGCCACACGCCGACCTCATCGTGGATCGACTCGGGGCGCCCTGGCAAACATGGAGTCTGTTTCACGCCCGAATCAAACTTGTTTTGGCCGTCTCCAGCTGAATCTCCTGGTCGATCGGAGGATTATCGCTGACGGCCTCGACGAGCCTCATTCCGTCGTCGGTGGCTCGGTGAAGTGGAAGTATCTCGTGCATCGGTGGAACTCAACCACCACCTCCAGCTGGCACCACTGCACGCCTAGCGACGATGAATTATATCCGCGTCAATAGGAGAGTCGGTGTCTCGCGGAGTCCGCATCCCCATCCCCATCCCCATCCCATCCCCACCGTCACCGTCACCGTCCCCACCTGACAGCTCCAGCTCCAGCTCCTACTCCTACCTAGCGTCGCCTTCTGCCCTCCTCCCGCTGCTGCCAACCCACCGCGCCCTTTCGTATTGCTTACTCTCGTGTCTGCCAGCTGACGGCAACGGCGACAGCATGGGCATGATGCCACGGACATCTTCACCCCCCTCACACGAATACTCACGTCCCGTGCTTGCATGGTCTGGGCATCGATAGTCCAGTCTCTCCGTCAGCATCACCACTCGACGTCTTCGGACTCTCCCAGGGAGCCGTTCCTGATCCTCTGGGAATCATTTCACCGAAAGCCCAAACCGCCATTGTCTGTGCTTTCTACACCAATGCAATCATGCCCATCTTCGGTGCTCTGGTTGGACGTCCTGACTCCCGCCCATCTTGCCTGTCTTGAGCCTGCACGCTTGAGCCTCGCATTATTTCTAACTTTACCACTTCGCGCATGCATTAGCCGCCGTGACAGCGGCCAGCCTGATTCGTTTCCAAACGCCCAGGCGTTTCCTTCGGGCCTGAGCTTTCGAGTCTCCATGTTCTGCACGCGAAGACCAAGCTCCTGAAGATGCGTCAGGCTTGCAAGGCTTGATTTGACACAGGCTGGTGCATGAGTCCTTCACACGTCCACATATATCTCGAGCGCTGCGTCAATCCTCTGGGGCCCCATCCACTTTCGTTGACCTGTCCATCACCATTCGTTAATCGTATCCCTTTCTCGTTTTCTTTCCAAAATGAACTTCGCTTTCACAGTCTCGGCGAAGCTCATCGCCGTCTGCCTGCTCGCTCAACGTTCTCTCGCTCAAGATGACAATCCCTGCAAGTCTTTTGGTGTAGACTTTGAGGACGGAGGATCGTATTTCCAGAACTCCAACTCCACGGATCCTTTCACATTTGTGTCCAAATACGAAGGTCTGCCCCAGTCAGTTCACCCCATTGGCAACATCCGCTCACCCCATCCAGGTTGCCAAACAGATCAGGCAGACAACATTCTTGTCGACCCAAAAGGCACTCAGTACGAATGCACGCAGACCACTCTGACACCAGATGATGTTCCACAGCTAGCCACTTGGTAAGCACCCCTTTGTTGTTCTCGAGACTCATCTCTAACCAGAGCAGCCCACAGAACAAAGATCAGCTCTACTCCGGTGCTTGGTCCGTAATCATAATTTCTAATAATGGAGATGCCGCTCCAATCGCCTACGAGCGAGATTTCGCCCTCTCTGTTGGTCCTCAAGTGACTACGACATACACACCCTCCATCACAGTCCCTGTGCTATACACTCCTGTTGTCAACTCTACAGGTGTGTGCTTGTACTGCTCTTCAAAGAAATCGTGGGCTAATTAGCGCAATCAAGTTTCCGTAACATACACGACAAACACCACATTGGCTGCGTTGACCACGACCGTTCCAGCTTCGACTGGTATGTACTTGTGCTACACGGCGCCAAGATAAATTCTAACCCGCCTTGTTCAGTAATTCCAACAAAGACTGTCATCCCGACCGCTGTTACTACTACTTCGACCAAGAACCTATTCACAATCGATCTGGTCATTCCCACCGCTTCAGTCTTGAAGACTACCATAGTTGCCACAGCAAGCTGTTTCGTTCCCCCTCATCTGCCAATTTGGGATCGCAAAGCAAGAATTACTCCGACAGTTGGCAGTATCAGCGCTCTGGCTCTGTCCTCTTCGGCTGCCCCCGAACCAACTGGTGCCAAGTTCCGAGTCAAGGATCGCCGGCTCGCTTTTGACAGTGAAGCGGATAGACTTGCTTGGCTCCAGGAGCGTGAAGACCGGTTCGTTGGAGGCCTCGCTAGGCGTGCGCCTGACAACCAGACTGTCACTGTCACGGACACCAACACCGCAAACTATCCAACCATCACTACGACCAGGTACGTTCTGAACAACGAAATCTATTCTGAATTGCCCTGACTTGATTAGCACTCTCCCTGCTGTTACTGCGACCATTACTTCCACCTCCATCGTCACGGCTACCATTACGCCTGCTCCGATCAAGGTGTTGGGGCCTGCCACTACCCTCAAGGGTGTCACTATTACGGCGCCTACACCAACCCGTACTGTTGTTAGATATGCTGTTGCAACCAACGTTTCTACCAAGACCTACACTCTTACGTCAGTTTCCTTCTTCTTTTTCTTCTTCTTCATCCATCTGAGCTCGACTAACCGTCAACAGCGTCACTATCAAAAGCAAGACAACCCCCGCCGCCGTCGCAACTTCTTGTCAGGCGGCCGGCGGTCATCTTTATTGAAGAAATTAAATTTTAATCATTTGTATTGCGCTTCATTGCGGCGTTGGATCTTTGGCATCTTGGCAATGAGACGTCAGTTCATCTTTGATCCCATCTCGACGCGCTACATTCAGGGAAAATGACGGCGGTATTCATATAATCGTGTACCCCTTGCAAAAGGGCGTGCTGATGGACGTGTTTCGGAGTCACACGAACACGCCGATTTAGAAATCTAAAATAGACGCGTTAATGTTCGCGAAATTCTCTTTCCATTAAGGGCTTGCGATTCTCTTCTCTACCGGATCGCTCTGTATCTGCATTTGAGCCATCACTGCATCCCCATGAGTGCATACCTACCCCTTTTGCCAATACCCAACAAGCACCCATCCCGCGACGGTTCGTTCCGTGACGCGCCACCATCTTGACATCATCACACCATACTAGCGAGAATGTAGTCGCTGAAACCTGATTCCAGTCTGGGGTCTCACTAATGACTCGCACTGATTCAACCAACACACAAGCTTTACCGTTCTTCGAGCTCTGCAAAGATCGGCAGGGGCGGTGTTTTACTGGAACGGATGCGGTGGGGATGTTTGGATCGTGTTGTTTGTTTTGAGGGGATAGGAGAATGGTAGGACTCAGTTTCTTGGGGTTGTTCTAGAATGCACGCAGGGAAAGGGAGACAAAAGATATAGATTATGAATTTCGATATACATTATTGCACAAAATAGTGCGGGAAGTCTACACCCATGGATAAGACATCTCGCGACGACGTAGAGGATACATTGGCTGGATTGTTCGGAATCAGCATCTATATTCTTGCAAAATCCACAAATGGCATGTTCTCTTCTTGGATCTCGGTCAAGCTGGCTGAAGATAACGAAAGCCCGAAAAGACGGTCGTGGCTTTCGGAATCCAGCATATGCTAAGCGCACTTGAAGAGAGTCCTGCGAGATGGCGGGCTATCTCTAGCAACACCAAAACACATGTTTACCTACAGAGCTGTTTTTCGATCTTTTCCCGAGCGCGGAAACATCCCAGCATGGAGACTGCGTGCCAATCCGATTGTCTGTTTCGAGTCTTGATCAGGTTTAACCACCCACGTCGATTGTCCTACGCTCAGGAGGAGGTACTTCACGCATGCCAGAGTGTAGGCAAGACCTCGAGTGAAATCTCACGGCTGTTGGACACAGGATATGTCCATCGTGTCAAATAGAGCTGTCGTAGTAGTCAGTACTACGATTGTGGGCGACAAGGTGGAAGAGAGGGAGTGGTAACAACATAGCCAAGACCGAGGTTCGGTTCAATTGAAAGCTACCTAGAGATCTGGTGCTAGCTTCAGGAGCAAGATTGACAACCTCAGGCTACCTTCCACTCCACGGTCCTCGGAGAGCCTCGACGCCATCCTCCAAGACCACAAAGAGATGCAAGCCCTGCGTTGCTTACGCAGACTGACCAGGTGTCCGGCGCAGGATGTGCGGAAAGGTGGCGACGAGCTCGAAGGCCCTGTACCTCAGCGGGCTTGCTCTGTACAGCGATTACTGGAGTGAAGATCGAAGTTGGAAGATTGCTTTCTCATTCCTCCATCGGAATTAACAGCCGTTCTAGCGACATTGATCTTATACTGAACACGTTGTACTCATCACAACTACCTGGCTTGGGCCGCTAGATCGATGGGAAACCCATGACTTGCAAAGAGCGTGGAAAGGGACGAGGAAATTGACGTGATCCAGGAGACAGGGCTCGGACAAAACCAGTAGAGAGCGGACTCGGTCTGAGTCTGACACCTGCATCTTGTTGGCCCGATCTTCATGTCCTGTGACAGATCTGTGCTCTTCTGGATGCCGATGCCTCGTTCTTCGACTCGAAGACCCATGTCCAGGATAGATCTCGTTCCAGTGCAAGCTTGCGCTACAAGTTACACCATCATGAAGCTGCGATTCAACGCGAGTTGTCATGTCGACCAGATCCATGCCATACGTCGGTTCCAACCTGTTGGCGCCCAGGCCATTCATATCCGCCACCTCAAGCGGCTGCCTTGTTCTGCCTTGTGTCTCCATACACAGTTGTGATGGGAGGTTCTCTTCACGCACAGGACGGGACTGTTACCCATTAGAAGAAATGCTATTGAGCCTCGTCTCTGTGCTCTCTGAAACCCGATCGATGCTGCCCTTCTGTCTATCTCGAGACGGACAATGCGTCGGAGGACATGGCATCCATCATAGACTGATATATCCACTCCGAAGCCGGAGGCCAGCAGCAACTGTTCTAGCTTACGATGTAATGGTTTGGATGGAGAAAGAAATCATCGATGACCTTGTTGCCCCGTGGGCGGGTTCGCACATGAGCTCCATCGGGATCCGTGGAGGTTGCATGGGGCATTCTGTAGGTATTCTGGTATCTGCTGCTTTCTGAAAGATGTCAGCTACACTGTATTCAGTGCCCCTCCACACCAAATCCAAACCACCGTGCAATCCTCAGACCTCCTCAATCGCCCACACGCACAACAAACATACCTACACTAAGCCACAGCCCTCATCAAAATGACACCCACACGCAAAAAAAACGAGCAACACAAGCACTACATCAACGGCCTCAACCAATTCGCCCTCGACGCCTTTGTCACCTCCCTCCACTCCCCGGGAACCATCCACGCACGACCACGACCACCATCACGAGGATATCGCTGCCCCTCGTGCCAATCAGAGGCAATATACCAGTCCGTCGAGAAACCTGAGAACGACTCTCGTCACCGGGTTTCCCTCGCTGCTGAGGCGAAGGCAGAGCTTGCTCACGCTCGGGCACGGCTTTTGGAGAGAGAATGGGGGGATTGTAGATGGGAAGGAGGGGAAAGGAGGGGAAAGGAGAAGAAGATATTTCCTCGCGGCTAAGTAGTTGCTTGGAGGGACCGGAAGAGAAGAGAGGAAGGGTTGGACGAAGAGATGGGTGAGGTTGCGGACGAGGATGAGAGCGAGAGCATAAAGGGTGTAGAGGTAGAGGATAGAAAGAGGGAGAAGAGACGAACGAGAGCGACGAGAAGAGGAGGACGAAGACGACGTGATGGGAGAAGAGGCAGATTATGAAGAAACGAGAATGGATCCGCCGCGTCCATCCGGTGCTTTCTATCCTCAATGAATTTTCTGTTGCGGTGATGGCGGGATCTTGTGTTCCAATATGTACTCTTAAACATGGTCTTGTATGATAGATATAGCAACCGGCATAACGGTATTTTTGGGCTGGGGCATTTGCTCACAATCTGCTGGTGAGGTAATTGGGCTGTACGAATAAGTGTTCCCTTCCTTACCATTGGAAAAATTTCCTAGTATAGATATCAGATATCGGCATCTACTTGTTGAAAAACTAGGGGTCATCAGAGTGAGATTGAAAGTATCCAGTGTATGAAAACTACTCCAGACCTTGAAGAATAGATGCACCCGATGTGGTTGTTTGAAGACTCTTCGAGTACGTGCAAGGCGCAAACAACTCTCAGAAGCACATTGGCATGACCATGCTCTCAGTGCCATAACCAAGCTCAAGAGCCCAAGATGTTCGAAGCGCTGTCAACAAACCAATTCGCTAGACAACCTTGGAGTCAAGAAATCCATTCTTCAACTCTCACTCCCATTCACTCCAAAGTCCGTATCACAAAAAGCACAACATGTAAAATCAATAAGATTATCATTCCAAAACAAACCTAACGCCTCATAAAGTTGGTCATAAGTTCGTTCGTTGCAGCTCATACCCACACAAAACGCCTCACATCGCCTGGAAAAAGGTGTGGTCAAAGACATCACTAAAAAGCAACAACGCCTCGAACCATGCCAATGCCGCCTAAACAACTAACGGAGAAAACACAAAACTTTGACTAAACTCAAAATCACAACCAATCATCGACAGCCGCCTTGCCAATCCCCAAACTCATCCCCAGATCCAAGACAGGCGGTGCCTCAAGCTTAGGCGCAACATCGTTCTTTTTGATGGGTGACTTCTTCGGACTCTTCCTGGGCGACTCTCGCGGTCCCATCCTCACATCTCGGACCTCCCAGCCATCTGCACCGGCGGCAGCAACCCAGGTTTTGAGACCATCATGGACAGAGCCGTAGTATTTTTCTTTGCAAGTCCGCAAGAAACCACCCATTAGTTTCTCAAGACCCGAGGCCTGAAGATCGGCGCGAATGAGGTTGCGCTCCTCACGCGTTGAGGTAGATGCGATTAACGCATTGAGCAAGTCCAGGTGAGATGCAATGTAATTTGTAGCATCCCATTCTACACCACCAATATATGGCGCGGCAGGAACAGGTGGTCGCTGACGAGGGAAGAACTCAGCAAGATACTGTTCTGCAGTGAGGTCACGGGTATCTGGCTGCTGCTTCGGTGTAGGCGGTGGAACCGAGCCATTAGACTTTTGTGGCGCCTCACTTGATGGAAGAGGCACAACGTTGAGATGATGGATGAAGATCCAGAAAATTTCCTTGGCCACATTCGAAGCCTCGTTGACCCAAAGTTTGTAGGGACGACTGCGTTGCATGTCCAAGATGAAAGGGATGGGTTTCTTCTCATCTGGTGGTGAAGGATCAGCCAGATAGGAGAGGAGTGTCTGAGCTCGGAAGGACAGGATTTCGGGAATGGTTACGGCTGCGGTGAGGTGGGCAAGTAGAATGTTTGTGATGACCTGGCGGGTTGTGAACTCGCTAGGCCCTTTGTGTTCGGGATCGAAAACCATGGCTAGGAGTGCTGGGAAGAGTGTTTTCTCGATGTCGCACAGTTTTTGAAGAGCGAGATCTGTTGTACATAATGCCTTGAGACATAATAGTGCTTCATGCAGAACTTGGTCTTCATGATCCTCACTGAAGACAGAATTAGCAAAGACTTCTTAGGACGCTCCATACGAGGTACTGACCGCCACTCTACTTCCATGATGCGATGCAGCAGACTGACTATCTCGTCCATTCCACCAAGCTGAATAAAGCTCGTCACCCACTGTACCGTCTCGTTCCTGAGAAGCAGCCGAAGCTTGTGCATTCGACCAAGCTCAATCTCCTTCAGGTCTTGGTTTTTCCTCAGATACGTGACATAATCCTGAGGTACCGCAGCTTTGGGAGCTTTCCCGAAGAACCCAGTGCCCGAGCTGGCAAGCGATGTTGATGATGGTGATTTTGGCAAGACTTCAATCCTTGATGAGCGCTTCATGTCTGGCCCTGCTTCCGGTCTTGGTTTTTTTGCGGGCGAGTCGCCCTTGTCACGTTTACTGAACGTGAAAGTCTTGCTTCGAGGTCGGCTTCGCTTCGTACTCGAGCTCTTCGAGTCCTCTTGAGCCGGCGCTTCTGTATTACCTTCACTCGACGTTGCGCTGGCGTTTCGCTGGACATGCGTGCTGTCGCCTGGTGTCAATGGATCTGTTTCTGACGACCTTGGCGCTGGAGCCGTCTTTTCGTTTTCCCACGATCGAATGAATTCAGATTTGACTCGAGGTTTGAGGCTGCGCATGCCCTGGCGCATGTTTTCTGGTATATTGCGTGAGTCCTAGACTGATGGTCAGCGTGTGCTTGCTGTATCTTCTCGAGCTTGCCTCACCAAGACGGCCTCGAAGGCGGCATCAATCTCCTTTGGATCAATATCAGGAGCCTGCCCACTTCTTTCTTTCACGGTCTTGTTTGTCCGAACGTTGAGATTATTAATCGCCTGTACAGCAGCTTTGACCCGAGAAGTCCTCTTTGGCAGTGATATCCCTTCTGTTAGAGCCAACGAAGTCAGCTTCGACTTGCTAGACCTGCTCTTCTCCACGCGATGCCCACTCTCTTCGCTGGAGCTTGTTCGTCGTGAGTCTATCAGTGACCTTCGGCGAACATTGCCATCGTCGCTGGTTTTTCTTGTCATTGCATCGAATATTGATGTCGATGAGGGGTTGCCCGCAAAGACCTCAGATTTTGGACGTGGTTTTGAACCCAATGTTGGCTGATCACAGCCATAGAAACTGCGCTGCTTCGATGGTGAATATTCTTTTGGCTCGTACAAAGCGATCTCCTCTTCGATTGTGCGGCCATCGTTGAGCGGGACCTTTTTGGTGCTAGCCATCTCTTGCGTCGCAGTTGAAGCGAACTGAGCCCAGATTGGTGTTTGAGGAGGCTGAACGGCTGCTCTGGGAGGTGGGGTGTTTTCCTTGTCTGTCGCATGCGATCGATCATCGGAATCAGCTCTGGGAGACTTGACTTTTGCGAATACGGAGGCTAGGTTGGTCGAGGATTTAGTCTTCTTGGGCTTGATTTTGTCGTCGCTCTTTGCCTTGGTTGGAGAGTCCCTGCTCTTTGTTTTTCTTTCGTCCTTGTCCTTGCCCGTTGATCGCAGTGCCATTGCACTGCCAGATTTTGTATGTGTTTGAGGGCGCTGTTGGTGCGGAGCTGCGGGAAGTCGATGCGACTGCTGCTGATTGTTGTTTGGGGCGATTTCTCCCAGCACACGGTGGCGAGCATGCGGGTGATCTAGAGGAAGGATTGGTGTGCTGAGTCCGGGGAAAAATGGATCGAAGGCAGCATTCTCCTTGGTCGGGCGTCCCCCGACGAGCTTGTCGTCCAAGGTGGTCCGTTTGTTTGGCTTGGGCGAGATCATGGACATCAAGGCACTGGCAGACTTGCCTCGCCGATGGTTCGGCCTCTGGACCGATTGAGTAGGATCCATGATGGTCGAGGGATGAATGATGTATTGGGAAATGTGATATTTAATGTATTGGGAAATGTGATATTGGATGGGTTGCTAGGCTGTTGTTTACTCGTTGTCAGGCGAGGCTGTGTCACGACACCTCACCAGTTTAAATTGGCTTGCTGTGTACACACTCTGCAATCTCGCCCAGACTGCCAACACTCTCCGGTGAATCACTGCTCTGATAAAATCAAGTTCTTGAGCCTCGAGACTTCGGTCGTGTAAGCACCATCATATCACGTGGGGGCGCGGGCTGCAACGCGGCGTACCATGGTACATTTCAGCAGCAGGGATGGATAGTCGGACTCGGTTTGCACATTCAAGCAATCGCAAGCAGGTCGTCGATATCCATCCGTGGCATCCCCACAATGGCCCCAATTTGTCGCTATCTGCTGCTAAGTGAATAAGAGAAGCAAACGGTCAATCCTGCGCCCACAAGAAGCCGGAAGTTCTTGGTTTACCCCAACCTCAGCACTTGTTCTCGCCCAATCGGTCTTACTGACAATCTATCAAGCCTTATATGGAGGTTACAAACTCCAAAACGCGAAACTAGACGCCCTTATCGCAGCTCCTCCGAAATACCTGACGGGAAAGAAATCTCTTGCCCTCGATCTCGATTCGGCCGCTGCCTACAACCGATCAATGGATCTGGTCAAGAGCATCGAGCAGCACGAAATGGGAAGCCTTGTTCGTGCAGAGTGTTGCTTTCTGCTTCTCGAGTTCCTCGGTGTTAAGCTAGGAGTAGAAAGCGTGCTATGGAAGATGTCGTCCGAGCTTATGCAATGATTGTGCCATTCTCCCCTAGCCTCTCATAACATTCGATCACCACTTTCCTCCAAACCAAACATGGGAAACGTTTCGAAACTTCTAAACTCTTCAAACCAGAAGAAAGATCACGAGTACCCAATCAAAGATGGCACACCGACAACCGCTATCGCAGCAAATCGTTCTGGAAAGAGTGGCAGGACATCGAGAGAAGGAAGAGGTCTACCATGCCGCTCACGTATGTATATCCGCAGGAATGGGACAAGCTTGCGCGACCCGATTCTTGCCAAGAGTAGGTCGAAAACACAGCACACCGGGTCGTCAGTTCACACCTTTCTATCGCTCTCAAGCATGCCGTGCGGTCTCTTGGTTTAAGATGACTATCGATAAGTTTTTGCATCTAGTCTTGCCCATTAGCCAGAAATATATCGATATCCACGTCGACTTAGACATTATCACTATTAGAGGATTCATCTGCTTTCTCGACTTTGTGTGGAGCGAAATTTCTATGAAGCGTCTTGGATGGCAAGGATGACTTCATTATGGTCACTAATCTGATGCGTTTTATACTTGCAAGTGCTGGCCTCTGCAACAACTGTTGTTGCTGGGGACTTGGTGACAGAAATCGTGACACTAGACTTCCCTTGCATTTTCCACCCCAACAACTTCGTCTTTGATCCTGCGTGCCTGGAGCTTGTATGTGGCGGATCACATAGGTGGTCATTGTCTCGAAGATAGGTTAAGCATGGCAAAGACTACATGCTCCAAGCTTGTAGCGCGCCCAAAGGGAACACTGTCCGCCCTGTTAGTTGCACGTGGCCACACCCTCCGGTATCCGTGAAGGAGACTTACAAGCCGACTACATGCAAGGCACTGATGTCCGTGTCGACGTCCGCAGTCATAGCCGTGTACCACAGCCAAGCTCAAGAGCTCTTTCTCACACCAAAGAAGTAGTTGCCCAAATTCTCACCACCACTAACCTCCCTCCATCCAATACCCGGCACATACATGACTCCCATACTCCTCGCACTCTCCCAGCCCGGCCTCTTAGCAAACCACTCCCTCAACTCATGTTCATTGACATATTTATCCCAATCATGCGTCCCTCTGGGCACGATACCCAGAACATCCTCCGCAATCACCTTCGTAACGATCCAACTCGTCCAGGTCCTAGAGATCGTGGACATTATGAGCCAACCTCCGGGCTTGAGGTTCTTTGCCGCTGATGTGAGAAATTCTGAGGGACTTGAGACGTGTTCGAGGACTTCGAAGATGGTGACGATGTCGTATCCTTCTGCCGGTACCTCTGGCGAACTCTCAAGATCTTCTATGCCAATATTCAAATAGCGCAGTCGTCCCTCCTCCAGCAATTTCGGATCCCGCCTCTTGTGCAGTTCTGCGACTTTGAAAACTTCAGGTGTAGGATCAATCCCCGTCACACTCTTAACATTGGATAATCTGGCCGCACTTTCAGCGAATATACCGCCTCCCGAGCCGATATCTAGGACCTGGAGATTTGTAGGTGGGGGTTTGTTCGTGGCGCGTAGGCAGGAATTTATGAAGGTGTGGCGGAGGGGGTTCATGAGGTGGAGGAGGCGTGAGGGACCGTGGGGATCCCACCATGATGATGCGAGGGCGGAGAAATGGGAAACCTCGGATTTGTCGATTGTGTTTACAAGAGGCGAGGTTGTAGAGAGGTGTCGCGCTGAGGACGGGCAGGGGATCGAGGGCATGTCGGCGCGGCAGGGACGCGACATTCTGGGGAGGAGGTTTCGTAGACATTGCCGCGCCATGGGCAGTTTGGGAGAAGCCATTGCGAGATGTATCGTGCGACTGAAGTTGATTGTGCTGATGTTCGGTGCCCGTTTTTGGAGGTTGGAGGTATTGAAGCTTGGACATTTGATTCCATGACGAGTGGTCCAGCCTTGTCTTTCAGCCTTGTAGTACAAGCTGTGCTATATAACGCATGCAATGGTAATTATCAAACATCTTGAGACCTGATAAATATATTGGGAGACTTCGGAGCGGTCCACCGTGCTTTGGGAAATGGGATGGCCGAAATTGCTGAAAAAAGAGGCAACAAAGGTCACAATGAAGGAAACTTGTGATGATTCCCATATCGGCTATGATACTAATTGTTGGCCTGATTTCCATCGGTTCTACTTAGCAAGGTAGTGCTCTGTCACCACCGGAGCGGTGATTCATATCTTTCTTTTTTGACGGACCATGAAACCCCTTCCCATCGCGCTCGCTTGATGCTGTCAAATTGTGCGTACATCTTGGCATGCTGTATCAGTGACAGTCCGCGACAATCCGAGCTGTGTTGACTCCCAGACCAATCATTTCCATCATGATCTCTCGACGCATTTGAGAACCATGCGCCTTGCGTGCTAAGACATAAGTATCGAAATCAGAGCCGTCCTAGGATGATTTAGGTCCAAAATGAATGTAGAGCCGGAAGCCACATTCTTCGCACTAATCACTCGTACTCTTCGATAGGGTCCTCCAATATGCAATTGTTGATACGCAGTTTTCGGCCTCGATTTGCACACTTGATAAATCCATCTTTTCCGGTGTTTAGATTCTTGAATTTGACCGAGAATTCGTTGATGCGCTTTACGCGCACATTATGTCCAGTCATCTCATCGACATTGGTCTTTAGTGTGACAAAGTCGATTCCCTTGGCCACTAGGGCTGCCCGGAAGTTTGTGACTGGAGAATTAATTAGCCCAGGGTCGATCATTGACCAATGCTTGTTGGGAGATTGTTGCTCCCAGTTCGAAACTACTCGTCGAGTAGTCTCGTGCAGCAAGCAGTGATTTAGAACGGCATGTTGACATGCCTAGATGTAGAAGGTGAGCTCGCATCCACGCCGCCTTCAGTTCTTCCTCTTGTTCCTCAGCGGTACCGGGTAGACTCTGCTGGCAGGGCTCAAAGAGTCCATGGCTGCAGGACTTGTGGTAATCAATTCCAAAATAGCCGTTAGTGGTGTAGCGGGTAACGACTGCCGTACGAGTGAGAAAAGAAACCTTCAGTTGCGTGGCCAAATAATTATCCCGCTTGGCCAGAATGCTGGTGAGAGATCGCAATAGATGAGGCAAGTCCATTTCCTCTTCGTCTTGATGGATGTGCCAGCCCAGAGGTGTCGTTGTCAGTTCGATGTTTCGGAACATGTGAAAAGCAAACCGGTACTTGTTATCGATAGTGCCGGCAAAGTAGTCTTTCATCTCGAAGGCGTGGCGAAAAGTTGTGTTCCGATACATGACGGACTGAACCTCGGTGCGGATGTCTTTTGATACTTCCAGGATCGAATGTGGGGTTATTCGCTTGTTGTAGCCGTTGTTCCAGCGACACAGGACGCCTGAAGTCAAGACCAAGTAGCCATAAATCATCTCTCGGATTTCTAATGGCAACTTCACGAAGTCGAAGTGATCGAAGCTGTTGGCTGGATTAGCTTATTGGAGACCATAACCATAATGATAGAGGCTTTGGCCAAGCAGGACAGTGATTGAGAACGACAAAATTCAGTAGCACAGTGGTTTTATCCATTTAGTATACCCCTGCCTTTAGGTTTTACGATGTTTCCTTAAACCCCAACTTTACCAGTTCCTGGCGAGTAATTTCTAAATACCGAGAGAGATATCTCGCTACTGCTCTTCGGAAGTGGATACTGTATCGGTTAAGAGATACATCGAGGGACAACCAATTAATGAAGCCATTGCCGTCGTGTCAGGGCGTGAAGGCTGTGTTGAGATGAGGTCAATGAACTTCTGGCCTGAATACATATCGAGATTGTCAAAAATTCATTGATATTGATCTCGTACCAGCCGAGTTTGAGTTCGGTCAAAACTTCGTGATTCCTGAGACCCTGGCAGCACCAAGATGATATAGCGACTGTGCCCATAACGTCGCGGGAACTCACCTTGACATGGAAGCCCTCAGCTTATTGAACTGCAGCGAGCTCAAGCCCTTCACCATCTTTTGCACTTCAAGCGGAAGTGTCTCGAGTTTCTTGCGGTCGGCGAAGACTAGAGTGGCCATCTTTTGTCTTCCCCTAGTCGGTATTTGCGATTTGATTCGGAGAGTAGGCGAGTTGGCGAGTTTGAGGTGTAGGATTGAGGTACAGGACTCGGAATGAGGGCACGAAGGTATGTGGGTCCTGAAGAAGATGAGGCAAAGCAGTCGGGGTCGAGATGTAGAATTCTTCTTGTAGTTGTTTGGCTGAGGAACGGTATAGACAAAAGGATATTTATGCTTGCCAAGTCTCGTGTCCGCCATTACCCGTGTTTTGCGAGAGCACATGGTGTTGGTCATATATCCTGTAATGTGGTGTTCGATGCTGGGATTTTCAATAGTGTTTCGTGACCAAGTCCAAGCGAGGGCGAGCTTACACGATTCTCTTTGACTCGGACGAGAGCGCGAAGATAATCAGGCAAACGCACTATTAATTACAGAGCGTCTCGTTGTAAGAAGGTCAGTACTAGTGCAATTGAGGCAAGCTGGAAATGAGCGCGCGCTAGCCGTGCGCATTTTATGCCCCACTGTTCCAGTTGATTTTATGCTGCCAAAGGCTGAGCAACGAACCATCATCCCGAGATCGACACAAAATCTTGCGTGCTTATCTAGCTTTAGCGACGAGCCACTGCGAGATGGGTTTTACTTACTCGATGCTTGAAATCTCGCGTGCCACCACCGACTTATCTGAGTATCCCAGCATGTCGTCGCTAATGTCAAACATCCAACGACCGTGAATCGAGTTTTCCCAACAGTAAATGCCACAGATACAGACATCGATTAGCCTGGCTACCAAGGGATTAGTTAGGCGTGTTTCCAAGATGGTAGGACTACAGTGGCACCTCGATTTGACAGAGGATTTTTCCTCGGTCCGACCATATGACATGATATAGTTTGCATCCGAAAATCTACGCCTTTGCTCATTCCGAAAATACTCAGGCAGCTCCGAATCATCCCACTCAGATCCCATCGTCTCAATGGAAAGAGTCTCAAGAGGGGAGCAAAGCTTCTTTCTGCCTTGGAGCCTGAACCCTGAGATCTTATAGAACACCAACATTGCGCTGATTCGCTTACAACGACCATATGCCGGTCTTTCTCTACGTTTAGTCCCAAAGCTGTTAGGGATGCTTTGGATCTAAGTTCTGAGCTTGTTTGAAGGACTGCTTCCCGCACGTGAGCCCGTAACCACCCTGCCGAAACGACCTGCCCAATCAGAGATTAACTGTTAAGCGGCCATTTTCCAGGGGATCTTCGCGAGCCCGAAGATTGCCATGAGGAGCTTGAGATACTGAGGGTCTGGAGCGGCCGACACGTCCACTGAGAGGGATGACCAGAAGAAGCACACCATGTCTCGAGGTAGAGCCCGGCGAAGTACATTCTTGCAACTATAGATGAAGACGAGATAAAAGATGGAAGGTTGATGGTGAGAAGGGAGGAAGTGAGAGGAGGGGGATGAGGGGCTCATCTATTTTGGGTTTAGTCTACTCTGGATCAGACCTCCGAAGTAGATCCGAGTAATACCCCCCACTTCAATCTTCACTGCTCAGCACTCTCTATTTCCGCAAACCATTCGACCTCCTGGAACTCCCTCAAAGTGGCTCGAAACTCCTCCCGTTGCACCATAACCATTCCAAATACTGGTGCTAGAGACTATGAAGCGCTGCGTATGTCTAAGAAAACCCTACTCCCCGTCGCGTCTATCAGATATTCCAAGACGCGACCAATGAATGGTACCTAGGCGCCTGCCGTGGCTTGGTCTTGCCATCAGGCTCACTACGGCTACCCAATCAAGAGAGAGATCCGCGCTTGAGTCTATACGCTTTGCATCAGCCAAGACCATGTCCCCGAACGAGAGTCCCAAATGCGCCTCAGGGCGCTGTGAATAAGCCAGGCGAGGATTCAGGAATATCTCAGGCTGGCAAACCCTATCTAAGAGCATGGGAGATGGGGGGCCTGGACTTCGCTGGAGGCTTTCATCCAATTTCAGCGAAGAATTCGCATTGGACTCGATTGATTCTATGTCCTACTCTCTCTCGCTTTCTCGCTCTTTGCATGATAGATATTGATGAAGAGACTGTATCGAGCCAGGCAGTAAAGAGGTTCGATAATGACATTTTGATCGCGTCATTCCTGCAACGTATGCACAGGAATCCATTCTGAAGCCACGCTGTCTTCATTTGCTTTGTTCTTCTTGTCTGCATAATAGAGGGTGGTATGCGTTCATCTCAGCGTGGGCGTTCGACTAAATTCCACTGCAGATAACTGAACCTCTTTTTGTTTTGCAGGAGATCCTGCCCTACAGTTGGTTATCTTAGCGATCGGCAATAATCTGCACTGGAGCTGAGGGGAGTAACCGTCCCCGCCGTCCGGGACCTTTTTTTCAAAATAGTTACAGCTCGTTCTGCGCCAGTCGTTTTCTTCTCGGGATGACAGAGAGCGGCTTCATTCCCGGAGGCCTCTGGACATTGTCTACTTGGTACATCCGCAAGGAGACAGCGAAACGATTCATATTTTTTTACTTTGGGAACCAGCTCGGCCAAGCAAGTTCGAAGCTCATCGCTTCTGGCATTCTGCACATGCGAGGCTTAGGCGGTAAGCCTGGATGGTTTGGTTTTTCCCGTGATGGACGCCTTTAACATTTTCAGCGGCTTTATTCTCGGATTCTTCTGGCCTGATTCTTTCAAGAAACCTCACAGCATATTCCTGCCCATGTGGAGTCTTTTCACGAAGAGGGAGTTACACATTCTCCGGATATGTGTGTTCAGAGATGATCCAATGAAGGGCCAGAAGAAAAAGCGCATCGGTTTGCCTGCATTCAAAAAGGCTGTAAGTTTCTGCTCTACTAACCTTCTGCAATGAGCCCGGACTTGCTAACGCGATATGAATAATTCTCCAAATGGCGCATATGGATTCATCTCCTCATCACTCTAACAAACAATGGCCCACAGCGCGCTTTCGACGCCTACTCTCCTTCGATCATCAGCGCTTTTGGTTTCCCATCCCTCACCAGTAATGCATTGGCCTCAGTGGGCCTGTTCCTCCAGGTGCCCACATCCTTTGCATTCAGCTATATCAGCGATCGTTTCAACCAGCGCGGCCCGACAGTCATTGCTGGTATCTCGTTGCATCTCCTAGGCTATATCTTTGATCGCATCTTTACTGAATTTAATAACCGCCGTGGAGTCAAATACCTTGGCGTTGTCTGGACGCAGACATTTGGCACTTTTAGTCATCCCCTGAATATAGCATAGATGTCTTTTGCCTGCGAAGACTCGGAAGAAAGAACTCTCGCTATGGCCATGTACGTCCCGATCCACCCTAATCCTCCGATTGAATGCTTGAATACACACTGACAACAATCTCTAGGGTCATCATGGGGGCGAACATCGCTAGGATCTACGGTGCTCAGATTTTCCGCTCAGACGATAAACCAAGATATCGCCGCGGCTTCAGTATCAACATTGCTGTGTCGATCGTCGGTGCATCCCTTGCTATTCTCAGGTATCTTGATGATCTTTGGCGGAGGAGAAGATTCGCAAAGCAGGTGCAAACTGATTCCAGTCATCAAATTTCGCAGGATGAAGAAAACAGGAAGGGTAGTGTCGCCGGGGTTGTGGATGACCTCAGGGCAGCTGCGCCGTGGACAATTGGGTGAGATGAAGAAGAAGAAGAAGAAGAAGAAGATGATTATGATGATGTAAGTTCGCTAATTTTGGTATTTGAAAGAGTATTTTGTCTGTTATTTCAAGGACGTATATGACTAAAGGCAAAGTCTACAGCGTTCAAAGATGCGGTGGAGATATAGGAATCGAAAGTTGGGTATGCCGCGCGGATAGAAAAGAGAAAAAGGATTGGGCAGGCGAGATGTCGGAGATCGAGAGCATGATGTTGAGGGCTAAGGTGGTGGGACGTGGAAGAGTATAGTAGGAAGCTGGTATAAGGGGCAGGTGGTTGATTACGGGTTGTGGGAGAGCAAACTTGTAAGTTCAATGGAGGGGAGCAGTTTTATATGCTCTTCACGACATTGAAACAAGAGGGAGCAAAAAGTACACAGAAATAGACACTTGCAAAGGATTTTATCATGAGACGACCAAAAATTTGAAAGACTTTTCGGAGTTGAGACCTGCCACGATCCCGCACGACTCGAAATGGAATTCATATTTCCTATTTCAGAATCCACCATGAAACTTTCCTAGCAATTTTTCATGCACACATTTTCTACAACCGAAAATGATCCAAACCTATTCTGAAAGGAAGGCCGTTGATTCATGGTCACTAAGTACAAGGGTCTTGGTTCACGTGCACTAGCGTCACGATTATGGTATAGGTATCTTCAGCGTCTCAGCAAGTCCAATACAACATCCCCCACATCAATTTCCATCACTAGACCTGATTACATACGAACTTTGACTCCGATCTCATCCACCTGCTTTCATTTGAGGAGACTCTGTCCCTCACGCCTGCTCGCACAACTGGAGAGACGTGTCAAGCTGAGCCATGCTGGACTCTTCACAAGAACACGTAACCCGCTTCTGGGTGGCAAGATCGTATGGAGTCCTCTTCTCAGCAGTCAGAATCGGAGCGATGGGTAATGGTCTGTTTACAATCCGAGGTCGGAATCTTCGATCTGCAGCCCAAGCAAGGAGTTGTTCATGGATCGGATGGCTTATTTGGACGTATACCCTCATACCCGCAATGTTTAATTTCTCTTTCCCACCATGTGTGCGCTCGACTCATAAGCATCAATCTGAAGATTTGTGGCCTAGTTCGGCTTCGAGGCTCTCAAGAAAGCCCACGGGGATGTTCAAGTCCAGTCCCAAACTACGAAGCAGTCTGACAGGCAGAACCTATACAAACTTGAATCTGCGTTCCACCCTGCTGTTGCACCGTGCCGGCATACATGGTTCGCGTTCCAACAGCGCCAGCATGGAAAACAATGTATGCGCCGTCCTTGGAAATTGACGCACCACCTGGCGCGGTCAAACCAAGCTGTGGAGTTACAAGCAAAGGCCCTCTTCTGGTAAATGGCCCATAGACCGAGTCGGAGACCGCGAAACTGATGTCGTAAAGAGGAGAATTGAAACAGTTTGAGCTGAAGAAGAGGTAATATTTTCCGTTCAGGATCGCCAAGTTTGGTGCCTCAACCTTTCGAATGTGAGCAAACAGAACCGAGCTGGAATCCAGATTAAGTCTACTTACTAAAGGCCCATCGATATCCCAACGGTCCAAAATCTGGGTCGCGCCACCGACGGGTGTAACTCCATCAGCAGCAACTTCTTGGAGCATGATTGGTGTTGAGACGACTGGCGCGTTACTGTTACCGCAGTTTCCACCACCCCCAAGGGCATTTTGATCAACTTTGTAGGTTACAAATCGCTTCTGCGTGTTTGGGTCATAGAAGCCCGATGCGTCGATTGAGCCGCCACGAGCTTCGTCGCAGGCAAAGATATTCGGCGATGGTGTGTAGGGCCCTTGAACAGATGATGAGGTCGCTGTACCTATGCAATGTACAACTTCGTTTGAAGCTTTCCTGGCAGCGAAATACATGACGAAACCAGAGTCGGTCTGTACAAGGTCTGGTGCCCAAATCTCAGGTCTACTTGTTGATGCCCAAGCAGGCAGTGTAGGAAGCGCGTCATATCCAGCCTGCCGATCCCACGAGCCTTGGACATTTTTCGTCGATGAGAATCCAACATTGATACCACCTGAATTCGTTGAGAAAGAATACCAAGTATCGCCGACCTGTATAATTGATGGATCTGGAAAATCGCTTCCAATAGATGCAACTGCGACTCCAGGACCTGCACTTTCCAATGGAAGAGCTGAGACGATGGCAATTGCTACGAGCGAGGATAAAAGATATGTTGACAACATAATAATGGATGGAAAAGGATGACAAAAACGAACACTCGAGCGATATTTTCGTTTCTTCTAACCTCCATAGAAGGCACATACATTCATTTTATACTTCTCGTTTTACACGATCGTACATAGGCTATCCATGCCGACAAAACTCCCACGAGAGACATGATATCCACCGTCGACCGGCCGCATACTCGCACAGCAAGTCTGCGACGAATCTCCATGCACGAAATGCAAACGAACGCTGGGCCGGCAGAGAATTTACAAGCCAGGTACCTGTCCCGCAAGGCGCAGACAAGACACGAGAACTTGATCTCTGCAAGTGTGATGTGCTGGCCGCCTCGCTCGCCTGAGAAACCTGAATGTCTCAGCCATGTCCAAGACGCAGTCTAACCACTTGTAGGCTTTCGGAGTTGGCTCTGGCCTCATTTTTCGATGCATGCGGTCACTGATCTTGTCATCTTATCTCAGCTGAGAGATTCATTCTTACCTATACACACTGAGGATGCGATTAGACGATAACCCCTGGATCTCTACCTGAACGTCGACCAATGATACAGCCATGGGAGGCAGGGATACCGGACCCCTCGGAAAGCTCCTGCTGTGTGTGCCTGCAGATCTCAGGTTCTAGCGTCGAATTCCCCGAATCAAGAGAAATAGTTTTAGTGTTGCAGTCCGTCATAAAGATAGCGGAGGTGGGTAGAGTGATCATCTGTGCGCTGAGGTCAGCTGGCGTTGCCGCCGTACCGAACTCTCCTGCGGAACCGCAGGGTCGCATCGCGACGTTCGGCATGGTACCTTGAGCGCATTGAGCGCTTTGGAGCCCAAGAGGCGAATCTGTCCTTGTCCGCCGATTGCCGCATGAGCATCATCGAGAATCCTGAACAATAATGCGATGTTGATATCGTGCCGTGCCTGCCAGGTACCTGGGCCCTGAGATCGGCCTGACCAAGAAGAAACATGGATGGTCTGCATGTTCTTGACCATGTTCTCCACGCATAAGTTGCCTCTCCTCCCCAAGAAAAGAAGAAACATGATGTCTGACCGGCATGATGGAAAGTAAATGACTCAGAGACAGGCTTCTCCTTCTCTTCGCCCGTCGCATGAGGATTTCAAACACCGTTTCTTCCGCCCTGAAAAACAAATCGAGCATTGCCTGGGTAAAGGACTCCACGACCAATCATATAGTGGAGAACACTGCCCTACGAGAATCAACAACAGATCTGGCCAAAACGCCAACAAAAGCAAACCAGCACATGCGACGAATCACACGACAAGATCCACTTGACCCCGAGCCCAGATCTCGAGACCCAGAGATCGTCCAGACAAAACACCCTTGCATCGCCCAGGTAACGGTACTATCCCACCTTCCCCACAACAGCACAACAGGCCTCCTCCATCAGTGTCAGTCACGAAAGCACGGCGACGACAGTGATATCTCCACGAGCCCTATACTCATACCCATGCTGCCAGAAACAAACCCGTCGGCATCATTTTCGGGAAAAATGTAAACAATGTTTCGTCGACTCAATCTGTATATACATGAGCAAAGTTGCTGTCGCCGCACAAGAGCCGCAAACCAACAGAATCTCGACAACAGGAGCAGGGAAGAGGCAGCCAAGAAGATCCATGTAGATAACTAAGCAAACATACGATGATCGCTTCCGCGTCTCCTTCCACGCGTCAGTGAATCAATCAGAGGCAGTCTGGTTCCCGTCAAAATAAGCCAGGTACGTTGCAAGATTTCACAAACACCATGTCATTTTTGGGGGAAGAAAAAAAAAAGAAAAAGAAAAGAGATACCGGACTATTTCTATCTACGTACTACCAGCCAATGAACCACCCGTACACCATGAATATGAGGTTGGTAGCGGCAACCCTCAAACAAGCTGCCCCAGAGTTCGGCATGAAGACAATTTCTATGACCTTGTTTCGTTCCTCCTTCGCTTCCTCATGCCTAATGCCCAAAACCATCTCACCGAAAACGACTACCGCCTATATCTTACATTGCCATTCGCCGTCCCAGTGCCGCGCTGAAACAAAATTTAGAAAAAGACATGATTACTATGCAACCCTATCGTCTCTCCAACCATTACTCGATCCTCATCCGCTCAATGACCTGCAAGAAGCGCTCTGAAATAATTCCTGCTTATCTCCCTCGACTGCGCCAAATAGGCGTCTTCAGTGAGTGGTAACCTCAGCCCCTCGTTCTTTCCCAGCACTTCTCCCGCATTGGCAATGTTAGCAATCGTCTTGCCCATGATTTGAAGAGCAGCGCGCTCGGTAAGATCTTTGCCTTGCAAGCCTTGGCTCATGATGCCCTTCAAAGCTGCTGCAACACTTCGAACAAGTTTCTTCCAGTCCTGACCTTTTACTCGTTCTAAATCTTTCAACTCAACGTAGTCGAAGTAGACGCGTGCTCCTTTGTCCCAGACGGCTTGGTAGGCGGTGGAATTCTCTAGAAGGACACCAAGAAGGTCTCGGAGCGGATCGGCATCACCTTCGATGACTGCCCTAGGACCGACAACTCGACAGACCACGTCGTGTGCCTGTAACCATCGATCTGCTTGGAGGAGACAGTTTGCTTCCATGACAGGGTCGTGCTCAATCGCGCGTGCGTACAGCGCGCGACTGAGATGCAGCCACTCTTGTGGAATTCGTAAATCCTCCAATAGTTCGGCCCAAACTTTCTCACCTGGCACAAGAAGTTCAGCGTGCTGATCCAGAAGCGCACGAATCGATTGTGTTCGAGCTTGTGCTTCCGACAGGTGAAGCAAGGCCCAGCACGCGTATGGGAGGGCGTCGGAATTCGATGCAATGGACGCCGAGAGAGCCGATGCATAGGTTGTGGCGAGATCGTCTATCGCCGCTTTTCCAGAGGCAGTGAAGCCAATTCTTCGAGCACCGAAAAGCGATACTAGCTGAAGACTGAGTCGCGTATCCATAGGATTCCCTGAAACATTTTGAGGAGCGAAAGCTCTATCTAGAGCAACAGCTTCTTCGTCGTGGTAAAGACGCAGCATGCTCCACAGTAAATCTTCCCGGTCGTTCGACTCGGGGTCATTCCGGCTCTCTTCAAGTCTTCTGCGAACAAACCAGGGAATCGGCTTGGCAGTCTCGGTATTGGACTCCAGATCAGTGCGGAATATCTTGACGGCAGCTGAAGCATCTGCAGCATCCTCGATGCCGTACCAAAGGCGGAGACCGAATGATCGACGCCAATCAAGTTTGAAGCGTGATGAGAATGAAAATGAGGCAACCTTGTTTTCGACGCCTGCCACTGCCTGACCCTCACAAATGTTGGTATTGCCGGCGAGAAGCTCCCAAATAGCGCGAATATGATGGTCGATCTCGGACAAAACGTTGAGTTGTCGCCAGCTCTCCAGCTGCGCGGCGTTCGCAACTCGAAATCTACCGTCACCTCCAATTTGGGTAACAAGAGTAGCGAGATGGAAGTTTCTACCGTCACTCAAAGCCATGCAGGCTTCCTCAATCATGCCACCCGAGAGATACAACAAAGCCTTCTCCTCTGCAGATTGGGCCCTTGAGACTTCAGCCAAAGTATCTGCATGCACCAGCTTTTTCCAAAAAGCGGACAAAGCTTTCTTTCGGAGGCGAGGCTCCAAATCGTCATCAATCTCCTCCGTGTGAAGATCGTCGAATAATATGCTGGCCAGCTCCCAGGCTCGTTGTTCCTCCATGCCACTCTCTGTATTCAGAGCTACATTTTCGGAGAAGACTTGAAACTCGAAATCGCCTTTCGCAAACACAATTGGATCCTTGCGCTCCTCTTTGCGCACCTCAGACCAATTGAATCGCTGCTCTTTTATCGAGTCAGGAATGAGCTGAACCATGTTAGCGAGCGAGTCACGACACTGAGAGCGAGAAATCTTACATCTGTTACAGTAGAGAATCTGCCAAAGCGGACGTCGTTGTGCTCTCCAACGATTGACTTCCCAACGTTTTGAAAGTTACCCTCTCGCATCGGCGGTGCCATTGGGTGAGCAGTATAAATCAGTGTGCCACGGGGTCCCCAATTGGGCTTGGTGGAGTTGTGGAACGCATCGTCACTGGCAGATGTCTCGTGGGCGCTTCGAGTCTTCGCCCGCTTAGGTCGTGGATACTGTTGAATTTTAGCTTGAGTTTTCTCGTTTGTTTCTGTGCACATCGAAATGAGATGTGCAAACATGCTAAAGTGCAAATGTCTCTCCAGTCGTTCAGTGATAATAGGCCCCAAGCGGGAAGACCGTTGGCAGAATACAAAGGAAAGCGAGAATAAGCAGGGTAATGAAGGAAAAATGATTCAAGCACGAACCTCAAAATCTCTGCTTCTGTCCTCAAATTTCTGTGCTGCAGGCTTACGTCCTGACTGGCTCTTGAAAAGTTCGTTGATAAGGTCGATACTGGTAGTGAAAGGTTTGTCGTTGATCGATGAGTTACGCGTGGGCTCCGTCTCTATCAATGTAGAGGCTGTAGGCTGATTCGCGCGAAGAGCAGCGCGATCTTGCTTCTTAGGACTGACAGTCCGCTGGAGCTGTTCCATCCAGTCGGCACCAAAGGGAAGCTGACCAGTCTTTAGTGGAGTGCCAAGATCGACGGTCTGAGATGCTTTCAATATCGACTTTGGCTTCAAAGCCTCACCGTTCGTGTTGTGGCTGGCAGCTGACTGCTCTGTAGTGTGACCCGGTTCTGAAAAGGAGCCTGCCATGTCCTGATCCTCGACCGTGTCTAATTCACTCGCTTGCGACATACCGTCATCTTCGAGTGAACCTACAGAGCGCTCCACTAAAAAAGACTGCGCGGTATCGGTGTTGTCGTCATCGTCTTCCTCGCGCATGTCGATATCCCCAAGATCCTGGTCACTGAATTGGCCAGGCAAATGTTTGCGCGGGCCTTTTTTGAAATCGAAGGTGTCGTCCGGACTGGACTCAGGGGGGCTGGGCAAGCTAGAGTCGCTTGTGAAAGGAGGCGAAACATGGGACAGGATGGTTTTGGAGGGGAAGTTCAAAGGCGTTGGAGTACCAGGAGCCTCGTTTACAATGTCGTCGAAAATGCTCCCGTCCATCATGCTGTCATCATCGCCTTCGTCGGGAAATTTGTAAGTGGTGAAGTGCTCCACGGAAAATGTCCACTCCCCAGTTTGGGCGTCGTAGCTGACAAATGTGGTATCAGCGACGCGTTGGAGACGCTTGATGTGCTTCTCATAACGCGGCCCCTTTTTCTCATGGACAGGAAGAAGACCAGCGGCGGAGCGAGGCCAGGAATTACCCAAAGTAATGACCGAGGGAACGTTGAGGCCATGGCCGCGAGCCGGTTTTTTCGCGATGGTTTCGTCTCCGTACACAGTGGCCTGTCTAATTTGGATCTTCACGATTTTGCCAAGAATATCCTGTGGTGACACCTCGAGAAAATTGACCCTGCTAAACACGATCTTGCCGCAGCCATCACGGCCGACGGTGAAATCTTTTACCTTGGTCTTCTCATCTCGAGACATACGTGCAATCTGTTCCAGAGTCGGCTTCATCCAGTAGTCGCCTGCCTCTTTGTCCTTTTGACTCAGTGGTGCCTCAACACCTGGGGGACCGGCAGGAGAGCCATTTTCGTGAACGATGGTCAGCTCTTTACCCTGTCCTGATCCATTAACTTGGGACTTCTCTGGCAGCAATCCCAGTCCGTTGGGGCTGGTCACACTGTGCTCGGCAGAACGGCCCTCTGTGCGGACGAGCGCGGAAGATGAATCGCTTGAAGCTTCAAAACTGACAGATTTTCGAGACTCGCGAGGCTCGACTCCCGCTGGCTCAGCGGGCGCAAAGAGCGACTGTCGGACCTTCATATTCTTATTGATATGAAGCTTCTTTAAGCTACCACCATTTCTTGGGGTATTGTTGGCAAAAGCGCCAGGAGCGAGTATGCTATCTTCGGCAGAGAATGAGCTCCTCAGATTGCTTGTTGACATGCTCTTATTCAGGCTGCGACCATAACTGCTGGCACTGAGAAGACTACTGCCTAAACCAAGCGGGCTGGAGTTGCCAATTGCGCTACCAGGTGTGCCGTAGGTTGAGTAAGAGAAGCCGTAGCCAGCTGGACGCTTCTGAGGGGTGAGCAAGCGCGATGATGCGCTGGGATTGAGGCGGTAGGACGGGATCATTGCTGGCTTCTTGTTTTTCTGGCTGGTAGCGAGCGGCGTTGCGATTGGGCCAACGTTTTGAGTTGAGGGAATGTTAGCGAAGAGAGCATCGTTTCCATATGGATTCTGAAGCAAGTTCGCGGTCAGACCCTGGGGTTGTTGCGGTTGCTGCTGCTGTTGTTGAGAACTGCCAAAAAGGCTCCCCATAGGCTGCTGCTGTTGACTGCTACCAAAAAGTCCTCCCGAAGCGGGTTGCTGCTGTTGGTTCTGGGTGTTACCAAAGAGACTCGAGCCTAAACCAGTGGCAGGCTTGTTGCCGAACAGGCCGCCGGTCTGTTGCTGAGAGCCTCCAAACAAGCCTCCAGATTGCGCAGGCTGTGCTGCTAGGCTTCCTCCAAATAGGCCACCTCCTGTGGCAGTCGTGGACCCAAAGAGGCCGCTAGTCGCAGGCTTTGCCCCGAACAGTCCACCTGTTGATGGTTGTTGAGTGTTTCCCCCGAACAATCCACTGCCTGTAGCTGGCTGTGTCTGAGCTGGCTGACCAAAGAGTCCGCCGCCTGTTGCTGTCGTATTTGAAGAACCGAACAGTCCGCCAGGCTTTGACTGGTTATTCTGTCCAAAGGCTCCTCCGCCACCAAAAAGACTACCTGTCGCAGCTGGTTGTTGATTTTGTTGATTGGTTTGACCGAAGCTGAATCCCGTGGAAGCTGGCTGGGCTGGGGTAGCCCCAAATCCGGTGCCTGTAGTACTGGCGGCACTTCCGAAAAGTCCACCACCTGTGGCCGGGGCAGCAGTGGATCCAAATCCAGTGGAGCCGAAACCGGTGCCTGCTGTTGTCGCCGCAGGAGTTCCGAATCCCCCAAATCCAGTGGTTGCCGGCTTTGCAGGCGTTGATCCGAAAATGCCTCCAGTCGTTGTGCCGCTGTTCCCAAATCCTCCGAATCCTCCTCCTGTTGATGCGGTGTTATTGCCTGAGCCGAATAGTCCGCCAGCTGCAGGTGTCGTTGTTGTTGCCGTGCTGCCGAATAAGCCTCCTGTGGTAGCTGGCTTCGAGCCGAAAAGACCGCCTGATGTAGTGCTTCCAAAGCCAGTGGTGGGAGCTGCTGCAGCACCAAATCCTGTAGAGGCATTGTTTCCGCCGAAGAGACTGCTGCCAGTAGTTGCTGCAGTTGATCCGAAGCCTGTTGATGCAGGAGCTGCGCCGGAACCGAACCCACCAAACCCGGAACTTGTACCAAATGCGCCAGCTTGCCCATTATTGTTTCCATGTTTCCTACCCTGAGCATAGTCCACTAACCGTAGCTCTTCCAACGACCATTGCTTGTAAGGATCAATTGTAGTGATGGTTTGATAACGATTAGTGGTGTTCGTGGCAGAGGGATCCTTCTCTGTAAACTCTGTGAATGGCACCTTGCCAGTTCCTTCGTTCGAGGCATTGGCGCCGCCTCCAAAGGCCGGTGTAGCAGTCGCGCCAAAGCCAGTGGAAGCGGCAGGTGCTCCAAATCCTCCTGACGCTGCTCCTCCACCGAAGAGGCCTCCGCTTGTGTTAGTGGATCCAAATGCAGCGGGTTTCGCTTGGCCAAATAGACCGCCTGATGTAGTTGAGGCTGCCGTGCTTCCGAACGCGGGAGTGCTATTGCTGCTGCCGAATCCCCCAAATCCAGTTCCTGATGTTGCAGTACCTCCTCCAAAAAGGCTAGTGCTACTGGTTATCGCAGGGGTTCCGAATCCGGTCTTGTTCTGGCCGAATGCTGAGGAGGTGTTGTTTGCGCCGAATCCTGTAATGAAAAGTTAGTAAACGCTCCACAAAGTCATGGTCCTGAAAGAGGCAAGAAGCTCCAGTGGTAATCCTTGACAAATGTCCCAATCTCCAACTAGCAAATCACATCTGTGAATCGAGAGCGAGGAGCAAGTCGATATGGCGAGGGCGTAGATATACCAATCGATAGAACGGAACGCACCTCCGGAACCAAAGCCGCCGTTTGAAGCGCTGCCAAAGAGACCTCCACCAGAGTTAGAAGTATTTGTTGCGCCGAAGCCTGTATTGGTATTCGAGGAGCCAAAGCCTGAGGGAGCCAAGTCGTTAACGCGATATTTGCGAGTGGTGCTGCGAAAAGCCCTGGAACAATGCGCCTATGTTGATGGGTATAGCTTGACCTACCTGTGGATGTGCCAGAAGTGCTGCCAAAACCTCCAAAGCCAGTACTTGTATTGTTGTTGGCGTTGCTGCCAAAGCCCCCCGAACCGAAACCGCCGAAGCCCGACATGGTGACGCGATGCCGAAACTAGGAGGGAAGGATTGGGACGTTTAGAGTAAGATAGTGATGATGCTCGTCAAATGGATGGCGAGTTGAGGGAACCTCAATGGGTAATGCCCAGACTCGATGCGCGATGCTCGCTGAGACGCGAAAACGTGGTTGAAGAGAGGGCGACCGAGGGGACGGGGTGTCGCCGGGTTGTTTGCAGAGAAGGAGAATGGGTGAGGACAAAGGAGACGGCTCGACCGGATGCGACTTGACCGTGTCGAGGGTCAATAGAGAGATGATGTTGGCAGCAGGTCGGGCTTCATGTTTTCTGGTCTCCCTGTGTCTGGATCACGTGACACAGGGAGACCTGGCAGGCACCGAAAGGCATCTGCTGCCTACCACCTCCAGACACTCATCGAATCGACCAGTCAGCCATCAGTCATCTCCTCCGTTGCTATCACGATTGGCCACTGAGAATTTGTATCAGCAGCTCTTCACGTTGATCATTGGCCCGCAGTCTGTCTCCGCCTTGCCAACACACATGCAGCGTGCATCTGCCTGGGCTGCCTATAACACTCTCATGTGGTCTGTTCCTGCTCAATTCTGCTTTGCCAACGGACAATTTCTCTCAGTAATTCTTTGATCACTTATGCTCGGATTCAATGTGGAACGCAGCAGGCCCAAAAATCTACGACCTATTATAACCAGAAATTTCCCGAAAAGTCCTCATAGACCCAGACGGCTGTAGGACCAGGCGCCCCGTTGATTTTGGGCAGGCAGTGAGGCCTTTTCACCATGATCAGGTACCAGGCAACAAAGATGACTCTAAAGTGATCCTTCAAGGGACGTCAATACAATTGACGATTTCGTTACTGCTCCAAAGTCTAGCCATGGAATGATAGAAACATCATCAATGAGGGGCCAACCACGCTCAGAGGTCATCCATTGCCGCTCAGTAGTCATGTGGAGTTTTTGGCGAGCGCCCGTTTGTAGCTAAGGCGTCAAGGCCCCGATTGTTAACAACTTGGATGACCTGGATCGCGACTCCTGGATTCAAAAGAACGGCTGGAAAAAGTCGACAATCTCACAGCTCACACTGCTAAATCGAGTTCAAAGTAGTATGATGCTCAGCTAGATGGGCGGCGAAATTGGCTAATCACTGCGGCGTTGGTCGACGACGTAAAACTCGATCCACTAGAACATCAGGTCTTTCAATAACGACATCTCGCCCAATTTGATCACGGACACCATGCTATGGCTATGGCTCGATATCAGTTCAATTTGTGGAAAACAGCCTCGGCCGCATCAGTCAAAGGGAAACAAAATTGAACTTGCTCGCAAGTTGACCTAGTGCCTTACTTATCGCGAATTCCACCCTTGCTCAAAGACAGCAGATGCGCCAGTCATTTTCGGGGTGAGACCAGAACTCAAGTAATTTGACCATTTGCTTATATTTGACAGCAGCGTCTGTTTCGAGTATTTGTAGCTACCATTCAAACTCTGGGGAAGCAATCACGAGCGGATCCAATTGTCCAGCGTTTTATGCGTGAAGCTGATCGGGCCATCCTCATCTTCCTCTGTCCATGAAACAGCACTCTTGCTAATCATATCTGATGTATCTGTCGAAAGCATACCTACAAGCACTTGAATCGCAAAGCGTCTGGAAAAAGTCCTTACCTTAACGAACAAGGTTGCAGAAGAGCCTTGCACGTACATGGGACTTTGAAGGATATGAAGCTGTTCAATTCCTGAAAATTAGATTTGGCTGTTGGCTATTGATGTTTGAGCTTGGGATCAACGGAATGCGATGAGGATTGATGCTAGCAAAGGCCTTTGGAGCCTATTGCGAACTTGGCAGAGAGTCATGGAGACCACGGGAGAAGAAACATTGGACCTCTGATCGATCAAGTCGTTGGCTGATCCTCCGGTTGTGTATTGTCGCTTTGGAAAGGATATGACGACAAGGACCAAGCCCAGACAAATTGCAGCAGTGAGCCCTAAACTCGATTCAGGTGTTTGGAGAGTAGAACCTCTCCATCGTAGCCTTTTCAATACTCCGATTGCTGATACCCATGCTTGCTGAATGAGAGGCTGCAGACCATCTTCATTATTGCAATGCACCACTTCATCTGGCGTAACAACAACCCATATGAACTCGTTCTTTTGTTCACGACCCACTAGCCGTCAAACTCCTCCCTCCATCCACAACCAAAACCTGACCATCCACATACGAATTCGTCGCCAAAAAAACAGCCGCACTGCCCATCTCCTCAGCTGTCCCCAACGTCCCCTTCGGGATCTTCTTCACCGTCCCATTCTCCTCCCACTTCCTTATGCTCTCCTCATTATTCATCTCCGACGGGAACATCCCCGGCGCAATCGTATTCACACGAATATAAAGGCCCCGGAGTTTATTGGCCATGACTTTTGTGAGATGATTCGTTGCCGCTTTGGAGGCGGCGTAAGAGGGTACACAAGAAGATGCGGCCCAGTGAACGCCGTTTATAGAGCTGATGAGGAGGATGTTACCACCGTATTTTGATTCCTGGAGAAAAGGCAAGAATGCGCCAGAGAGGTGCCACATAGCCGCCGTATTCACCGTCGCCGTCTCAACCCAATCCTCCGTACTCGAACTCAAAAAATGCTCGCTCATCTCCTCCGCACTCAGCGTTTCCTTCCACGCCACACCCTCCACCTTCAGGATCCCGGCGTTGGAAACGAGGACGTCGAGGACGGGGCTGTGTTTTTGGAAATCGGCGACGAGGTTTCGGATGGCAAAGCGGGTGGAGACGTCGCCAGGGAGAACAACGAGTTTGCCTTTGCCGTCTGGGTTTGACTTGGAGATGGTGGTTTTGGCTTCTTCGAGTTTTTGAGAGCGCCGGCCGACGAGGTAGACGGTCGCGCCTTGGTTGTAGAAGGCTTGGGATATCATGGTTCCGATTCCTGAGCCGGCGCCTGTGACGAGGGCGTGTCTGCCCGTCATGTCGAACATGGGACTTGCCATGGTGGAAACTGTAGGACAAT
The DNA here is from genome assembly GCA_014858625.1 of Venturia carpophila. Lineage (NCBI taxonomy): Eukaryota > Fungi > Ascomycota > Dothideomycetes > Venturiales > Venturiaceae > Venturia > Venturia carpophila. The sequence goes on from JACTAK010000010.1 coordinate 1,005,826, forward strand.
GCTGAGATGGGTGAGAGAAGGCGTATCCAAAGATGGCTTGATTTATCGTTTCTGAGATACACATCGGCCTTTTTGATTGGAACGCGAGAACGGCGCTCCATGACGTATCGGGATCTTCGGAGTGAAGCTTGTCATCATTGCAGAAGGAGATATGCTGACTCGTCGTTGTCAACAAGCATCCATCTTCCCGTTAGTTTTTGGATCTTGTGCTGCTGGAGAATATGCAACCTGTCTCCTTCAGATCCCGATTATTCTTCAAGATGCGTGGTGTCCTAAGCTAAGCTGATTGTGCACTAGATTCATAGTATCATGCTTGGTTTATCTACCGTTCATCCACTCACAATATCAAGACTGTTAGTACTCATTCGTTGCACAAAAATCAAGTAAGCTGAAGTTTGGGATGGCGAGAATTGTTCCGTTGCTAGATATGTAAGGCACGCTCGCTCGTTCGAAAAATCTCTTGTGTAAGCATAAAGACTTGTAGCGGCAAGGACGAAGAACTCGAACCGTGGATAACCAAATACCGGGTTCATCGAATGCTAAATATCAGAAGGGTATGCTAGATATGTACACATTCTACCTTACACAAGTCGTTTAATCCAACGCCGGCCAAAACCAGTAAAGTGTCAAGGTCTACTCGGCAACAAAGACAGCAGCCATACCCATACCTGTTCCGATACACATGCTAGTAACACCGACCTTCTGGTTCGTCCTCTTCAACTCATAAAGCAATGTGGATATTTGGCGGGCACCAGTGCATCCAAGGGGGTGCCCGAAAGCAATGGCACCGCCTTTAGGGTTCACCTTGGCTTGGTCGATGCCAAGTTCGGTGGCACAGTATAAGCACTGGGATGCGAAGGCCTCGTTGATCTCCCAGATGTCGACGTCGTCGGTGACGAGGCCAGCCTTACGGAGTGCAACTGGGATAGCTTTCCATGGTCCGAGGCCCATCAACAAAGGTGGAACGCCGACGATTGAGGAAGTGACGTATTTTCCTAGAATCGTTTGACCGAGCTTGTTGGCTGTTGATCGCTTCATGAGGAGAACGGCAGCTGCACCATCGGAAACTTGGGACGCATTTCCGGCATGGATGGAACCGTCCTTGGCGAACGCTGGTCGGATCTTTGCGAGCGACTCAGCGGTGATGCCATCTCGGACTCCGTCGTCCATCGTAACAGTAACGGTCTTTTCCTCTTCCGTCTTGAGGTCGGTGTATTTGACGGTGACTGGGATGATCTCCTGGTTGAAGAGACCTGCCTTTTGTGCTGCAATGGCCTTCTGGTATGACTTTGCGGCGAACGCATCTTGGGATTTACGAGAGACGTTGCGTGCCTTGGCCATGTCTTCTGAAAGTTGACCCATGGGCACTCGGCAGTTGGCAGCTTCAGTGTGGGAGTTGAGGAGGTCAGAGAATTCGGTGACGGCGCCTGGGCTGTGCTTCTTGTGAGCAATTTACCTATGGAATAGAAGAGAATGCTGAGCTTACCCGTATTGCTGGCTCATACTCTCAACACCGGCACCGATACCAACATCGATCATGCCAGACTTGATGGCATTGGCAATGTCAACAACCGCCTGGAGACCAGACGAGCATTGTCTGTTCAAGCCCTTGACCGCGGTGTCAGTGGGGAATCCGGCTGCCAACGCAGCGGCACGGAACTCGGTGGCTCCTCCACCTGGTGCAAGGACAGTTCCAACGGCAATGTCCTCGACCAGCTTAGGGTCGATTTTCGAGCGTTCGAGGATGCCCTTGAATGCATAGACGAGGAGGTCGGCAGCGGCGGTATCCTTCAACAGTCCCTTACCACCCTTGCAGATGGGAGTTCTTAGGGCGGCTGTGATGACAATGTCGTCCGCGTTCTTTGCGTAGAGATCGGTTTTTCCTGTTTCTTTGTTAGACAAGTCCTGGTTTGTGCCTGACCTTTGGTTATGGAGAACATACCCATTGTGAATGTGTCTAAGGTGGTCTTTTACGTGGAGGGGGATATAGGGACGGGTTGTCGGTGCAGCATTGGAGAGAGGGCATCTCGCTCACTATATGTATGGCCTCTCACGAAGGTCCCAATGCCTCGGCCTGCACCCAAAGGCCAAGGAACCCAAGGTCAGATGAAGCTTTGCCCATTGCGTTAAGCTAGATGCGGCATAGCAGCGTGAGGCGCTATCACAAGCCAATTTCTCAGCTTGCTTGTGATTCTGTCCCGCTACCACGAGGACTCCAGCAACTGAGCTCTCTCTGCTGGAATACTAATCAGCAGCTTGATCAGAGACTTGCCCGAGACTCGAGCTGCCCAGCACGGCATCTGGTTCACAGACTACAGTCCCTTGATACGTGCAGCTTGCGTGCCATTCACGGCCGTTCAGGCAACTCAGCCGAGTAGACTGATCAGATCTACTCAGGCTATTTCTGCGGTCGAACCTCAGTCATCAGAACCAGCATAACGATACCAGAATCCAGATGCACTTGTCGTCCGGAACATGGAAAGAGCCGAAGCCCGATATTGACAATATCGCTGACCGTATGAAGAAAACATGCCCCAACCACTCTGGCAGGTCTCGCTGCAGTCGTCCATCTGGCTCCAAAGCATCACTTCAGCGCCCACGAAACGGGTCTGATCATAGTACGGTCTTTGGCATCACTTATAAATTACAGGATCGAGCCGCATAATCAACATGGCTTTGGCTGATGCTCAAAATGTCCAATTCTCATGGGTCGACTCACGTGTGCTCATATGCCTGCTTCAACTTCTTTACGATCAGGACATCAACCTCTTTCCGTCTTCCTCTTATCTCGCCGGATGGGATCATCATCTTGTGGCTCCTCATTCGCATATATGTAGCCGACTACTTGTCTCCCCAGCTTCCGGGGCGCTCTTCTCACAACATGCCCACAGGGCGACAAGGTTTCAACCGTATCCTGGGTAGCCGTCGACATGATCGATTGAGAGCGCGCCAAGTTCTGACCTTCCACTTTTTTTGACCACGATCGCTTGTCTCTCTCTTCTCGGTCGGATCTCGATTCCCTTTCCAACTTCTCCAAGGCCGCGGCCATGGCTTTCCTTTCTTTCTCCGCCTTCTCGACCTTCTTTGCCATCTCTGTCAGCTTCCTCTCTTGCTTTTCGGCCTGTTCTGCCAGTTTCTGCCTGTGCGACTCGGCCTTTTCTGCCATGATCTTTCTATCCTTATTAATATTCCCTTCAAACAAGTGCCTCTCCTGCTCTGCTTTCTCGGCCCTCTCTGCCGTTACTTCTCTGCTTTTGTTGATCTTTTTTTCCCACAATTGCCTCTGCCGCTCTGCTCTCTCAGTTAACACCATTCTCGCCCGCTCATCTTCATCCCTCTTATCAACAACCGCTCTCAACTCCTCACAAGCATGGACAAGTCCGTCCTGCCCTCTGGCCAGCTCTGTAACCATCTCGACATTGTGTAGCAAGGCCGCAGTCAGCCTCTCAAGATTAGCAGCCTGGATATGTTCCAAGCTACGCATCTGCTGCGCATTTTGCTCCATCATCTTCTCCACTTTTTCCAAATTCTTCTCCATCCTCTCGAAATCGAAAATCTTGGTGTTGTCACCCGGAATCTCCTGCGATCTGCTCGCCTCTTCGGCAACCTTGAAGTGCTCCGAGAAAGGCGACATAAGCAAGATCCCACTATCTCTCTTCGACCGCCGTCGCTCATGTGCCCTGGCCTTGGTTTCGCTCAAAGTCTCCACAGAACTTGTTCTCCGCTGGACTGCACTATGCTCAGCCGCCGCTTTTTCACCCAGCGACGGGGCCACACCAATATTCCAGCCCTTCTCATCCTGCAGTGGCAGAACCTCCATCCCTCGGCCAGCGGTGCCCACCGCATTCCCCAACTGTGTATAAAACCACTTCGTCTTCAACCTTTCGAATCGAGGATTCTTCCAAGCACGGCCGGGCATGTCATCGCCGCTGAAGGAAAAGAGTTGTGCCGATTCGCGGGAATTTGACGGTAGGCCTCCAAACTCCGATTGCACGAGATTCCACCATTCTTGGCATGTTTTGGCAGAGGAGAAGGTGAGGATGTAGCGTGAGGAATGCGGGAAATTTGTCTGTGATACCGTTAGTAGGGGACTCGTTTCAGCAAGAGTCTAAAATGAAATTTCGCACGGCCGCAAACAGGCTGAACGACAGAAAAACTGAAAACCATGGTCACCACAGAATCTCATGTCCATGGAATCACGGCAGTCTTTCCAACTCTCTCCCACAAAGACGGGGAAAAACACAGAAAAACCTACCCGTCGCGCATACGCATAGAACAGCCCCGGCGCCCATCCCTCCTCCCTTCTCTCCATCCCAACTTTACCAACAACCTCACCACCAAACCCCATCCCCATCCCCATTCCCGACCCCAAAAGCGCATTCCTAGCAGCACTGATTCCCTCCTTCGCAACCCCAACCAAACTTCTCCGATCGCCCTCCCCATCGACCACCTCCTCCTCAGGAACAACACTCCCCTCTTCCTCATTCTCAGCCTTCCCACCAAACGGGGAAAGCCGCGAGGCAGACGCCCCAGTGACGAGCGCAGTGGTGGTGGTAGAACCCGACATACTGCTCTTGACTTTATTTGATTTGCCTCGCCGCGGAGACCAGAGATGCATCTTGCACGAAAAACTCCCGACGGACATGCGCGGGAGTACGTATGTATAGATGGTAGGTAGATGACCAAGTATCTCACGACCCCTCCCCTTAAAAAATCAAGGAAGGAGCACACGAAAAACACGACTCGTACACCTGTTCCGGAAACAACAACAAAGATGAAAACAGGGAAATCGTCAAGCTTCGACAGGACGAGCGCCGAAACGGAAGGCGGAGCTTAATCTTTGGTCCAAGGCCCGGCCGGGATGGACCATTCAAAACACCCGCGTTGCGCAATTGTAGGCTTTTTGCGCACAAAAGCATTGTCAATCACTCAATCCCATGTCTCTTCCATGCATATGCATAGGGGTATGCCAATCGAGCACACATGTGGATCCACCCATGACATGGTGGACTGGTCCTTGCGTCTTCCATTGCGAGAGGAGTATCGATAGTCGTGCGACGCGACTCGTGAAAGGATGTGGCATGTCCAGTGCAAGTCTTGATTGGTTGAGTCTCTGATCGGTAGTCTTACTACTCATGCAGGGAGTGATGTGACAATCTCGCTTGGACGCCCGACGCGGCAGGACGGAATAGGTTAAGTCCTAGAAAGCGTGTCTCACAAGCGCAGAGAGGAGATTTATGCAGTAGGACACGGGTAGAAGACAAAGATCTACACGTAAGGCTGATAAATATTAGAATATCTGAAGATCGTGAATTCGGTAATCATGATCGCCAGTCAAAGCCTTTCCACCGCGCAGGCTTTACAAGGTCTGTGCTACGCAGAGCCCGACCCCCTCAATCTTCTCTCCAGCTCATCGGAAATACTCTGACTTTGGACATCCTCGTAGCCAGGTGGAGGTTCTGCCGGTGGTGAAAACTGTTGCTGTGGAGGACTCGTTCGTGCCGTGGGTTCGTGCACAGCCAAATCGATCAATGGTGCTTCCTGTCTTGCTAACGATACTGGTCTAGTAGACGCAGCATCTTCATAGGCCGGGAGCTCGTCCAAATGAACAGCATTCATGTCCACCGCCCCCAGCGCTCCAGCACCTTGTCCGCCGCCTGTCTCGACGCCGCTACCTATCAAGTGTCCGCTTTCGCGCGCAACGTCTACAGCCTGTTGTAGTCTCTCCTTGATTCGCTCGTAAGTGGAGTGAAAATCAAAAGCTCCACCATCCTTGAATACAATCTTGAGCTCAAGAGCAGCATGTTCAGGAGGTATGTTTCCGCCTGGTACTGGCTGTACTATAGCACTCCAGACATTCGGCCCAAAAAATGGTGCTGTAACATGTGTATCATGGAGATTGAGAATCGGTGCGGCGAAAGATTGGAAGCTCGCTGAGGGCGTGGTTGGAAGGTATACTATCTTGGAATTGAAAGTCAGTCAATGATAACGCCCTCTGCAATGATATTCATATGTGTCATACCCGGCGATTGGTCAAGTAAACACAGCCTCCACTACTTGACAACGTGTATGGTTGTTTACCAGGGAATTTGTTTAATGTTTGAAGTGATAGCGTGGTTCGAGGAGGAGATTGATAAAGTCGCTGTTCGCCCGCAAGAGGAGTAAAACCCTCTGTCTCGGAGAGCATTACCCAGCTGGGTGGAACTCAGGTCAGTATATTTACGAGCGAGTGTGGAATGGATATCGAACAGAACTATGGATGGTCTCCAACGACGGGACAAAGGTTTCAGAAGCATAGCTAGGAGCATACTGACTTGACAGACATTGCGAAGAGTTGGAGCCCTATACAAAAGAGCAGATCTGCGGTTTTGAGGCTCGGTAGGAAGATGCTTTGCCGCCCGCAGAGGCTGTGGCGCGAAGTACGGGTTGAATGCTCGAGATATCGATGTGGTGCAAGTCTCCAAGACGCTCCTCGGCGCAGACGAATGCGTGTCTAGCTGACCAGTGGCAGCAGATGTACGTAAGGAGCAGAAGGAGAGTTGGTTGCCGAAGGGTGCAGTACTAGTAGACAGTCGGAGGGGACGAGGGACACGAGCAGCTGATCAAGGTGGGGGATGCCGCAACAAAGTAGTGGGGTGTCAGTGTGGCGTCAAGCATTCTTCCGCAGGCTTCTGTCTCCTCGAATCCATCACGCTCCCTTCCACTTCATACCACCTCATTCCATCCATGATTCCATCCCACTTCGTATCGCAAGAAACTACATACTCAGCCATCGCCCAGACCCAAGGGATGTCAAGTTCTCGAAATACATCGTGCACAGGTATGCTACAAAGCCCGAAATTGCTGGTGACGGCTGGCTACTGTGGCCCGTATTCTCAAGCTCTCACCACATTATCAGTCTTTCTCGTTACTTTGCTATCGACCGGCGACAGTATGAAATCTTGAAACCTCGTCATTTCGGGAGGGTCGGTCCGTGGTTTCACGGAAGCTACGAAACATCTTCACATAACCGAGTAACCGCGCGCCGAGGAACTTGACCGAGTATGCTCTTCCGATGAGATAACCTTGCCGTTTGGACATGGCGGGACGCTTTATTATGGATGCCATGAGTGCATTGCCACAGCTTGACGAGAATGTGTCGTTTCACGGATACTCTGCGTCAAGAGACATCGTTCGCCCAGAGAGAATGGCACACGTCGAGGAAATAAAATTCTGATGCTCTTGCAGTATCGTTCGACTCCTATCAGTGGTCGTTGAGTTTTTACGCGAGTGAGAAAATGCCAACACACATCCTGTTCGGTCAAGGTGACGCAGGATCTCGACATGGTACTCAAGCTGAAAACACAGGACTAGGAAGAGGAAAAAGAAAAGTCTTGCAAGGTAAAAGATGGTATCACTCTTCTCCATTTGGACTGCAAGCCAGAATAGAACAAAACAGAATTGAAGGGGATAGAATGCTAAGGCTCTTGCATGCAGCACATCCATTATATCTATACTATGGTACAAGTAGTACGATTCACGAGGAACCAGCCCGACATCCCAGTCGGCAGAGTTCTCCGGAGAGCGAGGATCTGCCACCGCTTTCGCCCGTCCGCGACTTCACGTAGACAGGGCTCGGGGTCGAAGGGAAGCCCTACTAGCGCTCTTGCGCCATCGTCTAACAGTTCCCCAGTCGATCATGCTTAACTGGGATCAGAGGGCACCTTGTGACTGCTTCCACATAGTAGATCCACGGAACTCACGTAGAACGTCCAGGGGTCTCTCTTCCCACACTTCCAAACGACCTGATTAGCACTTCAAGACCTTTTGTCAAAACAGTTCTGCCGATATACCGCTGAAGGCTATCGATCCAACAATCCGTTTTTTTGATAATCGAATAAAAAAGGACAAAACTGGATGATCACCACTGTTCATATATCCACCCCTGTTTCTTGTTACGTTGGCTCTGGGAGCATCAACAATCGGATCAGCCATTGCACAAATCCTATGACCACTCTCTTCGGCAGCTTCAACAAAACTCTTCGCGATCTTGTCGGTACTATCATTCCAAGTCCTTTTCAAGAAGGTCCGGAGCAACACTATCTGTGCAAATTGAGAGGATCCCATCCCAAACCACAAGTGTGCGGGTGCGGTCCGCCTCCACCGCAGACAAGTAATTACGCAACAAGCTCTCGCTCTGGTTTACACTTTTGGCAAGACGATTTCACCGAGTTCACCAGCAAAGTAGACGATGAACCCAACGAGGCGTTTGGGATGTTTAGTGTTTACGGAGGAGGAGGAGGAGGAGGAGGAATTTACATCAACTGGGATGCGGAATGCAACTTTCTGATAAAGATTCCACGGCAGAGCGAACATTTCGGCCCCACACAGTGTCTATACTGTAGGGAGCTCCATTGCAATCGAAACAGAGCGAAATTATCGATCGATCAAAGGTACAATATTCTTCCGCGGCTTCAGATACAAAGTACATGTCTAGCTCTGCCGTTGGCAACCCTGATCGACACCTCGATATCGCCATCAGTCCAGGATAGGTTTGCGCGCAAACCACATTGCGCTGAAGAGCCTCGCAGTCGATCAAGTCGTCAAAGATGATGGATTTTTGATTGTTGGCAAATGAATTGCGTTTGGAAAGAGTAGGAGGATGCTTACTACGACTAGTGCGTTGTATCTAAGCGGCTACTCCCCTTTCCAAAACGTGGCAAGTAAACAAAGTGCGAAATTTAGAAACGTATGAGACGTCGACTACGTTAAGCTGGAAACCCCTGGATCCTGCCGCTAGCCACCCACAATGGCGACGATCAGCTAAACGCCAGAACCGCGGTTCGCTCGTAGCACTTTTTGGTATGCCGTATCCTTGTTCCTGAACACCACCACTGAACCGTGAAAAACAAACTGTGGCAAATCGAAGGTGAGGCGCGCATGAGAGATGGGAGAATGGATCCGATCAAAGGCATCTGAGCCTCGTTCGTTGCGAGGGTATTCCATATGCCCAATCGGATTTAAAGAAGTGAAGGACCGTCGTGCAAGAAATAGTTGGGGATGAATTGGCAGGTCCGACAGCAGGTTGGTGTGAGATGTTGTTGGTTGACTGTCTCGGTAGAGTCCATGTCAAACTCTTAGTATAGCTTCTGCGCCCTCACGTATCTGCACGCACCCAGATTAGCTGAAGTCCCCAATCATACAATACACTCTCAGAGTAATCCGATCACCATCTCTCTCTTGCACTTCTCGTTCTCAACACTGGGATTGAAACGCGCACCGTTTCTTCATTTGAGTGGCGGTTTTCGTCGACGAGGATCCAGGTGGAGTCCGCGACGTTGTTCGGGAGGTATGCAATCGTTCGTAAACCATGGTTTGCGAAAGTAGAGGTTATATTTTACCTTGAGGATGACGCCGGACCTTTTGCCGTCGACGTATCACGGCAGTCGCCTGGTGCGTGTCAGCGTATTGGATCGATGAGAGCGCGTTCGAAGCAGTGCGCACCACACTTCTCGTCAAGTCTGTATTCTCTAATGTTTTGTTAGTGAGGCTCTTTCTTAACAGGAACGGGCGTCGCTGCGTACATGGCGATCACATTTGCCGGACACCTCTTGTGTGTTTCTTGGTATTTCGTACACCACGCCTTGACGGTGTATCTGGTATGGGTACAGGAATACTCGACTTGAGTGTAATCGCACATGACTATTGAACAAGAATCTAACGGGAGAATTCGAAGGGAAACAAAGTATCAAGCTATGTTGTAGCTGGGAAAAGAATAGAAAGGCTGGTGGAGTGACCGTAGTGTAAACTTGTTTTAGGAGGTGCTAATCTTGTATGGAAGTTGAGGAAGGTTATCATGGATCGTCACCTGGCGAGACAGCTCAGTAGTGGGGAGACCATACCATTTGGCTCTCTCTGGACGATATGGACGGTATGAACGCTACGACTGCGGTGCAAAGCGGTCGGACGGTTCGGGTCGCTGGATCAAGGTCTGGAGCCTTTCTTTAGAAACCAAAAAGTGCCAGGGAAGCCGTGACGTCCAAGACTTTGGATTCGCGGAATTTGTCGAATGTCTTTCTTTATCGCTGAGTTTGGGGTCCGGGGTCAGGTCCTGGTGGATAACCAGGTAGGTGGAATAAGGTGTGATTATGAATCCCGGGCCCATGGATTTCGGCACGCGGTCGATAATGCTTGCGGGAAAGATCTTGCAGCCACGATTCAATGTGCACGCACGACTCCGCGGACGGGGAAGGGATGAGTACAAAGTACGGCCAGGTGTTGGTTGCCAGGGGTGTTTGACCTGCTCAGCCCTGTCCCAACCCACGGGACAAGGGGAAATCATATGCTCGTCATTTTAGCCTCCTCGAGACAATGATGCGCAGGAAGCTCGAACCATCTCCAGGAGGAGAAACGTCAAACGTAGAAGTCAATCGGGCACGACCAGTACTTTGCCTTGGGAACCTCGGGATGTGAAGGGTTTCAACTAACAATAAGGCGACTGTGGGTCTTATGAGGAGGATTGGCTTGTTCTGGAAGGCGTTGGTGAAACCGGGATCCGCGGGCTGACATTTAAAGTGTTTGTTTGCATCCCTCCCCTCGATGACACTGGCTCAGCCTTGTGATCCCGACCCCAGCATCCAAGCTCGTCGCCGACAGCATGTGAGAAGGGCTCCAGAAGTTCTCAGCCAGCCTTCCTCGAACAGAAACATCGTTTTGGCTTTGTTCTGGTGGTCAGAACCAGAACGGCACAAGCCCTTAATTATACCGGGAACATCGCTGCCGGCATGACCGTCGCGTCTCCCCGCTTTCATGCCGGCAAGGAAGATTGTAGAGAGTAGAAACCGAGGTCAGGGCGGTGAGAGTCGCACAGGGCGGTGCAAGGACGTAGAGACGTTATTGTTGTTATTATTGCGGGTGGACAATTTCCATCTTGTCTGGCGGACACAAAGTCTTGTACGTGGATGTGTTTGCGGAGTCGATGTGTCCGGCTGCTTGGAGTCTCTCTCCACGGAGGTAGGTCGACGGTGGTGAACCGGGGAGAACGGTGGTGAGTATACTATGGTACACAGCACTTCGTACTATCCACACGTGGCATTCATTATGCATGGGCTAGCGATAGCAGCGATAACAGGCGATCGTAAGAGGGATCTGCCACTGTTTTGACCCGAACTGGCGATGGTTCGACTGCACGAGAAACTTGTGGTCGGTATCGATCATGGTAGGCTGCTTACAAGTATGATGGCTTGTGCCCCGAGGCATACCCCAGCAATGAACGTCAATCAGACGGTTGCGCCGCCATTCCTCTTATCATGGCTGTTGACTGGGGCACAGTGTAGACGGACCATGATGTTGAGAGAGCAAGTCATGGCTTCTAGCACGGTGGCATGTCAGTGTGCCTGGTTTCATGCCTACGATTCAGGTGTGATGCTCCACTGACACGACATTGAGCTGCGGCACGCCTCATCACCGGGCTGTACGATTCATGCTAGCATGTTGGGAACCAACCGGAAAGAAGCATTCAGACTAAACCACGGGAGGAGCCGAAACTTGATCCCAGAATAGTACGGGTCCTCAAAAATCTGTCTGCTTGGTAGTTCTCTCCATTTTTCTTGATACAAGTATGCTGTTGCTGTTCAAACTTTTAGATAAGGACTACGTTCTGGAACGATCCGTTCTCGGGTTGCCAGAATTGAATCCATATTGATCCCAAGCTCTACGGGTCCCGATCGAAAGAACTTTTCATCCCAATAATAGTCCGCTGGGGATCATGACTAGATTGCGCTATGTCACGGTCCACACATTTTCGCCTGATAACCAATTTGAGTGTAGTAGTGCTTGAGACTACTGGGGCGTACAATTGATCGTCATGTGTCAATGATGAAACAGAACGGGTCCTTGTCAAGAAGCCCAAAGCCTGGTTCCTATCAACGCTAAAAATCGGAGATGAGCCTGATCCCTCATGACAGGCCAGCAACGAGTCGTGATAGCTACGGCGCGCATTCGTTGTCCATACACACAATTTCTGTGACAATCGCTCATGTTTGACTTTGTAATCTCAATTTCAATTCACGACTTCTCGATGGCTTCTTCCTCAGAGCCAACCTCGACACATTTCTACTACTCGACTGCACGGGTCAGCAGGAATGCAGTCGGCTTGTAGCTTTCTTGGCCTTACCTCCATTGCTCAAACATCCTCACACTTTCTTTCTTGCTTGTTGCTGGCTCAAATATCTGCCTGTCTCTCTGGTTAACCTGCTTCAAGTCGAAGTGAGACCAAACATCAGCGAGTCCAGCGGCAATCGCTGGACCAAGACTCGTTGTCTCGTGCATTGCCCATCTAATATCAGCCTTTCTCCTGGACAAGTTTATTGCGAATAGATATTTACTGTCCATCTACGGGTACCCCGATGATTTCGGTTTGGATCTTTCCTTTGGTAAGTTGCGAGTCTAGCTTGATATCCCTGCATGGCACAGTCGACGTACCTGCATGCACAAAGCTGAGTTGCTCATCCCGTCACCGACTGCCAATTCGGCAAGAGCATGTCCGAACAAACGATCAGCTTGCTAATTGCACATAACCGAAATCGAGAGAAGGCTTTGACAATGGAAAAACAACGAGAGGAAAAGAATATGACGGCTAGCCGGATCAAATGAAGAAGAGCGGAAATGGGGAGAATGCCCGCGCACCCGCTATCGTTTTCCATGGCATCTAGAATCGCCTTGCTTTAAAAACATGGTACTTCGAGAGTCGCGCGAGCAATATGCCCTCGCTCAGTGTGCTGGGTTATCCCGAAAATAGTACCTTGGGCGTCATCGATCCAGTACGGGACAAAAAGACCACTAAATGTGTTAACAAAAACGCATCCCCTATTGCCGGGAACAGTAGCGGCCAAACGCGATGTCTTATGGCGGTGAGAAATAAACCCTAGGTTGCTCATCAAAAACTTGACACCGCTTGCCGCAACAGTGATGCAGCCTTCTAGAGCGTAAATGGGTTTATCTTTCTTGCCAAATTGGTATGCGACAGCTGCTAGCAGGCCCTATCCCAGATTAAGTCAATCCTCCGACGACACGTATCAAAATGGCAGGAAACCTCACATGCTTTGATATGACGAGCTTATCGCTTACATTGTAGAGAAGAAAGCACAAGGTGCCGTACTGTTGTGCAATCAGCCTATGGAGGAGTGATACTTTACCGGCAGGTGAAACTCCAATGACGCACAATGTTCTTGGCACTTCCTTCTGGAAAACCCTTGCCGACCAACCGCTTCAATGCACTCGAGGAAATCGATCGATAAGCTTCTGGATGGGAGGAGGGAGCAATTTTCGGTAGCCGGATTTTACACTAATCCAAACCTAAGAACCCGAGCAGCTTCTCATCGTACTGCAATGTATGGAGGATTATGAACATCGTTCGACTCGCACTCGTGGCGTCGGTCACGAGGACGTTTTTGTCTGGACCTCCATTCACGTGCTACAGAAGCCAGGAATCCACGGTGCCAAACGACAGATTCCCTTCCTCGTACGCTTTCTTAACAATATCCGCATCTTTCAAAAGTTAGGTCAGTTTGAGCGAGCGAGAGAGGGTACGTTGATAGCGGCAGACCGCAGAGGTCTTGAAGCTCGTCCGCGCCCCCTCTCGATTTGAGCTCATTCTCGGAGAGATCTGTCTGGTTCGTGTATTAGGCCACCAGATGCAGTTGTAAAAGGGTTTGCCTGTCTTTGAGTCCCACATCAGCGTGGATTCTCTCTGTGTGGTTAGGCCGACACAGCTAACGTCCGATGCCTTGTGCCCCAGTTTTATAAAGTCTTCTATACCTTTGTCGATACACGTACGTACGGATTCGATCAACTCCTGCGGGCGTTGTTCATGCCATCTACATACTACGTTGTCAGGCTGGTCAGGGTACTTGGCCATGTGAATACAAAGTACATACCCTGAATATGGACGTTTTTGGCGGAATTCGAATTTATGCTGGACGACAGGGTTGCCCATTCCATCAAAGATAATAAATCTGGAGCTCGTAGTCCCAGCATCAACCGAACCGACAAAACACATTCTTGAGTTTCTTCTCATCCAGCTGATCACTTCCCCGGGACTCATTGCGCTTGCCTCCCTGGTCCAAAACAGAGTTCACCAGAAGGTCCTGTGAGGAGAGAGCCCTCGGCGGATCCGTTCTGTCGCTCATCTTGAACGATCGATCTCTTCTATGCCCGAGGTCTGCTGGACTGGCGTATAAGTTGGGGGAGTAGCCCGGACACCTCGTCAATGTTGATGTGGTATTTTGCAGCACTTGCAAGTTTCTCAAAGTAACGTACCGGTAAAACAAACCACACACCCGACTCTCCCAAGATGAAGCCAAATTTTGTCGAAGAAATGAGACACAACATCCAATTCGACAATCTCAATTGAAGCCACTCAACCAAGAGGCTAACCGCACATGAGCCATGGCATTCTCAAGAACGCGGGGAAGCTGGAAAGACGGACGGCGGACGCATGTGAAACTTACGTCATGGCGTAGTATGGTGAGGGAAGGAATGGAAGAGAGACAAAGGCCATCTGGACAGATCACCGTTACTTAGTCACTGCGACGATACTCGGCCGGAGCTCGGTCAGTCTTGGTCTACTGTTGTGGCGATTCGTTTGTGGGGTTGTGGAAAGGGGGGTGTGGTCAAATTCCCTGGATATGGATCTGCGTATCTGCGCCTAATACAGACTAGTACAGAATCACCTGACTAGGTATGTCCGTGGAATTCTCAGCCTTGTCTTCAACTTGTTGTTTATCATGCAATGATGCAATAGCAGAATCCATGAGCTTCTCTTCACCTCCCAAAGTCTGTAGGTGTCATGGTAGAAAAGCATTCTTATCTTCCTCGATCCAATTTTCCGATGTGTGAAACGCTGCAAGCTGCAGGTGATAGGGGGGTCTATCACAAACAGAGACTTCAGCGAACTCGGATGGAAAATATGCAACTCCAGCAGATTTTTGCATCCAGCAATACAACACATACAATCCGCGTTTGATCAACGATGGCTTGCAGTAATTGTGGCATGGTCTACATTATAGAAAGTATGCTACCATGTACGTACGCACCACACATGACTGCACACACTACTATGTAGTGCATACTACTATATACGCACTACACACTACTGCACACACTGCTCCATACTCCTAGCCAGTAAAACCATGATCATAATAAACCGACTGTAGCACAATACTTCAACGGAGGTGGCACACGGTACAACAACCAATAAGCAGTACAAAAAATAAAGGGGCCGTCGCTCAACAAACCAGGTTCCTGATGATGGAAGAAGGAGGAAATGTCTACGTTACCGGCCCATCCTTACGTTCAGATCTAATCGAGCTCATGCAGAGTCTAGTGCTTCGTTCGATCGGGCCGCCGCTTAGGAAAACACTGGTAAATGTCATGATGCAGTAAAAATTGTCCCTCATCTAACCACGAGTGACACGACAAACCTTCACGCATCGCCTGTCAGCGCCCGTCACACGCCTCTTACACGCACACAAACGATTCCCTTTCGAGAGCAAACGCGCGGGCGCGGGTTCAAGGCACATGGAAAAATATGAAATCCTGACACAACGTACTTCCAGAACCCGTCAAAGAATTTGGAATATCTCTCCCTCTCACCTCAAACAACTAAACACAACCCCAACCCCAATTGAAGATCACAACGCTCCCTCCAGGAACCGAGACAGAAACAGAAACAGAAACAGAAGCAGGAAAAAAGGCGCCACGAAACAATGTTTCGAGCCAACCTCCACCTCGCTCTTGCGGCATTAGCGCTGTCGTGGTCAGCAACAAGCCTCCACATCAACGTCCAAGATCCGGGTAAGTAAGCCGCGCCAATCTCCCTTCCCATTCCAGAACCAATTCGAAAACCCACGGTCGTTGCAAAATCTGACGCGTTTCCCAAGACTCCATCCGCACGACCGCCTCAAGAATCGCCCACAACCTCCTCACCTACTACAAAAACAACGCCACCACCACCCCACACTCCAGCATCGGTCTCCTCCCTTACCCACCGTACTACTGGTGGCAATCCGGCGCATTGTGGGCCGGGATGATAGACTACTATTCCTACACAAAAGACAGTAGTTACGTGGAATCGACGATACAGGCTTTACTGGCGCAACGAGGACCAAACGATGATTATATAGTACCGGAGCATCGAGGGGATGAAGGGAATGACGATCAGGCTTTCTGGGCGTTGGGACTTGTCTCGGCGGTTGAGAATAATTTTCCCGGTCCGCCGAGTGGGATGCCGGGATGGTTGGCTATGCTTACGGCTCTGTTTGAGAATCAGGCTTCGCGGTGGGATACCGCGAGTTGCGGCGGTGGTTTGAAGTGGCAGATTTATCCAGGTAGGATGGAAGTCCTATACCGATGGGAAAGGCCGTGCTCATCAATCCCTAGAAAATACCTACGGCTACCATTACAAAAACTCCATTAGCAACGGTGCCTTCTTTCAAATAGCGGCCCGTCTGGCCCTCTACACGGGCGAACGACACTACATAGACTGGGCAACCAAAGTCTGGGACTGGTCCCGGGCAGTCGGCCTCATTAGCCCAGCCTACGAAGTTTTCGACGGCAGCGACGATTTGAAGAACTGTACGTCACTAGACCATACGCAATGGTCTTACAACGTCGCCGTCTATCTCCAAGGCGCTGCAGCCATGTGGAATGCCACCGAGCAGCCGATGTGGAAGGAAAGAACCCTCGGTCTGTTGAGCGCAAGCGGTGCCTTTTTCGATCCATTTCCGAATGTTACCGGTATCATGTATGAGGCTGCGTGCGAGACGCACAAATGTAATACCGATCAGTTCTCTTTCAAGGCGTATTTGGCACGCTGGCTTGCGAAGACGATGGTTTTGGCACCTTTCACGGCAAGGACCATCCGACCGTGGCTCGAGGCTTCGGCTGTAGCAGCTGCGAGTTCCTGTTCGGGAGGGACGGATGGTGCTGCCTGTGGAACGAAGTGGTGGGTTGGTGGCCACGATGGTGTTACAGGGGTGGGTCAACAGATGAGTGCGTTGGAGATCGTTCAGAGCTTGCTCATAGAGGACGCGGATCGATGGCAACTTGTGAGGGGGATGTACCTAAAATATACGCTTGATGTTTAGACGGGTTGACAAATCTGGCCAACACATGGATGGTTGATTAGCTGGCAATGTCAGAGTTAGCTACCCCGATGCAAAGGATCCATCAATGCACACATTGCAAAAAGAGAGACATTCATACTGTACCTCTCATGAAGACCATACAATACCTGTCTCTACCCAATTGCCGTAGGCGAAAATGTTCATAGAAGAATGTTCCAGCTTGTTCAAAGGATGCCGAGTAATTCATAACAGCACTGCGGACCCTTTTAACAATGAGTCAAACATCCACTAGTCTCGCTCGCTCAGCCTCGCCTGTCTTGTCGATACCAAAGAAGCAACAGCTCTTTGGCACCGCAACGCCAGCAGCTCGCTCCATCTTCTTCTCAGCCCGGCAACGCCAGCACCATTCTTTCCTCTCTCTGATCTCGACAGCACCATCAACCCTGACTTGCTCGAGCATCTGAAGCAGAGTTTCTTGTGGTTCAATACCTTTCGCCGCAAAAGCAGCGGCTCGGTGTCGACAGACATGACCACGATGATACAAGACGCTCAGATCCGAATGCGAGGTTTCGAGAGGTGTGGCTGAGATGCTTGTAGCCTGTTTCTGTGTTGCATGGCGTGGAGTAAGAGTGCAAGGAACGATTATGCCTTCGGCAGCCGCGATCGGCAAGAGAGATTCGAGCGCAGCTGAGCGGAATGTGTGTGTGCTCGGAGTGCCTGTTTGGGCAGTTGCGCGAGTATCGTGGAATGATGCTGAGCAACGTCGATTCTGTTGGTCAGAGCAGGTTTGAGGAGGAGGAGGAGGGCGGTTTGTGTATCGTGAGAGCGAGCCTGATCGTTGGGTCGTCGACTTGAAGACACTGGCTTCAGAGGCATCTTCGTGGTCTCCTAGAACGGCATCATTGGGTGTGGATTCGAGGGGTTCTTTTCCAGGAACTTCTTCAGTGTGTTGCTGCTTGTCGGCTAAGGAATTGTGCTTGCCAAGAAACCATTCGTCGACAGTGTTCCGAGAGGTCTGAGTAGACGCAGAGGATCTGGTCATGGAACGTTTTCGTACATTTGAAGGATTCGGACGGTGAGAATCAGGGAGGTATCTGGTACCCACAGTGTCATCACTGGCCTCACCGATGCCCAAACGTTGGCATCCAGGGTGAGTCGTCACAGCAGACTGAGATGAGTTGGCTCGCGGGCGAGTCTCCGTGCTGTCTGTATGCACATGGGGTGGCTTTTCAAGCTGCGATATGGAACCGAGTTGTATGTAGTCGGGAAAGATGTGAAAGAGATGCTTTGCAGCCGAGCAACCTGATCGGCTTGTCACTGAAGCATGACCAAGCGCAGCACTGCTGTGGCCATTGCTCGGCCCTTTCGAGGTACTACTACAAGTACGAAGAGATGATCCACGGTGGGGAAAGCACGTGGCGTCATGTTGCCCTGGCACACGGCTTTCATCTGCGAGTTGTTCCTCTGCAGGGTGCTTGTTCTCGAGAGATGGCTCCTCCAGACCAAGATTGGCTCCCAAGTCTGCTGTCTCTTCCGAGGAGCTTTCAGACCTACGGCCATTCACGATTCTCCGGAACTCCCTCAAAGCTGCTGCCTCCTGCTCGGTTCGGGCTCGATTTGGCAGCTGAGATTGATTTGTACTCGCCCGCAGAGTCGAAGTGGAAGCGAGCTCAGCAATGGTTGTCAACACAGTTCCATAGGGGTTGTTGAAGAACCTCCCTCCACATGTCGTCTGTTGGGCGCGATCCGGATGCTGGGCCTGGACGACAACTGCTGGAGGATGGCGGGCTGTGTGTGGCTCTGTTTCGAAGGAGGATCGACCGGCACCCGGGCTGTCAAGATGCAGAGAGGCGGGCCCCGATTGCTGTAGACGTGCATGGAGAGGCGAGACTGTGCGTTTGGCAGGACTGGAGGAGCCTCTGCCGGGTAGTGGCGTGAACATGATTGCACGGCCCTCGGCTCTCGGGTCGCCAGTAAGTGGTAAGCGGTAAGTGGTAGCAGCGGATGGCGACGGGGGGATGCTGTGATTGGACAAGTTTTGCATGCGTCGTGGAGTCGTGGGTGCTGGGTGCTGGGTGCTGGGTGCTGGGTGCTGGGTGCTGGGTGCTGGGTGCTGGGTGCTGGGTGCTGGGTGCTGGGTGCTGGGTGCTGGGTGCTGGGTGCTGGGTGCTGGGTGCTGAGGGCTGGTTGCTGGGTCCTGCGTGGTGCGTGGTGCGTGCCCTGCGTGCCCTGCGTACTGCTCCATTGTCGCTCACCTGATGGTCGTATGATTTCAAGTTCAGGTGGTAATAGTAAACCGCCCCACCAACCCCGTCGCCCCTTTCTGCGATGGCTCCCGGCGATGGCATTGTCGAAACCCAGGCCCAGCAGGCGCATACCTGGGTACGGACAGGGGAACAGCAACAGCAACAGCAGCAACAGCAACAGCAACAGCAAAGACGTCGGGTCAGACCTCGAGTGCCCAACACAGTAGTCCCCGACGTGCCGTTTCGCGCACCTCACCTCCATCGCAGGTACCTACTACCTTAGTACTGGGTGTGATACTACCTACACTTCTGCCCCTCAGCCGCATCACCCACCTCGACAGTACAGTACAAACTACAAAGTCTGCCGAGGATGCCGCCACTCGCGAACAATGGTGGTGGCTTCCACGTTTCTAGCTTTCAGCTGTGCTGCCTCCATCGCGTCCACGCCTCGGCCGTCCAACGATGGTGATGCACGGCGGCCACTTTGACATTCGAATGCCATCTGGCGCGCTGCACATCGAATGCCATCTGGCGCACTGCACAGTGTGGTACCGCCACGTTGGCCTGGGGTGTCGACAGGCGAGCAGAGGCCCCCTGAGGAGGCTGAAGAACAACTGAGGTGTGTCTCGAGCTGCGCACGGCTCCGCTCTGCATTGCTGTGCGAGTGCGACCGCGCACTCCACGTGGCCCGTAGCCGAAGATGCAAGGTGGATGCCAGGCTCGAGGGCGCCGTGTGCTTCTTCGGGGGAGTGCCCGGTCGCTCTGCTAGCGGAACCCATCGGGATCACCCTTGCGGTCGACAATTATAGCAGCATCTTGCGCCTACTACTGCTGCACTGCTGCTGCGAACCTGGCTAATGGAATTGGCCTGTCGCCTAATCCTGCCAAGCAGCGTGCAGGTGGGGAATCCGGACTGCTCCACACTGTCCACTGGAGTCATCCCATCTCCACGGACCACGGGCAACATCAAAACACCCTCCAGTCCAGCCGCATCCATTCTCCTGCAGCCATGATCAGAGACACACAGCAATCTATCGGCAAAGCCCAGAATGCGAACCGCGCCCAAAGCGGCTAGCAGTTTCATGCACAAGTCAAACAGAGCAGCCATCGTGAAGGCGTACCATGCAGTATCATGGCAATCATACCGACATCTTTCATGAATTGTGCAGGATTCGGGCCCAGGAAATGTGCGTGGTGCAGTTCAGGCCGCGCTGATGTGCTGCAATCCTGGCTGCATCAGCGTTGATCAATTCTGCCTGGACGCCGTGGGTATGCAGGCCGTCAGCGCAGAGGTTGTGAGCGGCTGTTCGAACTGCGGATGGATATAGACGGTGGTCCACCACCTCCACACGACTGCACGCGTCCCCGTGCGAGGAGCGGGCAGGACCGTTGCGGGATGCCATGTGGGAGCCGTGTACGGCCGCCCGTGAGTGGTACTCCTACTAGTATTGCTGATCGGATGTCGGCGTATAGGAACGAGGTACTGTGCCTGGCGAAGGCAGGATGGCTACCGCATCGAGTCCGTCGGTGCGTGGAAAAGCAAGCCTGCTTCCCCTTTGGTGCTCCCTCCATCACAATCGGGCCTAGCACTTGTGAGACCCCCCATCTCGCCATCCGAATCAGCTCCCTCCCACCACCAAACCCATCTCAGCTCTCCTGCTTGGCCGTCTTCTGCTGTTACCGTCACCCGACAAGCCAACAGTGCTGAGAGCTCGACTGCGGCGCCCGTTCGCTGCGCCGTAGAGAATGCTATGGAATCGACAGAGGTTGCGCTTCACCCTGCCTGCGTGGCTCTACTTGTCGTAGTGCAATGGAACAAAAGGTGAGCACTGCCAGATTGCGTCTCCTCCCACACCTCCTTCATTCGGCTCTGTCCTCTAGCTCGGTGGCTTTGCCGCGCTTCTGGGCTGCCCAAGGTATTTCAAATGCACTGGTCGATCCCGCTGCCGCCGTTAACGCAGGCCTGATATCCCAATTCTGCAGACTTCACTGACCCATGCTGTAAATCTGGACGGGTTGGTCTGAGCTACAATCTGTAATCGGACGTCGCTCAACCTGGTCCAAAACTACTGCGCCAGGTATCGGCACTGCCGGGTCTATGCTGCAAACATACACCAACGGAAAGAAACAAGATCATGCAGCTACCTTGATCCTGGCTAGACGCAAGATTTCCTCCTTCGAATATCGACGTTGGGTTTTGCTGCCCAGTAGAAATGCTCGCAGAATTCCGGAATGCGATCGTCGCTTTTTGGCGGCCCTGTCGAGTGTCCGTCTGACTGCAAATGCAGTGGCCGGTATGGGTTGACCGCTCACAGTCCTCTTTCGGACGGACTGTGCCATTCCCTTTCTTCGACAGACCCAATGCTCATGCAGCCCAATTGGCCTTCATGGGAAAACACGGTTCACACAGCGTGGACGTTCAGATTTCTCCTCATCCAATCCGTGCGGCATTTCTCCTGCCAGTAGTCATACCCGGCCTTCATCTTGGCTCGCAAAGCCACCAGGGGATGATGATAAGGGAGAAACAAAGCTAACCATGTCATAGCGTCCGTATGGCGTCTGCTGAGGTTGCTTTTGCAGGGCCGACCCGCACCGGACACCGACTGGGTGTGCTTGACTTGACCCAATCTCGATCTGCTCTAGACCAGCACCGATTTGATATTACCCGTCTCTGATGTAAAAAGACCAACATCATCAGCGAAGCCATCCCATATTGGAGTCGCACAACCGAATGTGGAGTGGGCTCACATTCCCATGGGCTTGGGTCCAATTCCACATTGCGAAATGGAGGGTAAAAAGACGTTGACGAGTGTCCACCTTCTTCTGGATGGGGTGGTGCGTCTGCTGCTGTCAAATCAAGGCCGATCATTCTTCCCCTCCTGCCGCCTACATTGGCCGTGCAACTGCACTTCGGTGGTCTTAATTTGTGCCTCTTCTTCACTGTTGCAGAAGTTCAGAACAGCACGCCTCACTTCAGTTCTGTCTCTTCTGTCGACCACCCAAAGCTATCACATGATCTTGGAACTGGCTCTTCTTCACATACCACCCCACGAGCCGTCAATCCTATCGTTTCCATCTTCGCCTCAACTCCAACGACACCACATTGCTTTTTATTCAAGATTCACCTACCTTTGTCCCTCATCAAACCCCTTCAAGTCTTGCAACGAAATCGTTATGAGTTCTACATCCTACGTCGTCCCCAAGTTGTCCCAAAGCAAGTCCAAGGCGGATTTCTTTCGCCAGTTGGGATGGAAAGAAAATGATGAGGCATACACGAGGTTGTACCAGATGATGATGGTACGTTTCTGCTCGTGAGACCTGCTGAGTAGCTCGTTGGTGGTTGACAGCACGGACAGGAAGAGGCTGCTGCCGGCAGAGCAAGGACGGTTCAGAACGTGAAAACTTGACTCCCCAAAGCCAAGCAGATCCTAGAACTGGAGAAGGGCCATACTCGTCGAATATGATCACGGAAACGGCCCGTCACCGAGAGATTATATCGATCTACACGACGTCTTCGCCCGAGACCAGGGTCTGGTATGACAGAGGGGTGACCAATGATGGGACCTGGGACAACTGGATCATTCGGTGGTGTCTCTGGCACGTCTTTCGGTATCGCGATGACCGTAATCGAAATCGTCCGTCTCAAAATAGGGATTCGTACTCGCGAAGCCAGGCCCCTTGTAAGTCATGGCCCAGACAAGCAATACCCCGGACAGGTAGTGACTAACAAGAATCAGACTACGACCCCATCTACGACCAGTACCGGGGCAACTACCCTTATTGATGTCGACGAGGATGAGACGTCAGACATGGCCGGCAGACGGACACTATTATTAGCACTGCAAACACGAGGTCGACTACGAGGAGGGCAAGAAACGCATCGATGACTTGCATTCAAGGTCACTTCGACAAACACTCCGCCGCCTTCCTCATGACGACGGTCACGAAATGACCCTTCCTTGTTCATGAACACGACACCGCTTATATTTCTTCCCTTCTTGTTAAAACAACTCGCACGGCTGTGGTGCAGACAAGAAACAAGCAACAGATATTTTCTCTCCTAGGGTCGAACATTTCCTCCACACTCACTGGTACTTTCTTCCATCTCTACCGGGCTCGATGAGGATGAGGCTGACTTTGGGCGCGAACCATAACGTAGAGTGCGGCGGTGGCAAGAGATGAAAGTCGTACTGGGGAGGCGTCGTAATGTGTCGGCAACGTAGGAGGATGGACTGCAACCACTAACGAAATAGTTAGCCCTCATATAGGTTTGAAAACCCGAAATATATTCATTCTCAGGTTGCAAGACGTCTGTGTACTCTCGGACGAAAGCCGCGCTGACAATGGAGTGATGTGGTCTCATTACTGCCAAGGTACTGGCTGCTTGGGAGATCGAAATCGTGATAGAATTCCTACGCTTTTGGCGATCAATAGACGAGCCCAAAACGAATCAATAAGAAAAAACAGCGTTAGCAAAGAGGAAGGACGTACATCACTGAACTTGAACATGGAGACCCCCCCATCTTCATATACCGATCGTAAATCCCATGGATAAGGATTGATTGCCATGCGACCGATACCAACCTCGCACAAGCAAAGCTGACCAAACAAGAGAAAGTAGGAAGTATCAACCTCGTCTGCCTCATTCCCAGCGTACTACGGAGTCACTGTTCCAGCACAGTACATGTAATCAATCCGCAAGCCATGACTCCAGACCAAACTGTTCGCAATTCGCGAGCCCCTCACTCTTAGCTATTTCTGTCTGGCAGTAGTAGTGAAAGTAAGATATTTTCTCCCCGTCAGTCCTCCATTCCAATTCCAGATTCCCCCCCCCCCCCCCCCCCCCCAAAGAAAAAAAGAAGGAAAAACAGAAAAGAGAGGGGATTTTTCGGAAAGAAGAAACAACAAGATGAGGCTGTGAAAGAGGACGCAAGATGTCGCTCCTTACCATCATGACACGGTAGGTTCCACTCGGAATGAATCCATTGTACTTCCTAAAAACCCATGATAACCTGATGATCATCTCAGATCATCGGTGCGGCGGATTATGGTTTAAACAGTTTAAACCCTTTTTTTCTTTTACTCCTACACGGTGAATGGTGACATCAGCGCATATGACAGAGAAGCGGGGATGTCGTGTATGCACGATCGAGTGTGCGACCCATGGCCGTCTCGTGGTTTTGCGAATGTTGGTTGCTCCGCCTTGCTACGCGACGTTTTTGTCGGCGCTTTGATATTTTGTATGTATTCATCCATGTTCTTCAGAGGCGAGGAGGGATCTTGAAAAAAAAAATAGGTGCGTTGGAAATGATATGGAGTAGGAGTTTGCATGGTTGAATGGGATGAGTCGGGGTGAAGTGAATGCACCATATATAGTATTGATGTAAGGACATCTAGTTGGCTGATATCAAGTTCTTGAGTACGATCCCGACTATCGCAAGGGTACTTCTGGGTTCTTACGTCAGGGCCATCTCTCACCATCAAAGATAGTATTTTGATCGAGAGGGGTTGCAAGATGTTTTTCCACCATTGAAAAGCTTTGTTGTGTATAGTAATCATGACAAAGATGACCCTGCGACGTTTTCGGATCTTGACCACGTTTCGGAGCGCTGCTCGACATTTTTGACTTCTCTGGTGTCTCTCTTCTGGGCAACGATGGACGCAAGGTCACGTCTGTACAGGACGCCATTGGTAGCCTCAGAGCAGAAAACCCCCGCCTGTCAGCGTCGGAGGCTGGACACGATCGCCTTGTCGCGTCATGTTGCGGCAGTCTTCCCAGCCAAGTTTTTTCCACCCAGAATCCTCCAAGTTTCCGACATCATCCCACAAACAAAACCTTGCCTGCCCTGGTGCTTCTGACGTCGATTGCCATGTGGAACGACTCCCGTTAGTCTCGATGCCCCGGGTCTCTTCGACGGACCCTGCATTATTGCAAGGTGGTGAGGTGAGATTCGCGATTTGATCCGATCAAACCCTGCTTAGGCTCCACCCAACCCTAAAGTCCCTGCGCTACAGCCTTGCAAGCGGCCTCATGTTATAGCTGGACCCCGCGCGCTGCTTGTGCAAGCTGTTCGTTGTAGACCCGGGCGTAATCTCCGCTCGCCTTAGACACTGCTCGCCTGGTTGAGGCCATCATATCCTCGACAGCTGTCCTCCCACCGTTGACAGTGGAAAGGTCAAGCTTTCGCCTCTTCCCCCCTTGTCGCTTGTATTCATCCCATGCTTTTTGCTTATCGGCAATTTCTAATTTTCTCTTTTCCTCTGCCTTGACCGCCACACTCTCGATGCGGTCCAGAGAATCTTGCACGGCCTTGGACCATTGTTGTAATTCATGAGCTTTTCGGTCGTCTCCAGAGAAATAGGTTGACCAGAAATAGCGCAAGAACTCGACCGTTGTAAAATGCGTCATCTTCACAGACTCTGACATGGCAGGATCGAGTTTGGGTTCGAGCATCGGGCCTGAGGTGGAGGAAGTGGCGCGAATCTTGACGGTTTTCAAGATGTCATTTGTGGCATGTTGCGCTTGTATCTCATCATCCTCTTCTAGCTCTGTCGGCAGCTGTACCTGCACTTGCAAGTCTGCTTGTATGGCTTGGAGTGCCTTCGCTCGATCTTGCTTTTGAGCAATGGCTTTACCGTTGATTTCCTCAGCCATGAGCTGTTTCTGAGCATTGACATTGAGCATGACTCGGTTGTCTTTGGCAGCACGTTCAAGATCTCGAAGTTGCAACTCATTGAAAGTGTCTTCGTCCATCCCCACAGGTCCATACGCCGCAACATCAGAAGCTGCCACGTTGTACATTAGCCTTTCACTTGTGTTGTTCAATATATGTAGCAGCTGGACTTTGCCGTGGAAATTTGGTTTCATCGTCCAGTCTGGCGCATTGCCCTTTTGTTGACTGTAATCTTGGTCATTGCCATCTAGGTCCAGAAATCGCGGTGTATGGCTCATTTCCATGCGCTTCGGGAGATTGGCTTTCTCATCAAAATTGACAGCGAATCTGTCAATCTTCGGAATCTCTGGATCGAGATCTGTAATCTTCTCGCCTTTCAGCTTCTTGACCAAATGGCTCACCCAGAAGTTCTGCCAGAACTCTATTTTGCTGTATTGTTTTGTCGTCTCCACCAGCTCCTTGTAGACTGTCTCGACCAAAGGATGCTGATTGAATATGGTATTGACTTGCTCTTCACTGATTTTGAGCGATGGCTTGCCATCGACCCCAACCGAGGGCTTGATTTCGGATAGTACGTTGGTTTCGCCTTGGTGTTGGTCCTTTGCAATCTGTTTGGCGCGAAGCAGGCCGATTCTTGCAGCCCAGAACTTCTTGTTAAAGGCTGCGGCGTCTGGCGCGTCCTTGATGGCATTCGCGAAGAGTTCGCTAATTGCCGGGTTTTCGTCAAGGACCTCTTTTAGCAGCCCACGATCTGCTATCAGAGTAGCATCGTCCAGCTCAGTGACTGGAGAGCCTGTACTATTTGCGGCTCTCGCGTTTGATTTCAATAGCGCAGCTGCCACCTCAGCCCCCCTCGCAGCTATCACTTCTTTGAGGGGATTGAGTATCGATGTAAGGTCCGATCGGGCGTCCGGCGAGGTAAATGTGAGTTTGTTGTCGCCCAGTGTTTCGTCTTTGGCCTTGACGACAACATTAAGTATGGCCTTTGGGGCAGTCACTGGGGTTTGCTTCAGGTCTTTCTAGAGGTCAGCAAAGGCCACGAATATTGGGCGCGTCGCGAGTGCGACGTACTGTCTATGCTCTCAGTCGCAACAGTGAGGGTTGCAGTATTGGACCCAGCAGGCTTCCAGGACAACGTCTTCCAGTCGGCAGAGATCTCTACAGTGCCTGGCTTCTTGAGGTAAGAGGCGGCTACCCTTACGGCAGCCGTCATAATGCTGTGGTAGAGATGGACTCGCTGACTGCGCGTTGTTTCAATGCACTGCATGCGGTCTAGACTGATTTCATCATTATTATATCTCATCTTGTCTGATTGCTCCCGATCACGTGATCATCGACACATCTTCCACCAGGATCCGAGCGGCCCAACTCCTCACGCTGGCAGCCTCAACACCCCTCACAGTTCCTTACCCTTGTCTCCTCTCCATATTAAGAGTCCTTCGTATCGTTTCAGCCTTCATGTGACAAGCTCGTACATCCCCATATTTCTACAAGAGAGACAAAGGCTTTGAAATAGCGTGCGGCTGAGTGCGCAAAAAGGTGCTCACCAATTGGTCTTGGGTTTCCAGAACATGTTTCACCGATCTGAGAGGTGCCCCGGGACTGAAGCCAGCGCATTCGCGTGGAAGCTGATACCAGACCACACTGGCGGCATCTGAGCGGTATAGGGAAGAACCCTTCAAGACGACACCATGCTCAATTTTCGCCGTTCTTCGGGCTTCGTGTGGTGAATGCTTAATCCTGTACTTTCACCCGGAAAATCTGATTTCCCGAGCATCCAAAGACAGCCCGGAAATCATGCCTTATTCTTCCTGCTCTGCCAACAAGCAGTTACTGGAACGTGATCAAGCCAAAACGTTGCCGATTTTCTGACGGTCCTCCGTTATCAAGTGTAGATCTTTCCGAATCTTGTCAGCGACATTTGTCTTCTCCAGTCACAGTATTGGTATGTATACAGCCATATTACCGTCCAGATTAGAGATAGCTGATCGTCTTGCCCGGCAAAAGAAGTCTGTATGTAGCAACAGTACCTAGTCCACGTTTTCTCTTCGGCATCTTGCGCGAACCACAAGGACAGCAGAAACTGAGACGAATCCGAACATCTCTCATTGGTGCATAGCGATGGCAAATAATCGTCTCTACATTGGGGCATTTATATGCAGCTCTAAGACAAACACCATATTTTGATACCTAACGACGTATACTACGGCCGGTTTTCTCAGTACTTCACGGTATAATCCCTAGAGTACTCTTTACTCCTTTTAATTTAGGAAGGCCCGTTACGTCGTACTTTCTTCCTACTATAGGTTTAGGGTAAGTATAAGGGTTAGGTAATTAACTTATAACTAGTTAATCTTATTTATTCTTTATAATTAAGGCCTTAAACCGCTCCTAGATATAGAACTATATTTTATTAGGTTTAGGCTATTAAAGAGGTAAGACTATATAGCTAGTCTTAGCTAACTATCTAACCTTATTCTTCTTCTTAGGCTTTCTAGGTATATAAGGATAACTAAAGATATATTACTAGTATACTAAAGTAAAGTATTATTACTACTTATATATTTTAAACCTCTAACTTAAGAAAAGTAATATAAGATTATTATAGACTATACCTAGATAATAGAGTATATAACCTAGGAAGTAATTAGCTTAGAGAGCGTAGGATTATTAAAGTAGTAGAATAACTACTTTATAAGAAAGGACTTTAGAATAGTAGAATAAGCCTAATAATAATTCTATAGATATATACTAAATAAGGGTATATAACGTCCTATAATTTCTATAGTACTTAGTATAGTATCTATAGTAGGAAGTATAGGAAGGTTACTAAAAGTATAGAAAACTAGTCTTAGTAAGGCTAATATAAAGGGTATATAGGATAGATATTTAGTAGAACTTTCCTTTTTCTCTTTATAGTTATTTTATATTACTTTTCTTAAGTTAGAGGGTTAAGATATATAAGTAGTAATAATACTTTACTTTAGTATACTAGTAATATATCTTTAGTTATTATTATATACCTAGAAACCCTTAATAGAATAAAAAGGTATTATAGCTAGTAAAAAAAAAGCTATATAGTCTTACCCCTTTAATAGCTAGAACTAATAAACTAAAGTCTAATATCTAGAAGTAGTTTAAGGCCTTAATTATAAAGAATAAACTAGATTAACTAATTATAAGTTAATTACCTAACTCTTATACTTACCCTAAACCTATAGTAGGAAGAAAGTATAATATAATAGATCTTTCTAAATTAAAAGGAGTAAAGAGTACTCTAGGAATTATACTATAAAGTACTAAGAAAACCGGCTATAATACTATAACTACCCTTATTATAAGTAGAGTTATAATAGTTAGGTTATTATAGACTAAGAGTATAAAACGAAAGTTAATATAGAAGATATATTAAAAGCTAGTAGAACTAGTTTAGTACCTAGCCTAGCTTAATAAATAGTAATAATTATAGAACTAAAAGTATAAATAGATTATATAGAAGTAGAACTTACGCGAAAAGAGATAGAATCTAAAAGGGGACTTATAAAAAAGAAAGTAGAGTTAAAGAAACTTAAGATAGGTATAAATCTTAAGTAAGATTCCCCTAAGAAATATAATAGGGATTAAGAAGGATTAAAGAGATTCCTTACCTAAGTAGATCTATTCCTAGAGGCTAATTAGGTAGTACTACTAGAAGTAGAGAATAAAGTTAAGTATATTATAGAAAGACTTAGTAGAAAAGTATTTAATTAATTTAAACTAAAACTCTAAGACTACCTAGACTATAATATAGAAAAATAAGATAAAGAAATTTAGTAAATCTTTAGTAATTATAACTATTTCGTAGAGAAACTAAAAGAATTCTTTAGAAATATAGACGAAGTTAAGAAAGTAGAAAGAAGAGTTTAATAGTTAGTATAGAAAGGGTTAGTAATAACCTACGTATTAGAATTCTAGTAGATATCTAGTAGGTTAGAATAGATAGATAAGCCTCTTATTACCTACTACTATAAGGGGTTAAAACTATATATTAAAGATAACCTCGTTTATATAAAACGACCGGATATATTATATAAGTTTATAATACTTATAATTAATATTAATAACTAATACTTTAAAAGATAACTAGAAAAGTAAAGTAGAACTATACTAATCTTTATAAATCTAGCCCCTAAGTAGAGGGAGAAATAGTTAGGGTCCCTAATAGGGCGGTTTAGGGCGGTTTTTAGAATTTAAAACCTACCCTATTAGGTTTCGGGTTTTAATAGGGCGGGGCGGGGAATAGGGTAGGTTATAAGACTAAATCTAATCCGCCCTATTTAGGTCTAAACGGTTTTAAAGCGTGACTTACTAGGGTAGTTATAGATAACTATATTTATATATTAAATATCTAAAAGATAGAGAATTACCTAGAGAATAAGAATATATAGTTATAAAAATATATATTCTATTAAATCTAGAGATATAAGTATTTAAAGACCTTAATTCTAATTATAGTAATAAAAACCCGCCCTCTTTTAATAGGGCGGGTCTAGGCGGGTTAACGGTTTAGTTTAGGTTTCTCTTAGGTTATATAACCCGCCCTAAAATACCGCCCCGCCCCGGCCTAATCTAAAAACTATCGGTTTAGACCCGCCCTATTAGGGACCCTAGAAATAGTATTAGTACTCCTAATAATCTAATATTAGGGTACCTTAATAGCCCCCTATATAACTATACTAGGGAGATCTAATAGACCTTAGTATAGTAAAGGTACTAAGGAAAAAGCTTATACTAGAATAATAGCGATAATATTATAATTATAAATATTTAAACTATAGAAAAAAGGACTATTTTATAAGGTACTACCCTAAGAAGTTAAAGTAGTTCAATATAGTCGAAACGAGTTAATCGGACTCTACTAATAAGTAGAAAGACTAGATATATAAAAAAGAGATTTAATATACTATACTATATTAGTTAGCTTACTATAATAATAATTATAAAGTATATTACTCTAGTAAAAAAGAATCTAGATAGTATCTAAGGGAACTATAGAAATCTAGAAGCCTCTTATAAAGGGAAGAGGCTATAGGTAAAACTACCTAAGACCTAATAATAACTATAGTAAATATAAATAACCGGGTAACGAAGGACTATATATATAGATTCTAATAGAACCCTCTAAAGGTCTACGTAGTATTAGAGTATACTTACTATTTAGAATTTATACTAGATATATAAGGCTATAAGATTAAGGTAATAATCAATTTAGATATATATATAAATTTTATTAGTAAGGACTATATTAAAAAGTACGGATTTAAGACTAGGTAGAAGGACGAGCCTTACTCTATAAAAGTCTATAATAGATTAGTAAACGAGAATAAAGTAGTTAGTATAGAAATATAATCTCTAATATTATATCTCTAGAGATACGTTAAAGAACCGGCCTAGATATAGTAGTAATAAAGAGATATAAAATAATCTTAGGAGTACTATAGCTTCGTAAGTATAACCCTATTATTAACTAGGAATAAAGAAGTATTATCTTCTTAGCGAAATACGCTATAATATATAAAGAGGTAGTTAAATACCTAGATCTAGAACTACTCTCTAAAAGGTAGAGTAGTAAGGGTAAGAGAGTTAAGGACCCTAGAACCTTAGATAATAAAAAGTAGCTATCTAATAGAGAATAGTATATTACCGCTACTAACTAGATACTACTAGAGTATTAAGATCTTAAAGATATATTTAAAGAACTAAAAGATAATAAGAATCTACTAGAATATTAGCTATAGAATTTAGAGATTATATTAAAACTAGGAGCGAGTCTAAAAATATAACCTATTTACTATATAAATAAAGCCGAGCTTAAGGAGCTATAGACTTAGTTAGACGAGTTATTAAGGAAGGGGTATATTTAGGAATTAATATTACTAATTAAAGTACCTATTATATTTATACCTAAAAAGATAGGTAAAAAGAGAATATACGCTAATTACTAAGAACTAAATAAAAATATAGTAAAAAATATCTACTCCTAACTACTTATTAGGGAGCTAAAGGATAGACTTATTAGAGCTACCTATTTTACTAAGGTCGATATCTATAATACCTACTACTATATTAGGATTAAGGAAGGAGACGAATAGAAAATAGTATTCTAAATAAAGTATAGATTATATAAGTACTTACTTATACCGTTTAGATTAACTAATATACTAGTAGTATTTTAGGTAATAATAAATAATATACTTAGGGAATTTATTAATAAATTTATAGTTATTTACCTAGATAATATACTTATCTATACTACTAGAACTAAGGAGAGATATATAGCTACTATTTAAAAAGTATTAAAAGTATTACTAGAAAAAGGATTCCGGGTAAAACTTTATAAGTACGAATTCTATATAGAAGATTTTAATTTCCTAGGATTCTATATTATACTAGGATTAGTAGTAATAGACCTAAAGAAGGTCGAAGCTATCCTAAAGTAGCTAAAACCTAGAAACGTTAAGGAATTATAGTTATTCCTAGGGTTAGCTAATTATTATTAGAAGTTTATTAAGGGCTACTTAAGTAAGGCTAGTCCCCTTACTATACTTACTAAAAAGGACTAGGATTATAATTAGATAGAAGAATACTAGAGGGTATTTAACTTACTAAAGGAAGTCTTTATAAAGTATTTAATTCTAGAGATTTTCTAGGGCTTCTAATAGGGCGGGTTAGGTCGGGGTTTTAGGGTATAGACCCGACCTAACTAGAGTCGGGTTAAATAAGGGGAGGGTCGGGATATAGAGTAGGGAATTAAATTTTAACCTACCCGGCTTTTAGGTTAAACGTAAGGGTAAAAGCGTAACTTACTGGGGTATAAATAGTTAGATATATTAAGATTTAAATTAATAAAATAGTAGAGAAATACCTTAAAAATAAGTCTATAGCTTTTAAAATTAAGATATACCTATAGATCTAATAGAATTAAATAAAAACTAAAAATATACTAAAAATAAGCTAAAAAAAACCCGATCTATACATTAGGTTATAACCCGGCCTTAGTAGGGCCAGGTAGGATTAGGTTTTTAGTAGTTAAACCTACCCTAAAAACCCGACCCGACCCTAACCTATTAGGTGGGTTTTAGGTTTAACCTAACCCGTTAGGAGCCCTAAGATTTTCTAACTAGACTAGGAAATTATTATCGAAATAGATATCTTAGACTACGCCGTAGGAGTATACCTTAGTTAGAAGGATAATAAAGGTTAACTTTATCTAATAGTATTCTACTCTAGGAAAATAATTCTAGTAGAATATAATTATAATATATTTAATAAGGAGTTATTAGTAATTATTACTATACTTAAGGAATAGAGAGTATATATTAAGGGAGCTATATATACCTTTATAATTAGTATAGATTATAAGAACCTATTATACTTTACTATAACGAAAGTATTAAATAGAAGATAAGCTTAATAGGCTAAATAGTTAACTATATATATCTTTAAGATAGTCTATAAAAAAGAGTCTAAGAATAAAAGAGCTAACGCTCTTAGTAAACGCCTAGACTATATAAATAATCGCCCTTCGCTAGGATATTAAATCCTTAAATAAAATAAGGATATATTACTTAGTTATATAAACTCTTAATACTCTTAGGAGTAGCCTAAAGAGATAGAAATTACTACGATACTTATAATATCTAACGAGGGATTTAAGTAGCGTATTAAGGAGTAATATAAGAAAAATATTATAGCTAAAGAGTTAGGTAAACGTATATAGTAAGATCCTTACGTTATAATTAATAACGAAGGCCTAATTAGGTATTATAAGAAGGTATATATCCTAAGTATAATATACTAAGATCTAATTAAGGAGGTATATAACGTACTAGTATATAGATACTAAGGTTATTAGAAAACCTATAATAGGTTAAAGGGAACGTACTATTTCCTTCTAATAAAATAAAAAGTAATAGAAAGAATTAAGGAATATATAGAGTATATAAGAAATAAAGCTAATAGATACGTACTATATAGAGATATATAAATCGCTAATATTCTAATATAACTATAGTAATATATTATAATAGACTAGATAGTTAAGCTACTAGCGTCTAAGGAACTAATAATAGGAGTAGTATACGACTCTATCCTACTTATTACTAATAAACTTACTAAGAGTAGTAAGTTTATTCTATATAAAGAAAGCTTAATAGTAGAAGATCTCTTATATATCTTTCTAAGATATATTCTTAGTAATTATAGGATACTATAAAGGATTATCTTAGACTAAGATAAGTAGTTAATATCGAAATTCTAGTCTTTATTAGTAGGTTAGCTAGGAATAAAGTAAAAGATATCTATAGTATACTATCTATAGATAGATAGATAAATAGAATAGTTAAATTAGATATTAGAATAGTACCTATAATTTAACGTTAATTACTAGTAAAATAACTAGGTAGAACTCTTACTACTCGCTTAATTTACCTATAATAGTATAGCTACTAAATCTACTAGGAAATCTCTATATAAGGTAATATATAGATATTAACTAAAAGTATACTACGAACCCCTAGTACCTAGTAAGGTATACTAGAATATAAGGTTAAGGGTAGTATAGTTAAAAGAAGTTTAGGTATAATTAATCTAAGACCTACGTTCTATTAGCTACTAAGTAGTAAAATACTATAATAGTAAGAGGTCTTTCGTACCGACCTTTAAAGGGGGGGATAAGGCTTTCCTACTCTAAAAAAATTAAAATAAAACAACCTAGCGTAAAACTAGATTATATTAAGATTAGACTATTTAGGGTTATTAAGTAAATTAGTAAAGTTAACTATAGGTTAGAACTTCCTAAAACTATAAGAATATATAGGATATTCTATATAGTATTATTAGAAAAAGCGCCTAATAACGCCTTACTTAATACTATAACGGTAATTACTAATAATAAGGAAGAGAAGTATAAAGTTAAAGAATTCTTAGATTACTAGAGAATTAGGGGATAAGACTACTACCTTATTAAGAAGAAAAGGTATAGATAGGAAGAAAATACTTAGGAGCTAATTAATAACTTTATAAACTTATAGGAGGAGCTAGCTAGGTTTTACTACTAAAACCTATATCTTTCTAGAAATTAGAATTTAGATTAACTATCTCTAGATTAGATAGCTAAGAAACTAAGGGGTTAGCTAAAGAAATAGGTATTACTAGTACTAGTAGAAAGCTAACTAGTAAAAGTACTTAAAATAGAGATAGAGAAGCCTCTTTTAATAGAACGAGGTAACTATATTATAAGGTAGCTTTATAGAAATAACCCTTATATAGAACGAGCTTACTACGAAGCGCCGCCTTATACTCTATCCGCTCTAAGGTTTTAAGGGCGCGAAGGTTATTAGCCTATAGAACCTTTTTCTAATTAATTAGAAGATTTAACTACTTATAGAGACGTAATTTCTTCTAATAATAAATAGCTTAAGCTCGTATTAGACCCTTTAACTTTAAGTTATCCTTAGCTATTTTATCCTCTATAGCTTCTAGATCTTTTTAGATTTTCTCCTTCTATACTAAGATTCTATTCTCTATAGAAAGAGTTAGTATATAAGTTAAAATAATCGGATTAAAGCTTAACGTAGAAAAATAGAAAAGAAATAGAAGAGAAGTTAGATATAAAGGAGCTCTTACTAAAGGAATTATAATAGTTAATTAGGAAAAGAAGAAAGGAAATAGAAGAATACTAGAAATAAAATAGAGACTAGGTTTAAGAAATTTACGTAAAAATTTTAGGAGCGTTCTAGGAGGGAATATAAGAGTATTTTCTAAGTAAGGTTAAAGATATAGTAGTCGCCTAGTTAGAGGACTAGAATAGTAACTAAAACTAGTAAAGAGAAATAAGTAAAGAAATCCGTAAGAAAGATACTAGAGGGATATAGGGCTTACTATATAATACTTAGATAGATTATAACCTATACTTCTACTATTAGGAGAGATAGGAGGAGGAAGGGTTTAACTAAGAAATTAAAGAAGAGTTTAACTAGATAAGAGGATTAATAAAAGCGTTAGTAAACGTATATTTAGCTTTAGATAGGATTAGATTATAGCTATAAATAACCCCTATATACGTAGAATACTTTTTAACGGTAATATCTACCTAATATTTAAGATTAGATACGCGATAGTATTTATAGGGAAATAGTATTATTTTATCTTTAGCCTAGGTAAGACTAGAACGAGAGATACGCGAAGCTTTTAAGGAAGAAACTTTAGATATAGTTAGAAGCGGAGGACTACTAGATAAAGAACTAGAGTAGGTATTATATACCTTAAATACTAATACCCTATAGAAGTACGAAATAGAGTAAGGCTTTAGGATAATAGTCTAGGGAGGGGAGAGTAGTATTACGGACTATATCTAGATAATAGAGTATATAACCTAGGAAGCGATTAGCTTAGGGAATATAGGATTATTAGAGTAGTAGAATAACTACTTTATAAGGGAGGACTTAGAATAGTAGGACGGGCCTAATAATAATTCTATAGAAATATACTAAATAAGGGTATATAATATTCTATAATTCCTATAGTACTTAGTATAGTACCTATAGTAGAAAGTATAGAAAGACTACTAAAAGTATAGGAAGCTAGCCTTAGTAAGGCTAATACGAAGAGTATATAGAATAGATATTTAGTAGAACTTTCCTTTTTCTCTTTATAGTTATCTTATATTACTTTTCTTAAGTTAGAGGTTTAAGATATATAAGTAGTAATACTACTTTACTTTAGTATACTAGTAATATATTTTTAGTTATTATTATATACCTAGAAACCCTTAATAGGGTAAGAAGGTATTATAGCTAGTAAAGGTAAGCTATATAGCTTTACCCCTTTAATAGCCGGAACTAATAAACTATAGTCTAATATCTAGGAGTAGTTTAAGGCCTCGATTATAAAGAATTATAAAACTAGGTAATAGTAAATATAGTAAAGATAGATTCGTAGTAAGACTAATAGCTATAGAGATTTCTACTCTCTATATAGCCTAAAGGTAGACGCCTTAGTAGGTCTTACCTAGCGTACTAAAGTATACGCGTAGACGTAATATAGTATATAGTAAGTAGGGTCCCTAATAGGGCGGTTTAGGGCGGTTTTTAGAATTTAAAACTCGCCCTATTAGGTTTTAGGTTTTAATAGGGCGGGGTAGGGAACGTAGCAGGTTATAAGACTAAATCTAATCCGCCCCGTTCGGGTCTAAACAGTTTTAAAGTATAACTTACTAGGGTAGTTATAGATAACTATATCTATATATTAAATATCTAAAAGATAGAAAATTACCTAGAGAATAAGAATATATAGTTATAAAAATATATATCCTATTAGATCTAGAGATATAATTATTTTAATACCTTAATTCTAATTATAGTAATAAAAACCCGCCCCGTTTTAATAGGGCGGGTTTAGTCGGGTTAATAGTTTAGTTCGGGTTCCTCTTAACTTATATAACCCGCCCTAAAATACCGCCCTACCCTAGCCTAATCTAAAAACCGTCGGTTTAGACCTACCCTATTAGGGACTCTAATAGTAAAGCTACCTCCTAGTTCCTTATAACTATCCCCCCTTCTAAGTAACCTATCCTTAGGTCTACGCTCTAAGTATAGTAATAATAAATAAATTATATCTCTAGGTACTTACGCTTACGCGCTAGCTATATATATTAAGTTCTATTATAGCGTATATATCGCTTTATACCTATAGGCGCTATAAAGTTCTACTATATAAGTAGTAGGTAATCCTATTATAGAAATTCTATAAGCTAAAAATTCCTATCTAAAATCTAAATACTTAACTTTAGTCTTAGTATAATAAATAGCGTTTATAACGTACGGCCTACGCGCGCGTATCGCCTATAATAACCCTTTACCTCCTTATAAAAAAATTCTATCTTTAACCTCTTTACTCTTCTATCTTACTTTATACTCTTATTAAGTAACCTTTATATAAGCTCTTTATACCCTCTTTATACCTTATCCTTTATATTATTATTATTAGCCTTATTATAGAAAATAAAGTTATTATTAAGTAGTTATACTAAGCGACTTACGTACGCTACGCCTATAAACTAGATAAGGTACTTACCTACTATAAGCCTACTCTATAGAAGTATATCTACTACTATAGTCTCTACTACCTATATATTATCGTAAGTACTTATATAGTACTTATATTAAGCTTATACTAATCTAATATCCTTTTATAGGTTTCTAAGAAGATAAATAAGGTAGTTAATATTTTACTAGAGACTACTAAATAGATTTATAATAGTTTATCTTCCTTTATACTTACCCCGCGCCTTATTTACTAACTATTCCTTTTCTCTAGAGAAGGAGTCTTTAGAGAAGTACCTAGCTTACTATTATAAGTACTTTAATAAGCTTATAACTTAGTATCTCCTAGCTAAAGAAGCTAAGGGTAAAGGCTCTAAAACTTAGAGTAAGTCTAGTAAAAATACTATAGCTATACTTACCCTATATAAGTAAGCTATAGCTACTAATACTATACTACATAATACTAGCTAGTTAAGATAGATAGTAAGTAATAGTATTCTCCTATACAATTTATATACTAATACTATATAGAATAGGTTTAAGGCGTATCCTACTTATAATACCTAGTTTCCTAGGGATTATATTTTATCTAACTAGTCTTAGAGCTTAAGGGGCTAGTAGATCTTCCGCGAGGACCCTACGAAGGATATAGATAGGGTAGAGGATAATAGGGCTAATAACTATTATACTCCTATCCTAGAGGGAGGGGAGGATAATAAGATAGGGGAGGCTTAAGATATAGGTATACCTATTATATAGAGGTATTAGTTTTATCCTACTATTTACCTAGTAGGAGACTAAGGCCTAGCGAGATAATTCTCTTTTATAATTTAGCTAGGGCTTTAGACTTACGGTTTCTATATATCGTTTTTATACTACGAAAATACCTAGGAAACCTACTAGGCGCTTTACTACTTTAAGAATCTATCCTCCTTTTCCTTACTTTTACCTCTATAATTTTTCTATTAATTTATTTTAGTTTAGTCTTAAGCTATACTTCCTACTTACTTACTCCTTACTCTTACCCTTTACTTTATACTCTACTATTAGTTTAGCTAAGTTTTCTATATCTCTTTTTAGAACCTATTAGTTAAATTCCTTTAGGTATCTAACCTATTTTACTAAGTATTATTATACTTACCCCCTACGCCTAGTATCTAGGATTTCTTTAACTTCCTACTCTTCTTTTCCCTCTATAATATCTAGTAGTAGTAGGGTATTTATTTACTATCTCTATCTTAGGTAGTACTTCTCTAGTAAGGATATACTAAATATAGAGTATATTTTATAACTCTTAGGTAGTTAGATCTTATATACTTATAAGCTAATTAGTTTAAGAACTCGAAATAGACCTATTATACGCTATAATAGCTTCTTACTTAATATTTATAATTATAAATTCTTAGTAGATACTAGGATAAGATCCCCTTTATTAAATAATATTAGGGTATATTTTCGGTTATATACTACGGTTTATAAATTACTTACTTTCCGCTATTAAGTTACTATCTTCGCGCGTAGTAAATATAATTACTATATATACTCTTTTACTACTAGTACTTTACTACTCCTTAACTTCTCCTCTTCTTAGAACTAGATTTTAGGGTAGTAACTATATATAGTAAAGAAAGGGGATACCCCTATACTAGTATAGTAACTATTATTATACGTATAAGACTAGGTAATAGTAAATATAGTAAAGATAGACTTATAGTAAGACTAATAGCTAAAGAGGTTTCTATTCCTCTATATAGCCTAAAGGTAGGGCCTTAGTATATCTTACCTAGTATACTTAAGTATACGCGTAGGTATAACGTAGTATATAGTAAGGCTACTACCTAGTTCCTTATAACTATCCCCTTTCCTAAGTAACCTATCTTTAGGTTAAGGCTTTAAGTATAGTAACTATAAAAATCTTACGCTTACTAATATCTACGTTTACGCGCTAACTACGTATATTAAGTTCGACTATAGTAGGTATATTTAGCTACGTTAACTAGGCGGCGTAATATTCTACTATACGAGTAGTAGGCGCTAAAGTTATAGGGATCCTATTAGTTAAAAATTCCTATCTAGAATCTAAATACTAGAATTTAGTCTTAGTATAATAGATCGCGTTTACGATATATAGTCCGCGCGTGCGCGTCGCCTCTAATAACCCTTTACCTCCTTAAAATTTTTTTTTATCTTTAACCTCTTTACTCTTCTACTCTACTTTATACTTTCTTTAAGTAACCCTTACTTAACTTCTTCGTACCTTATATATATAGTACCTCCCCTTTATTATTATAGAAGACTATATTATTAATAAAGAGTTATATTAAGCGACCTACGTACGTTATACTCGTAAACTAGATAAGGTTATTATCTATAATAAGCCCTCCTTATAGAAGTATACCTACTACTATAATATACGCTACCTATATATCGTAGTAAGTACTCTCCTATTACTTATACCCTACTTATACTAACCTAGTATATAGGTTCCTAAGAAGATAAATAAGGTAGTTAATATTTTACTAGAGACTAGTAACTACTAAAAAGATTTATAATAGTTTATTTTCCTTTACGCCTACTACGCGTATCGTTTACTAACTACTATATTTTTTTAGAGGAAGAGCCTATAGAAGAGTACCTAGCTTACTACTATAAGCGCTTTAATAAGCTTACGACTTAGTATCTACTAGCTAAGGAGACTAAGGGTAAAGGCTCTAAAACCTAGGGTAGGTCTAGTTAGGGTCCCTAATAGGGCGATTTAGAGTAGTTTTTAGAATTCGAAACCCGCCCTATTAGGTTTTAGGTTTTAATAGGGCGGGGCGGGGAATAGGGCGGGCTATAAGACTAAATCTAATCCGTACTATTTAGGTCTAAACGGTTTTAAAGCGTGACTTATAGGGGTAGTTATAGATAACTATATCTATATATTAAATATATAAAAGATAGAAAATTACCTAGAGAATAAGAATATATAGTTATAAAAATATATATCTTATTAGATCTAGAGATATAAGTATTTTAATACCTTAATTCTAATTATAGTAATAAAAACCCGCCCCGTTTTAACGGGGCGGGTTTAGTCGGGTTAATAGTTTAGTTTAGGTTCCTCTTAACTTATATAACCCGCCCCGAAATACCGCCCCGCCCCGGCCTAATCTAAAAACCGTCGGTTTAGACCCGCCCTATTAGGGACCCTAGGTCTAGTAAAAACGCCGCGGCTATACTTACCCTACGTAAGTAAGTCGCTATAACTAATACTATACTAGATATTACTAGCTAGTTAAGATAGATAGTAAGTAGGGATATTACTCTATATAATTTATATACTAATACTATATAGAATAGGTTCGAGGCTTACCCTATACGCGATACTTAGTTCTCTAGGGACTATATTTTATCTAACTAGCCTTAGAGCCTAAGTAGTTAGCGCGTCTCTTACGAGGACCCTATAAAGAATATAGCTAGGGTAGAGGATAATAGGGTCTATAATTATATAGCTTCTATCCTAGAAGGGGATAATAAGATAGAGGAGACTTAAGATATAGGTACGCCTATAGTATAGAGGTATTAGTATTATCCTACTATTTACCTAGTAGAAGATTAAGATCTAGTTAAATAATTTTCCTTTATAATTTAGCTAGGCTTAGGACTTATAGTTTCTATACCTAGTTTTCGTACTACGAAAATACTCTAGGAGTATACTAGGCGCTTTCTACTTCTAAGAATTTATCCCCCTATTTCTTTACTTTACCTTTATAAATTTCCTATTAATTTATTTTAGTTTAACTTTAAGCTATACTTCCTACCTACTTATTCCTAGCTTTTACCCTTTACCTTATATTCTACTATTAGTTCTACTAAGTTTCCTATATCTCTATTTAGGACCTATTAGTTAAATTCTTTTAGGTATCTAACCTACTTTACTAGATATTACTATACTCGCCCTCTACGCCTAGTATCTAGTATTTCTTTAATCTCCTACTCCTTATTACCTTCTATAATATCTAGTAGTAGTAGGGTATTTATTTACTACCTATCTCTTAGGTAGTACTTCTCTAGTAAGGATATACTAAATATAGGGTATATTTTATAACCCTCTAGTAGTTAGATCTTAAATACTTATAAGCTAATTAGCTTAAGAACTCGAAACGGGCCTATTATATACTATAATAGCTTCTTACTTAGTATTTATAATCGTAAGTTCTTAGTTAATATAACGATAAGATCCCCTTTATTAAATTTTATTAGAGTATATTTCTAATTATATACTACGGCTTACGAATTACTTACTTTCCGCTATTAAACCGCTATCTTTACGCGTAGTAAATATAATTACTATATACGCTCTCTTACTACTAGTACCTTATTACCCCCTACCTTTTCCTCTTCCTAGAAATAGATTTTAGGGTAGTAACTATATATAGTAAAAAAGGGGGATATCCCTATACTAGTATAGCGGCTATTATTATACGCAAACTCTACGACTAGGAGTAGTAATACCTACGCCCCTTAATTCTCTAAGTAAAAGGCCCTTAGGTATTCTTAGACTATTTAATTCTATCTTATAGTTTAACTATTAGTTTAGGGGTAGAAAGTAGTACTTAGTCTTCGCTTAATTTTTATATAGTAGTATAACTCTAACTAGAATACTCTAGTAAACCTAGAGTCTCTATTTAAGACTATACCCCTAGGTATACTAAACCTAGTAATTACCTTCTCTACTAAGATCTCTACTAGTTTAGGCGCTATAAGCTTCTTAGTTATAGGTATATATAATACTATCTTAGTATAGCGGTCGAGGATTATAAGTAGTATATTATACGCGTACCCCCTTACTTTACTTAGTAGAATTCTACTTATAA
This sequence comes from Venturia carpophila, assembly GCA_014858625.1. Classification (NCBI taxonomy): domain Eukaryota; kingdom Fungi; phylum Ascomycota; class Dothideomycetes; order Venturiales; family Venturiaceae; genus Venturia; species Venturia carpophila. Next base: position 1,048,793 of record JACTAK010000010.1, read on the forward strand.
AATCTATTATTAACTCCTACTACGGACCCTATAGCTAGGGTAAAGACTATAAGTCCCTAAAGGGAGTATACCTTTTTACTTTTATCTTCTAATATACTTTATAAGTCTTAACGTATATATCTACGTTACGAGATATATACGTCTAGAAGTATTTTCTTATTAGAAGCTTAAGTATTCTTATAGTTCTAAAATACCCTATAAAGGTATTATTATAGTAAAGTCTTAGTAACTCCTACTTTACGGCTACGTCTACAGTAACGTAAATTATTCCTTTAAAGGTTAATATTCCTAAGGGTAGCCTTACCTCCTAGTATAGCCCGCTTAGCTTACTAAGTAGCTATACGTAAATTCTACGTACTATAGGATCTACTAACTAGAGTAACTAGAATCCCTCTAGCTCTACTCTAGGCTTAGTATAGGTATATTTACCTTTTAGGACGTCTCTTATAAGAGACCTAGGTATTATAGGCGCGGTCTCTTCGGCCTAGATAGGGTATATCTTATAGGTTATTAACCCTTTAGATAAAGCTTTTCCGCCCTTTATAACCCGCTACTACGAGCCTTAATTAAATCTAACGATCTTTACTTCTATACCCTATAACTCCTATACTTATAAGCTCTAAATTACCCCCTCTCTTAGTAGTAACCCTAGCTTCTACTATAAAGTAGGGAGGAGGGCTATAGTACTAGACGTAGGTAAGCTGTAATCTAGTTACCTAGATAGTATATCTACTAGATTTTTTAAACCTACCCTATATATAATTATAAAGTTATAGGTAGAGAGTAGTATAGTCTAGTATACCTACCTAGGGCTCCTAATAGGTTAGGTTAAACCTAAAACCCACCCGTTAGGTTAGAGTCGGGTTAGGTTCTTAGAGTAGGTTTAACTACTAAAAACCTAAACTAACCTAGCCCCGCTAAGGCCGGGTTCTAACCTAATATACGGGTCGGGTTTTTTTAGCCTATTTTTAGTATATTTTTAGTTTTTATTTAATTCTATTAGATCTATAGGTATATCTTAATTTTAAAAGCTATAGACTTATTTTTAAAGTATTTCTCTATTATTTTATTAATTTAAATCTTAATATATCTTACTATTTATACCCCGGTAAGTTACGCTTTTACCCTCGGGTTTAACCTAAAAGCTAGGTAGGTTAAAATTTAATTCCCTAACCTATAACCTAACCCTCCCCTTATTTAACCTAACCCTAGTTAGGTCGGGTCTATACCCTAAAACCTCGACCTAACCCGCTCTATTAGGAGCCCTATACCTACCTCCTATTTAGCTACTATAACTTAGAAAACCCTACTAGGTTATTATAGTCTATTAGGACCTTAATTAGGTAGTAACTCCCTTTAAGGTAATACCTCTAGTATAAGAAGGCTACGATAATTACGAGTAACTCCTACTTATAGGTTTTATAATTCTATTCTATAGGGAGGAGCTTCCTTAACTAAAAAGTAATTAGGTACTACTACCTATTCTCTTATAGCTAGGCTAAGATAGCTACTATAGTAGAACTAGAAGTATTAGGCTCTACTCTAATCCTCTTCCTAGGATTAAAGTAGTATAGTATTAGTACTTATATAAACGCCTCCTATAGCGTATAAAACTTATATACGGCTCTTTCTAGCTATATAAATAGGCCTATCTACCTCCTATTCTAAGATCCTTTAAAAAGGTCTATAAGTAGGGCTATAACTCTTAAGTAGCCTATAATAAACCTACGGTAGAAATTATAGAATCTAAGAAATACTTAGACTTCTATAAAGCTACGTAGTTCTAGCTATTCCATAATACTTATAATATATACGGGATCTATACGTATACCTTACGTATTAATAATAAAGCCTAAGAATTCTACCTCTTATATAAAGAACTTATACTTCTTAAGGTTAAGATATAGGGTAAACTACCGTAGCCTCGCTAGTACCTCGCGTATATAGCGTAGGTACTCCGATCTAGAGGTAGAATAGATTAAGATATTATCTAGGTAAACTATATATATAGTATTAATAAGGCTACTTAAAGCCTTATTAATATATACCTAGAAAGTTACTAGGGTATTAGCTAAGCTAAAAGGTATTACTAGGTATTTAAAGTACCTATATCGCGTATAAAACGTAGTCTTCTACTTATTACCTAGTCTAATCCGGATACGATAATAGGTATTCTTTATATCTAACTTAGTATAGAAATTAGCCCCCTAGAGGTAGTCTAGGAGCTCTAAAATTAATAGGAGAGTATACCTATTTTAAATAGTAACTTTAGTTAACCCCCTATAGTCTATATAGAGCTTAAATTCTCTACTCTTCTTTAGTATAAATAGTATTCCTACCTCTACTAGGCTAGTAGATAGGCGTATCTACTTATTTATAACTACGTTATTAATATATTACCTAAGAATCTTAAGCTTCCTTACTAAAAGGTTATATATCTTCCTAAAGGGGGGTTCCCTAGTTATTTTAATAGCGTACTCCGCCCCTACTACTACGGGTATACTTATAGCTTTAGAATTATTAAAGAGATTAATAAAGTCCTTAAATTTATTAGGGATAGTAATCTCTAAACTTTTAGATTTAAATTTATTAATACTTAGGATTAGCGTAAGGTCCTTACTATAGAGTTTAAAGATATATATAGAGTTCTCCGCGCCTAGTTCCTCTCTAGAGATAAGTCTTATATTAGACTTCTACTACTTAAATCTCTATTCCCGCCTATCTAGATCTAGCTTAACCTTTATATCTCCTAGGGCTAGTATACCTAGAAGGTAGTTAGAGTTCTCCCTTTCTAATATATAGAATTTAACCTCTACTTATTTTAAGGTCCCTAAGGAGTCTATAGCTTCCTAGACTCCTTTAAAGATATCTATATAAACTATATAGTTACTATCGCCCTAACTTATAGGAGGTACTAGGATATTAATAGGTTCTAAGTCCTATTCTAAGGTAAGAAGAGGGTTAATTATATTAACTTCTACTCTACTATCTAATATAGTAACTACCTTATAACCTATATATATACTATAGAGGGTACCTATAGTAGTAATTAACTTTCTTACTACTAGACCTTTTACCCGCGAAACTAGTATAACTCGACTATAATTAACTAGCGGCTTTATTATACTCTTATAGTTCCTTTCTAAATCTCCCTCCTAGAGTAGAGTAGAGGCCGCTATAATTATAGTACACGCTAGCTTTATAGCTAGGACGACGTACTATTATTTCCTATTAGGTTATAGTAGTAATTAGCTATAACCTCTATAAAAAAAATTAGCCTTTAAGGCTTTAGGTACTTATTTACGTAGTATCTATACTCCTTATAGTTATAGTACTAAATTATAGAAAGATCCCTCTCCTTTTTTAAGTAGTTAGGGCCTTAATAAAATTTAGGTATACTATAGCTTACCTATAACTATTCCGTGTACGGCCTACTCTATATCTTATAGTCTTAGGAAATATTCCTTCTTTTTAGATCTCTATCTAGTAATTGCGAAAGTATTACGCGACGCTTATTAGTCTCTAAGCGTATAGCTAGCGCTACTATTATACCTCGTAATTTAGGAATATCCTAATACTTAGATAGTATAGCTCTTATATCTAGTCGTAATTTATACTATAAGTAGTTTTATAGCTACGTTATAGTATAGGGCTCCTCGAGTTAAAATTCTAGGTCTATTAGGTATAAGTTAAATAATACTATAGATTACTCTAACCCCTACCTACTATCTTATAGAGTTATATTACGTCTAGCTAGCGATTTACTAGGTCTTTAATTAAGTCTAAAAAGAACCCCTTAAAGTATTCCTAGGTAAGTTAGCCCTCTTTTAGGGTATATTTCTTTTTAGTCTACGAGCTATATAGTATACCCTTTATAAACTATAGGGTATAGGTAATTTTAGAGATCTTAGTTAAGAATATATTTAGTACTAAGTAAAATATATTCTTAGTACTACGTATCTACTTATAGTATATATATACGCTTTTACCTTTATATAACTATAACTTCTTAGGCTATAATTCTTTATAGGATTAAAGGGGTATAGTAATATATACCTTACTATCGCTTTATATACTTACCGCGCTAATAGTAGCCTCTAAGTTATCTACTTCTATAAGGAAGCGTAAAAGCTCCGCCTATTTCTTATAGACTATAAGTATACGTCTAGTCTTCTCTAAGGCTATATTAACTACTTATTCTTCTCTTTTTTAGTCCTTCTTTTCTAAGGTTAATAGATTTTATCTTCGTTCCTAGGAAGTACTTAACCTAACTATAGGAGTCTAGCTTCTAGCGCGTATATTTCTTATAGTTTTTAAAGTTATCTTTACTAGATCTACCCTAAATTAAGAGCTATTAGAATTATAAAACTAGGTAATAGTAAATAATAAATATAGTAAAGATAGATTCGTAGTAAGACTAATAGCTATAGAGGTTTCTACTCTCTATAAAGCCTAAAGGTAGGCGCCTTAGTAGGTCTTACCTAGTATACTAAAGTATACGCGTAGGCGTAATATAGTTTATAGTAAGGCTACCTCCTAGTTCCTTATAAGAATAAACTAGATTAACTAATTATAAGTTAATTACCTAACCCTTATACTTACCCTAAACCTATAGTAGGAAGAAAGTATAACGTAATAGGTCTTCCTAAATTAAAAGGAGTAAAGAGTACTCTAGGGATTATACCGTAAAGAACTAAGAAAACCGGCCGTAATAATAATAACTATAAAGAGAGAAAGGAAAACTCTATTAAATACCTATTTTATATACCCTTTATATTAGTTTTACTAAGGTTAGTTTCCTATACTTTTAGTAACTTTTCTATATTTCCTACTATAGGTACTATACTAAGTACTATAGGAATTATAGGATATTATATACTCCTCCTTAGTATATACTTCTAGAATTACTATTAGGCTTATTCTACTAGTCTAAGTCTTTCTTTATAAAGTAGTTATTTTACTACTTTAATAATTCTATAACCTCTAAGCTTAGGGCTTCTAATAGGTTAGGTTAAACCTAAAACCTACCTAATAGGTTAGGGTTAGGTCGGGTTTTAGAGATAGACTTAACTCCTAAAAATCTAATCTAAGCTAACCCTACTAAGGCCGGGTTATAACCTAACGCGTAGGTTAGGTTTTTTAAGCCTATTTTTAGTATATCTTTAGTTTTTATTTAATCCTATTAGATCTATAGGTAGGGTCCCTAATAGGGCGGTTCGGGGCGGTTTTTAGAATTAGAAACCCGCTCTATCGGGTTTCGGGTTTTAATAGGGCGGGGTAGGGAATAGGGCGGGTTATAAGACTAAATCTAATCCGCCCTATTCGGGTTAAAACGGTTTTAAAGCGTGACTTACTAGGGTAGTTATAGATAAATATATCTATATATTAAATATTTAAAAGATAGAAAATTACCTAGAGAATAAGATTATATAGTTATAAAAATATATATCCTATTAGATCTAGAGATATAAGTATTTTAATACCTTAATTCTAATTATAGTAATAAAAACCCGCCCCGTTTTAACGGGGTAGGTTTAGTCGGGTTAATAGTTTAGTTCGGGTTCCTCTTAAGTTATATAACCCGCCCCGAAATACCGCCCCGCCCTAGCCTAATCTAAAAACCGTCGGTTTAGACCCGCCCTATTAGGGACCCTATCTATAGGTATATCTTAATTTTTAAAGCTATAGACTTATTTTTAAGGTATTTCTCTACTATTTAATTAATTTAAATATTAATATATCTAACTATTTATACCCTAGTAAGTTACGCTTTTACCCTTAGGTTTAACCTAAAAGTTAGGTAGGTTAAGTTTTAAAACCCCGCCCTATAACCTAACCCCCCCTATTTAACCTAACCTTAGGTTAGGTTAGGTTTATACTCCTAAACCCTAATCTAACCCGCCCTATTAGGAACTCTACCTAAGCTAATTACTTCCTAAGTAGAGCCCCTAATAGGGTAGGTTAAACCTAAAACCTACCTATTAGGGGGCGGCTAGGTCGGGTTTTAGAGAGGGGGTTATTATTAGGGTTAGTAGAATCCTCCCTATTACTAATCTTATTATAGCTAATTAGTAGTTAGTTAATAAATATAGTAAGGATCTAACTTACCTACTAATAGTTATTCTTAATCTTCTTATTATTAACCTTATCTATCCTTACTTATAATAAGTAGTAATCTAACTTATACGCTTTATACTTAATATTTAGTTCGTAGTTATTAATTATAAGTATAGAGAGGACTACTATACTAGAAGTCCTATTATCCTACTAGTAGTTACTACTAATACTAAACTTATACTTAATACTAATACTTATCTCTAGCTATTATAGTAATCCGCGGAAAATATAGCTTAATATATTTCTATTAGGAGAAAGGGTCTTTAAGGTACGTTACTACTTCGTTTATTAAATATTAGAGACTATTAAGAGACTATTAGGATAAAAAGAAAAACTTACTCTATAAGTAGTAGTCGTCGAACTCTTTTTATCTATTAGATACTACCTCCCTACTATATCTAGATAATAAGGGTAGTAGTATAGGGTCTATAGCTATATATAGTTAATCTATTATAGTATTAAGACTAACTTTATTTCGCTAAAGATATTATAGTAGCTCTCTTTATTATAAAGTAGGTATATAATAGGTATAGTCTTAATTATAAAGCTTCTTTAACTTACGCTAGTAAAATACTTACTACTTATATAAATTATCTAAATCTAGAGCTTACTCCTCTTAAAACTAGATCTCTAACTTATAGTAAGGGTTAAGAAGAATAGCTATATTATATAGCTTTCTAGCCTAACTAGTAGATATTATACTATAGTAAATCTATTATTTTCCCTTTACCTTTATATATACCTTATATATCTCTACCTTCTACTAATAAGTCTTCTTCTCTAGTATCTATTATATATTCTTAATATAGTTATAGAGATATTTATAGATATCGAAAGCTATATAGAGAGTAGGTAATTTTATAGTACTAATAAGTACTATAAATATAGTAAAGGGATAAAGGATAGTAATTAGGTACTATACTTAGCCCTATTTATTATTACTAAGATATAGATACGCGTGTTAGCTCTATATATATATATTAATAGAATCTTTCAGCTAGTAGAGGTATACTAGTATTTAGAAGATAGAGTCCTATTATATTTTAATATCTTAAATATAGTAGAATACTCGAATCTTAGGGTACGACGTTTAAAACTATATTTCTTAGATAGCCTTAAAGGCTAACTAGCGTACTTTACTAGAGTTAATAAAGATCGCGATCTTTCGCGCCTTAGCTACTATATACGGAAGCTATATAGTATAGTTAGTTAAGTTATATAATTAACTAGGGTATTAAAGGCGCTAAGACTATTAGGGGATTATTAGGGGACTATTAGGGGACTATTAGGGGACTATTAGGGGACTATTAGGGGACTATTAGGAACTTATACCTCGCTATAAGTTAGTAGGAATCTCTCCTCTTATAAAAGCTATAGCTATTCTCTCCTCCTCTTCCTCCTAGTTTTTAATAAACTTATTCTTTATTAGTCTAATCTTAATATTAGAAAGATAGATATTATAACTTAACTATATTATATACGAGATATATAGATATAGAGTAATATCGTTTTAGATCCTAGAGTAGTAATATAACTTATTAATAGCTATATTTACTAACTTAGCTATAGTCTTATTATTTAATATCTTATCTATAGTAAATATAATAACCCTATTAGTAGTTTCGAAGTAGTAGAGTTAAGCTAGGATATATTTTATAAGTTCTACCCCTTTATACTAGCTATAGTAGGGATTTAATCTAATTATTACTTCCTATTCTAACTAATTAGTAATCTAGTATACTTTAATAGTAAGGTAGCTATCTCTACGTAGAGTAGATTATCTATTAAGTATATTAGAGACCTTCTATAGTAATAGAGAAAGACGCTAAAGGATTATATACTTAGAAATATCGCGTATTCCTAGGATTCTATTAGTAATAGTTAATAAGGAAACTAGTTTCGAGGTAATATCTTTATTAGTATATATTATAAGTCGGATAAACTCTATATTATTAACGCTTATTATTAGCTACTTATATCTAATAATTATATAAATAAGCTAATTAGTAAAGTTAGTAAAATAAGAGTTAAGGTCTCTAAATTAGGTAATTTCTCTCTTTCTATTATTTTTCTAGGTATAATTAGGAAGGTTTTTAGCTTAATAGTCTCCTAATAGTCTTATTCCTTCTCTAAAGCTCTCTTCGACTATTATTTATACTAGTCCCTATACTACTAATTTACTTTTATACTTATTCCCTATAATATAATCTATTATAGTACTAGATCTATTACCTAGTTTAAAGTACTATATTACCTTATTATATTAGGTATAGATTATCTTAGGATTACTAGTTATATATAAAGTACTTTTAATAAAGTAGGAGTAGTTTATAGCGTAAGACTCTCTACCCTATTTAGGAAGTCTAGGCTTAGACTTAGATATCTCCGTCTTATACTATATTATATCTACCTACTAAGTATAGAAGTTATTAGTATTAGTTATAGTCTATTAATAGTAAACGTTATTCTAACTAACTCGTAGAAGTAGGTCTGAGGGTTATAAAATAAATAGAGAGGAGTAGGGCTCCTAATAGGTTGGGTTAAACCTAAAACCCACCCGTCGGGTTAGGGTCGGGTTAGGTTTTAGAGCGGGTTCGACTACTAAAAACCTAAACCGACCCGGCCCCGCTAAGGCCGGGTTATAACCTAACGTACGGGTCGGGTTTTTTTAGCCTATTTTTAGCCTATTTTTAGTTTTTATTTAATTCTATTAGATCTATAGGTATATCTTAATTTTAAAAGCTATAGACTTATTTTTAAGGTATTTCTCTACTATTTTATTAATTTAAATCTTAATATAGCTAACTTTTTATACCCCGGTAAGTTACGCTTTTACCCTTAGGTTTAACCTAAAAGCCGGGTAGGTTAAAATTTAATTCCCTAACCTATAACCCGACCCTCCCCTAATTTAACCCGACCCTAGTTAGGTCGGGTCTATACCCTAAAACCCCGACCCGACCCGCCCTATTGCGAGCCCTAGAGAGGAGAATAAAGAGACTATAATAAGTTTAGTAAAGGCTAGTATAGGTATAGGTAGAAAAGAGGGTTAGTATTTAAGTTAGTATAGTTCTAGGTAGAAAGAGGGTTAGAATTTAGAACCTATTAGATCTATACCTATTTACGGCGGTAGGAGCCTTAGTAATTACTAAGAAGAGAATAATAAAATTAAGGAATAAGAATAGAATAAGAAACTATTAATTAAATAGATATCTAAGTATCTAAAGGAATTTTAAAGTAATATATTATAAGATCTACGAATTTATAAAGTAATCTATTAAGCAGATTTATTTTTATCTTAAAATCTTTAATATTTAAATATTTTTAGTTAAATATTTAGGAAAATTAATACTCTAAGTGTAAACCTCTAGAGTATTAACGTAATAATTATAATCATTCTATTATTTTAGCCTATAATCGAAGATTAGGTCTTTTAAGAATATATAAGAGACTTCCTAATAGTTTCCTAATAGTTATAGTAAAGAGAATAAAGCGTAGGAGTAAAACTTACTATTTAACTACTACTAGTATTATTTATAGTAATATACGTCTTAACGCCCTTCTACTAGGTATTAAACTCGAAAAAAAATATAGAGCTTAATAACTTTAGCTTATACTAATAAAATCGCTATTACTACGAATTCTCCTTACTAACCTAATATTCTTTACCTAAATAGTAACGCGCTTAGTATAAAGGGTATAAAGATTAGTATCTAGGTAAAGTTAGCTAAGATAAGTATAAAAATTTATATTACGCGGAGGCTATAGCCCGAGTAATATAGTAGGGTTAGGATTAGCTATCCTATATAGTAGTAATAAAGTAGTCGGGTAATAATATTATATTATATAAGTAAAGCAAAGCTTGCGAGATATAAGAGTCGTAGATTATACTAAGTAACTAAAGTAATAGTAAAGTAACTAAAGAGTAGAACTACGAGACCTTTAAGGGAGTAAAGTCTCGTTAATATAGAGATTCTATTACGAAGCTCGCGAGGCTTATTTTCCTAAGAATAAGCTAAATAAGCTAAAGGCTTAATAGGCTTATTCTACTAATATTAAGATAGGTAAACTAAAAGCTTAACTAGCTTATTTCGCTAAGAATAATCTAAACGATCCTTCTACGTGACCTAGAACTTATCTATTTACTAATTAGTTCCTAGAGTAGACTATATATAATATAGTCCTCCTTCTTAGTAAGCTAGTCCTATAGCGATTACTTAAGTAGTAATAAAACCCCGCGCCCCGAAGCTAAAGATAACTTTAAAAGCTTTAAATAAATAAAAATATATTACTAAAGAAATATCTAAACTCGGATAACCTACTATTTTCTTCTATTAACGTTATTTCGAAAATAGTAGATAGTATATTATTATACCCTCTAGTCGATTAATAAAATACGCCTTATACGTAAAGTTAGGAAAGCCCTATATTAAGGTATCGTAGTCGTTACTAGACGATACTAGGGAAAAGAAGGAAAAATAAATTATAGAGGATAAAGAAAAACTACTAGTAGCGAATACGTTAGCGAATTAAGCGATTACCTAATTAATAGCTAAGGTTTCTTATTAGTAGTAGGAGTAGTCTAAGCTACTTACTCGTATATAGCGGAATAAAACTATATTATAGTTAGCTTAAAAGAGAGTAAAGGTAAAAACGATTTATCTTCTTAAAGAACTCGAGGAGGAGGAGAAGGAAGAGAGGGATTATAAGCGAAGGCGAGGTAAGGTAGTTAGCTCTAAGCCTTCTAACTTTATATTCTTACTTTCTCCTAGTTTAGGGATAGTAGACTAGACTACTCTAGATTTACCTAATAGTAATCCTTTAGAGCTTAAAGAGAGTTTAATAAGTATAATATAGGTTCCTAAGTATTTTCTAAGGTAGGGTAACCTTTCTATTTAACGAGGTATTTATATTAACGCCTAACTATAGCGTAGTCGATAACTATCTCGACTTTATATTCTAGTTCGAGTTAGTTCCCTTAGAGTTTAGTTTTATAATCTAGAGGGGTATCCTTATCTACTAGCTTAAGTAAAGAGATATAGAATACTAGGTATACTCGTATTCCCTTTAGTAGCTTAAGTTTATAATTAACGGCTCCTTTAACCTTCTTAATCTTAAAAGCTCTAAGTTTCCGAAAATTAAGTTTCTCGCTAGGTCGCTTTATTTTAATATTATATTACTAAAGGTAAACTTTATCCCCCTTCCTAAGAATAGGTCCCTCTATTCTTTTCTAATTTATACGTAAGGCTATATATATATTTAGGAAGGTAATATTATTTTTTAATTATTTATAAAGTTCGCTTATCTCTAATACCTATACTATAGCTTTAGTAGGTAATATTTATTAACCCTCGATATTAAATCGGGGTTCTCGTCTATAGTTAGCGAAGAATAGTAATATCTTAATTATATCCTATATAGTTATATTATACGCGAATACTATAAGGGGTAATAGCGATACCTAGTTACTTTAATCGTTATCGACGTAAATACGTAGGTATTATTTAAGTATCTAATTTATTCTTTCCGTCTATCTATCCGTTTATAGGTAATAAGCTATTAATAAGCTTCTTCTAATTTTTAATATTTTATATAACTCCTCCTAAAAGTGTAATATAAATAGACTATCCCTATCTAAAATAATATTATTAGGTATACTATACTTACTTACGACGTCTCGTACGAATACTCCTATAAGGTATCGTATATCGTATCGTTTAGGAAGTAGTATAAAGATCGTATATTTAGTTAAACGATCTACTATAACTATAATATATTCGTACTAAATATTATCTAAGCTGAGAGAAGGTAGTAATAGTCTAATAAAATCTATTAAGATAGTTTTCTACGTACTATCGGGTACCTTATTAGGTTAGAGAAATCCGTAGGGTTTATACCTCTTATATTTAGCCTTCTTATAGAGAATATATTTCCTAACTTCCTTAAATACTTCCTGTCGTATACGCGGGAAGTAGAAGGTATTTTAGAGTCGAGAAAGGATAATCTCCGGTCGATAGTAACCGTTAAGTAGAGATTTATATTATCGTATAATATAGCGTTTCCTAAGGCTTATAGGAAGGTATACTAGATTATTAAAGAGAAATAATCCGTCTTTAATACGGGTATCCTAATCCGCTGATTATAGGTAGCCTTAAATATATAGGTCCTTTTATTAAGCGTCTTTTACTTCTTACTAGTAAGAAGGTTTTCTAGACTAAAGGGATAAGACTTAGTATATAAGTATATTACCTTCCTATCGGAATAAAGCGCGTTCGACTTTCTTTTTTTCTCCTATTATAAAGTCTTCTCGTCAACTTAATATATTAGTATTTATATTTTCCTTTCCTTTCTTATAAAGGATTTAGAAGTTATAAGATAATAGCTCCTCTAACTATCTTAATTACCGTCGACTTAATTTCTTCGTAGTTATGAAATTCCTTAGATTCTTATAGTCGGAATATACGGTTATCTTATATATTACTCCTTTAAGATAATACTTCTAATATTTAAAGGTATTAACTATTACTATAAGTTCTTTATCTAATATAGAGTAGTTAATTTCTACTTTAAGGAATTTTCGTATATAGTAAGCTACTAGTCTTAGCTTTCTATTTAAATCGGGTTAGCTAAGGTATACTCCGAGTACTCGATTAGATATATCCGCTTCTATTATAGCTAGCTTTTCTAGGTTAATTAATTATAGAATCGGTAGTGTTATTAGCTATTCTTTAAGTAACTTAAAGGCCTTTTAAGCTTACTTATTCTATTCGAAGGTAATCCCCTTCCTTATTAATCCCGTAAGGGGTTCTATAATCTCGGAAAAGCGTTTAATAAATTATTAATAGTAATTCGCGAAAGCGTAGAATAACTATACTCCCTTAATATTTATAGGTACTAGCTAATCACGTATTTTCTTATAAATACCTAGGTCTACCTTAAGACTAGTTACCGAGATAAAATATCTAATAAACTTAATTCGCTACTAGTAGAACTCGCTTTTCGATAGTTTTAGCTATAAGTTATATTTCTTTAGTACACGTAGGATAGTCTAAACGTATTTAACGTATTCTTCGAACGTTTATAAGTAAACTAAAATATTATCTATATAAATAGATATAAACTTATCTAAGTACTTACGAAGTATATTATTTATATAGGCTTATAGCGTCGTAGGGGCGTTTATTAAACTAAAGGGTATAATAAGGTATTCGTAGTACCTAAGACGAGAGCGAAATACTATTTTCTACTTATCGCCTTCCTTAATCCTAATTCGATAAAAAGTAGTAGGAATATCGAATTTTATAAACTATCTAGCTCTATAGAGTCTATCCCTTAACTCCTAGATTAAAGGTAGCGTATACGTATTCTTCTCTAAAATCTTATTTAGATATCTATAATCGATATATAATCGTTATAAACTATCGGGTTTAGGTATAAAGAATATTAGGTATCCTATAGGTAACGTAGATTCCCGTATAAACCCCTTCTTCGTAAAATTATTAATATATTTATAAAGGATCTTAAGCTAGTCTTCCCTTAGAGGATAGATTTTAAACTTCCTTAGTTATTTATTTTTCTTTAGCTTTATCTCGTAATCCTATAGTTAGTATAGTAGAAGTAAAACCTTAAGCGATTCCTCTTTAAAAAGTTCCGCGAATTCCTAGTACTTATAGGGAATTCGGAATACTAGCCTATCCTCCTCTATCTAGAGACGATAGTAGTAAGCTACTTTAATATATATAGGCCTTTACTATAAAGGTCTTTTCCTCTATAATCTAGGGCGTATCCTAGCCTATATAGGATATCTTTAGTCTAGGAAACTAAGCGTAAGTTCTCCCTAATTAATATACGGATTATAAAGTTAAAGCTATAGTAGACCTAAAATTAAATCTAAGTCTCTAATATTCGTAACGTCGAGAACGATTCTCTTCTTTCTACCCTATATAAATAGGGTAACGTCTACTTTATAAATTACTATACCTCTATTAGAGTCGACCGGTCTTCTATTAGTAATCGTTAGAGAATATAGATACCTTTTCGACCGTAGAGGTATTACCTATTTATTTACTAAGTATTTACTTAGAAGATTCCTATTAGCGCCTAAGTCGATAAAGGCCTATACTAGTACGTTATTAATCTTTACTTCGACTAGTATCTTAGGTATCCTAAGGTTATTTAAGAAATAAGGCGCTTATTTAGGATTTAATAGAGGCCTCTCTACTATTAATTCTCCTCTTTTCCTAAATATTTATACTATTTACCTACTTACTTTATATTAACTACGATATCTAATTATTAGATAAAGTATCGAAGGTTCTTTATCCTATTCGGATAGTATAGGTAGGTAAAGTTAATATATATATCTAGATAAAGGTCCTTATATTAATTATAATCCTAATTAATTACTAATATAATATCCCGAATAAAGCGATTAACCCTAAAGGTTAAGAATTCTAGATCTTCTCCCTCGTCTTTACTAGATTCTTTAGAGCTTCCTAATAAAGACGAATCCCTATTATACTCTTTATCGTCGTTAATAATCGATACTAGTACCTTCTATATATCCTAAAGGTTTTAATATTATAGAAGCTAGTATTCGTTACTTAAATAATAACTTACGGGTATATACCTATAGTAGATATAATCCTTATTACTTTATATATCCTTTATTCTTATAATCTTACGTCTAGTTATTATATTAATTTCTTCCCTATAGTAGGGGTAAAAAATCTAATTAACTTCTCCTAGATCTTTCTAGTCTTTATATTCCTAAAGGGGATATTCTATAACTATATACTAGTTCTTAGGTAGTATCTAGTAGAGATTATATTCCGGATCGTCTTTAACCGTTAGATAATTACTAATAAGTTTAATTAAGGATATTATATTACCAACTCTAGTCTAATTCGGACTATACTCTAGTACTAGTAAACTAAGGTATTTATAGTATACCTTAGGTAATCCTAATAAAGAGCTTATTACTATAAGGTATCCTTGAGGTATACTAGTAGTATTATACGTTCCTCGTCTACTAGGGTAGTAGCCTAATCCTTCTTTCTTAGAGAGATATACTTTATAGCTATCGTTATAGTAAGCTATCTAACTAAGGATATCGTAGTTTAGTACTACTTTTTTAGACTAGATTAAGTTAAGATATCCTAAACCTATTAGAGGGTTTCTAAATTATTAACCCTAATTTACGAAACGTCTATTATTATTCTTTTTTAGCTATTGATACTTATTTATATAATATCCTAGTTTTCTATAGTTATAGTATTTCCCTTTCTAACCTATACCTTTCTTAAATCCTCTTAGAGCGCTTTAGATTTTATTAAGCTCTATTAGTTAAGGTCTATATAGATTAACTCGCCGAACCCTAGTATTTACGTAGTTATTATTTCTATTTCCTTAATAAAAACTAACTCCCTTCCTCTAAAGTTTTCTTTTAAATAGGTGGTTATCGATCTTAATTAATATTTTAATTATCGAATATAGGTCCTAAGGCTAATCTTCTTTCCTACTAATTTCGTCTTTAATATCTTCCTTAAGACTATCGTAATATCGACTAAGTAGAGTCTTACTTCCTTAATTAAGGTATATAGTAATACGCTAGAAGTATATAGAATAATCCGCTACCGAGATATACTATTATAAAGCCTTAATTTCCCGTTCGGTAATTCTCTTCTTATTAATATTTCTAAAGGTTATTCGTAATTCCCTTATAAACTCGTCGTAAGAGAGAAAGACTCGTTAGTATACTAAACTATTAGGATCCTTAAGGTATTTATTAAGGTAGTCCTTAAATAATATATAGGTAGTTCCTCTTATATAATTAATAATAAATATAATTCTTTTCTCCTAAGTAGTAAACTTAGAGGCGTTCTAGTATATATAAAGGTTATATTAGGTAAGGAATATCTTAAGCTTTCCGCACTTACCCCTAAATATCTTAGGTAGATTAACTTTAGCTTTATTTCTATTATTATAGGTTTTAACTCGTCCTAAAGAGCTTAGTATAACTTAAGGTACTATTTCTTCGTTATAGATTAATTCCTTAATTTCCTCGTTATAATCGGATTCTAATTCTTCTTCGTTCTCTAATTCTAATTCCTCGATTCGTTACTTTCGAGCTAGAGGTAGTAGAGGTATAGGAGGTATTAAGTCCTTTCGTTTTCCCTAACTTCCTAACGAAATAGTAGATATAGACTACTTTCTTTTAATACTACTATATAGAGTAGTAGTTCTACTATATTACGCGGAGGCTATAGCTCGAGTAATATAGTAGGGTTAGGATTAGCTATCCTATATAGTAGTAATAAAGTAGTCGGGTAATAATATTATATTATATAAGTAAAGCGAAGCTTACGAGATATAAGAGTCGTAGATTATACTAAGTAACTAAAGTAATAGCGAAGTAACTAAAGAGTAGAACTATAAAACCTTTAAGGGAGTAAAGTCTCGTCTATATATAGAGATTCTATTACGAAGCTCGCGAGGCTCGTTTTCCTAAGAATAAGCTAAATAAGCTAAAGGCTTAATAGGCTTATTCTACTAATATTAAGATAGGTAAGGTAAAAGCTTAATTAGCTTATTTTACTAAGAATAATCCAAACGATCCTTCTACGTAACCTAGACCTTATCTATTTACTAATTAGTTCCTAGAGTAGACTATACGTAATAATTAAGGTCTTAAGAATCTACTCTTAAATAAGTATACTAGATACCCCTCTACTACCTCTTAGATAGCCTTAATAGTATTTACGCGCTATTATAGCTCGGGGATTCTAGTAGCCTCTTCTATAATCTTATAAATAAATTACTAGAATAGTAACTTATAGAAGAGAAACTTAGTAGACTTCTAGTAATAATAAATTTTATATAATATAATAGCTATAGTATATTAGACTATTAGGCGATAATTAGAAATATATTAGATCTTAAAGTAAAGTAAATAAATAACTAAGTAAATAAAGGGAGTAAATATACTTCCTAGCTTATTATTAGAATAATATAATATTCTAATAGGTTTAAGATATCTTGAAGACGATAAAGAATTAAGATAAGTTCGTAGTTTAATCGATTTATAACTATTACTAAAGTCCTTTAGT
The DNA here is from genome assembly GCA_014858625.1 of Venturia carpophila. Classification (NCBI taxonomy): domain Eukaryota; kingdom Fungi; phylum Ascomycota; class Dothideomycetes; order Venturiales; family Venturiaceae; genus Venturia; species Venturia carpophila. The sequence continues at coordinate 1,066,015 of JACTAK010000010.1, forward strand.
AATAGTCCTATATACTAAGTCTACTTACTAAGGTACTTATACCATAATAAGTTATCCCTACTATATTATCTATCTATATTACTATTTAATAATTATCTACCTTTATAAAATAAGTAATAAAGATCTACCTTATAAAGATAGATCTAGGTGTGGCGATAGATAATACTAGAGTAGATTAGTAGTAATATCTAAATACTAGTAAACTTCCTTTATAGTAAAATTCTAGTAAAGACTATAATCGAAATCTACTTATAAAATATTAAATACTCCGGCCTCTACTACTTCTCTTCTACTAAATAATATTAGTATCTATATTAATATAGAACCTTAAACCTTATACGTATATTATCCTTTTTCTAACTATTAGAATTCACGCAATCTAGATAAATTTTTTCTATATTAATTCGGATTATAGATCTTAGATAATAGATACTAAAGGTAATTAGTATCTTTTACTTACCCGTCGGAGTCGAAATTAATCTCTAGAATATAATATAGATATAACCTATTCCTTATACCTTATACCTTCTACTCTATAACGTTATGGCCGGTTAATAGCGCCTTTAGTAGGTAATAGTACTATTATAGATAACTATTATACGTATAATAGGTCTAGTAATAAGGTTATACGCTAGTAATTATTAAGGTTTCTAGTAGTATCTTAGGTACTTAAGAACCTCTTTTCCGAGCTACTAATATATTTTATTAAGTAATAATAATAATATTAATATTCCTCTACCCCTTTAATCCTACTTCCTAATACTAAGCTTTTCTATTTACCCTATTACTACCTTAAATTCTTCTTACTTTCCTAATAGCTCCTAGAGATAGTAATAAAGTAAGTTAGCTTTCCTAATAGTTTTAAGGCTTAAGTTACTAATAGAAATAGCGTCGTTCCGGCTATAGTAAAGATAGGGATAAAAATTTGCGCCGTACTCCTTTATATACTCCCGTAAGTTATCTAGGCTTTACTAATTAATCTTAGCTAATATTTAATAGAGCTCCCGTCCCTTACTAAGCCCCCGTAATATCCCCCGCTCCTCCTAACGTTAAAACGAATTTAATAATCTCTATAATATCTCTCCGCCTAGCTTACTACTACTAAGTTACTCTAGCTACCGTTCTACCTTATAATCTACCTATAAATCTCGTATATCTCGTATAGAGTTCTATAGTAGGGACTACTATATAATAAGATGGAATGGTATAGATTATATAATATAGGTATTATAAATACTTAGTAGAGGTATATCTATTATACTTAGGCAATAGGTAACTATAATAAATAAACGAAGAGAATAATAAGGAATATATATCTTATACTATAGTATTAATAATATTATTTATACCTATTATTATATAGTTACTCCTACCTTCGGGTAATACCTTCGGGCTTTTATCCTATCTTTATAACTTTAAATCGTATTATCTAATCTTCCTTCCGTACGTATACTATCTAGTAATATTAGACTTAGGATAGCTAGTAATAGTACCTTAATATTATTAATCGCGCTTAACTACTATATTTCTTTAGTACGGCTAATATAGAATACTCGCTAATAAACTATAGGTTTATTATATTAGCTTAGTATATATTATAGAAAGGTTTACTTACGATATAGATAATACTATTATAACGACTTTATACTATCGTAGTATTACTAGATCTTAATAATATTATAGGCTTATTACGGTAAAACTATCTCGTAGCCTTATTACGGTATCGAGATATTATAGCCTTATTACGGCGCCCTTTATAGCCTTACTATAGTAATACTATTTATTACCTTATTACGGTAATACTAAAACTATCTCGTAGCCTTATTATAGTATCGAGATATTATAGCCTTATTACGGCGCCCTTTATAGCCTTACTATAGTAATACTATTTATTACCTTATTATAGTAATACTAAAACTATCTCGTAGCCTTATTATAGTATCGAGATATTATAGCCTTATTACGGCGCCCTTTATAGCCTTACTACGGCGATACTATTTATTACCTTATTATAGTAATACTAATACTATCTCGAAGCCTTATTATAGCGACGAGATATTTTAGCCTTATTACGGCGACCTTATATCGTAGCTTTATTACGGTAATAAGACCTTTATAGCCTTATTACGGTAGTATTATTATATAACCTTATTACGGTATATATACGACTTACTATAGTTACCTATATAGAGCGTATACGGCTTACTATAGTCGGCTCGACTATACGGCTTCCTATAGCTATCTAACTATTTATTTTACCTTACTACGGTATATATATATATATACTACGACTTACTATAGTTACCTCGGCTTACTATAGCTAACTCTATATACTTAGGGCTCCTAATAGGGCGGGTTGGGTCGGGGTTTTAGGGTATAGACCCGACCTAACTAGGGTTAGGTTAAATAAAGAGAGGGTCGGGTTATAGGTTAGGGAATTAAATTTTAACCTACCTAGCTTTTAGGTTAAACCCGAGGGTAAAAGCGTGACTTACCGGGGTATAAATAGTTGGATATATTAAGATTTAAATTAATAAAATAGTAGAGAAATACCTTAAAAATAAGTCTATAGCTTTAAAAATTAAGATATACCTATAGATCTAATAGAATTAAATAAAAACTAAAAATATACTAAAAATAGGCTAGAAAAACCCGACCCGTACGTTAGGTTATAACCCGGCCTTGGCGGGGCCGGGTTAGTTTAGGTTTTTAGTAGTTAAACCCGCCCTAAAAACCTAACCCGACCCTAACCCAACGGGTAGGTTTTGGGTTTAACCCGACCTATTAGGAGCCCTATATATACTAAATTACCGCCATAGTATATCTAACGGCGATATTAGATATATATCCTTCGGTTAATCTATCTAGATTACTAAGATTACTATAGAGGCTACGACGCGGAGAATATACCTTATTCTAAGGTTAATATAGTACTAATACTACGAAGGCTAAGGCACGAATAAAGGAACTCGTATATATAGAATATTAACGTAACGATCTTTAGAATAGTAGACGATAGTATACCTACGCGGTATATATACCTCGACCTCCTACTATTATAAACTTAATAAAAATAAATAACTACTTATTTTTAGGAGACGGACGTAACGTATCTAACCTAATTTAGTATATACTCGTCTACGTAATCCTAGAACTTCTTATACTCGCCTAATTAGTCTTAAGACTACTATAATATTAGTATCTAGTCTATTTAGAGAGTAACTACGATACTAAAAATAACTATACTTAACCTTACTTTAAAACCTAACCTAAAAATATTAGAAAAATAACTAATACTATACTACTAATTAATACGTAGGCCCTATAAGACCTATAACCTACTATTACTAGTAAGACTAATATTAGCGCGGCCGAAAATACCCCTAATTTAGGAGCTTCTAAAGAGTATTATACGGCTTCGGATAGTAACTATACTACTATTAGTAGTAGACCCTCTAGAGGTAACTTTATCTCTATATATTAACGTTAGTTTACTATAGCTAAGGTAGCGGAAATAATACGAAGTACTACTAACCTTAGTAGTACTATATATACTATACCTTATAATTCTAGGAACCTTACTCTTCCTTATAGATACGTTTTCTATAGTAAGAATATATTAGGCTTCTTAGCTAGACTTAAAGAATAATATAAAGTCTTCGAGATCTCCCGTAATACCTATAAGTATTAAGGCCTCCTTACTAACTATTATCCTAATCTTTATAATAATATAAAGAACCTTAATAGCTAGATTAATAAGGGCTAGAAGTAACTTAAGACCTTATTCCGTAAAGAATACGTAGTATAGGACGAGCGTTAAATAAAAGAAAGTCTTATATACCTTAAAGAGATTACTAAGAAAAGTAAAATAGGCGTCCTTAAGACTAAAGGGTTTATTAAAGAATTTAAAACCTATTAGCTATTAGTTTATAAGAGTAGTAAGGTTACTATATTAGCTAGCGCGCGTATATTCCTTTATAGCCTATCTATTAAGGTTAAGTAATAGATTAGCCTTACTATTTCTATTAAGTCTTCGTCTTATCGTACTTACGAGGATATTAATAAGATTATTATAGAAGCGGAACGTATCGTGAATAGATAGAAAGATATCGTAGTATTTATACTTAGTAAAAGTAATAATAAGACCCTAGAGCGTATTACTAATAAATCTATTAAAAAGAGAAACGAAAACTTATCTACTAGACGTACTTAACCCTCGAGCCCTACGAAGATAAACTAAGATCTATTAGATATATTAGAGAATCTTTATATTAGTAGTATTAGTAGAGAGACTATATTTAATATAATCTAGTATACTTATAACCCTACTTTTACTATTATCTATAATAATACTATTTAGTATACCTTAGCCTCTAAGTAGATCTATAAGAAGTTTTATTTAAATTATACTTAATAGTAGTAAGTCTTAAACGGTATAGCCTTAGGTACTTAACGTAATACTAATACTTCTTAGCCTACTACTAGGCCTACTTAGGGTCTATAATAGGGCGGGTCTAAACCGATAGTTTTTAGATTAGGCCGGGGCGGGGCGGTATTTTAGGGCGGGTTATATAACTTAAGAGGAACCCGAACTAAACTATTAACCCGACTAAACCTGCCCCGTTAAAACGGGGCGGGTTTTTATTACTATAATTAGAATTAAGGTCTTTAAATACTTATATCTCTAGATCTAATAGGATATATATTTTTATAACTATATATTCTTATTCTCTAGGTAATTCTCTATCTTTTAGATATTTAATATATAGATATAGTTATCTATAACTACCCTAGTAAGTTACGCTTTAAAACCGTTTAGACCCGAATAGAGTAGATTCGATTTAGTCTTATAACCCGCCCTATTCCCCGCCCCGCCCTATTAAAACCCGAAACCCGATAGGGCGGGTTTCTAATTCTAAAAACCGTCCTAAACCGCCCTATTAGGGACCCTAGGCCTACTAGTACGGCTCCTTAGCTATACCTTAGGTATAGGAGTACGAACTATACGACGTTTAGTAGAAGAGAAGGGTACCTTTATAAGCTATTTAAGTAAGGTATTATCTATTATAGTTCGCGAGATAGTATACGAGGCCTATATTAGGGAATAGAAGCTAGCCCTAGCGATAGACTTATAGGTCTTCGTAATTATAGTATATCTCCTTAGATTAACTAGATTAAAGCGATATATTAGGAATATTAGAATAGAAGGCCTAATATATTAGTTATCTAGATCTTAAATATATACGGTAATAATAATAATTATAATTAGAAGTATATTCGTATAACTTTACCTAAGATAGGTTAGATTACTATAGTAGGTAGACCTAGGAAAGATAAGACTCCTAAGAAATCTTTAAATACTATACTAGGAAAGTCTTCTATAAAGGTAATAAAGCCTTCCGCGTCTAAATCTATAAGGGTAAAGTATACCGTACCTAGATAGTTCTAGTAAATACTTAATAATAGTAATAGTAGACCTTCGCGAGCTATAGATAAATAAATAAACGATATTAGTAATAACGATAATACTATAGTACGAGGGATATAACCTACTACAAAGAAAAGATCTAAAAATATAAATCCTACGTTTAAATAGCTCCTCGTAGCGAGTAATAAAAAGTAAGTCTAAAGCGGCCTTATTTAGAGAATCTTAAAAGAGTATAGTATTACGATCTCGTTAAAAGAAGTATTTATATATATACCTAGCTTCTCTAATTTTATATTTAAACATTTACCGGTAGATATTACTAAGACTATCGAACTAACTATAGAGGCTACTAGGGCTTTACGTACTTAGAGGAGGGTAGAGCGTACTATAAAGAAGAAGGTTACTTAGGATAGGACTATTAGAATTAACTAGATCTAGATACTATTAGGTATAGATATATATATAGTCCTTAACGAGCTCGAGGATTCTAAGGTTAGCCTAAAGATTATTACGGTATAGGCTATCGAACTTATTAATCGCGCTAATAGTAAATATTATATCTTTACTAGCTCTCTAACTACTAAGGTTATAATTAGCGGAGTATCTAGAGTAGAACTCGTCGATATAGGAGTAGAGGTAAATATTATAAGCGAGGCTGTAGTATTTTCTTTTAGACTTAGTATAAATAAATTTAGTAATCCTTCGTAGCGTAAGATTAAAGATAATATTACTATAGTAGATAGTACTACTATACGAATTATTAGATAGACGATAGCGAGTATACGCGTTTTAGACTCGGACTTTATATATAATAATACTTTCTTTATTACCCTTATAAAATATATACGCTTAATTATCCTAGGTTAGCTATTCTCCCTTCGCTCTTCTCTTAGAATTAATTATAAGCTAGACGGTACGATCCGATATATTACCTAATCTATTAACGGCCGTAAAAGTATAAAATAGAGAGCCTATACTCCTAATTATAATTATAAGACTAAGATTAGGGGTATAATTCTAGGTACTAAGAAGAACCGTACTACTAAGGAAGATAGAAGTAGGAGTAATACTAGTAGTAATAAGGAGGACGAGAGTCTTTTAGATTATAAAGACCTAATAAGTACGAGCGATAAGGAGACGTCTAAGGATAAGGAATATAATACGGAAAACTAGAGTATAGAACTATTAAGCCTAGTAATTCTTCCGCGTTAGCTTATCTAGGCGCTAGCGTTATATAAAACGATAATAATTATTAATACTTACCTAAATTATTCTTTAAGTTATAAGAATAATTAATTAACTCTCCGCGCGATACGCGCGAATAAATAGTCTTAACCTATACTAATAAGAAGGTATTTAGGCTTAAGATAAAGAAATAAAAGATATAGTAAGAGTATCTTTAGTAAAGAAGAGCGAGAGTATTAAACTTTAGTATAGCTAGGATTAATTTTAGCGGGGCCGATAAAATAGACTTAGACTCTAATTTACTAAAACGGACTTATCGACTTTTAGTACGCGCCCTAGATATTAAACTACTAATAACGGAACGCTAAGAAATCTTATAATATTAATAAAATTTACTACTATATATTTCTACGCTTTATAAGCGTAAAGCTAATAAATTTAGGCCTCTTAATATTCCTCTTAAGGACGGGAGCACGCCTAGCGGCCTTATTAACTAGAGAAGCGTTATTCGGCGCGAATAGATAAGTAACGAGCTAGATTCTAACCTAGACTCCTATTTTAAGAAATATTATACGATATTCCTACGAGGCGCGAGGCTTATAGAAGAGCGCTTCGAGGTAATATATATTAATCTAGATCTAAGTACTAAGGAGAGGGTATTTATTAAAGAAATACTTTACTATAGAGAGCCTACCTTAGTATAGGAATTCTCTAAATATAGTAAAGTACGGCGAGAAGTCGTACCTCCCTAAGTTATTTATACGGTTAACTACGTCCTATAGTAAGTAAAATCTTTTAATATCCTAAAAGTATTATATCTAGTCGCTTATAGAATCTTTTAAGAGCGTATTAATACTAAAAGACTCGAACTAAGCTACGCTCCCTATCGTAATCTATAGTTCCTCGTTATAAAGAAGAATAAAGACTATCAACTAATTAATAGCGCGACGAATATTAATAGTATAACTATTAGGGACGCAAATATCCCTCCCTCTATAGATAAGTTTATAGACGCGTTTTCTAAATATTAATATATCTTACTTACTAACCTATTCTCTAGCTACGATTAGTTAGAACTTACTAAAGAAAGTAGAGACCTTACCTCCTTCTAATACCCTTTCGGTCTTTACTAAATAATAATATTACCTTAAGGTACTACTAATTCTATTATATAATTTTACCGCGTTATAAAAACGATTATTCGTTACTAGATATATACGAGTAATATCTATATTAATAACGTCCTTTATAAGCTTAATAAAGATTACGGAGATAAGATAAGCGAGATCCCTAGTATAAGACGTAACGTCTTTAAGTATATATATAACCTTAACGCGTTATTAGCTAATATTAAGAGAGTAGGAGCTACGGTCTCTAGTAAGAAATTTAATATCTATATAGAAGGTCTTTATATCGTTAGATATTAGTATAATAGATAAGGTTATTATCTAGATAAATTAAAGATTATAGCTATTATAGAATAGTAGGAACCTAGGACCTTAAAATCTATATAAGTATTTATCGGAATATACGTATATTATCGTATATAGATTAAGGAGTTCGTAATACTCGCGGAACCTATCTTTTATCTTTTTAAAAAAGGTATAGAGTTTATCTAGGGCGACGCCTAATAATAATCTATAGTTAGGGCTCCTAATAGGGCGGGTTAGGTCGGGGTTTTAGGGTATAGACCCGACCTAACTAGGGTCGGGTTAAATAAGGGGAGAGTCGGGTTATAGGCTAGGGAATTAAATTTTAACCTACCCGGCTTTCGGGTTAAACCCGAGGGTAAAAGCGTGACTTACCGGGGTATAAATAGTTAGATATATTAAGATTTAAATTAATAAAATAGTAGAGAAATACCTTAAAAATAAGTCTATAGTTTTTAAAATTATAATATACCTATAGATCTAATAGGATTAAATAAAAACTAAAAATATACTAAAAATAGGCTAAAAAAACCCGACCCGTACGTTAGGTTATAACCCGGCCTTAGCGGGGCTAGGTCGGGTAAGGTTTTTAGTAGTTAAACCTACCCTAAAAACCTAACCCGACCCTAACCTAACGGGTAGGTTTTAGGTTTAACCCGACCTATTAGGAGCCCTATCTATAGTAGGTCTCTAAAAGGCTCTTACGAGCGCTCCTATACTAAAACCCGTATAATACGACGAAGACGCCGGCAAGATTATCTTAGCCGTTAACGTATCTACTAAGGGATAGGGAGTAGAACTTAGATAAATTTATAATAGAAAGCGATACCTATATTAATACGCGAGCGGTATATAGTTAATTATAGAAAGAAAATACGATATAGTTAAGCTCGAATATCGTACTCTTTTAAATATACTTAAGAAGTTCAAGATCTACCTCTAGGGCGTACGCTTTATAGTAGAGATAGACGCTAAGATACTTATTTATTAATTAAATAGGATAGCTTCTAATATCGTAGGTATACTCGTTATATAGTAGCTCGCGTAGATTATAATATAGAACTTCGATATATAATATATTAAAGGAAAGAAGAATACCGTTACTAATAGACTCTTATAATAATATAAGGACGTTCCTCTTAAGGATATTTTACTTATTCCTAAATTTAATATTAATAATTTCGTAGCTTCTAATCTTAGCGTAATTACTTATATAGGACCTCGTATTTACGTACTTTCTAGATATAGCTCGTTGCTACTATTATTATTATTAGACTCGAGCGCTAGATTAAGTTCTTAATAGATAAGTAGAGAAGAATTAACGTTAGAAGGACGTAGTATATAGTAAGGCTTAGATAGTAACTATTCTAACGAATATTATATAATTACTAATTATCTAATAACGCTTTAGCGACCGTAGTAATATAGCGATACTAAGGAATATACTTCGATTAAGCGTAAGGCCCTTTCTTACCTAGTAATATAATAATAACTTTTCTATTATAGTAGACGAGACTTACCGTATCGACGCGTAGTTAATAACCTAAATAAACGAAAAGAGATTATTCGAAAGCTCTATAACGAGTATAGTTATAAAGGAAGAGAAGTAACTATATAACTTATTAGATAGCGTTACTATTAGTTAGGATATTATCTTAATATTAGTACTTATATTAGGGAATATCCTACCTACTAAATAGACGATTATAATAAGGTTAATAAGGGCCTTAATATAACGAAGGTACGGAGTAAAATCCTTAGCGTATAATAGGCTATTAACTATACCGGGATACCTAAAAGAGAGGGTTTTAAATATATCGTCTATATACGAGAAGAACTTAGTAGATAGAGCGAAGCTAAAGCTCTTCGTAGCTCTCCTAATACTAAGTAGATTATAGACTTTATCTTTAAATATATTATATATAGATAGGGAGTGCTATTAGAAATAGGTATAGACGGCAGCCCTAAGAATAGACGCTTTATAGAGGTATTATTATAACTTTATCGTATAAGAAAGATCTAGATCTCGCCTTATAATTCTTAAGGTTAGGGAGTTATTAAGTAAGTATATCGCCTACTTATTACTACGTTACGGAAGATAATGTATAGTAGTACTAAGCTATAGGTACTACTCCTACCTACTATACTATAGGTAGACCGTATAACGGTAAAACGAACTACTAGTATAATACCCGCTAAGATAATATTAGGAGAAGAGTATATTCTACCTATCGAGCTTAAAATAACGACTTAGCGTACTTTAGATTAGTAATTAGTTTATACTATAGAAGACCTCCTTATAATAAGGGTAATATAACTCGACTTACGAGAAAATAACTTACGAGAGGCCGTAGTACGATAATAAAGGTTACGTTAAGAAGTAATTAAATATTAGGAAGTATTACGAGTAATACGATATCGTCGTATAAAGATAGAAGTCGGAACGTTAGTACTTCTATATAATACTAAGATTATACGAGACTACGGCCGTAAACTAAAATTTAGATAGCTAGGACCTTATAGAATCTCGAAGATCTATATAGACTTCGATACTAATTGGCGTATTAGGAGCTATAAGCTATCTAAGCTCGATAGTACTATTACTTTCCCTTCGATCTATATAGATTATATTAGAATCTTTATACCTTAAGTATCTAAGGACCCTTCCTTAGGTTCTAAGACTTTAAACCCTATATAAGAGAACTCTAATAACGCTTTTAACTATACTTATAAAGAACCTCGTAATAACGAATCTAATAACTATTAACCCTTCGTACGTATTACTAACCCCGTAGGTTTTAATAGAGAGGATTATTAGATCTTCTTAGATTATAAATTAGATAATCTATAGGCCGATAAACCCGTAGATCCTAAGAACGACCCTATAGTAGAAATTATACGTCTAGAAGACTTTAACCCTAATAAGTACGAGGATTATTTTAATAATATCCTCCTAGACTCGGATCCTAACGAGGGAAACTAATCTATTATAAGTATAATAATAGACCCGCCTTTTAATCTTTCTTATTATATCTTTCCCTTTTATCTTCTCTTTAATCTTTAGAATATAACTAGTAAGAGATAAGGCGCTAATAGCTTCGGTATCTATATTATACTATATATTATAGACGCTAAGACTTGTAACGGTTATAACCTAGCCTAATATATAATTCGTAAGACCCGCTTTTATCTTCTTTATTAATATATTTTCTTTATCCTCTTTTTAACCTTTAACTAGATTTAGGTAAATCTAGGATTCGTAATTATCTAGCTTATATTAACTCGACGACGTTAACCTTCTTATATTATTATATAATAAACCCTATAACCTCTATATATACTATATATACTTTTATATTATACCGTATATATACTTAAGCTATATTCTATAATACCGTATATCGTAGACGGCTAGGCTTATAACGGTTATAACCGGGCCTAATATATAACCGGCGGACCCGCTTTTATCTCCTTTATTAAAGTAACTTCTTCGCCTTCTTTTTAACTTTTTAATAACTTTTATCTGCCTAATACTAAGTAGGAGTAAGCCGGCGGTAGTACTACTCTTAAAATAATAATATAATCGACTAGAGATAGATAAAGCCTTAGACGTATTTATCGTCTATATATCTTCCTTTTAGAAGAAGACTCTATATATACCGTATATTAGAAAATGGCTAAGTCTTATAATAACGCTCCTACGAGAAGCTTCTATAAGACTATATATTAGAGAAGGCTAAGGCTTTAAGCGTATCCCGTATCCTTTATTAAAAGATATATCTATAAAGCCGTATATTATAGATAGCGAGGCTGGAGACGGTTATAAATAGGTCTATTATAGACGCTTATAGATAGTAATATCTATAATTTACGCGAGTAGCCGTATATCCTAGATCTCGAGGCTTATAACGGTTATAACTAGGCCTAATATATAATCGGCGGACCCGCTTTTATCTTCTTTATTATAGTAACTTCTTTATCTTCTTTTACTTCTTTAGTATAGAATTTACGGTATTACGAATATAGGGATTTACGTACGTAGCTTACGTATATATATAGTAAGTATATATATATAGCGGATACGTAGCGAATATATACGCGTAGCGAAAGAATAGCGTATACGCGGTAAATAAAATATAGTAAATATATAGCGAATATAAATAAAAAGAGTAGAGAATAAGTATAATATATCGCGTCTTCTAATAGATACTATATTATTATATAGATATCTCCTTAGTTTCTATTACGTTCTATCGTTACTATACGATAAATAATTAAAGCTATTAATACTTCCTTAAGTATCGCAGGACTCTAAAAAGATCTAATATCCTTTATATATAAGGTATTTCTTTTCTAAGAAGTTTAGACGTACTCAAAGTATAGTAGTATACGACTTTCTAAATATAGGGACTTAGAGATATAGCTTTCTAAGAAGTTCTTTATATACTTAATTATCTTTACTAATACCTAATAGGTAAAACTAATATATTATTTAAACGCGCGGAAATATACTAACTTATAAAGTATACCTATCTAGGTTATATAATAACCCTTTATTATTATTATTATAATCTTTACGTAATATATATTATATATTATAGTCCTTAGACGATACTAATATTATATTATAGTAGATAAATTTCCCTCCGTATAATGGATTCCTAGTAGTAAAAATCTTAAAATAGACTTAACTAACTTCCGGCGCGCGCCCCGTTAGTAGGGTCCCTAATAGGGCGGGTCTAAACCGACGGTTTTTAGATTAGGCTAGGGCGGGGCGGTATTTCAGGGCGGGTTATATAATTTAAGAGAAACCCGAACTAAACTATTAACCTACCTAGACCCGCCCCGTTAAAACGGGGCAGGTTTTTATTACTATAATTAGAATTAAGGTCTTTAAATACTTATATCTCTAGATCTAATAGGATATATATTTTTATAACTATATATTCTTATTCTCTAGGTAATTCTCTATCTTTTAGATATTTAATATATAGATATAGTTATCTATAACTACCCTAGTAAGTTACGCTTTAAAACCGTTTAGACCCGAACGGGGCGGATTAGATTTAGTCTTATAACCCGCCCTATTCCCTACCCCGCCCTATTAAAACCCAAAACCTAATAGAGTAGGTTTTTAATTCTAAAAACCGCCCCGAACCGCCCTATTAGGGACCCTAATCTTATATACCTACTCCGCGTACTCTATCTTATTAAACTAGCGATTTAAGAGCTAGCTTATTACGTAGGTTATAATACGGGTCGCTAATAGTAATTAGTAGTATATATAGTATAAGAACTATAACGGAAGAGGCGGAATCTCGCTTAATATACTATTTATTACCCTAGGTTATAATATAGCGTAGGCTAAGCTCTTCTAATCGCGAGCGTATATACTATATATAGTAGCGCGAGTAGGATAAGTAGCGTACTACTAAGCGTAATCGTAAGTATTAGTTTAAGCGTAATAAGAAGTATATTTATTAGGCCTAACTTAGGGTCTACAAGGATAATAATAACAGTAGTAGTATACTAAATAACTTTAGTAGTAAGGAAGAGGAGGAAGATAAAGATCTTATATCTATATATTATTATTCTCGTCGCCTAGAAACTCGTATCTTTATTACCCTAGCTCCTACTCTAGCTAGTCGTAGCTTACGTTCTCGTAGCCTACTAATTAGCTTTATTAATCGTCCTCTATCTCTCTCTTCTCCGCCTAGGCGTTACTTTCTCTATCTACTTAATACTACTCGCTAGCCTAGATAGCGCCCTATAGTATATATTCTTCTCCCTTAGTAATAGCTACTACGTCGGGAGTTATTACCGTCCTATACTATAATATATAAGGAGATTAGTACTATTCTAAAGCCTACTAACCTCTAGAAATAGCTATAGTTTTAGTCGTTAAAGCTAAAGAACGTTAGTAATCTCGTTAAGATCTAGACTATATTCTATAATTTCTTAGCTATCTAGTAGCGCGTAAACCTCCTACCTCCTTACTAGGTAGATATAATAGGTAATATCTCTTATCTACCTAATAAAAGCTATAATAGGCCTATCTAACTCGTCTAGTTTCGTAAGAGAGGCTCTAGGGGTAAGAAGATTACTCTAACTATTCTAAAGTGTTCTAGCAAAGTAGCGTATAAATTCTATCTATACTATATACTAGCTCTCTTTAGCTATACTTCTACTAGCGCGATTAAGTATACGAACCTAAAAGATATATATAATTATTATTAAAAAGGCGCTAGTCTATTTAAGGCCTATTATTAAGTTTTTAGGTTCCCCCTAGGGAGTAGAAACGATAAACTCCTTTAGCGTAGTATATACTTTAATTACGTCTAGATAGGCTATTAAACTACTCGCCTATTAATAGATAAGGGTAGTACTAAGAAAAAGCTATATTCCTTTATTTCTAACACTTATAATAAGGAAAAGAGTAATAATAATAAGGAGACTAAGGATAAGGAGGATAGTAATAATAATAAGCTAGTTTAGGTATTAGTTTTTACTTATCTTTTAGTAGTTCCTTAATTTATAGTACTTTTCCGGTATTTAGGGTACTAATATAGTTTAGCCGGTTACTTAGCACGGGTATTTATTTAGGAATTACTTTTTAAGCTCTTTTTATATAAGCTAGAGTTTAGAGTTCTAGGTTACTTTCTTATCGGGTTTTTTTAATATTTTACTCTCTATTAATATAGCTAACTATAGATAGCGAGTTACTTATAGATTAAGTAGAGTAAAATATAGACTATTTATTATAAATAGTCCTTATACTATAATTATTAAAATCTATACTTTTATCGTTAAGGATTAAGCTATTTACCTAATACTAAAGGTATTTAGCTATATCTATCCTCCTATTTCTAATAATTTTAACTTTTATAATAAAGTAAAATAGTTAAGAGATTGATAATATCCCCTAGATAAACTCTAAATAAAAAGAAATCGATCTAAATATAAATACTAAAGTAGAATAGTAAACGTAAACTAAACGTAGTAATTAAATAGGGTACAAATTTACCTCTTTACCTATCCCTTAATGCGAACTTCTAGTTTATTTATTAAGAGTAGGGTTTAAAGGTATTTATTTATATTCTACTTTATAAAAGTATCTACTAGATTATTTTCTCTATTAATCTATTAAATCTCTTTAATCTCTTCAGCCTAATAGGCTTGCCTAATGGCTATAATATTAATTATAAGGTGCTTTTCTTTAGTTATCCTAAGTTTTACTATATACTTATATAGGGCCCCTAATAGGGCGGGTCGGGTCGGGGTTTTAGGGTATAGACCCGACCTAACTAGGGTCGGGTTAAATAAGGGGAGGGTTAGGTTACGGGTTAGGGAATTAAATTTTAACCTACCTAGCTTTTAGGTTAAACCTAAGGGTGAAAGCGTGACTTACCGGGGTATAAATAGTTAGATATATTAAGATTTAAATTAATAAAATAGTAGAGAAATACCCTAAAAATAAGTCTATAGCTTTTAAAATTAAGATATACCTATAGATCTAATAGGATTAAATAAAAACTAAAAATATACTAAAAATAGGCTAAAAAAACCCGACCTATACGTTGGGTTATAACCCGGCCTTAGCGGGGCCGGGTCGGGTTAGGTTTTTAATAGTTAAACCCGCTCTAAAAACCTAACCTAACCCTAACCCGACGGGTAGGTTTTGGGTTTAACCCGACCTATTAGGAGCCCTATACTTATAGAGAGAAAATAAGTTAGTATATATAATAAGAGAGATTAGTAGTAGGTCTAGTTATTTTAGGATTTACGTAATTATCTTCGAGACGACGTAGCCTTTATTAACTCCTTCTAATATAGTAAGTATTTCTAATACTAGAACTAAGCGTGTAACCCTCTTTAACTTAGTCGAAGACTAATAAATAATATTTCCTTTTATTATAAACTTAAAATCCTCCTTATTTTTATTCCTAATAATAATAAGGTATCTAAGTTAGGAAGAAAGGTCTAAGTTATTAGTAAAAGAACCGTTAATATAGATAAAGAGCTTTGGCGTAGTTAGATCGAGGGGAATATACCTAAGGCCTCTCTTAAGGTTATCTTATTACTATTTAATATATTTATTAAGGGTATTAACTTCGGGTTTCTCTAGGTCCTTAGATTATACTACTACGGCTAGGTTAAATACTACTTCTAGTTAGTAGATAGATATAATATATATACCTCTTATACGTTATCTAACGTAGGTATCTTTAATTTCTACCGGAGTTTTCTTAAAATCTATAAGTTCTAGCTTCTCTCCTTATTTCTTCTATATAATAAAGAGGTTTAGCCCTTAGCGTATAACGATATAACTATTAAAAATAATTTCTCCTTTAGGTTTTAGTATCCTAATTAGTTTAGCTCGAAAGTTAGCGTTAGTTCTAGCCTTTTCTTCTATTACTAAAAAGGTTTAGTCGGTAATAATAAGCGTATCGTCTATTTATATTATAATAACTCTAAAGTTAGTATCTAGTTTTATAATAAGGAGATATAGATTAAATAGGGATATTTCTATATTAAGTCGCTCTATATAGTATTTAAAGTAGGTTGTAAACTAGTATAAGCTAGATTCTAGTATTCTATATAGTAGTTTCTTAATATATATAATAGTACTAGGGGGATAGTTATTCTAGAGTTCCTTAGGGAGATATACGTAGATAGTCCTTACTAATCTAGTTTAGCTTTAGATATAGGCCTAGGTAATATCTTATAGATATAATAAAATCCCTTTCTATAAGGTAAGAAGTATAGGTACGAGGGAGAGTATAGTCCTTTATACGGCTCTCTAAATTATTAGTAACTAGTATAAGATAGTATCTTTACTAGCGTTATTAAAGCCTTATACTATAAGTCTTAACTTTTTATAAAGAGATTTAGTAGCCTTTCCTTTAATCTCTCTAACTATTCTTAAGGGAAAAATCCTTTATCCTAGAGTATATAGGTTTTAAATAAATACTATTACTTCTTAGCTAAGGAGGTTATTAATCTCTTTCTAATCTAATACCTAAAATAGAGGTTTTAAATCCTTAATTTTACTAGTTTTTCTTAGTTCTCTTAAGAGTTCTTAATCTATTTTCTCTTTCTATAATATAAAATTCTAGTATACCTATATCGCTAATTCGTTTTAGTAGGTATTTAGTAGTTCCTAGAAAAAGGATTAGAACTTTCCTAGATCTTTCTATAGGATTACTACTTATAGGTATATCCTTCTCTTATTCTTATTACTAATTCTCTTTAGTAATTATTCTTAGTCCTATAATATCTTCTCTTATACCTCGGGGTTATTATCTAAATACTTTCTTTCTTAATTAGTATCTTCCTCTTAATAGATATATATAGATATTAAGCGAAAAACCTTATTCTTCCCGTTAATTTTAATAGTATAATTATAGTTATCTATCTTTTTAAGGAGAAATAGTCCTTACTATCCTTTATTCTCCCTATATACTACGACTTTTAATTCTAGCGGGATCTACGAAGTAATAAGAGACTTTAGCCCGTTTCGTATAAAAAGTACGAGTACTACTTACTCTTTTACGTATTCTTTACGAAGGTTATTTATAGCTATATAGATAGCCTTTACTCTCTATAGAACTAATACTACCGGTAGAGATATCTCTATAAGCTTAGGGTAAGTACTAAATACTAAAAGGGTAGGAATAAGACCGTTTAGCCCTACTATATTATTAATTACTTTAAAAGTTATCTAAAGAATAGATTCTTTAGATTCTTTAGGAAGTTCCTTCTAAAGAATACTAAAGATCTTTCTTATAACCTTATAATATATTTCTACCTTCCCTATAGTATAGTATACTTTAATTAGTATACTATAGACTATAATATCTATAGTTTTCGCTTCTACCTTAAATTCTAAGGAATTCAAGTTATTACTAGTATCTATAATAATAGTATTAGATAGTCTAAGGTATACGTTAATCTAGTATCTCCAGATAGCCTACTAAAGTACTTTAGTAGTTTAGTACTTAAGGAATAGTCTATTCTAGAATACTATAGTAGCGTCAATAATATATAGTACTAGTAGTCTATTAATATATATAATAATTATAACAATCTCTATATTAAAGTTAATGTCTTCGCGTAGGCTAAATTTAAACCTATAGGAGGCGCGTTAATTTAACTAGTAGTACTTATATATATTAAGAAGCTATTTAGTAAGCCTTAGGTTAATATAGTTAAAATCTACCCTTACTAAGATTATTTAGAAGTAATAAGCTACTAGGTAACTAAATCTCTAGTATAAGCGGAGTAATTCTATCTTAGTTAACCCCTATTTTAGATATTAGTCTACCGTACTATTAGGTAGGGCCAATATAAATTAGCTATAATAGGGGTATATATACTTATTTAGTCTAGTTCTAGGGTCTTATAAAGTATCTAATATATAAGATAATAATATTTTAACGTCTAGGAGTACTATCTATAGGTAATTCTACTTCCTAGTAATAGGTATACGCTATTTTCCGCGTATAAGTATATTATTAAGGTTATTAAAGTAGATACCCAATTTATCTATATCGTTAATATATAATAGAAATGGTATTTCCGTAGGTAGGATATAGAAAGTAACTATACTAAAGTATATTAGTATATCTACTATACCTAAAGATACTATAGATAGTCCTTTTCTAAAACGAATAAAATATTCCCCTACTCTTATTTTGTTAAGAGATACTTATAGTATAGATTATAAGACTTTAAACTAGCTAATACTAGTTATCGAAACTCCTACTACTCCTAAGTCTAGTATAATACCTCGAAAAAGCTTTAAGTTATATCTTATATCTATACTAAAAATTAAGTATAATAGTTTATTATTATTATTTTTATCGTTTTTGGTAGTACTAATATTTTTTAGCGGTATTTCGTTATATTCTAATTGCAATTCCCCTAGTAAAATTCTAGTTTGAAAATATATAGTAGTATTATTCTATAGAAACTAGGCTGTATTTTATTAGGTATAGAAATATACTTTATATACCTCTACCTCTTATAAAAACTATTAGTATACCTTATTAAAATATTTAGGGTTAGTAGTATTTAATATTATTTCTATCTTATTAATTACTATAAGGTATTAGTAGATTACCTTATAATCCGTTATATACTATAGGGTAGTTAACCTAAATTTCTTATATACTTCCCCTCTTTCTCCTAGGTATATTTTGTTAACTAGTATCTAGGTTTACTATAGATATAATATTTTACTATTTTCTATACGGGGATTATTCCGGTTAGTATATTAGCCTTACTAGGGAACTTTAGTATACTTTTCTTAGTATACCGTTAGTTAGATCCCTTTTTATATATCCGATCTATTAGATACGTACTATATTCTTCGTTATTACTCTTATTATCTAAGTTATTATACTAATATACTTTAGTATTATTATCTCTATCTTCCGCCACGTATTACGCGTGCTTCGAGCCCGAACTTTCTACTATAACTAAGTACTTTAGAGATACTTTTATAGCTTTATATATTTTTAGTAAGGAAAATAGCGTATATTTATATTTAGGGACTTCCTAATAGATTATTATAAGGTAAGTTATAAGCTCTTCTTCGCTATATCTAAGCGGGAGATTAATTTTCTTAAGCCGTTTAAATAGGGCCTTAAGATATACTAGTTTACTCTTTCTAGGGTCTTTCTTAATAATTACGGTAAGTAATATTAATATCTAGCCTACTAAGTATTTTTAGTACCTTTTAGGAGTCTTAAAATATCGTCGGATTTCTCCTCTTATCTTTTCGTAGGAAGTCTTAATTCCTCGGCTAATAATCTTATAGTAGTATTTTAGGGCCCTTTCTCTTAGTATTATTAGGAATACTATATCTAGATAGTAGTATAGGATACTAATAGTATCGTATATTTCCTCTAGAATATAGTATCTATTATCTAGAACCTTATATTCCTCTCCTCTATACCGAATACTATCGTTATATATTAAGGTTAAATCTTTTAATTTCTTACTAGATTCTACCTTTAGAATCGGTTCGTTATTACTAAACCTATTTAGTAGAATAGAGGGAGATAGGTCTAGTTCCGTAAATTACTAAGTACGGATTTACTCTAGGGATACTAAATTTAGCTACTTACTAATTTTTTCTCTTTTAGTAAGTAGTTAGAGTAGTTTTATAGGCGTACTAATTATCTTTAGCGTAAGACGCGAGAATCTCCTTTTATTTATATAGGATTATTCCTAGAATTCTAGTTAATTATTATCCTTATTAACTACTAACGTTACGTAGGCCTATTAAGTTTCCGTAATAGGTTAGCTATTCTTCTATTCCTTATATATACCTTATAGTTTAGTTTATATCTAATCTAGTAGAGTATTTATTTCCTCTCTAGTATAGTTCTAAATAGTTTTTAGTACTACTACACGCTATAGAGGGGTTACTAATATAGGTTAGCGCTACTCTTAAGCTAGTCCGTTCCCTTTAAGATACTTAGGGATTATCGGTTAAAGAGGTAGATTATCGCCCTAGATATAGGCGAAAAATCGGTCTCCTAGGGTTACTTTCCGCTCGTTAGGTATACTAATATTCTTTATTAATAGAACCTACTATAATTACCTAGGGAGTATTATATAGTAGTAGTTCTATATATATTAGGTCTAGTAGCGAAAATCTTCCTAGACTATATCTAGGAGTTACTCTATATCCTATTAGATATAACTTCTAAGTATATAATAGAGGTAGCTATTAAGTACTTCTATAGAAGTTTTATCTAATAGTTTAGGGAAGTTATTAGTAATAAATTTAGGTCGTATAATAGAATTAATATTAAACTCTAGTAGTAAAAGGTTACTAGAGTTATTTAGCGTTCTGTCCTAAGACTTCTAAGATATATTCGTCTAATAATAAGGAGAAAAAGGTACTTCCTGCTACTAGGGTAGACTAGTATTAAGTCTAGCTATAGGTTACTTATCTATAGTATAGTAGGTTAGTATTAGGGAAAAGAGTTAAGGGGTAGAGGGTAAAATAGAACTTTACTCTTTAATACTAGACTTTTCCTAAGGGAAATACTTAATAGAAAAAGAAGGTAATTAAAGATACTAAAGTCTACCTTAGCTTATCTAAACTTCTTTAGTAGAATTCTTACGCTTTTAGAAGTAAGAATAACCTAGTTATTACTAAGATTAACTAAAGGGAAATACTTAATTAGTTAACCTCTAAATAACTCTTTAAGTTAATTCCTTACTACTCTATAGTATATAAGTTAATATAACTACTAATTAGTATTAGAATAATATAGTATTCTAATAGGTTTAAGATATCTTAAAGACGATAAAGTATTAAGATAAGTTCGTAGTTTAATAGATTTATAACTATTACTAAAGTCCTTTAGTAATAGTCCTATATACTAAGTCTACTTACTAAGGTACTTATACCGTAATAAGTTATCCCTACTATATTATCCATCTATATTACTATTTAATAATTATCTATCTTTATAAAATAAGTAATAAAGATCTACCTTATAAAGATAGATCTAGGTATAGCGATAGATAATACTAGAGTAGATTAGTAGTAATATCTAAATACTTATAGTAGTTAGGTTTCTTTAGTATACTAGGTATAGTCTTACCTATAGTAGTTTTACGAGTAGCTATTATTATAAGACCTCTACAAGGTTACTTACTACTAGTAGCCGCCTATACCTTAAGGACTATAAAGGTTTATATATTTACTTTTACCTAGATTTTTAGTAAGTAATATTTATTATATATAGTAATATATAAGAATAAGAAGATACTATTAGATAAAATTAAGTTAGTAAAAATTAATTAAATTATTTATTAATTAATTAGTTAATTAGTAAGTAGGTTAATAGAAAGAAATATAAAATAGTAGGTATTAACTTTTTACCTCTACTTTAGTACTAGAGATATATTACGCGGAGGCTATAGCTTAAGTAATATAGTAGGGTTAGGATTAGCTATCCTATATAGTAGTAATAAAGTAGTTAGGTAATAATATTATATTATATAAGTAAAGCGAAACTTACGAGATATAAGAGTCGTAGATTATACTAAGTAACTAAAGTAATAGTAAAGTAACTAAAGAGTAGAACTACGAGACCTTTAAGGGAGTAAAGTCTCGTCTATATATAGAGATTCTATCCTAAGAAATCCTTCTTAATTATATTATTTACTATAAGTATTATAAACGCTTATATCTTAGCTATTTATTTATAAATAAATAATTAGTTACGTAACCTTAGCTATCCTAAGCTACGCTAAGCTAATAATAACTACAGGTCCCTATACTAGAGGTAGTACGTATATAATAAGATAGCTCTAAAGCCCTAAAGTAGCCCTAGCCTACTATCTAATTATACTTTAGTTTTCTACCTTAATCTACCTTATACCTTCGCTAAAATAACCTAATATATCTACTAATTATATTGTATTTACCCTATATTACTAATATATTATATTAGACTATTAGTAGACTATTAGACTTATTGCTATAATACTACTAAAAGCCCCGAAAAAAGATTAATAAACCTATATACTATTAAATAATTAACGTGTCGTAGTAAGCTTAGAGAGTTTACTAAGAAGTAGATTAATACTAATCGCGTACTTAAGACTGCTAAATCTACTACGTATAAGAAAGTTAGGTCCTAAGATAGCTTTAGTATACTAGAAAAAGATTAATAGGACACGCTTTTAATAAAGGTAGTATAGTAAGTTAATAAGAAATAGTATATTTATCCTAATAGTATTATAATAGTCTTAACTAATTATTTACGCGTAGTAAAGCTAATAGTATATATCTAGTAGTACTTTAATATTCTACTAACGAAATTTTACGCAACTCCTTATCTAAAATAGTAGAATGTAAAGATAAAGATAGGATAGAGTTAAATAATAATATAGAGATTAATAAAGAGTAGCCTAATACTCCTATAAAAAATAAGGAGGATATATTAATAGAGTTAGCTATAAATAGATATACTACGTACTTTCTTAGAATAAGGTAGTATTAAGAAAAGATCTACCTAATTTAATTCTTACTATAGAAGTATATTTATTAATACTTAGTAATAAGAGAGATACGCGTAGTAGGTACGGTAGAGTATATAATATAGATATTAATAAACTTAGAATAGTACTAAGCTATTAGTAAAAGACTAATAGACTTAGTAATTATATTAGTAATAATAACCTAGTTATTAGGGAGAATCTATTAAAAGCTATACTAGAAAATATAGCTACTAACAACGAGAGGGACGAAGATAATAGTAATAATAATAATAATAATAATAATAATAATAATAATAATAATAATAATAATAATAATAATAATAATAATAATAATAATAATAATAATAATAATAATAATAATAATAATAATAATAATAATAATAATAATAATAATAATAATAATAATAATAATAATAATAATAATAATAATAATAATAATAATAATAATAATAATATTTCTAACTATACTAAAAGCTTCCTTAAAATTTTCGCGTATTTCTTATTCTACTTATACCTAGGATAAAGGTAAAATAATACTATTCTTATATAAATATTATTACGTATCTAACCTTAAGTACTAGGTAGATACTTATATAGAAAAATACTCTATATATATTAGGGCTAATTATAGCTATAATCTAATTCTATCTAAAGCTAATTATATAATTACTAATACTCTAGTTAATTCGTTTATCTAATTAAACTCTTCTTTAATTCCTTAGTTAAAGTCCTCTTTCTCCTATCTCTTCTAGTAGTAGTAGTAAAGATTATAATCTACCTAAGTATTATATAGTAGACTCTATATACCTCTAATATCTTCTTTATAGATTTCCCTACTTACTATCCTTAACTAGTTCTAGTTACTATTCTAGTCCTCTAATTAGGTAACTACTATATCCTTAACTCTAGCTATAAGATACTCTTATATTCTCTCCTAGAATACTCCTATAATTTTTATATAAATTTCTTTAATCTAGTCTCTATTCTATTTTTAGTATTCTACTATTTCCTTTTTTCTTTTCCTAATTAACTACTATAATTCTTAGAGTAAGAGCTCCTTAATATCTAGTTTCTTCTCTATTTCTTTCCTATTTTTCTATATTAAACTATAATCTAACTATTTTAACTTATATAATAACTCTTTCTATAGAGGTATAAGACTAGGTAATAGTAAATATAGTAAAGATAGATTCGTAGTAAGACTATTAGCTATAGAGATTTCTACTCTTTATATAGTCTAAAGGTAGATACCTTAGTTAATCTTTATTTAGATATCTACTCTAGCGTTATCTATCTCTATACCTAGATCTATCTTTATAAGGAGGATCTTGCCTACTTATTTTATAAAGGTAGATAAGTATTAAATAGCTAGTATAGGTAAATAATATAGAAAAGATAACTTATTATAATTACCTCAGCGGTTATAATTAGTATATAGGACTATTACTAAAGGACTTTAGTAATAGTATAAATTATTAAACTACGAACTTATCTTAATACTTTATTATCTTTAAGATATCTTAAACCTATTAGAATACTATATTATTCTAATACTAATTAGTAGTTATATTAACTTATATACTATAGAGCGGTAAGGAATTAACTTAAAGAGTTATTTAGATATTAACTAATTAAGTATTTCCCTTTAGTTAATTTTAGTAATAACTAGGTTATTCTTACTTCTAAAAGCGTAAGAATTCTACTAAAGAAGTTTAGATAAGCTAAGGTAGACTTTAGTATCTTTAATTACCTTCTTTTTCTATTATATATTTCCCTTAGGAAAATATTAGTATTAAAGAGTAAAGTCCTATTTTACTCTCTACCCTTTAACCCTTTTCCCCTATACTAATCTACTATACTATAGATAAGTAACCTATAACTAGACTTAATACTAGTCTACCCTAGTAGGAGGAAGTACCCTTTTCTCCTCTTTCTTAGATAAATATATCTTAGAAGTCTTAGGATAGAACGCTAAATAACTCTAGTAGTTTTTTCTCTACTAGAGTTTAATATTAATTCTATTATATAACCTAAATTTATTACTAGTAATCTACCTACTCTATTAGATAAAACTTCTATAGAAGTACTTAATAGTTACCTCTATTATATATATAGAAGTTATATTTAATAGGATATAGACTAACTCCTAGATATAGTCTAGGAAGATTTCCGCTATTAGACTCTATAGATATAGAACCGCTACTATATAATACTCCTTAGGTAATTATAATAGATTCTCCTAATAAAGAAAATTAGTATACTTAAGGAGTAGAGATTAACCCTAGAAGACTAATTTTTTACCTATATTTAGGGTAATAACCTTCCTCTTTAATAAATAACCCCTAAATATCTAAAAGAAAGCGAACTAATCTAGAAATAGTACTAAACTACTTTAGTAACCCTACGACGGCTAATAATAATACTAAAACTAGTTTAAGTCTACTCTAAGGATAGTATAAAAGTATTACTAGATAGAATATATACTAAATTATAAAGTATATATAAGGAATAGAAGAATAGCTAACCTATTATAGAAACTTAATAGGCCTATATAATAGTAGTAATTAATAAGGACGATAATTAAATAAGATTCTAGAAATAATCCTATATAACTAAAGGGATATTCCCGTATTATATACTAAAGGTAATTAGTATATCTTCTAAACTACCTCGACTACTTACTAAAAGAGAAAGACTTAATAAGTAGCTAAACTTAATTTCCCTAGAGTAAATCTAGGCTTAGTAATTTACGGAACTAGATCTATCTCCCTATCTCCTACTAAATAGCTTTAGTAATAGCGAGCTAATCCTAAAGTTAAAATCTAGTAAGAAACTAAAGGATTTAACCTTAATATATAGCGATAGTATTTAGTATAGAGAAGAGAAATATAAGGTTCTAGATAATAGATACTATATTCTAGAGTAGATATACGATACTATTAGTATTCTATACTACTATCTAGATATAGTATTCCTAATAATACTAAGAGAAAAGGCCTAAGAGTACTACTATAATATTATTAGCTAACGGATTAATACTTCCTATAAAAAAATAAAAGAAGAAATTTAACGATATTAAGGGCTTCTAAGAGATACTAAAAATACTTAGTAGACTAGATATTAATATTACTTACCGCGATTATTAAGAAAGACCCTAGAAAGGGTAAACTAGTATATCTTAAGGCCCTATTTAAACTAGGGTCCCTAATAGGGCGGTTTAGGGCGGTTTTTAGAATTTAAAACCCGCTCTGTCGGGTTTCGGGTTTTAATAGGGCGGGGTAGGGAATAGGGCGGGTTATAAGACTAAATCTAATCCGCCCTATTCGGGTCTAAACGGTTTTAAAGCGTGACTTACCGGGGTAGTTATAGATAACTATATTTATATATTAAATATCTAAAAGATAGAGAATTACCTAGAGAATAAGAATATATAGTTATAAAAATATATATTCTATTAGATCTAGAGATATAAGTATTTAAAGACCTTAATTCTAATTATAGTAATAAAAACCCGCCCCGTTTTAACGGGGCGGGTCTAGGCGGGTTAATAGTTTAGTTCGGGTTTCTCTTAAGTTATATAACTTACCCCGAAATACCGCCCCGCCCCGGCCTAATCTAAAAACCGTCGGTTTAGACCCGCCCTATTAGGGACCGTAATTTAAACGGCTTAAGAAAATTAATCTCCTACTTAAATATAGTAAAGAAGAGCTTATAACTCGCCTTATAATAATCTATTAAGAAGTCCCTAAGTATAAATATATACTATTTTCCCTACTAAAAATATATAAGGCTATAAAAGTATCTCTAAAACGCTTAGTTATAATAGAGAGTTCGGGCTTAAAATACGCTTAATATATAGCGGAGGATAGTAGTAATAATACTAAAGCTAATTAGTATAACCGTTTAGATAATAGCTATAACGACAAAGAATACGGTATATATCTAATAGATTAAATCTATAAAAAGGGATTTAATTAACGGTATACTAAGAAAAGTATACTAAAGTTCCCTAGTAAGGCTAATATACTAACCGAGATAATCCCTATATAGAAAATAGTAAAATATTATATCTATAGTAAACCTAGATACTAGTTAACTAAATATACCCTAGAAGAAAGAGTAGAAGTATTTAGAAAATTCCGTATAACCGCCCTATAGTATATAACGGATTATAAGGTAATATATTAGTATCTTATAGTATATAATAGGGAAGAGGTAATATTAAATACTACTAACTCTAATTATTTTAAGACTATATACTAATAGTTTTTATAAGAAGGAGAGGTATATAATATATATTTCTATACCTAACTAGGTATAACCTAATTTCTATAGAATAATACTACTATATATTTCTAAACTAGAGTTTTACTAGGGGAATTATAGTTAAAATATTAGGAAGTACTACTAAAGGATATTAGTACTACTAAATCGAACTATACGATAATAATAAACCTCTATACTTAAATTTTAATATAGATACGAGTAGGGTCCCTAATAGGGCGGTTTAGGACGGTTTTTAGAATTTAAAACCTGCCCCGTCAGGTTTCGGGTTTTAATAGGCCGGGGCGGGGAATAGGGCCGGTTATAAGACTAAATCTAATCCGCCCTATTCGGGTCTAAACGGTTTTAAAGCGTGACTTACCGGGGTAGTTATAGATAACTATATTTATATATTAAATATCTAAAAGATAGAGAATTACCTAGAGAATAAGAATATATAGTTATAAAAATATATATTCTATTAGATCTAGAGATATAAGTATTTAAAGACCTTAATTCTAATTATAGTAATAAAAACCCGCCCCGTTTTAACGGGGCGGGTCTAGGCGGGTTAATAGTTTAGTTTAAGTTTCTCTTAAGTTATATAACCCGGCCCGAAATACCGCCCCGCCCCGGCCTAATCTAAAAACTATTAGTTTAGACCCGCCCTATTAGGGACCCTAGATACGAGATATAACTTAAAGCTCTTCCGAGGTATTATACGAGACTTAGGAGTAGTAGGAGTTTCGATAATAGGTATAAGCTAATTTAAGGCTTTATAATCTATACTATAAGTATTCTTTAATAAGATAAGAGTAGGAGAATATTTTATTCGTTTTATAGGGGCTATTTATAGTATCTTTAGGTACGGTAGATATACTAACGTATTTTAGTATTATTAATTTCTATATCTTAACTATAGAAATACCGTTTCTATTATATATTAATAATATAGATAAATTAGGTATCTACTTTAATAACCTTAATAATATACTTATACGTATAAAATAGTATATACCTATTACTAGAACGTGGAATTACCTATAGATAGTACTCCTAGACGTTAAAATATTATTATCTTATATATTAGATACGTTATAAGACCCTAGAACTAGACTAAATAAGTATATATACCCCTATTATAGCTAATTTATATTAGCTCTACCTAATAACTATAAAGAACTAAGAGGTAGCCTTACTATATACTACGTTACGCCTACGCGTATACTCTAGTACGCTAGGCGAGACCTACTAAGGCGCCTACCTTTAGGGTATATAGAGAGTAGAAACCTCTTTAGCTATTAGTCTTACTACGAATCTATCTTTACTATATTTACTATTACCTAGTCTTATAATTCTAATAGCTCTTAATTTAGGGTAGATCTAGTAAAGATAATATTAAAAACTATAAGAAATACGCGCGCTAGAAGCTAGACTCCCGTAGTAGGGTTAAGTACTTTATAGAAGTAAAGATAAAGTCTATTAATCTTAGAAGAGGAGGACTAAGAAAGAGAAGAATAAATAGTTAACGTAGCGTTAGAGAAGGCTAGACGTACGCTTATAGTTTAGAAGAAATAGGTAGAGCTTATACGCCTTCTTATAGAAGTAGATAACTTAGAGGCTACTATTAGCGCGGTAAGTATATAAAGCGATAGCGAGCCGTATATTTCCGCGCCTATATAATCCTATAAAGAATTATAGCCTAAAAAGTTATAGTTATATAAAGGTAAAAGTATATATATATACCGCGAGTAGATATATAGCGCCGAGAATATATTTTACTTAGTACTAAATATATTCTTAACTAAGATCTCTAAGATTACCTACGCCCTATAGTTTATAAAGAGTACGCCTTATAGTTCGTAGACTAAAAAGGAATATACCTTAGAAGAGGGCTAACTTACCTAGGAATACTTTAAGGAGTTTCTCCTAGATTTAATTAAGGATCTAGAGAATCGCTAGCTAGACGTAATATAACTCTATATAGATAGTAGGTAGGGAGTAGAGTAATCTATAGTATTATTTAACTCTTATCTAATAGGCTTAGAATCTTAACTTAAAGAACCTTATAGTACGACGTAGCTACGAAACTACCTATAGTATAAATTACGACTAGATATAAGGGCGATACTCTCTAACTACTAGGATATTCCTAAATTATAAGACGTAATAGTTACGCTAGCTACGCGCTTAGAGACTAATAAGCGTCGCGTAATACTTTTAAGATTACTAGATAGAAATCTAAAGAGGAGGAATATTCCCTAAGACTATAAAGTATAGAGTAGGCCGTATACGGGATAGTCGTAGGTAAGCCGTAATACGCCTAAATCTTATTAGGGCCCTAACTACTCTAGGAAAGAGAAGGACCTCTCTATAATTTAGTATTATAACTATAAGAAGTATAGATACTACGTAAATAAGTACCTAAAGCCTTAAAAGCTAAAGGAGATTATAGAGGTTATAGTTAATTACTACTATAACCTAATAGGAAACGACGGCGCGTTGCCCTAGCTATAAGGCTAGCGTATACTATAATTATAGTAGCCTCTACTTTACTCTAGGAGGGAGGGTTAGGAAAAAGCTATAAGGGTATAACTAAGACGCTAGTTAACTATAGTCGAGTTATACTAGTTTCGCGGGTAAGAGGCCTAGTAGTAAGAAAGTTAATTACTACTATAGGTACTCTCTATAGTATATATATAGGTTATAAGGTA
Organism: Venturia carpophila; assembly: GCA_014858625.1. Taxonomy (NCBI): domain Eukaryota; kingdom Fungi; phylum Ascomycota; class Dothideomycetes; order Venturiales; family Venturiaceae; genus Venturia; species Venturia carpophila. The sequence goes on from JACTAK010000010.1 coordinate 1,096,065, forward strand.
GTTACTATATTAGATAGTAGAGTAGAAGTTAATATAATTAACCCCCTTCTTATCTTAGAATAGAATTTAGAACCTATTAATATCCTAGAGCCTCCTATATATTAGGGAGGTAGGAACTATACGGCTTATATAGGTACCTTTAAGGGAGTCTAGAAAGCTACTAACTTACTAGGTACCTTAAAGTAAGTAGAGGTTAAATTCTATATATTAGAAAAGGAGGGCTCTAACTACCTACTAGGTATACTAGCCCTAGGAGACGTAAGGGTTAAGCTAGATCTAGATAGATAAAGATAGAAGTTCTAGTAGGGGGAGTCTAAGGTAAGACTTATCTCTATAGAAGAAATAGACGCTAAGGACCCTACGTCTATCTTTAAGCTCTATAGTAAAGACCTTATACTAATCCTAAGTAGGGCTCCTAATAGGTTAGGTTAAACCTAAAACCTACCTATTAGGTTAGGGTTAGGTTAGGTTTTTAGGGTAAGTTTAACTACTAAAAACCTAAACTAACCCGGCCCCGCCAAGGCCGGGTTATAACCTAACGTACGGGTCGGGTTTTTTTAGCCTATTTTTAGTATATTTTTAGTTTTTATTTAATTCTATTAGATCTATAGGTATATCTTAATTTTAAAAGCTATAGACTTATTTTTAAGGTATTTCTCTACTATTTTATTAATTTAAATCTTAATATATCTAACTTTTTATACCCTAGTAAGTTACGCTTTTACCCTTAGGTTTAACCTAAAAGCTAGGTAGGTTAAAATTTAATTCCCTAACCTATAACCCGACCCTCCCCTAATTTAACCCGACCCTAGTTAGGTCGGGTCTATACCCTAAAACCCCGACCCGACCCGCCCTATTAGGAGCCCTAATCCTAAGTATTAATAAATTCGAATCTAAAAGTTTAGGGGTTACTATCCCTAATAAATTTAAGGACTTTAGTAACCTCTTTAATAATTCTAAAGCTATAAGTATACCTATAGTAGTAGGGGCGGAGTACGCTATTAAAACTACTAGGGAACCCCCCTTTAGGAAGATATATAACTTTTTAGTAAAGGAGCTTAAGATTCTTAGGTAATACCTTAATAATATAGTTATAAATAAGTAGATTTACCTATCTACTAGCCTAGTAGGGGTAGGAATACTATTTATACTAAAAAAGAGTAGAGAATTAAGGCTCTATATAGACTATAGGGGGTTAAATAAGGTTACTATTTAAAATAGATATACTCTCCTATTAATTTTAGAGCTCCTAGACTACCTCTAGGGGGCTAATTTCTATACTAAGTTAGATATAAAGAATACCTATTATCGTATCCGGATTAGGCTAGGCGATAAGTAGAAAACTACGTTTTATACGTAATATAGGTACTTTAAATACCTAGTAATACCTTTTAGCTTAGCTAATACCTTAGTAACTTTCTAAGTATATATTAATAAGACTTTAAGTAGCCTTATTAATACTATATATATAGTTTACCTAGATAATATCTTAATCTATTCCGCCTCTAGATCGGAGTACCTACGCTATATACGCGAGGTACTAGCGAGGCTATAGTAGTTTACCCTATATATTAACCTTAAGAAGTATAAGTTCTTTATATAGGAGGTAGAATTCTTAGGCTTTATTATTAATATATAAGGTATATATATAGATCCTATATATATTACGAGTATTACGGAATAGCTAAAACTACGTAGCTTTATAGAAGTCTAAGTATTTCTTAGATTCTATAATTTCTACTATAGGTTTATTATAGGCTACTTAAGAGTTATAGCCCTACTTATAGACCTTTTTAAAGGATCTTAGAATAGGAGGTAGATAGGCCTATTTATATAGCTAGAAAGAGCCGTATATAAGTTTTATACGCTATAGGAGGCGTTTATATAAGTACTAATACTATACTACTTTAATCCTAGGAAGAGGATTAGAGTAGAGCCTAATACTTCTAGTTCTACTATAGTAGCTATCTTAGCCTAGCTATAAGAGAATAGGTAGTAGTACCTAATTACTTTTTAGTTAAGGAAGCTCCTCCCTATAGAATAGAATTATAAAACCTATAAGTAGGAGTTACTCGTAATTATTATAGCCTTCTTATACTAGAGGTATTACCTTAAAGGGAGTTACTACCTAATTAAGGTCCTAATAGACTATAATAACCTAGTAGGGTTTTCTAAGTTATAGTAGCTAAATAGGAGGTAGGTATACTAGACTATACTACTCTCTACCTATAACTTTATAATTATATATAGGGTAGGTTTAAAAAATCCGGTAGACGCGCCGTCTAGGCGACTAGATTACGGTTCGCCTATGTCTAGTACTATAGCCCTCCTCCCTACTTTATAGTAGAAGCTAGGGTTACTACTAAAAGAGGGGGTAATTTAGAGCTTATAAGTATAGGAGTCCTAGGGTATAGAAGTAAAGATTATTAGATTCGATTAAGGCTCGTAGTTACGGAGTATAAAGGGCGGGAAAGCTTCGTCTAAAGGGTTAATAACCTATAAGCTATACCCTATCTAGGCCGAAAAGACCGCGTCTATAATACCTAGGTCTCTTATAAGAGACGTCCTAAAAGGTAAATATACCTATACTAAGCCTAGAGTAGAGCTAGAGGGATTCTAGTTACTCTAGTTAGTAGATCCTATAGTACGTAGAATTTACGTATAGCTACTTAGTAAGCTAAGCGGGCTATACTAGGAGGTAAGGCTACCCTTAGGAATATTAACCTTTAAAGGAATAATTTACGTTACCGTAGACGTAGCCGTAAAGTAGGAGTTACTAAGACTTTACTATAATAATACCTTTATAGGGTATTTTAGAACTATAAGAATACTTAAGCTTCTAATAAGAAAATACTTCTAGACGTATATATCTCGTAATATAGATATATACGTTAAGACTTATAAAGTATATTAGAAGATAAAAGTAAAAAGGTATACTCCCTTTAGGGACTTATAGTCTTTACCCTAGCTATAGGGTCCGTAGTAGGAGTTAATAATAGATTTTATAAGTAGAATTCTACTAAGTAAAGTAAGGGGGTACGCGTATAATATACTACTTATAATCCTCGACCGCTATACTAAGATAGTATTATATATACCTATAACTAAGAAGCTTATAGCGCCTAAACTAGTAGAGATCTTAGTAGAGAAGGTAATTACTAGGTTTAGTATACCTAGGGGTATAGTCTTAAATAGAGACTCTAGGTTTACTAGAGTATTCTAGTTAGAGTTATACTACTATATAAAAATTAAGCGAAGACTAAGTACTACTTTCTACCCCTAAACTAATAGTTAAACTATAAGATAGAATTAAATAGTCTAAGAATACCTAAGGGCCTTTTACTTAGAGAATTAAGGGGCGTAGGTATTACTACTCCTAGTCGTAGAGTTTACGTATAATAATAGCTACTATACTAGTATAGGGGTATCCCCCTTTTTTACTATATATAGCTACTACCCTAAAATCTATTTCTAGGAAGAGGAAAAGGTAGGAGGTAATAAAGTACTAGTAGTAAGAGAGCGTATATAGTAATTATATTTACTACGCGCGAAGATAGCGACTTAATAGCGGAAAGTAAGCGATTCGTAAACCGTACTATATAACTAAAAATATACCCTAATAAAATTTAATAAAGGGGATTTTATTCTTATATTAACTAAGAACTTATAATTACGAATACTAACTAAGAAGCTATTATAGCGTATAATAGGCCCGTTTCGAGTTCTTAAACTAATTAGCTTATAAGTATATAAGATTTAACTACTAGGGGGTTATAAAATATACTCTATATTTAGTATATCCCTACTAGAGAAGTACTACCTAAGAGAGGGGTAGTAAATAAATACCCTACTACTACTAGATATTATAGAAGGTAATAAGGAGTAGGAGGTTAAAGAAATACTAGATACTAGGCGTAGAGAGCGAGTATAGTAATACCTAGTAAAGTAGGTAGAATACCTAAAAGAATTTAACTAATAGGTCCTAAAAAGAGATATAGGAAACTTAGTAGAACTAATAGTAGTATATAAAGCGAAAGGGAAGAGCTAGAAAGGAGTAGGTAGGAAGTATAGCTTAAAGCTAAGCTAAAATAAATTAGTAGGAAAATTATAGAGGTATAAGTATTATATACTATAGAATATAAGGTATAAGGTATATAATTCCTCTTATATAGCTTATAGCTAAGTCTACTAAATATATACCCTTAGTAGCCTTAGGCCGCTAGATAGCTTAGAGCTAAAGCCGTAATATTCCCCCTTTAAAAGGAAAGGTAGGTACCCTTACCGGCTATCTATAAAGTAAAACTAATTATATACTATATTAGCTTTTTACTAAGTATACCCCTCTACTTATCGCCTTTATCTAGATTAATTATCTAATTCCTCCTAATTTTAGTAATTTAACCGGCGAATAGGTCGTTAGGAATAGTTAGAATATTATACTAGAGCTTATTCTAAGCGCTATACTATTTCTTACTATCTACGCTTCGTATACTATAAGCTATTAGTATAGCTATAGCTCTAGGTATTAGTATTCCAATTCTATCTAGAATAGTAGGGAATAGTAACTTAGCTAGAGTAACTAGCTTAGGGTAGAAGAGGGGAGCTAGTAGCTATATATAGTACTTACGTATAAATATAAAGCTAGTAGATAGTATAGTTAGGCTAAGATTATTACTAAATAGGTCTAGTAATAGCTAATTACGGACTAGAGTTAGTAAGAACTATATACCTAATAGACTAATATTACTATTAAAAGGACTAATATTACGGGCGCGCTTTAGCTATTCGCCGCTACCGCTTCCTATAGACGGGTTTAGGATTTTATACTTTATAGGTTATTAGTATTTTAAGGATCCGCGAGTACCGCGTAGATATATATAGTTACTTCTTCGTAGCTATACTATAATTAAGATTATAACTCCTACTATATATATAGATACGTATTATATAGTAGCTTAAGACTTAGATTAATATATATTACCTTAATCCGACTAGTAATCTAGTTAATCTACTAGCGAGATTTATCTTAGTAAGGCTCCTTATAACTTTACTACTAAGGCTTCTTATAGGCGTAATACTTACCTTTAAGGCTCCTCGCGATACCTACTTTTAAGTTTCCTCGTAATATTTCTTATATTACTTACCTCTAGCTATAGTCTTCTACTCTACTTATAACCTAACTAATAGTACTTCTACTAACTATTATATAGTAGAAGCTCGAACCTTCTAAGTAAATTAGAACTAGTACTTCTACTATCTAACTTAAGTCTAGATCCGAGTAAGCTCGACCTAGGTATATAAATATTAAACTTATAGTTAATAGGCTACTACCTTACTCCTACCTTACTATTTCTATTAGCTTTTCCCCCTTATTAATACTCGTTTTATACGTACCTTATACCGCGAGGACCTATAAATACTATATAAATATTACGTCCTACGTTAGTACTAGGCCTTATTAACCTTAGGTACTAGCTAGTAGCCTATAATAGGCTCCTAGATTATCTAGTTAGAGATTCTAAACTTAATTATCTCCTTATTACTTTTCTTAATAACTACCTAACGCTAGAGCCTATACAGCCTTTAGTATATTAAGGAACTCGTCGGTTATAATTAGAGAACCCTCTATTCCCTCCTAATTAGATATTAAATACCTCTCTCCTTCGAATATATATTACTAATTTTAAAACTTCGCTAGCTATTATATACCTGAAGCCTTTATTAAGTTACTCTTCGAAGTAATCTTCGTCGAACTTAAACCCTTCCTTATTAAACTAGTTATCGCGTAGTTCCGAAAACCCTAAATAACTACGCTCTTAATTATATTTATTAGGAATAATAGAAGATATTCTATAAGATAATCCTCTACTAGATACTATAGTCCTTAATCGAGCTACTCTTAATACTATCTAGTAGATAATTAATTAGTCCTTTACCTACTTTACTTAAAACTAGCCTATACTACTAGCTAGTACCCTAGAGCTATAAGGCCTAGTAGGTCCTCTAGGCCCTCCTAGTAGTACTAATAGGGGTAGAAGCTCGTTTAGGGTCTAGGATATTAGCTACTTCTAGCCCGATATCCCTACTAGCTATAGGGAAGGCGATATCTACTATAGTAGTTCGGATATATTTATCTATAATATCTATATCTTCGTAGATCGGATTAAAGACGTCGCTACTATCTAGGGAGCGGACGAAGTTAAGTTAAAGATTAGTATATACCTATAAGGAATAGTACTAGAATAGTATATATCTAGTCTAAGCGACCTTAAGAAGATTAGACTCCGCTATACTAATAGTATTAACGACTAGTATACGCTCCTAATTAAGAAATAGAAGCTACCTATAATACTAGCGCTTCGTCGCCTATTTAGTACTAAATATACCCTCTAGGATACTCGAGATTATAAAAGTATTACTTTATACGTCTATAGGGTAGAGCGAAATGCGAAGGCCGCTAGTAATAGTCTTTTAAATACTAATAGTTTCCTACTTACTACCTAGAATAGTATTAATACTATTCTATATAATAGTATCCCTAAACTATTACTAGAGATTACTTACGCGTAGTTTATCTAATAGCTCGAAGTATAGTAAGAGTTATAGTAGACTATAGCCACTACGTTTCTTAAACTATAAATAGAGATATATAAGCCTCCTTTCCCTTATAAGTATACCCCTTTCCTATAAAGACGCGACTAGCTATACTACTCCGCGGGACTACGATACGGTTCCTAGAAGAGTAGTAGTACTAGTTACGTTAATAATTATACTAATTTAAGTACGGAAACTAACTAGTCTTAATATTAGCTAAATATAAGTACTCCGAGTAAGATATAATAGCCGGCTCGACTACTACCGCCTAGGAACCCGCTACTACTTATAAATAGTAACGTATTAAGTAACTCTACGTTATTAAACTAGTATACCCCCGGGTTAAGAACCTACGGGTAGGAATAGCTAAGTAGAAGTAGTATAGGCTAAAATCCTCTTTGCCCCTTTAAAAAGTTACGAGCCTATTACTAATTATAGGTTAATAATTAGGAACGAGATTAAGCCCTTAAAGCCGCCTACTAGGTAGGCCTAGCTAATACCTAAGAGTAAGGAAGCGAAGAACTACCCTACGACGTAGAGGCTTCTAATTCTAGATAAAACGAAGAGATACCTAATTTAAGTATCTACTACTTAGTAGTATACTACGCTACCCCTATAGTACTTATACGGAAAGCTCGATATTAGATATACTCGAATAGTTTCGACTCGTATAATAAACTATATAAGTATCTACTTTTATACTAGTAGTAGAAAAGGGTAGCTAAGATACCTCTCCTAGAAACCGCGCATGCCTACTAAGCGTAAGTAGACGATAAGAATACCCCTATTATAGAAGCTCCTAACCCGGTTCTATAGGCTCCTAAGGGCTAAGGTCTTAGGAGCTAGTACTATACTATAGTTAAAGCTAGCCTCGAGTAGGGACCCCTAATAGATATCTATATAGACTCTAGCGTAACGCCTACTATAGTAGGATAAAATTAGCTTAATACGTAGAATACGCCCGTAGATATACGTATTATAGATAGTAGACTAAATCTTAGCGGAATTAGAACTAGAGTATTTATAAATAAGTACGTATATCTAGTATTATATCTCCTAGGCTATATAGGCGGGTAAAGGGTTAGGCTATACCTCTAATTAGAAGCCTATATAGTACTATAATTAGACGTAGGTATCCTTCTAAGCTTAAATATACTTAGGCCTATATAAGCTACCGTCTACTATAAGACTCGGTTAGTTATATTCCTAAATAGTTTCTCTACCCCCCTCTAAGTTATAGCGAAGGATTACGTCTATATTAAGAGAGTCGTATATATAGCCTCGAGTACTATCGTACCTACACGATCCGTAGCGACTATTCCCGTAGTACTATAGTACTAAGATACTATTCCTACTAATTAAGACTACTACTTTCTCCCTAAATTCGTAATACTACGCCTAGGTCCGGATAGTAGCTACTACGCCTATTTAGCGGACGCTAGTATTAACTTTATATAGGTATAGAATAATTCGGATTACCTATATATAGTATCTTATAAGGCTAGGTAAGGGATCTTTATAGACTATACTAAATAAGGAGCTTAATAAGTAGTAGTTAACTACTACGGCCTAGCTACTACCTATTACTCCTAGCTCTAATAAGATAAGAATAACTAATAGTAGGGTCCCTAATAGGGCGGGTCTAAACCGACGGTTTTTAGATTAGGCTAGGGCGGGGCGGTATTTTAGGGCGGGTTATATAATTTAAGGGAAACCCGAACTAAACTATTAACCTACCTAGACCCGCCCCGTTAAAACGGGGCGGGTTTTTATTACTATAATTAGAATTAAGGTCTTTAAATACTTATATCTCTAGATCTAATAGAATATATATTTTTATAACTATATATTCTTATTCTCTAGGTAATTCTCTATCTTTTAGATATTTAATATATAAATATAGTTATCTATAACTACCCTAGTAAGTTACGCTTTAAAACCGTTTAGACCCGAATAGGGCGGATTAGATTTAGTCTTATAACCCGTCCTATTCCCCGCCCTACCCTATTAAAACCCGAAACCTGATAGGGCGGGTTTTAAATTCTAAAAACCGCCCTAAACCGCCCTATTAGGGACCCTAACTAATAGTACTTACCTAAAGAGGCTAAGGACTCTATACTAGGCCTTATATAAGCGATTAACTCTAAGCTATAGTCCTTATCCGCCGCTAAAGTAGGGCTTTAAGTAGGGTCTATAGATATTAATAAAAACCTTAAGTATATAATAGCGTATAGTATTATAGTATATAGAGACCTATATATAGCTATACGCCTCGGTTAAATAATAGAAGGGTTTAGTAATATATTTTTACTAAAAGTACGCCTTATTAATATACCCGAGTACGAATAGATAAAAGTACTACTCTATAGCGACTAGATAACTACCGGCTTAAAGCTTAACTATAAGAAGTATAGACTTAGATTAAAAGAAATAGTAGAAGTAGATAAGCTATTTAATAACCTCTATAATAATAATAAAATAGAGTTTACTAACGAAATAATACTATTCGTATTTCTAGTTTTTATTATCTAGAAGACTATTATAGGACCTAATAGTAAGCCGAGACGAAAGGGTCGAGTAGTAGTAGATATTCGTAGACTAAATTAAGTAGCTATTAAAGATACCTACCTATTACCGAGTATATCCAATATCGTATAAGCCGTCGTAGGGTACTAGTATATTATAGTAGTAGATACTCTATTATTTTTCTACTAGTTCCCTATCTACTCTAATAATTACTATAAATTTACCGTCGTGTCCTATTAAGGTATAGAATAGTTTAAGGTCGCCCTTATAGGTTTTAAGAACACCCTACCGTATATTTAGAGATAGGTTAATACGATTACTTAGCTCTATTAGAAATTCCTAAGGGCCTATATAGATAATTTTATTATCTTTAGTCGAACCTTAGAGGAATACTATAAGTATCTTATACTTCTATAGAAACTATATACTAAATTCTAAATTACCTTAAAAGCCTCTAAATTATTTCTTAGATACCCCTCTATTATAATTCTAGGTTAAAAGGTCTTAGGATATAGTCTTACTATAGCCGCGGATAAACTTGCCGCGATTATAAAGCTACTATACCCTAAGAATATAAGGGACCTCGAATATTACCTCGCTCTTATAGGGTAGCTACGCTAATATATACGTAACTACGCGATAATTGTAGCTCCTCTCTAGGTAAAAAAGACCTAACTCCTTAAGAACGCCCTAAAAAGTAATCTAGTTAAAGCTAGTTTCTATAGAAAGTTACTAGTTCCTAAGGACCTAGAGCTTCTTAATATATATTATAAGATTTAGCGAGCCTTTAGTACGGAGAGTTTCCTTATATATTTTAATAGTTTATAGTAGCTATACGTCGACGTAGACTCCTCTAAACGAGGAATTAGAGTAATAGTCTACTATATAATTAGAAACCCTACCTAAGACAATCTTATTTATAAGTATAATAAGATTTAACTAGTTATATTCCTTAGCTATACCCTTATAAGTACGAAAAGGTCGTACTAGCTAATAGAACTAGAAATCGCTAGTATTATATAGATACTTACTAAGGTCCCCTATCTAGTAAACTCCTACGAAAAACCTCTATAGTCTTTATAGACCACGCCGCTATAACTTAGATTATATACTAAATATTACTTACTACGAGCTCTACTAATAAGATAAACCTTCGCCTAGTACGAGTGTCTATATATATCTCCTAGTTCGACCTAGACGTTAGATATAAACTAGGTAAATAATATATTATACTAGACTCGCTCTTACGATTACTATTACTATATAACCCGCGTAGGGCCCCTAATAGGGCGGGTTAAACCTAGAACCTACCTAACTAGGGGGGGGTAGGTCGGGTTTTAGAGATAAGTCTTAACCCTATAGACCTAATCTAACCTAACCTACTAAAGTACGGGTTTACCCTATTACTTTAGGTTAGGTTAGGTAAGGGTAAAAGTTATATAACTATATCTTTTAGAGTATTACTAAGTAAGGTAGATTAATTATATAGTAGTAGAAAGTCTTAGTATAAGGTAGCCTTAGATATATATTTAGGATTAGAAGCTTAGAAGTAAAAGATTATTCTATTATAAGAAGAGAAAAATATTATTATATAAATAGAATACCTAATAGTCTCCTAATAGTCTCCTAATAGCTAAATAGTTAAACTACTCTCCCTAACGATACCGCTTTAAGAGATACTCCCTATTATTAGGAACGTTAATATCCTTCTTAATCTCGTATATAGATAACTTCCTTCCTCTCTATAGAGTATAAAGACTCGAGTTACTATCTCTTTAAAGTAAGGGGCGATTACGAGTTAATTAATACGTCGATAGGCGAGTTAATACGCGAGTAGATACGCGCAAAGATACGCGTATAGATAGAGGTATACGACCTAATTAAGCGTAGCAACGGGTTTATAGACGGCTACTAACTTAACTACTAGAACTTTTAACTAATTCTAGATTATTATTTAATAATCCTTTCTTATCCCTCTAAAGTCTATAGTAGAGGGTTCCTACTATAGGAGTAGACTCCTCTTTATTATCTAAAAGGGGGTTATTATTAGGGTTAGTAGAATCCTCCCTATTACTAATCTTATTATAGCTAATTAATAGTTAGTTAATAAATATAGTAAGGACCTTACTTACCTACTAGCGCTTATCTTTAATCTCCTTATTATTTACCTTATCTATCCTTACTTATAATAAGTAGTAATCTAACTTATACGCTTTATACTTAATATTAAGTTCGTAGTTATTAATTATAAGTACGGAGAGGACTACTATACTATAAGTCCTATTATCCTACTAGTAGTTACTAGCGATACTAAACTCGCGCTTAATACTAATACTAGTAGCCTAGATACTAAAGATATCTCTAGCTATTATATTAATCCGCGGAAAACGTAGCTTAATATACTTCTATTAGGAGAAAGGGTCTTTAAGGTACGTCGCTACTTCGTCTATAATATATTAGAGACTATTAGGAGACTATTAGGAAAAAGGAAAAACTTACTCTATAAGGGGTAGTCGTCGAACTCTTTTTATCTATTAAATACTACCTCCCTACTATATCTAGATAATAAGGGCGGCGGTATAGGGTCTATAGCTATATATAGTTAATCTATTATAGTATTAAGACTAACCTTATTTCGCTAAAGACGTTATAGTAGCTCTCTTCGGCGTAGAGTAGGTAGGTAATAGATATAGTCTTAATTATAAAGCTTCTTAAACTTACGCTAGTAAAACGCCTACTAGTTATATAAATTATCTAAATCTAGAGCCTACTTATCTCGAGACTAGGTCTCTAACTTATAGTAAGGGTTAAGAAAGATAGCTAAACTATATAGCTTTCTAGCCTAACTAGTAGATATTACGCTATAGTAGACCTATAGTTTCTCCTTTACCTTTATATATACCTTATATATCTCTACCTTCTACCGACGAGTCTTCTTCTCTAGTATCTATTATACATTCTTAATATAGTTATAGAGATAGTTATAGAGATTAAAAACTATATAGAGAGTAGGTAATTTTATTGTACTAATAAGTACTATAAATATAGTAAAGGGACGAAGGATAGTAATAAGGTACTAGACTTAGCCCTATTTATTATTACTAAGATATAGATACGCGCATTACCTCTATATATATATAATAATAGGATCTTTTAGCTAGTAGAGGTATACTAGTATTTAGAAGGTAGAGTCCTATTATATTTTAATATCTTAAATATAGCGGAATATTAGAATCTTCTTAGATAAAGGGTACGACGTTTAAAACTATATCTCTTAGATAGCCTTAAAGGCTAACTAGCGTACTTTACTAGAGTTAATAAAGATCGCGATCTTTCGCGCCTTAGCTACTATATATAGAAGCTATATAGTATAGTTAGATAAGGTATATAATTAAATAGGGAATTAGAGACGCTAAGACTATTAGGGGACTATTAGGAACTTATACCTCGCTATAAGTTAGTAGGAATCTCTTCTCTTATAAGAGCTATAGCTATTCTCTCTTCCTCTTCCTCCTAGTTTATAATAAACTTATCCTTTATTAGTCTAATCTTAATATTAGAAAGAAGACTATTATAACTTAACTATATAACGTGCGAGATATATAGGTATAGGGTAATCTCGTTTTAGATCCTAGAGGAGTAATATAACTTATTAATAGCTATTATAGTAGGGACTACTATATAATAAGATAGAATGGCATGGATTATATAATATAGATATTATAGGTACTTAGCGGAGGTATATCTATTACTATAGGGCGATAAGGAATATTAGTACCTAAGAGTTACTTAAAGATATACCTTAGATACTCGAGGAGATACTATCTTTAAGGTAGATATAGATAATATACCTTATAAGATTATTAGATCTTATACTATAGTATTAATAATACTATTTATACCTATTATTATATAGTTACTTCTACCTTTAGATAATACCTTTAGGCTTTTATCCTATCTTTATAATTCTAAATCGTCTTATCTAATCTTCCTTCCGTACGCATACTATCTAATAATATTAGACTTAGGATAGCTAGTAATAATACCTTAATATTATTAATCGCGCTTAACTACTATATTTCTTTAGTACGGCTAATATAGATTGCTCGCTAATAAACTATAGGTTTATTATATTAGCTTAGTATATATTACGGAAAGATTTACTCACGATATAGACGATACTATTATAACGACTTTATACTATTATGGTATTACTAGATCTTAATAATATTATAGCCTTATTATAGTAAAACTATCTTATAGCCTTATAATAGTATCGAGATATCGTAGCCTTATTATAGCGCCCTTTATAGCTTTACTACGACGATACTATTTATTACCTTATTATAGTAATACTAATACTACCTCGAAGCCTTATTATAGTAATAATACCTTTATAGCCTTATTATAGTATTATTATTATATAACCTTATTATAGTATATACACGACTTACTATAGTTACCTATATAGAGCGTATACGGCTTACTATAGTTAGCTCGACTATACGGCTTCCTATAGCTATCTAACTACTTACTTACCTTACTACGGTATATATATACTACGACTTACTATAGTTACCTTAGCTTACTATAGCTAATTCTATATACTAAATTACTACTATAGTATATCTAATAGTAATATTAGATATATATCCTTCGGTTAATCTATCTAGATTACTAAGATTACTATAGAGGCTATAATATAGAGAATATACCTTATTCTAAGGTCGACGTAGTACTAATATTACAAAGGCTAAGGTACGAATAAAGGAACTCGTATATAAAGAACGTTAATAGGACGATCTTCGGAATAGTAGACGATAGTATATCTATACTACGCGTATACCTCGACCTCCTACTATTATAAACCTAATAAAAATAAATAACTACTTATTCTTAGGAGACGGACGTAATATATCTAGCCTAGTTTCGTATATACTTATCTATATAATCCTAGAACTTCTTATACTTACCTAATTAGCTTTAAGACTACTATAATATTAGTATCTAGTCTACTTAGAAAACGACTATAATACTAAGAATAACTATACCTAATTTTACCTTAAAAACTAATCTAAAATTTTTAGAAAAATAACTAATACTATACTACTAATTAATACGTAGGCCCTACGAGACCTATAACCTACTATTACTAGCGAGACTAATATTAGCGCGGCTAAAAATACCCCTAATCTAGGAGCTTCTAAAGAGTATTATACGGCTTCGGATAGTAACTATACTACTACTAGTAGTAGACTATCTAGGGGTAATTTTATCTCTATATATTAACGTTAGTTTACTATAGCTAAAGTAGCGGAGATAATACGAAGTATTACTAACCCTAGTAGTACTATACGTACTATACGCTACGATCCTAGGAACCTTACTCTTCCTTATAGATATATCTTTAATAGTAAGAATATATTAGGCTTCTTAGCTAGACTTAAAGAATAATACGAAGTTTTCGAGATCTCCTATAATACCTATAAGTATTAAGGACTCCTTACTAATTATTATTCTAATCTTTATAATAACGTGAAGAACCTTAACGGCTAGATTAATAAAGACTAGGATTAACTTAAGACCTTATTCTATAAAGAATACGTAGTATAGGACGAGTATTAAATAAAAGAAAGTCTTATATATCTTAAAGAGATTACTAAGAAAAGTAAAATAGGCGTCCTTAAGACTAAAGGCTTTATTAAAGAATTTAAGACCTATTAGCTATTAGTTTATAGTAGCGGTAAAGTTACTATATTAGCTAGCGCGCGTATATTCCTTTATAGCCTACCTATTAAGGTTAAGTAATAGATTAGCCTTACTATTCCTATTAAATCTTCGTCTCGTCGTACCTATAAGGATATTAATAAGATTATTATAGAAGCGGAATATATCGTAAATAGACGAGAAGATATCGTAGTATTTATACTTAGTAAAAGTAATAATAAGACCCTAGAGCGTATTACTAATAAATCTATTAAAAAGAGAAATAAAAACTTATCTAATAGACGTACTTAGCCCTCGAGCCCTACGAAGATAAACTAAGATCTATTAGATATATTAGAGAATCTTTATATTAGTAGTATTAGTAGAGAGACTACGTTTAATACGATCTAGTATACTTATAACCCTACTTTTACTATTATCCGTAACGATACTATTTAGTATACTTTAGCTTCTAAGTAGATCTATAAGAAGTTTCGTTTAAACTATACTTAATAGTAGTAAGTCTCGAACGTTATAGCCTTAGGTACGTAATATAATTTTAATACTTCTTAGCCTACTACTAAACCTACTAGCGCGGCTCCTCGGCTATACCTTAGGTATAGGAGTATAAGCTATATAATATTTAGTAAAAGAGAAAGTTACCTTCGTAAGCTATTTAAGTAAGGCGTTATCTATTATAGTTCGCGAGATAGCGTACGAGGCGTATATTAGGGAATAGAAGCTAGCCCTAGTAATAGACTTATAGGTCTTCGTAACTATAGCGTTTCTCCTTAGGTTAACTAGATTAAGGCGATATATTAGGAACGTTAGAGTAGAAGGCCTAACGTGTTAGTAATCTATATCTCGAATATATACGATAATAATAACGATTACGACCAGAAGTATATTTATATAACTTTGCCTAAGATAGGTTAGATTACTATAGTAGGTAGGCCTAGGAAAGATAAGGCCCCTAAGAAAGCTTTAAATATTATACTAGGAAAGTCCTCTATAAGTATAATAAAGCCTTCCGCGTCTAAATCTACGAAGGTAAAGTATACCGTACCTAGATAGTTCTAGTAAATACTTAATAATAGTAATAGTAGACCTTCGCGAGCTATAGATAAATAAATAAATAATATTAGTAATAATAATAATACTATAGTACGAGGTATATAACCTACTACGAAGAAAAGATCTAGAAATATAAATCCTACGTTTAAATAGCTCCTTACGGCGAGCGATAAAAAGTAAGTCTAAAGCGGTTTTATTTAGAGAATCTTAAAGAAGCGTAGTATTACGATCTCGTTAGAAGAAGTATTCGTATATATACCTAGTTTCTCTAACTTTATATTTAAACGTTTACCGGTAGATATTACTAAGACTATCGAACTAACTATAGAGGCTATAAGGGCTTTACGTACTTAGAAAAGGGTAGAACGTACTATAAAGAAGAAGAATACTTAGGGTAGAACTATTAGAATTAACTAGATCTAGATACCGTTAGGTATAGATATATATATAGTCCTTAACGAGCTCGAAGATTCTAAGGTTAGCCTAAAGATTATTATAGCGTAGGCTATCGAACTTATTAATCGCGCTAATAGTAAATATTATATCTTTACTAGCTCTCTAACTCCTAAGGTTATAATTAGTAGAGTATCTAGAGTAGGACTCGTTAATATAGGAGTAGAGGTAAATATTATAAGCGAGGCCGTAGTATTTTCCTTTAGACTTAGCGTAAACGAATTTAGCGATCCTTCG
This sequence comes from Venturia carpophila, assembly GCA_014858625.1. Lineage (NCBI taxonomy): Eukaryota > Fungi > Ascomycota > Dothideomycetes > Venturiales > Venturiaceae > Venturia > Venturia carpophila. The sequence goes on from JACTAK010000010.1 coordinate 1,112,655, forward strand.
TAGCGTAAGATTAAAGATAATATTACTATAGTAGATAGTACTACTATACGAATTATTAGATAGACGATAGCGAGTATACGCGTTTTAGACTTAGACTTTATATATAATAATACTTTCTTTATTATCCTTATAAAGTATATACGCTTAATTATCCTAGGGTAGCTATTCTCCCTTCGCTCTTCTCTTAGAATTAACTACGAGCTAGATAGTACGATCCGATATATTACCTAATCTATTAACGGCCGTAAAAGTATAAAATAGAGAGCCTATACTCCCGATTATAATTATAAGGCTAGGATTAGGGGTATAATCCTAGGTACTAAGAAGACTCCTATTACTAAGGAAGAAGGAAGCGGGAGTAGTACTAGTAGTAACGAGGAGGGCGAGGATCTTTTAGATTATAAAGATCCGATAAGTACGAGTAACAAGGAGACGTCTAAGGATAAGGAATATAATATAGAAAACTAGAGCGTAGAACTATTAAGCCTAGTAATTCTTCTATATTAGCTTATCTAGGCGCTATCGTTATACGAAACGATAATAATTATTAATACTTACCTAAATTATTCTTCGACTTATAAGAATACTTAATTAGTTCTTCGCGCGATACGCGCGAATAATTAGTCTTAACCTATACTAACGAGAAGGTATTTAGGCTTAAGATAAAGAAATAAAAGATACAGTAAGAGTATCTTTAGTAAAGAAGAGTATAAGTATTAAATTTTAGTATAGCTAGGGTTAATTTTAGCGGGGGCGATAAAGTAAACTCGGACCCTAATTAGCTAGAACGGACTTTTTAACTTCCGGCGCGCGCCCTAGATATTAAACTACTAATAATAGAATACTAAGAAATCTTATAATATTAATAAAATTTACTACTATATATTTCTACGCTTTATAAGTATAAAGCTAATAAAGTTAGGCCTCTTAATATTCCTCTTAAGGACGGGAGTACGCCTAGTAGCCTTATTAACTAGAGAAGCGTCATCCGGCGCGAATAGATAAGTAATAAGCTAGATTCTAACCTAGACCTATATTTTAAGAAATATTATACGACGTTCCTACGAGGTACGAGACTTATAGAAGAGCGCTTCGAGGTAATACGCGTTAATCTAGACCTAAGCGCTAAAGAGAAGGCGTTTATTAAAGAAATACTTTACCGTAGAGAGCCTACCCTAGCGTAGGAGTTCTCTAAATATAGTAAAGTATAACGAGAAGTCGTACCTCCCTAAGTTATTCGTATAGTTAATTACGTCCTATAGTAAGTAAAATCTTTTAATATTCTAAAGGTATTATATCTAGTTGCTTATAAGATTTTTTAAGAGCGTATTAATATAAAAAGACTAGAGCTAAGTTACGCTCCCTATCGTAACCTATAGTTCCTCGTTACGAAGAAGAATAAAGATTATTAACTAATTAATAGCGCGACGAATATTAATAGTATAACTATTAGAGACACGAATATTCCTCCTTCTATAGATAAGTTCGTAGACGTATTTTCTAGATATTAATATATCTTACTTACTAACCTATTCTCTAGCTACGATTAGTTAGAACTTACTAAAGAAAGTAGAGACCTTACCTCCTTCTAATATCCTTTTAGTCTTTACTAAATAATAATATTACCTTAAGGTACTACTAATTCCGTTACGTAATTCTACCGCGTTACTAAAATAATTATTCGTTACTAGATATATACGAGCGACGTATACGTTAATAACGTCCTCTATAAACTTAATAAAGATTACGGAGACGAGATAAGCGAGATCCCTAGTATAAGACGTAACGTTTTTAAATATATATATAACCTTAACGTATTATTAGCTAATATTAAGAGAGTAGGAGCTACGGTCTCTAGTAAGAAGTTTAATATCTATATAGAAGGTCTTTATATCGTTAGATATTAGTACGATAGATAAGGTCGTTATCCTAACGAATTAAAGGTCGCGGCTATTTTAGAATAGTAGGAGCCTAGGACTTTAAAATCTACACGAGTATTTATCGGAATATACGTATATTATCGTATATAGATTAAGGAGTTCGTAATACTCGTAGAACCTATCTTTTATCTTTTTAAGAAAGGTATAGAGTTCGTCTAGGGCGATACCTAACGATAATCTATAGTAGGTCTTTAGAAGGCTCTTACGAGTACTCCCGCGCTTAAACTAGTATAATATAAGGAAGACGCCGGTAAGATTATCTTAGCCGTTAATATATCTACTAAAGGATAGGGAGTAGAACTTAGATAAATTTATAATAGAAAGCGATACCCGTGTCGATACGCGAGCGGTATATAGTTAATTATAGAAAGAAAATACGACGTAGTTAAGCTCAAATATCGTACTCTTCTAAACGCGGTTAAGAAGTTTAAGATCTACCTATAGGGCGTATACTTCGTAGTAGAAACGGACGCTAAGATACTTATTTATTAATTAAATAGGACGGCTTCTAATATTATAGGTACGCTCGTTATATAATAGCTTACGTAGATTATAATATAGAACTTTAATATATAATATATTAAAGGAAAGAAGAATACTATCGCCGACAGACTCTTATAATAATATAAGGACGTTCCTCCCGAGGATATTCTACTTATTCCTAAAGTTAATATTAATAATTTCGTAGCTTCTAATCTTAGCGTAATTACCTATACGGGACCTCGTATTTATATACTTTCTAGATATAGCTCGCCGCTATTATTATTACTATTAGACTTAAGCGATAGATTGAGCTCTTAATAGACGAGCGGAGAAGGTTCGACGGTAGAAAGATACTATATATAGTAAGGCTTAGATAGTAATTATTCTAACGAATATTATATAATTACTAATTATCTAATAACGCTTTACCGACCGTAGTAATATAGTAATACTAAGGAATACGCTTCGATTAAGCGTAAAGCTCTTTCTTATCTAGTAATACGATGATAACTTTTCTATTATAGTAGACGAGACTTACCGTATCGACGTATAATCGACGATCTAAATAAACGAAAAGAGATTATTCGAAAGCTCTATAACGAGTATAGTTATAAAGGAAGAGAAGTAACTATATAACTCGTTAGATAGTATTACTATTAGTTAGGATATTATCTTAATATTAGCGCTTATATTAGGGAATATTCTACCTACTAAAAGGACGATTAGAATAAGGTTAATAAGGGCCTTAATATAATAAAGGTACGGAGTAAGATCCTTAGCGTACGATAGGCTATTAACTATACCGGGATACCTAAAAGAGAGGGTTTCGAATATATCGTCTATATACGAGAAGAACTTAGTAGATAGAGCGAAGCTAAGGCTCTCTATAGCTCTCCTAATACTAAGTAGATTATAGACTTTATCTTTAAATATATTATCTATAGATAGGGAGTACAATTAGAAATAGGTATAGACGGCGGCCCTAAGAATAGACGCTTTATAGAAGTATTATTATAACTTTATTATATAAGAAAGATCTAGATCTCGCCTTATAATTCTTAAGGTTAGGGAGGTATTAAGCGAGTATATCGCCTACTTATTACTACGTTACGGAAGATAACGCGTAGTAGTACTAAGCTATAGGTACTACTCCTACCTACTATACTATAGGTAGACCGTATAACGGTAAAATAAATAACTAGTATAATACCCGCTAAGATAATATTAGGAGAAGAGTATATTCTCCCTATCGAGCTTAAAATAACGACTTAGCGTACTTTAGATTAGTAATTAGTTTATACTATAGAAGACCTCCTTATAATAAGGGTAATATAACTCGATCTATAAGAAAACGACTTACGAGAGGTAGTAGTACGGTAATAAAGGTTACGTTAAAAAGTAATTAAATATTAGGAAGTATTACGAGTAATATAACGCTATCGTATAAAGATAGAAGTCGGAACGTTAGTACTTCTATATAATACTAAAATTATACGAGACTACGGCTATAAACTGGAATTTAGATAGCTAGGACCTTATAGAATCTTAAAGATCTATATAGACTTCGATATTAATCGGCGTATTAGGAGCTATAAGCTATCTAAGCTTAATAGTATTATTACTTTCCCTTCAATCTATATAGATTATATTAGAATCTTTATACCTTAAGTACCTAAGGGCCCTTCCTTAGATTCTAAGACTTTAAACCCTATATAAGAGAACTCTAATAACGCTTTTAACTATACTTATAAAGAACCTCGCGATAACGAATCTAATAATCTTTAACCCTTTATACGTGTTACTAACCCCGTAGGTTTTAATAGAGAGGATTATTAGATCTTCTTAGATTATAAATCGGATAATCTATAGGCTAATAAACCCGTAGATCCTAAGAATGACCCTATAGTAGAGATTATACGTCTAGAAGACTTTAACCCCGATAAGTATAAGGATTATTTCGACGATATCCTCCTAGACCCGGATCCTAACGAGGAAAACTAACCTATTATAAGTATAATAAAGAACCCGTTCTTTTAATCTTTCTTATTATATCTTCCCCTTTTATCTTCTCTTTAATCTTTAGAATATAACTAGTAAGAGATAAGGCGTAGATAGCTTTAGTATCTATATTATACTATATATTATAGATAGCTAGGCCTATAACGGTTATAACCGGGCCTAACGCGCGATATATAAGACCCGCTTTTATCTTCTTTATTAAGATACTTTCTTTACCCTCCTTTTAACCTTTAACTAGATTTAGGTAAACCTAGGATTCGTAATTAACTAGCCCGCGTCGATATAACGACGTTATCCCTCTAATATTATTATATAATAAATACTATAACCTCTATATATACCGTATATACTTATATTATACCGTATATATACTTAAGCCATATTCTATAATACTATATATTATAGATAGCTAGGCCTACGACGGTTATAACCGGGCCTAGTATATAACCGGTAGACCCGCTTTTATTTTCTTTATTAAGGTAACTTCTTCGCCTTCCTTTTAACCTTTTAATAACTCTTATCTACCTAATACTAAGTAGGAGTAAGTCGGTAGTAGTACTACTCTTAAAATAATAATACGTCGACTAGAGAAGGCTAAGGCTTTAAGCGTACCCCGCGTCCTTTATTAAAAGACTCTATAGAGTCGTATATTATAGATCTCGAGGCTAGAGAAGGTTATAAACGGGTATACTATAGATACTTACCTACGGTAATACTTATAATCCGTAGGAATAGCCGTATATTACGGATCTTAAGGCCTATAACGGTTATAACCGGGCCTAATATATAACCGGCGGACCCGCTTTTATCTCCTTTATTAGGGTAGCTTCTTTATCTTCTTTTACTTCTTTTTTATAGAATTTACGGTATTGCGAATATAGGGATTTATATACGTATCCCGCGTATATATATAATAATTATATATATATAGCGTACCTATAATCTATAGAGCCGCATATTACGGATCTCGAGGCCTATAACGGTTATAACCGGGCCTAATATATAACCGGCGGACCCGCTTTTATCTACTTTATTAGGGTAACTTCTTTATCTTCTTTTTAATTCTTTAATAATATCTGCCCGAGAGATGTACTTTTAGTTATATATAGAAGGAATCTTAAAGGTAGTAAGAGCGTAGCTTACGTATATATATAATAAGTATATATATATAGCGAATACGTAGCGAATACGTATACGTAGTAAAAGAGTAGCGTATACGCGGTAAATAAAATATAATAAATATATAGCGAATATAAATAAAAAGAGTAGAGAATAAGTATAATATATCGCGTCTTCTAATAGATACTATATTATTATATATATATCTCCTTAGTTTCTATTACGTTCTATTGTTACTATACGATAAACGATTAAAGCTACTAATACTTCTTTAAGTATCGTAGGACTCTAAAAAGATCTAATATCCTTTATACGCGAGGCGATTACGTAGGTATTAATCGGACGCCTTAAGTAGAATAACCTTAACGTTCTTAATAAGATTAAGATAATTATAACTAATATTAATTATATAAAGTCGAAGATTAAGGAATAGGATATAGAGATAACGAAGCTTATTAGTAAGAAGTTCGCCTTATTTATTAAGGAGGAGATAAACGTCTATAGTATATAGAGCTTCTTTTATTATAACTTCGCGTAGACTCCTATTCCTAAGCTAGCGTAGTACTTTATAGATAAGGACCTAGAGGAGGAGCTTTAGGAGGTATATAATAATATCCCTAATAACTCGATAGAGGACGACAATACGGAGATAAAACTTAATATAGATACTTAAGTATAGTAATAGAGTATAATAGGGCGTAATAGAGATAGAGAATAGTAGACTTTTCAATTCCTCTAATAATATACTCGTAGATAGTACAAATTTTACGGTTCCTTTAATAATAATAATAATAATAATATACTTATAGATCGTGCAATTTAAAATTTAGAATAGAAGTATAGTATTAAGGGACGATATATACTTTAGCTAGCGGGGGAGGGAATATAGTAGGGACTACTATATAATAAGATAGAATAGTATAGATTATATAATATAGATATTATAGGTACTTAGCGGAGGTATATCTATTACTATAGGGTAATAAGGAATATCGGTACCTAAGAGTTACTTAAAGATATACCTTAGATACTCGAGGAGATACTATCTTTAAGGTAGATATAGATAATATACCTTATAAAATTATTAGATCTTATACTATAGTATTAATAATACTATTTATACCTATTATTATATAGTTACTTCTACCTTTAGATAATACCTTTAGGCTTTTATCCTATCTTTATAATCCTAAATTATCTTATCTAATCTTCCTTCCGTACGTATACTATCTAATAATATTAGACTTAGGATAGCTAGTAATAATACCTTAATATTATTAATCGCGCTTAACTACTATACTATATTTACTAACTCGGCTATAGTCTTATTATTTAACGCGTTATCTATAGTAAATATAATAACCCTATTAGTAATTTCGAAGTAGTAGAGTCGAGCTAGGATATATTTCGTAAGTTCTACCCCTTTATACTAGCTATAGTAGGGTTTAAATCCGTTTATTACTTCCTATATTAACTAATTAGTAACCTAGTATACTTTAATAGTAAAGTAGCTATCCCTACGCGGAGTAGACTATCTATTAAGTATAATAGAGACCTTCTATAGTACTAGAGGAAGATACTAACGGATTATATACTTAGAAATATCGCGTATTTAAAGGATTTTATTAGTAATAGTTAATAAGGAAACTAGTTTCGAGGTAATATCTTCGTTAGTATATATTATAAGTCGAATAAACTCTATATTATTAATAGTTATTATTAGCTACTTATACCTAATAATCGTATAAATAAGCTAATTAGTAAAGTTAGCGAAGTAAGGCTTAAGGTCTCTAGATTAGGCTATTTCTCTCTTTTTATAGTTTTTCTAAGATTAATTAGTAAGGTTTTTAGCCTAATAGTCTCCTAATAGTCTTACCCCTTCTCTAAAGCCCTTCTCGACCGTTATTTATACTAGTCCCCGTACTACTAATTTACCTTTATACTTATTTCCCGAAATATAATCCGTTATAGTACTAGATCTATTACCTAGTTTAATATACTATATTATCTTATCGTATCGGGTATAGATTATCTTAGGGTCGCTAGTTATACGTAAAGCGCCTTTAATAAAGTAGGAGTAGTTTATAGTACGAGTCTCTCTACCCTATTTAGGAAGCTTAGGCTTAGGCTTAGACGTCTCCGTTTTATACTATATTATATCTACCTACTAAGTATAGAAGTCGTTAGTATTAGTCGTAGTCTACTAGTAGTAAATATTATTCTAACTAACTCGTAAGAGTAGGTCTAAGGGTTATAAGATAAATAGGGAGGAGGATAAAGAGGTTATAATAATTTTAGTAAAGGCTAGTATAGGTATAGGTAGAAAAGAGGGTTAGTATTTAAGTTAGTATAGTTCTAAGTAGAAAGAGGGTTAGAATTTAGGACCCGTTAGATCTATACTTATTTACGGCGGTAGGGGTATTAGTAATTACTAAGAAGAGAATAATAAAATTAAAGAATAAGAATAGAGTAAAAAACTATTAATAAAATAGATATCTAAGTAGCTAGAGGTACTTTAAAGTAACGTATTATAAGATCTACGAAGTTATAGAGTAATCTATCGAGCGGAGTTATTTTTATCTTAAAATCTTAGAAATTTAAATATTTTTAGTTAAATATTTAATAAAAAAAATACTCTAAGCGTAGACCTCTAAACTAATAACGTAATTATTATAATTATCCGATTATTTTAGTCTATAATCGAAGATTAGGTCTTTAAAGATTATATAAAAGATTTTCTAATAGTTTTCTAATAGTTATAGTAAAGAGAATTAAGCGTAGGAGTAAAATCTACTAATACCTACCTAAGGCTACTAACCCTACGGCTAAGAAGAATATAAAGCTATATTATAAGGAGCTTCGTACTAATATATTTAAGGACGTAATAGAGATATCTACCGACGAGGCCTAGATAAAGATAAAAGAGGCCGATACTACCTACTAAGAAAGATTTACTAAGAAAGATATAAAGCTATACCTTATAAGGAGCTTCGTACTAATATATTTAAGAACGTAATAGAGATATCTACCGACGAGGCCTAGATAAAGATAAAAGAGGCCGATACTACTTACTAAGAAGGATATACTAAGAAGGATATAAAGCTATACCTTATAAGGAGCTTCGCACCGATATATTTAAGGACGTAATAGAGATATCTACCGACGAGGCCTAGATAAAGATAAAAGAGGCCGATACTACCTACTAAGAAGGATATACTAAGAAGGATATACTAAGAAGGATATAAAGCTATACCTTATAAGGAGCTTCGTACTAATATATTTAAGGACGCGACGGAGATATCTACTAATAAGGCCTAGATATTCCTTCTCTTACTCTACTTACTATATACTAGTTACTATATATAGGCCTTCTTCGCTTATATTAAGGCCGTCTTCCTTAAGTATACTTAGGGCGAGGATAATATAATTAACCTAGCTAATATCTAGTAAGGCTTCTACTCGGAGGATATAAATATATACTTTATTATAAAGATACTATAACTATTACCTCTTTTACTCTACTTACTATATACCTTCCTTAAGTATACCTAGGGCGAGGGTAATATAATTAACCTAGCTAATATCTATTAAGGCTTCCGCTTAGAGGATATAAATATATACGTTATTATAAAGGTACTAGAACTATTACCTCTTTTACTCTACTTACTATATACCTTCCTTAAGTATACCTAGAGTAAGGGTAATATAATTAACCTAGCTAATATCTAGTAAGGCTTCCGCTTAGAGGATATAAATATATACTTTATTATAAAGATACCTCTCCTAAACTAGCGATATCTTTATATTAATTAGCCCTACTAGCGCTATTATAACTACTACTAGTATTATTATTTAATTATTTTAGTCTATAATTAAAGATTAGGTCTTTAAAGATTATATAAAAGACTTTCTAATAGTTTCCTAATAGTTATAGTAAAGAGAATTAAGCGTAGGAGTAAAACTTTTCATTTAGCTACTACTAGTATTATTTATAGTAATATAAGTCTAAATACCTTAACGCCTCCTACCAATAGGTATTAAACTCTAAAAAAATATATAGACCTTAATAACTTTAGCTTATACTAATAAAATCGCTATTACTACGAATTCTCCTCGCTAACCTAATATCCTTTACCTAGATAGTAACGCGTTTAGTATAAAGGGCGTAAAGATTAATATCTAGGTAAAGTTAGATAAGATAAGTATAGAAATTAAGGTCTTAAGAATCTACTCTTAAATAAGTATACTAGATATCTCTCTACCGCCTCTTAGATAGCCTTAATAGTATTTACGCGCTATTATATACCCCTAGCGCCTCTAGTAACCTCTTAAGTAATCTTATAGACAAGTCGCTAGAATAGTAACTTATAGAAGAGAAGTTTAGTAGACTTCTAGTAGTAATAAATCTTACGTAATACGACGGCTATAGTACGTTAGACTATTAGGCGACTATTAGGAATATATAAGATCTCGAAGTAAAGTAAATAAATAAATAAGTAAATAAAGGGAGTAAATATACTTTCTAGCTTATAGCGGTAAGGTTTTCTTAGTATACTAGGTATAGCCTTACGCGTAGTAGTCTTCCGAGCGGCCTTTTACCTAAGGGCTTTACTAGGCTACTTACTACTAGTAGCCGCCTATACCGTAATAATAGCCGAGGTTTTTATATTTACTTTTACCTAGATTTTAAGTAAGTAACCTTATTAATTATATATAGTAATACGCAAGAATAAGAAGATACTATTAGATTAAATTAAGAGGGTAGGAATTAATTAAGTAATTAATTAATTAATTAATAGATTAATTAGTAGATTAATAAGTAGGTTAGAAGGAAAAAATAGCGGGCGTTAACTTTTTACTTCTATACTAGTACTAGAAGTAGCTCTAAATCCCCGAAGTTACCCTAAGCTACTACCTAATTATACTTTAATTTCTACCTTAATCTACCTTATACTCTTACTAAAATAACCTTACTTATTTCTACTAATCGCGTCGCAATTACCCTATATCGCTAAATTATTATATTAGACTATTAGTAAACTATTAGACTTTTTTACCGTAATACCGCCTAAAGCCCCTAAAAAAAGATTAATAAACCCGTATACTATTAAAGAATTAGCGCGTCGTAGTAAGCTTAGAGGGTTTAATAAGAAGAAGAGTAATACTAATCGCGTACTTAAAACCGCTAAATCTACTACGCGTAAGAAAGTTAAGTCCTAAGATAGCTTTAGTATACTAGATAAAGATTAATAGGACGCGCTTTTAGCGAAGGCGGTCTAGATAGTTAATAAGAAATAGTATATTTATCCTAATAGTCTTCTAATAGTTTCGACTAATATCTACGCGTAGTAAAGTTAATAGTACGTATCTAGTAGTACTTAAACGTCCTACTAACGAAATTATACGCGACTCCTTACCTGAAATAGCTATATCTAAAGATAATAATAGGGTGGAGTTAAATAATAATATAGAGATCGATAAAGAGCCGCTTAATACTCCTATAAATAATAAGGAGGATATATTAATAGAGTTAGCCGTAAATAGATATACTACGTACTATAAAGCTCTATTCGATACTTTACGAAAATTATAGTAGGAAATTAGTTAGATTCTTAATAATAAGGTAAATAGAAAGCTATACAACGTTCGCGAGTATAAGCTAGATCGTATCTACTTTTATATTAATAAAGACGACTTAGAAGTATACTATTATTTTCCTAATAGTCTCCTAATAGTCTCTAACTTATTTTAGGAGCTTAACTCTACTAGTAGATACCCTACTACGTAATAAACCTCTATCTTACCCCTATAATTCTTTATACCGCTAGAAATTACCCTTATACGTAATAGAATAGCTACTATAAATATCTTCGATTTACTCCCTAGTCCTACTACCTAGTAGGCGGTATATTCTAAGGACGAGGTAGTATTAAGGAAGGATCTACCTAATCCGATTCTCACTTTAGAAGTATATAAATTAATACTTAGTAATAAGAGAGATACGCGTAGTAGGTATAGTAGAATATATAATATAGATATTAATAAGCTTATAATAATCCTAAGCCCTAAGTAAAAGACTAATAGGCTCGGTAATCGTATTAGTAATAATAACTAAGTTATTAAGGGGAATTAGTTAAAAGCTATACGAGAGAATAAGGGTATTAACGAAGAAGGGGACGAGGATAATAATAATAATAATAATAATAAGGGGGAGGAGGAGGAGGAGGAGGAGGAGGTAGATTCTAAGCCTATTCTAGATATTATATATACGGGCGATATTTTAGACTTCTTAGATAATAAAGAGTAGGACTCTTTTAACCTATTCGATTACGCTATAAAATAAAATAGTTAACTTCCTTACTACTACTTAACTCTCTCTTCTTTAACCGTTTTAGATTATCTTTAACTATTAGGAGACTATTAGGAAACTACTAGAAAACTACTAGGAAACTACTAGGAAGCTCTTAGCTATAATAATTATATAATATATTTTAGCCTATTATATAAGTATTACGTGTAACCCGAGCTTAGGTTTAGGTTAGATTTAATAATATTCTAAAACCTACCCTAGGGACCCGACCTACCCCTATTTAACCCGACCCTAGGTTGGGTAGGGTGTAGACCCCTATACCCCGACCTAACCCGCCCTATTAGGAGCCTTAGTTTTACTAGCGTAAGTTTAAGAAGCTTTATAATTAAGACTATACCTATTATATACCTACTCTACGCTAAAGAGAGCTACTATAACGTCTTTAGCAAAATAAGGTTAGTCTTAATACTATAATAAATTAACTATATATAGCTATAGACTCTATACTACTACCCTTATTATCTAGATATAGTAGAGAGGTAGTATCTAATAGATAAAAAGAGTTCGACGACTACCGCTTATAGAGTAAGTTTTTCCTTTTTCCTAATAGTTTCCTAATAGTCTCTAATATATTATAGACGAAGTAGTAACGTACCTTAAAGACCCTTTCTCCTAATAGAAGTATATTAAGCTATATTTTCTACGGATTGCTATAATAGCTAGAGATATCTTCGGTATCTAGGCTACTAGTATTAGTATTAAGTATAAGTTTAGTATTGCTAGTAACTACTAGTAGGATAATAGGACTTATAGTATAGTAGTTCTCTCCGTACTTATAATTAATAACTACGAACTTAACGTTAAGTATAAAGCGTATAAGTTAGATTACTACTTATTATAAGTAAGGATAGATAAGGTAAATAATAAGGAGATTAAGGATAAGCGCTAGTAGGTAAGTAAAATCCTTACTATATTTATTAACTAACTATTAATTAGCTATAATAAGATTAGTAATAGGGAGGATTCTACTAACCCTAATAATAACCCCCTTTTAGATAATAAAGAGGAGTCTACTCCTATAGTAGGAACCCTCTACTATAGACTTTAGAGGGATAAGAAAGGATTATTAAATAATAATCTAGAATTAGTTAAAAGTTCTAGTAGTCGAGTTAGTAGCTATCTATAAACCTATCGCTACGCTTAATTAGGTCGCGTACCTCTATCTATACCCGTATCTTTACGCGTATCTACTCGCGTATTAACTCGCCTATCGACGCGTTAATTAACTCGTAATCGCCCCTTACTTTAAAGAGATAGTAACTCGAGTCTTTATACTCTATAGAGAGGAAGGGAGTTATCTATATACGAGATTAAGGAGGATATTAACGTTCCTAATAATAGGGAGTATCTCTTAAAGTAGTATCGTTAGGGAGAGTAGTTTAACTATTTAGCTATTAGGAGACTATTAGGAGACTATTAGGTATTCTATTTCTATAATAATATTTTTCTCTTCTTATAATAGAATAATCTTTTACTTCTAAGTTTCTAATTCTAAATATATATCTAAAGCTACCTTATACTAAGACTTTCTACTACTATATAATTAATCTACCTTACTTAGTAATACTCTAAAAGATATAGTTACGTAACTTTTACCCCTACCTAACCTAACCTAAAGTAATAGGGTAAACCCGTACCTTAGCGGGTCGGGTTAGATTAGGTCTATAGGGTTAAGACCTACCTCTAAAACCCGACCTACCCCCCCCTAGTTAGGTAGGTTCTAGGTTTAACCCGCCCTATTAGGGGCCCTATATATAGACCTAGGGATAGGTTACTTAGAAGGGGGGATAATTATAAGAAACTAGAAGGTAGCCTTACTATATACTACGTTACGCCTACGCGTATACTCTAGTATACTAGGTAAGACCTACTAAGGTACCTACCTTTAGGCTATATAGAAAGTAGAAACCTCTTTAGCTATTAGTCTTACTACGAATCTATCTTTACTATATTTACTATTACTTAGTCTTATATATAGCTATTATAGTATCTATATTAGTATATCTATATCTATATTATACTATATATTATAGACGGCGAGGTTTATAACGGTTATAACTAGGCCTAAAGTAGAACTAGTAAATCCGCCTTAATTTTCTTTAATAGAGTATCCTCTTCCTCTTCTTTTTAATCCTTTAATATTTATAATATACGGATAAAGAACGTCTACTATAGCCTAATTAACTCTACTATAGAAATATCTATTCTATATATAAACTACGTTATATCTTATAACGATCTATATAATATTATATATTATAGACGGCTAGGCTTATACTAGTTATAACTAGACCTATAGTATAACTAGTAGATATACTTTTATCTTTTTTATTAGGGTAATCTCTTTATCTTCTTTTTAGCTTCTTAAGAGACCTTAGAGTTAGATAATAGGTTTAATATAATTAAGAACGTCCTAAATTCGAGCTTCCTAATAAAGGAGCGTCTATAGTAGTAGTAATAATATTAAAACTATTATATCCGCCTAGGATCCCTAATAGAGCGGGTCTAAACCGACGGTTTTTAGATTAGGCCGGGGCGGGGCGGTATTTCGGGGCGGGTTATATAACTTAAGAGAAACCTAAACTAAACTATTAACCCGCCTAGACCCGCCCCGTTAAAACGGGGCGGGTTTTTATTACTATAATTAGAATTAAGGTCTTTAAATACTAATATCTCTAGATCTAATAGAATATATATTTTTATAACTATATATTCTTATTCTCTAGGTAATTCTCTATCTTTTAGATATTTAATATATAAATATAGTTATCTATAACTACCCTAGTAAGTTACGCTTTAAAACCGTTTAGACCCGAACGGGGCGGATTAGATTTAGTCTTATAACCCGCCCTATTCCCCGCCCCGCCCTATTAAAACCCGAAACCTGACGGGGCGGGTTTTAAATTCTAAAAACTACCCTAAACCGCCCTATTAGGGACCCTAGTAAATATAGACTTACTACTTATTCCTATATAAGATACTAAGCTTAATTTAATTAATTAAAACTTTAATAAATAGAAGACTAAGATTAATAAAATAGGAGATAAGGAATATACTAATTATCTTATAGCTATTAGTAGTTAAATTATAATATTAGAAGAGTATCTATAATTTAGTAGTACTATACTTATAGTATAGAAGGCCCTTAAATACTACTACGCTATAATCTATAATTAAGTTTCTAAAGAGAACTTATAAGCCTATAATACTTATAAGCTTTAGGCGAAGGATATAATTAAACTAATTAAGATTATTAGTATAAAAGATAGTAATAAACTTAATATAGTAATCTATAGTAAATATAAGGACCTACCTTTTAATTAGGTAGTATATAAGTTAATTACCTACCTACGTTAACTCCTACTAATTAAGTTTAAGTATTAAAAGAAATATATAGATTATATAAAAGCTATTACTTAGAAGGAGATAGACGAGCTATTTAGGGTCTATATAGTAATAGATACTATACTAACCCTAGTATCTATACTATTAGAGCGATTATCTATAGTTCTATAAAATATAAGTATACTTAAGTAGAAAGTTAACGACGAGATCCTTAAAGAATTTATACTATATTCTATATACTTATAAGTAAAAGGTAAAGGTAAAGCTTACGTAGATAATAACTTTATACTAGATAATATAGTAATTATTAAGATATCTATAACTAGGTTTATATATACCTATACTAATAAAATCTAGAACCTTCGCGTATAAGATTATAAGCTATAGAAGATTACGCCTATATATATTAAGTAGATAGGCTTAGATATTAAGATTAAAGATAAGAAGAAGGTCTTTATTATATATAGTAAACCTTATAACTTCTAGAAGTTTACTAAATTAGTTATTATATTAGAAGACGACTATTACCTAATATACTTACGCGCTATAGTAGGTATAAGTAGCCTCTAGATATAATAAAAATCTAATAAAGATATCTTTATATATCTCTAAGAATTTATAGGATATAATAATACTATTACCTTTATTAGATAAGAAGATTACTATATATAGTTCCGTCTTTTAGATCGCCCTAAGGTCTACTCTAACTATATTAGAGTCTACGTATATAAGCTACTTAATACTTATAAGTTCGAGAACTATTTACTAAAGGAAGACTTATAGAAGTCTCTCTATAAGAATATCTAGATAGAGACTAAGCTAATAGAATAGAATAAAAATAGTAGTATCCTTAATAAAGATATCTTTAAATACTAGAATAAGCTTAATAATACTCTTAATAAAGCTCTTACTAATATTAAGTACTTTAGGGATATCCTTTAGGACTTTACTAAGGTAGGCGCTAACTAGAGTCTAGACTATTAAGAAACTTACTAAGATTAAATTAGTATACTACTTATAGTATCTTTATAGGGTAAATAGAAAGTATAATCTTAGCTAGAATTATACTATATACTATAGTATTATATAATAGGTAATATAATAATCTCTCTACTATTAGCTCTATTACGTAAGCCTCCGCTAGGATTAATAGTTATAGATAATTTTATATCTATACTACTATAAGATAACTTAGAAAGGTAATAATATCTTCTTCTACTATATTAATATTAATATTAAGGAAGATCTTTAGACTAGAAAGGGTATTAATTAGATCTAGAGTAGTCTTATACTATTTAGTAAGACTAAGAATAACTATACTTAGTATATTCTAAAGATATATAAGATAGAGAATACGTAAAAATAGTAGAATATTAACTAGGCTTATAGTATATTACTTAGTAATAGCTATATCGCGAAAATCCTCCCTACTATATAGACTAAGAATAATATTAAGGAGTTTAAGATAGACTTTACTTACTAAATTATACCTAACTATACTATATATATTACCTATCGCCTTAACTTCTATAGATTAGAAGGTAAGATAGATAGTATATAACTAACTATACTACTATAGTATTATAGTATCTAAGGTAATTACTTAACTCTTAAAATTTCTAAAGGTAGGACTTAGAAAGAACTTATATATATATACTATAACCTATAGGTAGGCCTAGTATCGCTATTTAGATACTATATTAACTATAGTAAACTACTATATCTATTCCCTACTAAGGTATCTTTATACTCTATAGATATAATTATATAGGTATTAATTAGACGCCTTAAGTAGGAATTAGGATAATCTTAATATTTTAATAAGGTTAAGATAATTATAACTAATATTAACTATATAAAGTAAAAGATTAAGGAGTAGGATATAGAGATAAGAAAGCTTATTAGTAAGAAGTTTACCTTATTTATTAAGAAGGAGATAAATATCTATAAAGTATAGAGCTTCTTTTATTATAACTTTATATAGACTCCTATTTCTAAGCTAGTATAATACTTTATAGAGAAAGACTTAGAGGAGAAGATCTAGTAGGTATATAATAATATCTCTAATAACTTAATAGAGGATAATAATATAAAGATAAAGCTTAACGTAGACGCTTAAGTATAGTAATAATAGAGTATAATAAGTATAATAGAGATAGAGAATAGTAGACTTTTAGTTTCTTTAATAATTTACTTATAGATAGTATAATCTTATAGTTCCTTTAATAACAATATACTTATAAATAGTATAATTTAAAGTTTAGAATAGAAGTATAGTATTAAGGGATAATATATACTTTAGCTAGTAGAGGAGGGAATATAGTAGAAACTACTATATAATATAATTAAATAGTATAGGTTATATAATATAGATAGTATAGATACTTAATAGAGGTATAATACTAATAATACTACTTATATCTATTATTATATAGTTATTTTTACCTTTAGATAATACCTTTAGGCTTTTATTCTATCTTTATAATCTAAATTTCTTCTATCTAAACTTCCTTTTATATAAATACTATCTAATAATATTAGATATAAGATAGCTAGTAATAATACCTTAATATTATTATTTACGCTTATCTACTATATTATCTATTTAATTATACTTTAAAATAAAAATAGCTTACTTCTTTATTATTACTAGTCTCTCTCCTTATAAACTATTAGGAGACTACTAGAAGACTCTTAACTATAATTACTATATAGTCTATTTTAGTCTATTATATAGGTAGTATATAACCTAAGCTTAGGTTTAGGTTAGGTTTAATAATATTTAAAACTCTACTCTAGAAACCTAACCTACTCTTATTTAAGCTAACTTTTATTTAATTTAATATACTCTTATTTAACTTAATCTACTCTTTTAGATACCCTATTTAAGAGAGTAAAGTCTTTTCTATATATAGAGATTATATCCTAAAGCTTATAAAATTTATTCTATTAGAATAAACTAAATAAACCCTAAAGGTTTATTAGGTTTATCTACTAATAGTCTAATATTAAGCTAAATTAGCCTAAGGGCTTATCTAGCTTATTTACTAAGAATAATCTAATTAATCTTTTTATATAACCTAGACCCTATCTATTTACTATTTAGTTCCTAGAGTAGACCGTACGTAATATAGACTTAGGTCGGTTAGAGCTATACTACTATATAGAGATCTATTTACCTACTTTTAGTGATAGACGGACGATTATGCCAAACCGTGCGACTGACTATAGACTGCCTTAAGCACGGGCGAGGCGTCACGGCCAGTGCAGACGCACTCAGGTGAAATGGCGAGAGACCTGATACAGGTAGCTGGCTGGCTGTTCATCGTGACGGATTTTAATCTCCATAGCATATGGTCTGGTTTGCGGTGAAATTTCTTAGGATTGAGCTGGTCGATGATTAACGTCGAAGAAGTGAAGGAAAGCCTGAGGAATAAGATCTAGCGGCCGAAATAGGTAAGTGGCGGCGTTAGGTGACCGTCATGATATTTCATCGACTCCATGCGACTCATCACTACTCACTCACAACAAACCTCACTATATGCCCACTGCCGCCAGATCCCCTCGCTCGATCCAAAAGAGCTATCATAGAGCTCCAGTGCAACCGATTCTTCGCTTGGCCCTACGACTGTATTTGAGCAGCCAATGCCGCCTCACGAGCACACACATCAATCGCGGTAATGAAGCTCTGGCACGGAAAGATGAACATCAGGTGGAGAAAGAGCAGGGCGCAATGACAAGAAAACTATCACAGATGAGCGAGGAATCTCTGTCAGGAGCAGGAGCAAAGAAAGCAGTCGAAGAAGCAGGCTTCGATGAGGATCTCAAGCAACATTTAGAAGAGCAAATAGCTGCTGCCAATTTCCGGAACGACTATGCAAGTGCCTTTGCCACGGTAGATCTCCCTTCGAGCGCTGGAAGAGGCACAAGAAATATTGCCCTTGCACAGCCCTGGTCAGGGATCGAGTCCATTGGCGATGCATCGCTACGCTTGTTGAACGATGCACATAAGTATATGCGAGGGACACCAAAGATACCAGTCCCGCCTGATCCTCCATTGAAAAGCGAGTCTGGACGGCCGTCGAGGAAACCCTCGTCTGGAGTGAGATTGGCAAATGCGCGGGATCGTACCTCGAAATACGCTGAATTGAAGGACGCAAATCTCTCGGAGAAAGAGAAGGCCGAGTACAAGGCGCAGATGAAGGCTCGCTTTCAGCCTAGCGCTCGTGCCATACCAGATACAATAGCAGGGCTGGCGAATTTGGCAAATCAGCGCATCGAAGATGCCATTGCGAGAGGCCAGTTCAAAAACTTGCCTCGTGGGAAGAAGCTGGAGAGGGACTACAATGCAAGCAGTCCATTTCTGGACACAACAGAGTATTTTATGAACAAGATCATCAAGAGGCAGGAGATTGTGCCACCTTGGATTGAAAAGCAGCAGGAGGTTGTTAGCACAGCAACCAGGTTCAGATCGCAGTTGAGGTATGCTTGGAAGCGACACGTTTGTCGGATGATCGGCAGTGGTGGAGGATCAGTCGAAGCTCAGATACAAAGAGCGAGGGAGTACGCTGCTGCTGAGGCACGAGAGAATCCGGTGAAACGCAAAGAGGAGAAATTGAACGTTGTTGATGATACAGGGCACGTCTCCCAGATCCCGCTGGCTGGAGAATTGAAGGCCTCCCAGATCTCGCTGGCTGGAGAATTGAAGGCTACGCTTGATTCATCGACAACAGAGACAAAGATTCAAGTTACAGAACCCCCAGTCAACGATCTCTCAACCCCCACAGACGTAACAGAAATCGCAATTGAGCAGACCGAACCCGAATTCAAATCTACCCTACCACCTCTCGCATTTCGCAGACCCTTCCGCGATCCAAACTGGGAATCAATAGAACGTTCTTACCACGAATTGACCATTGCAAACCTCAACTCTTTAACCCGCTCTTACAATCTAATGGCCCCCCAATCAGCACAAAAACCATACTTCAGCCTCCAGCGCGAACTCAACGCCTGTTTTGCCGAGGTCGCACCTCTATTGCCCAATGAGGTCCGAAAAAGATCTGTTAGACCGCATTCCAAGGTTGAAGTTACCACGCACAAGGAGGGCAGTGTATTGGAGAAGACGTTCAGGTTACAGAAAACGCGCGTGTTTGATGAGAATTTGGAGGTTAAGGGTTATGGTTTTCGTCAATTTTGGAAGGATTTGTGGCGGAAGGGGGTGTGAAGGATTGGGTTGTTGGGATGACTGTGTATGATATGGTGTGATAACAATGCCTTGCTGGAAACCTATGGGAGAGATACCGGACTCCCAATTTTGCTATTACGTTAACCTGGCCTTCGTTGTGGACTTGTTTCTTCTCATTAAGTATATTAGTCGGGAAATAGATTTGTAATATATCGTAAGTCGATACAATAGAAACTGAGTCGGCCTCGTCTATAAGATGCAGGGAGCAGGAGACCATAGGATCGATTAATCAAGTGCAGGGAATTCTTCCCAGCTACACGGATTCCAAGCCGCTGATTTACCTCCTACCGTTTAATCGGGCAGTCTCTGTTCTTCCCAGGATTTAGCAACAAGTAACTGGGTACATCAGAAAATAGTAGTTGCTCACTGTAGGCATGGTTGAAGAATTGATAACGTGCAACAAGATGGCCACATAAGAGTCTCTAGGGATTTATTGGTTGTTAACTTGATTCTAGTGCCGTCAACCATTTTACTCACCTCGATCTAATCACTTTTAGATTCGCTTACCCCTTGATTCAATATCTGGTGGAGGCTGGAGAGGCTGAAAAGTGCGTTTCAAAAACCAGACATCAAGGGGTAGAGTGTCTGAGGCCACGCACTGGCCATGGTTAGTCTTCTGTAGGACAATAGATTGTATTTTCCTGCCTATAGCTTGATACGAACCAAAAGCCGTGGAGAAGTCACGGATAATGCTTCCCTGCTGAGTATTCACATGAGTGTCTCGGGAGGTCTAGCCGACGTCGACGCTGCGGCGCAATACAGAGAGCAAGAGCTGTACTAGTAAGAGCTGTACTAGCAAGAGCTATACTGGTAAGAGCTATACTAAAAAGAGCTTTACTAGTAAGAGCTATACTAGCAAGAGCTGTACAAGCCAGGTCTCTCCATCTGGGCGGATGTTTCGGTTGTGCCTGAGTGGTCGCCGCCAGAAATGCTTGCGATTCCAGCTTCTAGTGCCGTATCTTCGTGAAAGCCGGAATGGTGTGATACTCATACGATTTGGACGCAGTGTACTAAGAGAGACATCGTACCTCGGTTCAGCTGGAACGGTCTTGGTACATACCTGAGGGATGTGGGCTTGTATAATCAGAACAACGTTCTACCGCGACCCGAGAAGTTGAGACTCGGAATAATTTGGCGCAGGTTCTGGTACGAAGGTACGAAGGTAATCGATTCGTGGAGTAAACGCTGTTTATATGCGTCAGGGTGTGCTGGTATGCATGTCTGAGAATTGCAACAAGTCGTTTGACGACATACGTCAATGAAAGCTGGTGGAGAAGAAATCTTTCAGCATCCACTATCTGCGGTGGGCGCTCATAGTTTTATCGTAAGCCACCTAGATGATTCGGGTTTGTTTTGCGCAGGATGTGCACCTCAAACTCAAGCTAATACCGTCCTGCGTGGATGAAGCAATCGGCGATTGTTGTCACACCGTGCGAAGGCAAGAGCTGAGGCTTGCAGAAAATGGGTTTGGACGGCGACGAGGTTGGCTCATCGAGGTGTGGAGAATCTCGGTACGTTGTTACGGACCACACCCAGACAATAGGATATGCGACTCGGGAAGCGATTAGCTTAGGGGTCGTAGGATCGTTAGAGTAGTAGAATAACTACTTTATAAAGGAAGACTTAGACTAGCGGGATAAGCCCGATAGTAATTCTAGAGGTATATACTAAGGAGGAGTATATAACGTTCTATAATTCGTATAGTACTTAGTATAGTACCTATAGTAAGAAGTATAGGAAGGCTACTAAAAGTATAGAAAACTAGCCTTAGTAAGACTAATATAAAGGGTATATAGGATAGGTATTTAGTAGGACTATTCTTTCTCTCTTTATAGTTATCTTATATTACTTATTTTAAGTTAGAGGTTTAAAATATATAAGTAGTAATAATACTTTACTTTAGTATATTAATAATATACTTTTAGTTATCCTTATATACCTAGGGCTCCTAATAGGTTAGGTTAAACCTAAAACCTACCTATTAGGTTAGGGTTAGGTTAGGTTTTTAGGGCGGGTTTAATTACTAAAAATCTAAACTAACCTAGCCCCGCTAAGGCCGGGTTATAACCCAACGTACGGGTCGGATTTTTTTAGCCTATTTTTAGTATATTTTTAGTTTTTATTTAATTCTATTAGATCTATAGGTATATCTTAATTTTAAAAGCTATAGACTTATTTTTAAGGTATTTCTCTACTATTTTATTAATTTAAATCTTAATATATCTAACTATTTATACTCTAGTAAGTTACGCTTTTACCCTTAGGTTTAACCTAAAAGCTAGGTAGGTTAAAATTTAATTCCCTAACCTATAATCTAACCCTTCCCTTATTTAACCTAACCCTAGTTAGGTTAGGTCTATACCCTAAAACCCCGACCTAACCCGCCCTATTAGGAGCCCTATATATACCTAGAAACTCTAAGGAGAATAATAAGGTTAGATAGTTAACTAAGGCTAGCTATATAGTTTTACTCCTTTAATAGCCTAAATTTAATAAACTATAGTTCTATATCTAGGAGTAGTTTATAGCCTTAATTATAAAGAATAAATTAAATTAACTAGTTATAAGTTAATTATCTAATCTTTATACTTACTCTAAACCTATAGTAGAAAGAAAGTATAATATAATAGGTCTTTCTAAATAAAAAGAAGTAAAGAGTACTCTAGTAATTATACTATAAAGTACTAAGAAAACTAGCTATAATACTATAACTACCCTTATTATAAGTAGAGTTATAATAGTTAGTAGGTTATTATATATAGCTAGTAAAACTAGCTTAGTATCTAGCCTAGCTTAATAAATAGTAATAATTATAGAGCTAGAAGTATAAATAGACTATATAGAAGTAGAACTTATATAAAGAGAGGTAAAGTTAAAAAGTATAAAGCTAGGTAATAGTAAATATAGTAAAGATAGTTTTCTAGTAAGACTAATAGCTATAGAGGTTTCTACTTTCTATATAGCCTAAAGGTAGGTACCTTAGTAGGTCTTACCTAGCTTACTAGAGTATATATATAGGTATAATATAGTATATAGTAAGGCTACCTCCTAGTTCCTTATAAAAAGAAAACTTATAAAAAAGGAAGTAGAGTTAAAAAAACTTAAGATAAATATAAATCTTAAATAAGATCTCCCTAAGATATAAAAGATATAATAGGGACAAAGAAGGACTAAAGAGATTTCTTACCTAAGTAAACCTATTTCTAGAGGCTAATTAGGTAGTACTATTAAAAGTAGAGAATAAAGTTAAGTATATTATAAAAAGACTTACTAGAAAAGTATTTAATTAAACTCTAAGACTACCTAGTCTATAATAGAGAAAAATAAGATAAAGAAATTTAGTAAATCTTTAGTAACTATAACTACTTTATTAAGAAACTAAAGGAGATCTTTAGAAATATAGATAAAGTTAGGGAAGTAGAAGAAAAAATTTAGTAGTTAGTATAGAAGGGGTTAGTAATAACCTATATATTAGAATTCTAGTAAATATCTAGTAGATTAGGATAAGTAGATAAGCCCCTTATTACCTACTACTATAAGAGATTAAAACTATATATTAAAGATAATCTTATTTATATAAAACGACTAAATAGATTATATAAGTTTATAATACTTATAATTAATATTAATAACTAATACTTTAAAAGATAACTAGAAAAGTAGAGTAGAATAATACTAATTTTTAGGGTCCCTAATAGGGCGGGTCTAAACCGACGGTTTTTAGATTAGGCCGGGGCGGGGCGGTATTTCGGGGCGGGTTATATAACTTAAGAGAAACCCGAACTAAACCGTTAACCCGCCTAGACCCGCCCCGTTAAAACGGGGCGGGTTTTTATTACTATAATTAGAATTAAGGTATTAAAATACTTATATCTCTAGATCTAATAGGATATATATTTTTATAACTATATATTCTTATTCTATAGGTAATTTTCTATCTTTTAGATATTTAATATATAGATATACTTATCTATAACTACCCCGGTAAGTTACGCTTTAAAACTATTTAGACCCGAACGGGGCGGATTAGATTTAGTCTTATAACCCGCCCCGTTCCCTACCCCGCCCTATTAAAACCCGAAACCCGATAGGGTAGGTTTCTAATTCTAAAAACCGCCCCGAACCGCCCTATTAGGGACCCTACTAATTTTTATAAACCTAGCTCTAAAGTAGAGGGAGAAATAGTAATAGAGATTTTAATAATTTAATATTAGGATACTTTAATAGCTACTTATATAACTATACTAGGGAGACCTAATAGACTCTAGTATAGTAAAGGTACTAAAGAAATAGCTTACGCTAGAATAATAGCGACGATATTATAATAGTAAGTATTAAAACTATAGAAAAAAGGACTATTTTATAAGAGACTACCCTAAGAAGTTAAAGTAGTTTAATATAGTCGAAATAAGTTAATTAGACTCTACTAATAAGTAGGAAGACTAGACGTATAGAAAAGGAACTTAATATACTATACTATATTAGTTAGCTTACTATAATAATAATTATAAAGTATATTACTCTAGTAAAGAAGGATCTAGATAGTATCTATAGGAACCATAGAAATCTAGAAGCCCCTTATAAAGGGAAGAGGCTATAGGTAAGACTACCTAAGATCTAATAATAACTATAGTAAATATAAATAACTAGGTAATATAGGACTATATAGATAGATCCTAATAGAACCTCCTAAAGATCTACGTAGTATTAGAGTATACTTACTATTTATAATTTATACTAGATATATAAGGCTATAAGATTAGGGCGATAATTAATTTAGGTATATACGCGAATTTTATTAGTAAGAACTATATTAAAAAGTATAGATTCTAAACTAGATAGAAGGATAAGCCTTACGCTATAGAAGCCTATAATAAATTAATAAACGAAAATAGAGGTATTATATAAGGAGCTAAGAGGTAGCCTTACTATATACTACGTTACGTCTACGCGTATACTCTAGTATACTTAGTAAGACCTACTAAGGCGCCTACCTTTAGGGTATATAGAGAGTAGAAACCTCTTTAGCTATTAGTCTTACTACTAATCTATCTTTACTATATTTACTATTACCTAGTCTTATAATTCTAATAGCTCTTAATTTAGGGTAGATCTAGTAAAGATAATATTAAAAACTATAAGAAATACGCGCGCTTGAAGCTAGACTCCTATAGTAGGGTTAAGTACTTTATAGAAGTAAAGGTAAAGTCTATTAACCCTAGAAGAGGAGGACTAAGAAAGAGAAGAATAAGTAGTTAACGTAGCTTTAGAGAAGGCTAGATATACGCTTATAGTCTAGGAGAAACAGGTAGAGCTTATACGTCTCCTTATAGAAGTAGATAACTTAGAGGCTACTATTAGTATAGTAAGTATATAAAGTAATAGCGAGCCTAGGGTCCCTAATAGGGCGGTTCGGGGCGGTTTTTAGAATTTAAAACCCGCCCCGTCAGGTTTTAGGTTTTAATAGGGCGGGGTAGGGAATAGAGTAGGTTATAAGACTAAACCTAATCTACTCTATTTAGGTCTAAACGGTTTTAAAGCGTAACTTACTAGGGTAGTTATAGATAACTATATCTATATATTAAATATCTAAAAGATAGAAAATGACCTATAGAATAAGAATATATAGTTATAAAAATATATATCCTATTAGATCTAGAGATATAAGTATTTTAATACCTTAATTCTAATTATAGTAATAAAAACCCGCCCCGTTTTAACGGGGCGGGTTTAGTCGGGTTAACGGTTTAGTTTAGGTTCCTCTTAACTTATATAACCCGCCCTAAAATACCGCCCTGCCCCGGCCTAATCTAAAAACCGTCGGTTTAGACCCGCCCTATTAGGGACCCTAAGCGAGCCGTATATCTCCGCGCCTATACGATCCTATAAAGAATTATAGCCTAAGAAGTTATAGTTATATAAAGGTAAAAGTATACGTACATACTACGAATAGATACGTAGCGTAGAGAATATATTTTACTTAGTACTAAATATATTCTTTACTAAGATTTCTAAGATTACCTATACCCTATAGTTTATAAAGGGTACGCCTTATAGTTCGTAGACTAAGAAGGAATATACCCTAGAAGAGGGCTAACTTACCTAGGAATACTTTAAGGAGTTCCTTCTAGATCTAATTAAGGATCTAGAAAATCGCTAGCTAGATATAATATAACTCTATATAGATAGTAGGTAGGGAGTAGAGTAATCTATAGTATCTTTTAACTCTTACCTAATAGGCCTAGAATCCTAACTTAAGGAATTCTATACTACGACGTAGTTATAAAACTACCTATAGTATAAGTTATAACTAGATATAAGGGTAATACTCTCTAACTACTAAGATATTCCTAAATCGCGAGACGCTATAGTAGCGTTAGCTACGCGCTTAGAGACTAATAAGCGTCGCGTAATACTTTTAAGATTACTAGATTAAGATCTAAAGAGGAGAAATATTTCCTAAGACTATAAAATATAAAGTAGGCCGTATATAGGATAGTTATAGGCGAACTATAATATAGCCGAATCTTATTAGGGCCCTAACTACTCTAGAAAAGAGAAGAACCTTTCTATAATTTAGTACTATAACTATAAAGAGTATAGATACTATACTAATAAGTACTTAAAGCCTTAAAAGCTAAAAGAGATTATAGAGGTTATAGTTAATTACTACTATAACCTAATATAAAATAATAGCGCGTTACTCTAGCTATAAGGTCGGCGTATACTATAATTATAGTAGCTTCTACTTTAACCTAGGAGGGAAAATTAAGAAGGAGCTATAAGGGTATAACTAAGTTACTAGTTAATTGTAGTCGAGTTATACTAGCTTCGAGGGTAAAAGGCCTAGTAGTTAGAAAGTTAATTACTACTATAGATACCCTCTATAGTAGATATATAGGTTATAAGGTAGTTACTATATTAGATAGTAGAGTAGAAGTTAATATAATTAACCCCCGCCTTACCTTAGAATAGGAGTTAGAACCTATTAATATCCTAGAGCCTCCTATATATTAGGGCGGTAGGAACTATATAGTTTATATAGGTACTTTAAAGGGAGTCTAGGAAGCTACTAACTACTTAGGTACCTTAAAATAGGTAGAGGTTAAATTCTATATATTAGAGAAGGGGAGCTCTAACTACCTACTAGGTATACTAGTCTTAGGAGACGTATAGGTTAAGCTTTATCTAGATAGACGTAGATAGAGATTTTAATAGGAGAAGTCTAAGGTAAGACTTATCTCTATAGAAGAGATAGATACTAAGGACCCTACGTCTATCTTTAAGCTCTATAGTAAGGACCTTATACTAATCCTAAGTATTAACGAATTTAAATCTAAAAGTTTAGAGGTTACTATCCCTAAGGAATTTAAGGACTTTAGTAATCTCTTTAATAATTCTAAAGCTATAAGTATACCTATAGTAGTAGGGGCGGAGTACGCTATTAAAACTACTAGGGAACCTATTACGTATAGTCTACTTCGGAAACTAATTAGTAAATAAATAAGGTTTAGGTTACGTGGAATAATCGTTTAGATTATTCTTAGTAAATAAGCTAAATAGGCTTAATAGGATTATTTAGCTTAATACCGGCGTATAAGCCTATTAAACCTTTAGTAGTTTATTTAGCTTATTCTTATAAAATAAGCCTCGCGAGCTTTAGGATAGAATCTCTATATATAGACGAGACTTTACTCCCTTAAAGGTCTCGTAGTTCTACTCTTTAGTTACTTCGCTATTACTTTAGTTACTTAGTATAATCTACGACTCTTATATCTCGTAAGCTTCGCTTTACTTATATAATATAATATTATTACCTAACTACTTTATTACTACTATATAGGATAGCTAATCCTAACCCTACTATATTACTCGAGCTATAGCCTCCGCGTAATAGAACCCCCCTTTAGAAAGATATATAATCTTTTAGTAAAGGAGCTTAAGATTCTTAGGCGATATA
Organism: Venturia carpophila; assembly: GCA_014858625.1. Classification (NCBI taxonomy): domain Eukaryota; kingdom Fungi; phylum Ascomycota; class Dothideomycetes; order Venturiales; family Venturiaceae; genus Venturia; species Venturia carpophila. The sequence goes on from JACTAK010000010.1 coordinate 1,141,136, forward strand.
TTAATAATATAGTTACGAATAAGTAGATTCGTCTATCTACTAGCCTAGTAGGGGTAGGTATCCTATTTATACCTAGGAAGGGTAGAGAATTAAGGCTCTATATAGATTATAGGGGGTTAAATAAAGTTACTATTTAGATATTACTACTAATCTACTCTAGTATTATCTATCTTTACGTTTAGATCTATCCTTCTAAGGAATAGAGGTAGATAATTATTAGATAGGTAATATAGATAGATAATAGAGTAGGGATAACTTATTATAGTATAATTACCTCGGTATATAGATTTAGTATATAGAATTATTACTAAAGGACTTTAGTAATAGTTATAAATCTATTAAACTACGAACTTATCTTAATACTTTATCGTCTTTAAGATATCTTAAACCTATTAGAATACTATATTATTCTAATACTAATTAGTAGTTATATTAACTTATATACTATAGAGCGGTAAGGAAGTAACTTAAAGAGTTATTTAGAAGTTAACTAATTAAGTATTTCCCTTTAGTTAATCTTAGGAATAGCTAGTTATTCTTACTTCTAAAAGCGTAAGGGATTCCGCTAAAGAAGTTTAGATAAGCTAAGGTAGGCTTTAGTATCTTTAATTACCTTCTTTTCCTATTAAGTATTTCCCTTAGGAAAAGGTTAGTATTAAAGAGTAAAGTTCTATTTTACCTTATACCCTTTTATTTTCTCCTATCCTAAACTACTATACTATAGACGAGTAACCTATAGCTAGACTTAATACTAGTCTACCCTAGTAGGAGGAAGTATCTTTTTCTCCTATTTATTAGACGAATATATCTTAGAAGTCTTAGGACGGTACGCTAAATAACTCTAGTAGTCTTCTACTACTAGAGTTTAATATTAATTCTATTATATAACCTAAATTTATTACTAATAACTTACCTAACCTATTAAATAAATCTTCTATAGAAGTACTTAATAGCTACCTCTATTATATACTTAGAAGCTATATCTAATAGGATATAGAGTAACTCCTAGATCTAGTCTAGGAAGATTTCCGCTATTAGACTTAAAATATATAGAACCGCTACTATATAATACTCCTTCGACAACTATAGTAGGTTCTATTAATAAAGAAAATTAGTATACCTAAGAAGCGGAAAGTAACCCTAGAAGACTAATTTTTCGCCTATATATAAGGCGATAGTCTACCTCTTTAATAAATAATCCCTAAGTATTATAGAGAAAGCGAACTAGCCTAGGAATAACGCTAACCTATATTAGTAACCCCTTTATAGCGTATAGTAGTACCGAAAACTATCTAGAACTATACTAGGGAGGAAATAAATACTCTACTAGACTAGATATAATCTAAATTACGAGGTATATATAAGGAATAGAAGGATAGCTAACCTCTTATAGAAACTTAGAAAGCCTACGCAACGTTAGTAGTTAATAAAAATAATAATTAACTAGAATTTTAGGAATAATCCTATATAACTAATAGGATAGTCCCCCGTAGTACGCTAAAAGTAATTAGTATACTATCTAAACTACCTCGACTACTTACTAAAAGAGAAAGACTTAGTAAGTAGCTAAACTTAATATCCCTAGAGTAAATCTATACTTAGTAATTTACGGAACTAGACTAATTCCCCTCTATCCTACTAAATAGCTTTAGTAATATTAAACTAATCCCGAGATTAGAATCTAGTAAGAAATTAAAGGATTTAACCTTAATATATAGTAATAGAATTCGATATAGAGGAGAGGAATATAAGGTCCTAGATAATAGATACTATATTCTAGAGTAGATATACGATACTATTAGTATTCTATACTACTATCTAGATATAGTATTACTAATAATACTAAGAGGAAAAGCCCTAGAATACTACTATAAAATTATTAGCTAAGGAATTAAGACTTCCTACGAAAAGATAAGAGAAGAAATCCGACGATATTTTAAGACTCCTAAGAGATACTAAAAGTACTTAGTAGACTAGATATTAATATTACTTACTACAATTATTAAGAAAAACCCTAGAAAGAGTAAGCTAGTATATCTTAAGGCTCTATTTAAATAGCTTAAGAAAATTAATCTCCCGCTTAAATATAGCGAAGAAGAGCTTATAACTTACCTTATTATAATCTATTAAGAAGTCCCTAAGTATAAATATACGCTATTTTCCCTACTAAAAATATATAAAGCTATAAAAGTATCTCTAAAGCGCTTAGTTATAATAGAGAGTTCGGGCTTAAAACACGCGTAATACGTGGCGGAAGATAGTAATAATAATACTAAAGTATATTAGTATAACGACTTAGATAATAAGACTAATAATAAAGAATATAGTACGTACCTAATAGATTAGATATATAAAAAGGGATCTAACCGATAGTATACTAAGAAAAGTATACTAAAGTTCCTTAGTAAGGCTAATATACTACCTAGGACAATCCCTATATAGAAAATAGTAAAATATTATATCTATAGTAAACCTAGATACTAGTTAATAAAATATACCCTAGAAGAAAGAGGGGAAGTATTTAAGAAATTCCGTATAACTACCCTATAGTATATAACGGATTATAACGTAATCCGCTAATACCTTATAGCTATTAATAAAATAGAGATAATATTAAATACTACTAACCCCGATTATTTTGACGAAGTATACTAATAATTTTTATAAGAGATAGAAGTATATAAAGTAAATTTCTATACCTAATAGAATACTACCTAGTTTCTATAAAATAATACTATAGTATATTTTTAGACTAGAATTTTACTAGGGGAATTACGATTAGAATATAACGAAATACTACTAAAAGATATTAGTACTACTAAGAACGATAAAAACGATAATAATAAACTACTATACTTAATTTTTAGTATAGATATAAGATATAACTTTAAGCTTTTTCGAGGTATTATACTAGACTTAGGAGTAGTAGGAGTTTCGATAACTAGTATTAGCTAGTTTAAAGCCTTATAATCTATACTATAAGTATCCCTTAATTAAATAAGAGCGGGAGAATATTTTATTTATTTCGGAAAAAGACTATCTATAGTATCTCTAGGTACGGTAGATATACTCACGTACTTTAGTATAGTTACTTTCTATATCCTACCTACGGAAATACTATTTCTATTATATATTAATAATATAGATAAATTAGGTATCTACTTTAATAACCTTAATAATATACTTATACGCGGAAAATAGCGTATACCTATTACTAGAAAGTGGAATTACCTATAGATAGTACTCCTAGATATTAAAGTATCGTTATCTTATATATTAGATACGTTATAAGACCCTAGAACTAGATTAAAGGAGTACGGATACCCCTACTATAGCTAATTTATATTAGCTCTACCCGATAAGGCGGTAGACTAATTCCTAAAATAGGGGCTAACTAAGATAGAATTACTCCGCCTATACTAGAGATTTAGTTACCTAGTAGCTTATTACTTCTAAATAATCTTAGTAAGAGTAGATTTTAATAATATTAATCTAAGGCTTATTAAATAGCTTACTAATATATATAAGTACTACTAACTAAATTAACGCACCCCCTATAGGTTTAAATTTAACCTACGCGAAGATATCGACTTTAATATAGAGATTATTATCGATATTATATATATTAATAGACTACTAGTACTATATATTATCGACGCTACTATAGTATTCTAGAATAGACTATTCCTTAAGTACTAAACTACTAAAGTACTTTAGTAGGCTATCTGGAGATATTAGATTAATATATACCTTAGACTACCTAATACTATTATTATAGATACTAGTAATAACTTAAATTCCTTAGAATTTAAGGTAGAAGCGAAAACTATAGATATTATAGTCTATAGTATACTAATTAAAGTATACTATACTATAGGGAAGGTAGAAATATATTATAAGATTATAAGAAGGATCTTTAGTATTCTTTAGAAGGAGCTTCCTAAAGAATCTAAAGAATCTATTCTTTAGATAACTTTTAAAGTAATTAATAATATAGTAGGGCTAAACGGTCTTATTCCTACCCTTTTAGTATTTAGTACTTACTATAAGCTTACGGAGGTATCTCTACTAGTAGTATTAGTTATTTAGAGAGTAAAGGCTATCTATATAGCTATAAATAACCTCTATAAAGAATATGTAAAAGAGTAAGTAGTACTCGTACTTTCTATATAAAACGGGCTAAAGTCTCTTATCGCTTCGTAAATCCTGCTAGGATTAAAAGTCGTAGTATATAGAGAGAATAAAGGATAGTAAGGACTTTTTCTCCTTAAAAAGATAGATAACTATAATTATACTATTAAAATTAACGGGAAGGATAAGGTTTTTCGCTTAATATCTATATATATCTATTAGGAGGAAGATACTAAGTAAGAAAGAAAGTATCTAGATAATAACCCTAAGGTATAAGAGAAGATATTATAGGACTAAGAACGATCGCTAAAAAGAATTAGTAATAAGAATAAGAGAAGGATACGCCTATAAGTAGTAATCCTATAGAAAGACCTAAGAAATTTCTAATCCTTCTCCTAGGAACTACTAGATACCTACTAAACTAAATTAGCGATAAAGGTATATTAGAATTTTATATTATAGAAAGAGAAAATAGATTAAGAACTATTAAGAGAACTAAGAAAAACCGGTAAAATTACGGATTTAAAACCTCTATTTTAGGTATTAGATTAAAAAGAGATTAACGATCTCCTTAGCTAAGAGGTAATAGTATTTATTTAGAACCTATATATACTAGGATAAAGGATTTTTCCCTTAAGAATAGTTAGGGAAATTAAAGGAAAAGCTACTAAATCCCCTTATAAAAAATTAAGACTTATAGTATAAGGCTTTAATAACGCTAGTAAAGATACTATCTTATACTAGTTACCGATAATTTAGAGAGCTATATAAAGAATTATACTCTCCCTCGTACTAATACTTCTTACCTTATAGAAAGGAATCTCTTTATATCTATAAGATATTACCTAGGCCTATATCTAAAGCTAAACTAGATTAGTAAGGACTATCTACGTATATCTCCCTAAGGAACTCTAGAATAACTCTCCCCCTAGTACTATTATATATATTAAGAAACTACTATATAGAATACTAGAATCTAGCTTATACTAGTTTACAACCTACTTTAAGTACTATATAGAGCGACTTAATATAGAAATATCCCTATTTAATCTATACCTTTATATTATAAAACCAAATATAAATTTTAGAATTATTATAATATAAATAGATAATATATTTATTACTACTAACTAAACCTTTTTAGTAATAGAAGAAAAGGCTAGAACTAACGCTAACTTTCGAGCTAAACTAATTAAGATACTAAAACCTAAAGGAGAAATTATTTTTAATAGTTATATCGTTATACGCTAAGGGCTAAACGTCTTTATTATATAGAAGAAATAAGGAGAGAAGCTAGAACTTATAGATCTTAAGAAAACTCCGGTAGAAATTAAAGAGGCCTATATTAGATAACGTATAAGGGGTGTATATATTATATCTATTTACTAACTAGAAGTAGCTTCTAACCTAGCTATAGTAGTATAATTTAAGGACCTAGAAAAACCGGAAGTTAATACTCTTAATAAACGTATTAAATAGTAATAAGATAACCTTAAGAGAGGCCTTAGGTATATTCCTCTTAATCGAACTACGCTAAAGCTCTTTATCTATATTAACGGCTCTTTTACTAATAACTCGGACCTTTCTTCCTAACTTAGATACCTTATTATTATTAGAAATAAAAATAAGGAGGATTTTAAGTTTATAATAAAAGGAAATATTATTTATTAGTCTTCGACTAAGTTAAAGAGGGTTATACGCTTAGTTCTAGTATTAGAAATACTTACTATATTAGAAGGATTTAATAAAGGCTATATTATCTTAAAGATAATTACGTAAATCTTAAAACGACTAGACCTACTACTAATCCCTCTTATTATATATACTAACTTATTTTCTCTCTATAAGTATATAGTAAAACTTAGAATAACTAAAGAAAAGCGCCTTATAATCGATATTATAGCTATTAGGCAAGCCTATTAGGCTAAAGAGATTAAAGAGATTCGATAGATTAACGGAGAAGATAACCTAGTAGATACTTTTATAAAGTAGAATATAAATAAATACCTTTAAACCCTACTCTTAATAAATAAACTAGAGGTTCGTATTAAGGGATAGGTAAAGAGGTAAATTCGTACCCTATTTAATTACTACGTTTAGTTTACGTTTGCTATTCTACTTTAGTATTTATATTTAGATTAATTTCTTTTTATTTAGAGTTTATCTAGGGATATTATTAATTTCTTAACTATTTTACTTTATTATAAAAATCAAAAATACTAGAAATAGGAGGATAAATATAGCTAAATACCTTTAGTATTAGGAAAACAGGTTAATCCTCAACGATTAAAGTATATATTTTAATAATTATAGTATAAAGACTATTTATAATAAATAGTCTATATTTTATTCCGCTTAAGCTACGAGTAACTTGCTATCTATAGTTAACTATATTAATAGAGAGTAAAAATACTAAAAACCTAATAAGAAAGTAACCTAGAACTCTAAACCCTAGCTTATATAAAGAGAGCTTAAAAAGTAACTCCTAACTAAATACCCGTACTAAGTAACCGGCTAAACTATATTAGTACCCTAAATACTAGAAAAGTACCGTAAATTAAGAAACTACTAAAAAATAAGTAAAAACTAATACCTAAACTAGCTTATTATTATTATTCTCCTCCTTATCCTTAGTCTCCTTATTATTATTACTCCATTCCTTATTATAAGTATTAGAAATAAAGGAATATAGCTTTTTCTTAGTACTACCCTTATCTATTAATAGGCGAGTAGTTTTATAGCCTATCTAAACGCAATTAGAGTATATACTACTATAAGACTAGGTAATAGTAAATATAGTAAAGATAGATTCGTAGTAAGACTAATAGCTAAAGAGGTTTCTACTCTCTATATACCCTAAAGGTAGGTACCTCGGTAGGTCTCGCCTAGTATACTAAAGTATACGCGTAGGCGTAACGTAGTATACGGTAAGGCTACCTCTTAGTTCCTTATAACTATCCCCCCTCCTAAGTAATCTATCCTTAGGTTAGGGCCTCGAGCGCGGTAATAATAAAAAGCCTATACTCTTAGATATCCGCGCCTACGCGATAGCTACGCCTCTTAAGTTTTACTATAGTAGATATATTCTATTACGTCTACTAGGCGGCGTAATATACTACTATATAAGTAGTAAGCGTAGCTATTATAGGGATCCTATTAGTTAAAAATTCCTATCTAAAATCTAAATACTAGATTTTAGTCTTAGTATAATAGATCGCGCTTATAGCGTACGGTCCTCGCGCGCGTATCGCCTATAATAATCCTTCGCCTTCTTAAGAAATTTTCTATCTTTAACCTCTTTACCCTTCTTACCTACTTTACCCTTTTAATAAGTAATTTTCTCCTACTCTCCTCGTACTTAACTCTTATATACTATATTAAACTTATAATAGAGAACTACCTAGATATTAAGCCCCTTTATTAGGTGACCTACGTACGCTACGCGCGTAAGCTAGATAAGGTTCTTACCTATAATAAGCTATTTCTTTAGAAGTATACCTATTACTACGGTATACGTTACCTATATACCCCTATAAGTATTCGTATAATATTCGCGCTACGTTCGTATTAGATTAACCTAATTTATAGGTTCTAGAGAAGTTATATAAGGTAGCTAATATTTTATTAGAGACTATAGAGTAGATTTACGACGGTTTATTTTAACTTACTTCTAATATACGCCTCGTTTTCTAACTACTCCCTTTTTCTTTCTAGAGGAGGAACCTATAGAAGAGTACCTTACTTACTACTATAAGCGGTTCGATAAGCTTACGACTATATATCTTCTAGCTAAGGAGGCTAAGGGTAAAGACTCTAAAACCTAGGATAGGTCTAGTAAAAACGCTATAGCTATACTTACCTTACGCGAGTAGGTTATAGCTACTAATACTATACTAGATATTACTAGCTAGTTACGCTAGATAGTAAGTAATATTCCCCTATATAAATCCTATACTAATATTATATAGAATAGGTTTAAGGCGCCCGCTACTCGTAATACTTAGTTCTCTAGGGATCTTATATTATCTAATACTCCTTAGAGCTTAGGGGGCTAGTAGGTCTTCTACGAGGACTCTATAAAGAATATACCTAGTATAGAGGATAATACTACTAATAACTATTAGGCTTCTATCCTAGAGGGAGGGGAGGGTAATAAGATAGATAAGGCTTAAGAGGTAGGTATATCTATAGTATAGAGGTATTAGTATTATCCTACTATTTACCTAGTAGGAGCTTATAGCCTAGCTAGATAATTTCTTTTTATAAATAGGCTAGGGCTTAGGACTTATAGTTTCTACGTATACCTTTCGTATTATAGAACCGCCCTAGGAGCCTAATAGCTACTTCCCTACTCTAATAATTTATTTTCTTCCCTTTACTTATACCTCTATAAAGGCTACTAATTTATTTTCGCTTAGCCTTAAGCTATACTTCCCGCCTACTCCTTCCTAGCTCTTCCCCTTCGCTTTATACTCTACTATTAGTTCTACTAAGTTTCCTATATCTCTTTTTAGGACCTATTAGTTAAATTCTTTTAGGTATCCTACCTACTTTACTAGATATTACTATACTTACCCTCTACGCCTAGTATCTAGTATTTCTTTAACCTCCTACTCCTTATTACCTTCTATAATATCTAGTAGTAGTAGGGTATTTATTTACTACCCCTCTCTTAGGTAGTACTTCTCTAGTAGGGATATACTAAATATAGAGTATATTTTATAACCCTCTAGTAGTTAAATCTTATATACTTATAAGCTAATTAGTTTAAGAACTCGAAACGGGCCTATTATACGCTACGATAGCTTCTTACTTAGTATTCGTAATTGTAAGTTCTTAGTTAATATAAGAATAAGATCTCCTTTATTAAATTTTATTAGGGTATATTTTCGGTTATATACTACGGTTTACGAATCGCTTACTTTCCGCTATTAAGCTGCTATCTTCGCGCGTAGTAAATATAATTACTATATACGCTCTCTTACTACTAGTACTTTATTACCTCCTACCTTTCCCTCTTTCTAGAAATAGATTTTAGGGTAGTAGCTATATATAGTAAAAAAGGGGGATACCCCTATACTAGTATAGTAGCTATTATTATACGTAAACTCTACGACTAGGAGTAGTAATACCTACGCCCCTTAATTCTCTAAGTAAAAGGCCCTTAGGTATTCTTAGACTGTTTAATTCTATCTTTTAGTTTAACTATTAGTTTAGGGGTAGAAGGTAGTACTTAGTCTTTACTTAATTCTTATATAGTAGTATAACTCTAACTAGAATACTCTAGTAAACCTAGAGTCTCTATCTAAGACTATACCCCTAGGTACGCTAAACCTACTAATTACCTTCTCTACTAAGATCTCTACTAGTTTAGGCGCTATAAGCTTCTTAGTTATAGGTATATATAATACTATCTTAGTATAGCGATTAAGGATTACGAGTAGCGTATTATACGCGTACCCCCTTACTTTACTTAGTAGAATTCTACTTATAAAATCTATTATTAACTCCTACTACGGACCCTATAGCTAGGGTAAAGACTATAAGTCCCTAAAGGGAGTATACCTTTTTACTTTTATTTTCTAATATACTTCGTAAGTCTTAACGTATATATCTACGTCGCGAGATATATATATTTAGAAGTATTTCCTTATTAGAAGCTTAAGTATTCTTATAGATCTAAAATACCCTATAAAGGTATTATTATAGTAAAGCCTTAGTAACTTCTACTTTACGGCTACGTCTATAGGGACGTAAATCCTTCCTCTAAAGGTTAATATTCCTAAGGGTAGCTTTACCTACTAGTATAGCCTACTCGGCTTACTAAGTAGCTATATGTAGATTCTATATACTATAGGATCTACTACCTAGAGCGACTAGAATCCCTCTAGCTCTACTCTAGGCTTAGTATAGGTATATTTACCTTTTAGGAGGTCTCTTATAAGAGACCTAGGTATTATAGGCGCGGTCTCTTTAGCCTAGATAGGGTATAGCTTATAGGTTATTAACCCTTTAGACGAAGCTTTCCCGCCCTTTATACTCCGTAACTACGAGCCTTAATTAAAGCTAATAATCTTTACTTCTATACCCTAGGACTCCTATACTTATAAGCTCTAAATTACCCCCTCTCTTAGTAGTAACCCTAGCTTCTACTATAAAGTAGGGAGGAGGGCTATAGTACTAGACGTAGGTAAACCGTAATCTAGTTACCTAGACGGTACGTCTACTGGATTTTTTAAACCTACCCTATATATAATTATAAAGTTATAGGTAGAGAGTAGTATAGTCTAGTATACCTACCTCCTATTTAGCTACTATAACTTAGAAAACTCTACTAGGTTATTATAGTCTATTAGGACCTTAATTAGGTAGTAACTCCCTTTAAGGTAATACCTCTAGTATAAGAAGGCTACGATAATTACGAGTAACTCCTACTTATAGGTCTTATAATTCTATTCTATAGGGAGGAGCTTCTTTAACTAAAAAGTAATTAAGTACTACTACCTATTCTCTTATAGCTAGGCTAAGATAGCTACTATAGTAGAACTAGAAGTATTAGTCTCTACTCTAATCCTCTTCCTAGGATTAAAGTAGTATAGTATTAGTACTTACGTAAACGCCTCCTATAGTATACGAAATATATACGCGGCTCTTTCTAGCTATATAAATAGGCCTATCTACCTCCTATTCTTAGATCCTTTAAAAAGGTCTATAAGTAGGGCTATAACTCTTAAGTAGCCTACGATAAACCTATAGTAGAAATTGTAGAATCTAAGAAATACTTAGACTTCTATAAAGCTACGTAGTTCTAGCTATTCTATAATACTCGTAACGCGTATAGGATCTATACGTATACCTTACGTATTAATAATAAAGCCTAAGAATTCTAACTCCTATATAAAGAACTTATACTTCTTAAGGTTAATATATAGGGTAAACTACTATAGCCTCGCTAGTACCTCGCGTATATAGTATAGATACTCCGATCTAGAGGCGGAATAGATTAAGATATTATCTAGGTAAACTATATATATAGTATTAATAAGGCTACTTAAAGCCTTATTAATATATACCTAGAAAGTTACTAGGGTATTAGCTAAGCTAAAAGGTATTACTAGGTATTTAAAATACCCGTATTACGTATAGAACGTAGTCTTCTACTTATCGCCTAGCCTAATCCGGATACGATAATAGGTATTCTTTATATCTAACTTAGTATAGAAATTAGCCCCCTAGAGGTAGTCTAGGAGCTCTAAAATTAATAGGAGAGTATACCTATTTTAAATAGTAACCTTATTTAACCCCCTATAGTCTATATAGAGCCTTAATTCTCTACCCTTCTTTAGTATAAATAGTATTCCTACCCCTACTAGGCTAGTAGATAGGCGAATCTACTTATTCGTAATTGTATTATTAAGGTATCGCCTAAGAATCTTAAGCTCCTTTACTAAAAGGTTATATATCTTCCTAAAGGGGGGTTTCCTAGTAGTTTTAATAGCGTACTCCGCCCCTACTACTATAGGTATACTTATAGCTTTAGAATTATTAAAGAGGTTACTAAAGTCCTTAAATTTATTAGGGATAGTAACCTCTAAACTTTTAGATTTAAATTTATTAATACTTAGGATTAGCGTAAGGTCTTTACTATAGAGCTTAAAGATAGACGTAGGGTCCTTAGCGCCTATTTCTTCTATAGAGATAAGTCTTACCTTAGACTCCCTCTACTAGAATTTCTATCTTCGCCCGTCTAGATCTAGCTTAACCCTTACGTCTCCTAGGGCTAGTATACCTAGTAGGTAGTTAAAGCTCTTCTTTTCTAATATATAGAATTTAACCTCTACTTACTTTAAGGTACCTAATAAGTTAGTAGCTTCCTAGACTCCCTTAAAGGTACCTATATAAGCCGTACGGTTCCTACTACCCTAACGTATAGGAGGCTCTAGGATATTAATAGGTTCTAAATCCTATTCTAAAGTAAGGAGGGGGTTAATTATATTAACTTCTACTCTACTATCTAATATAGTAGCTACCTTATAACCTATATACTATAGTAAGGACTACTATATAATAAGATAGAATAGTATAAATTATATAATATAGATATTATAGGTACTTAGCGGAGGTATATCTATCGCTATAGAGCGATAAGGAATATTAGTACCTAAGAGTTACTTAAAGATATACCTTAGATACTCGAGGAGATACTATCTTTAAGGTAGATATAGATAATATACCTTATAAGATTATTAGATCTTATACTATAGTATTAAAAATACTATTTATACCTATTATTATTTAGTTACTTCTACCTTTAGATAATACCTTTAGGCTTTTATCCTATCTTTATAATCCTAAATCGTCTTATCTAATCTTCCTTCCGTACGTATACTATTTAATAATATTAGACTTAGGATAGCTAGTAATAATACCTTAATATTATTAATCGCGCTTAACTACTATATTTCTTTAGTATAGCTAATATAGACTACTCGCTAATAAACTATAGGTTTATTATATTAGCTTAGTATATATTACGGAAAGATTTACTTACGATATAGATAATACTATTACGACGACTTTATACTATCGTAGTATTACTAGATCTTAATAATATTATAGCCTTATTACGGCAAAACTATCTCGTAGCCTTATAATAGTATTAAGATATCGTAGCCTTATTACGGCGCCCTTTATAGCCTTACTATAGCGATACTATTTATTACTTTATTACGGTAATACTAATACTACCTCGAAGTCTTATTATAGTAATAATACCTTTATAGCCTTATTATAGTATTATTATTATATAACCTTATTACGGTATATACACGACTTACTATAGTTACCTATATAGAGCGTATACGGCTTACTATAGTTAGCTCGACTATATAGCTTTCTATAGCTATCTAACTACTTACTTACCTTACTACGGTATATATATACTACGACTTACTATAGTTACCTCGGCTTACTATAGCTAATTCTATATACTAAATTACTACTATAGTATATCTAATAGTAATATTAGATATATATCCTTCGGTTAATCTATCTAGATTACTAAGATTACTATAGAGGCTACGACGTAGAGAATATACCTTATTCTAAGGTCGACGTAGTACTAATATTATAAAGGCTAAGGCACGAATAAAGGAACTCGTATATACGGAACGTTAATAGGACGATCTTTAGAATAGTAGATAATAGTATACCTACGCTACGCGTATACCTCGACCTTCTACTATTATAAACCTAATAAAAATAAATAACTACTTATTCTTAGGAGACGGACGTAATATATCTAGCCTAGTTTAGTATATACTCGTCTACGTAATCCTAGAACTCCTTATACTTACCTAATTAGCTTTAAGACTACTATAACGTTAGTATCTAGTCTACTTAGAAAACGACTATAATACTAAGAATAACTATACCTAATTTTACCTCAAAAACTAATCTGAAAATATTAGAAAAATAACTAATACTATACTACTAATTAATACGTAGGCCCTACGAGACCTATAACCTACTATTACTAGCGAGACTAATATTAGCGCGGCCGAAAATACCCCTAATCTAGGAGCTTCTAAAGAGTATTATATAGCTTTAGATAGTAACTATACTACTACTAGGAGTAGACTATCTAGGGGTAATTTTATCTCTATATATTAACGTTAGTTTACTATAGCTAAAGTAGCGGAGATAATATAAAGTATTACTAACCCTAGTAGTACTATATATACTATACGCTACGATCCTAGGAACCTTACTCTTCCTTATAGATACGTCTTTAATAGTAAGAATATATTAGGCTTCTTAGCTAGACTTAAAGAATAATATAAAGTTTTCGAGATCTCCTATAATACCTATAAGTATTAAGGACTCCTTACTAATTATTATCCTAATCTTTACGATAACGTAAAGAACCTTAACGGCTAGATTAATAAAGACTAGGATCGACTTAAGACCTTATTCTATAAAGAATACGTAGTATAGGACGAGCGTTAAATAAAAGAAAGTCTTATATATCTTAGAGAGATTACTAAGAAAAGTAAAATAGGCGTCCTTAAGACTAAAGGCTTTATTAAAGAATTTAAAACCTATTAGCTATTAGTTTATAATAGTAGTAAAGTTACTATATTAGCTAGCGCGCGTATATTCCTTTACGGCCTACCTATTAAGCTTAAGTAATAGATTAGCCTTACTATTCCTATTAAATCTTCGTCTCGTCGTACCTACGAGGATATTAATAAGATTATTATAGAAGCGGAACGTATTATAAATAGACGAGAAGATATTATAGTATTTATACTTAGTAAAAGTAATAATAAGACCCTAGAGCGTATTACTAATAAATCTATTAAAAAGAGAAATAAAAACTTATCTAATAGACGTACTTAGCCCTCGAGCCCTACGAAGATAAACTAAGATCTATTAGATATATTAGAGAATCTTTATATTAGTAGTATTAGTAGAGAGACTACGTTTAATACGATCTAGTATACTTATAACCCTACTTTTACTATTATCCGTAACGATACTATTTAGTATACTTTAGCTTCTAAGTAGATCTATAAGAAGTTTCGTTTAAACTATACTTAATAGTAGTAAGTCTCGAACGTTATAGCCTTAGGTACGTAATATAATTCTAATACTTCTTAGCCTACTACTAAACCTACTAGCGCGGCTCCTCGGCTATACCTTAGGTATAGGAGTATAAGCTATATAATATTTAGTAAAAGAGAAAGTTACCTTCGTAAGCTATTTAAGTAAGGCATTATCTATTATAGTTCGCGAGATAGCGCACGAGGCCTATATTAGGGAATAGAAGCTAGCCCTAGTAATAGACTTATAGGTCTTCGTAACTATAGCGTTTCTCCTTAGGTTAACTAGATTAAGGCGATATATTAGAAACGTTAGAGTAGAAGGCCTAACGTATTAGTAATCTATATCTCGAATATATACGACGATAATAACGATTACGACCGGAAGTATATTTATATAACTTTACCTAAGATAGGTTAGATTACTATAGTAGGTAGGCCTAGGAAAGATAAGGCCCCTAAGAAAGCTTTAAATATTATACTAGGAAAGTCCTCTACGAGTATAATAAAGCCTTCCGCGTCTAAATCTACGAAGGTAAAGTATACTATACCTAGATAGTTCTAGTAAATACTTAATAATAGTAATAGTAGACCTTCGCGAGCTATAGATAAATAAATAAATAATATTAGTAATAACGATAATACTATAGTACGAGGTATATAACCTACTACGAAGAAAAGATCTAGAAATATAAGTTCTATATTTAAATAGCTCCTTACGGCGAGCGATAAAAAGTAAGTCTAAAGTAGTCTTATTTAGAGAATCTTAAAGGAGCGTAGTATTACGATCTCGTTAGAAGAAGTATTCGTATATATACCTAGTTTCTCTAACTTTATATTTAAATATTTACTAGTAGATATCGCTAAGACCGTTAAACTAACTATAGAGGCTACTAGGGCTTTACGTACTTAGAAAAGGGTAGAACGTACTATAAAGAAGAAGAATACTTAGGGCGGAACTATTAGAATTAACTAGATCTAGATACCGTTAGGTATAGATATATATATATAGTCTTTAACGAGCTCGAAGATTCTAAGGTTAGCCTAAAGATTATTATAGCGTAGGCTATCGAACTTATTAATCGTGCTAATAGTAAACGTCGTATCTTTACTAGCTCTCTAACTACTAAGGTTATAATTAGCGGAGTATCTAGAGTAGGACTCGTTAATATAGAAGTAGAGGTAAATATTATAAGCGAGGCCGTAGTATTTTCCTTTAGACTTAGCGTAAATAAATTTAGCGATCCTTCGTAGCGTAAGATTAAAGATAATATTACTATAGTAGATAGTACTACTATACGAATTATTAGATAGACGATAGCGAGTATACGCGTTTTAGACTTAGACTTCGTATATAATAATACTTTCTTTATTATCCTTATAAAGTATATACGCTTAATTATCCTAGGGTAGCTATTCTCCCTTTACTCTTCTCTTAGAATTAACTACGAGCTAGACGGTACGATCCGATATATTACCCGATCTATTAACGGCCGTAAAAGTATAAAATAGAGAGCCTATACTCCTAATTATAATTATAAGGCTAGGATTAGGGGTATAATCCTAGGTACTAAGAAGACTCCTATTACTAAGGAAGAAGGAAGCGGGAGTAGTACTAGTAGTAATAAGGAGGGCGAGGATCTTTTAGATTACGAAGATCTAATAAGTACAAGCAATAAGAAAACGTCTAAGGATAAGGAATATAATATAGAAAACTAGAGTATAGAACTATTAAGCCTAGTAATTCTTCCGCGTTAGCTTATCTAGGCGCTATTATTATACGAAATAATAATAATTATCGATACTTACCTAAATTATTCTTCGACTTATAAGAATACTTAATTAGTTCTTCGCGCGATACGCGCGAATAATTAGTCTTAACCTATACTAATAAGAAGGTATTTAGGCTTAAGATAAAGAAATAAAAGATATAGTAAGAGTATCTTTAGTAAAGAAGAGTACGAGTATTAAATTTTAGTATAGCTAGGGTTAATTTTAGCGGGGCCGATAAAGTAAACTTAGACCCTAATTAGCTAGAACGGACTTTTTAACTTCTAGCGTACGCCCTAGATATTAAACTACTAATAACGGAATACTAAGAAATCTTATAATATTAATAAAATTTACTACTATATATTTCTACGCTTTATAAGCGTAAAGCTAATAAAGTTAGGCCTCTTAATATTCCTCTTAAGAATAGGAGTACGCCTAGCGGCCTTATTAACTAGAGAAGCGTTATCCGGCGCGAATAGATAAGTAATAAGCTAGATTCTAACCTAGACCTATATTTTAAGAAACGTTATACGACGTTCCTATAAGGTACGAGACTTATAGAAGAGTACTTCGAGGTAATACGCGTTAATCTAGACCTAAGTACTAAAGAGAAGGCGTTTATTAAAGAAATACTTTACTATAGAGAGCCTACCCTAGCGTAGGAGTTCTCTAAATATAGTAAAGTATAATAAGAAGTTATACCTCCCTAAGTTATTTATACGGTTAATTACGTCCTATAGTAAGTAAAATCTTTTAATATTCTAAAGGTATTATATCTAGTTACTTATAAGATTTTTTAAGAGTATATTAATATAAAAAGACTAGAGCTAAGTTACGCTCCCTATCGTAACCTATAGTTCCTCGTTACGAAGAAGAATAAAAATTATTAACTAATTAATAGCGCGACGAATATTAATAGTATAACTATTAGAGACACGAATATTCCTCCTTCTATAGATAAGTTCGTAGACGTATTTTCTAGATATTAATATATCTTACTTACTAACCTATTCTCTAGCTATAATTAGTTAGAACTTACTAAAGAAAGTAGAGACCTTACCTCTTTCTAATATCCTTTCGGTCTTTACCGAATAATAATATTATCTTAAGGCGCTACTAATTCTATTACGTAATTCTACCGCGTTACTAAAATAATTATTCGTTACTAGATATATACGAGTAACGTATATATTAATAACGTCCTCTATAAACTTAATAAAGATTACGGAGACGAGATAAGCGAGATCCCTAGTATAAGACGTAACGTTTTTAAATATATATATAACCTTAACGTATTATTAGCTAATATTAAGAGAGTAGGAGCTACGGTCTCTAGTAAGAAGTTTAATATCTATATAGAAGGTCTTTATATCGTTAGATATTAGTATAATAGATAAGGTCGTTATCCTAATAAATTAAAGGTCGCGGCTATTTTAGAATAGTAGAAGCCTAGGACTTTAAAATCTATATAAGTATTTATTAGAATATATATATATTATCGTATATAGATTAAGGAGTTCGTAATACTCGCGGAACCTATCTTTTATCTTTTTAAGAAAGGTATAGAGTTCGTCTAGGGCGATACCTAATAATAATCTATAGTAGGTCTTTAGAAGGCTCTTACGAGCGCTCCCGCGCTTAAACCCGTACGATATAAGGAAGATACCGGCGAGATTATCTTAGCCGTTAACGTATCTACTAAAGGATAGGGAGTAGAACTTAGATAAATTTACGATAGAAAGCGATACCTATATTAATACGCGAGCGGTATATAGTTAATTATAGAAAGAAAATACGACGTAGTTAAGCTCGAATATCGTACTCTTCTAAATATACTTAAGAAGTTTAAGATCTACCTATAGGGCGTACGCTTCGTAGTAGAAACGGACGCTAAGATACTTATTTATTAATTAAATAGAACGGCTTTTAATATTATAGGTACGCTCGTTACACGATAGCTTACGTAGATTATAATATAGAACTTAGATATATAATATATTAAAGGAAAGAAGAATACTATCGCTAATAGATACTTACGATAATATAAGGACGTTCCTCCTAAGGACGTTCCGCTTATTCCTAAATTTAATATTAATAATTTCGTAGCTTCCGATCTTAGCGTAATTACCTATACGGGACCTCGTATTTATATACTTTCTAGATATAGCTTACTGCTATTATTATTACTATTAGACTCGAGCGATAGATCGAGCTCTTAATAGACGAGCGGAGAAGGTTCGACGGTAGAAGGATACTATATATAGTAAGGCTTAGATAGTAATTATTCTAATAAATATCGTATAATTACTAATTATCTAATAACGCTTCGCCGACCGTAGTAATATAGTAATACTAAGGAATACGCTTTAATTAAGCGTAAAGCTCTTTCTTATCTAGTAATACGACGATAACTTTTCTATTATAGTAGACGAGACTCGCCGTATCGATACGTAATCGATAATCTAAATAAACGAAAAGAGATTATTCGAAAGCTCTATAACGAGTATAGTTATAAAGGAAGAGAAGTAACTATATAACTTATTAGATAGTATTACTATTAATTAGGATATTATCTTAATATTAGCGCTTATATTAGGGAATATTCTACCTACTAAATAGATGATTAGAATAAGGTTAATAAGGGCCTTAATATAATAAAGGTACGGAGTAAGATCCTTAGCGCATAATAGGCTATTAACTATACCGGGATACCTAAAAGAGAGGGTTTCGAATATATCGTCTATATACAAGAAGAACTTAGTAGATAGAGCGAAGCTAAGGCTCTCTATAGCTCTCCTAATACTAAGTAGATTATAGACTTTATCTTTAAATATATTATCTATAGATAGGGAGTGCTATTAGAAATAGGTATAGACGGCAGTCCTAAGAATAGACGCTTTATATAAGTATTATTATAACTTTATTATATAAGAAAGATCTAGATCTCGCCTTATAATTCTTAAGGTTAGGGAGGTATTAAGCGAGTATATTACCTACTTATTACTACGTTACGGAAGATAACGCGTAGTAGTACTAAGCTATAGGTACTACTTCTACCTACTATACTATAGGTAGACTATATAACGGTAAAACGAATAACTAGTATAATACCCGCTAAGATAATATTAGGAGAAGAGTATATTCTCCCTATCGAGCTTAAAATAACGACTTAGCGTACTTTAGATTAGTAATTAGTTTATACTATAGAAGACCTCCTCGTAATAAGGGTAATATAACTCGATCTATAAGAAAATAACTTACGAGAGGTAGTAGTACGGTAATAAAGGTTACGTTAAGAAGTAATTAAATATTAGGAAGTATTATAAGTAATACGACGCCATCGTATAAAGATAGAAGTCGGAACGTTAGTACTTCTATATAATACTAAAATTATACGAGACTACGGCTATAAACTAGAATTTAGATAGCTAGGACCTTATAGAATCTCGAAGATCTATATAGACTTTAATACTAATTAGTATATTAGGAGCTATAAGCTATCTAAGCTCGATAGTATTATCGCTTTCCCTTCGATCCGTACGGATTATATTAGAATCTTTATACCTCGAGTACCTAAGGGCCCTTCCTTAGATTCTAAGACTTTAAACCCTATATAAGAGAACTCTAATAACACTTTTAACTATACTTATAAAGAACCTCGCGATAACGAATCTAATAACCTTTAACTCTTCGTGCGTATTACTAACCCTATAGGTTTTAATAGAGAGGATTATTAGATCTTCCTAGATTATAAGTTAGATAATCTATAGGCTAATAAACTCGTAGATCCTAAGAACAACCCTATAGTAGAGATTATACGTCTAGAAGACTTTAACCCCGATAAGTATAAGAATTATTTCGACGATATCCTCCTAGACCCGGATCCTAACGAGGAAAACTAACCTATTATAACTATAATAAAGAACCTGTTCTTTTAATCTTTCTTATTATATCTTCCCCTTTTATCTTCTCTTTAATCTTTAGAATATAACTAGTAAGAGATAAGGCGTAGATAGCTTCGGTATCTATATTATACTATATATTATAGATAGCTAGGCCTATAACGGTTATAACCGGGCCTAACGCGCGATATATAAGACCCGCTTTTATCTTCTTTATTAAGATACTTTCTTTACCCTCCTTCTAACCTTTAACTAGATTTAGGCGAACCTAGGATTCGTAATTAACTAGCCCGCGTCGATACGACGACGTTATCCCTCTAATATTATTATATAATAAATACTATAACCTCTATATGTGCCGTATATACTTATATTATACCGTATATATATTTAAGCTATATTCTACAATACCGTATATTATAGATGGCTAGGCCTACGACGGTTATAACTAGGCCTAATATATAACTAGTAGACCCGCTTTTATTTTCTTTATTAAGGTAACTTCTTCGCCTTCCTTTTAACCTTTTAATAACTCTTATCTACCTAATACTAAGTAGGAGTAAGTCGGCGGTAGTACTACTCTTAAAATAATAATACGTCGACTAGAGAAGGCTAAGGCTTTAAGTATACCCCGCGTCCTTTATTAAAAGACTCTATAGAGTCGTATATTATAGATCTCGAGGCTAGAGAAGGTTATAAACGGGTATACTATAGATACTTACCTACGGTAATACTTATAATCCGTAGGAATAGCCGTATATTACGGATCTTAAGGCCTATAACGGTTATAACCGGGCCTAATATATAACCGGCGGACCCGCTTTTATCTCCTTTATTAGGGTAACTTCTTTATCTTCTTTTTAATTCTTTAATAATATCTGCCCGAGAGATATACTTTTAGTTATATATAGAAGGAATCTTAAAGGTAGTAAGAGCGTAGCTCGCGTATATATATAACGAGTATATATATATAGCGAATACGTAGCGAATACGTATACGTAGTAAAAGAGTAGCGTATACGCGGTAAATAAAATAGAATAAATATATAGCGAATATAAATAAAAAGAGTAGATAATAAGTATAATATATCGCGTCTTCTAATAGATACTATATTATTATATAGGTATCTCCTTAGTTTCTATTACGTTCTATCGTTACTATATAATAAACGATTAAAGCTACTAATACTTTCTTAAGTATTACGGGACTCTAAAAAGATCCGATATCCTTTATACGCGAGGTATTTCTTTTTAGAGAAGTTTAGACGTACTCGAACTATAGTAGTATACGACTTTCTAAATATAAGGACTTAGAGATATAGCTTTCTAAGAAGTTCTTTATATACTTAATTATCTTTACTAATATCTAATAGATAAAACTAATATATTATTTAAACGCGCGAAAATATACTAACTTATAAAGTATAACTATTTAGGTTATATAATAACCCTTTATTATTATTATTATAAACTTTATATAATACTTATTATATATTATAGTCCTTAGACGATACTAATATTATATTATAGTAGATAAATTTCCCTCCGTATAACGGATTCCCGGTAGCGAAAATCTTAAAATAGACTTAACTAACTTCCGGTGCGCGCCCTAGATATGAATATTAGTAATAAACTTTAAAAAACTAAAACTTTAATAACGTTAACTATAAAGATATAAAGCGACTCTATAATACTTCTAATATAATACTTATTTACCTTAAGATTATTAGGATCCTTATAATCTATATTAACGTATACGCTATACGACGACGTCGCTATATATAATATATAGTACCGTATACCTAATATTCTAAACTACGGTTCTAGTAGTTTACGTATCGTTGGTTACCGAGCTTTTAATTTAGTTAATTCTATATTTTCGAGATTAATATTATTCGTTAGCGAATATTATACGTTAATATTAGGCGTTAGTAACTATTTATCGTATAATATTACGGCAAATACCATCCTTTAATTAGGTAATTATTACTATTTTAACGAATATTATATATATAATATTCCTAAAGAATACTTTCTCTTATATCTTAAGAGTATATCTTTCTTATACTTTCTCTTCTTTAAAAAAACCTTTTACTTTAAGATACTAACTAACTATATAGATATTAACTACGTTCTCTCGTTAGTCTAATTATTTAATTTAATAAAACTTTCTTTATAATCTTAATTCTTTTATACTACTATATCGTCCTTACGATAAACCCGTAGCTATAAGGGTAAGGGTAAAGAGATAACTAACGATTTAATAGTACTCGTACTAGCTACGCCTATAATAACCTAGGTATCCCTAGGTTTAGCGCTTACTCTAATATAGTACGCCGAGCTTAACTTAATTAATTAGAACTTCGACGAATAGAAGACTAATATTAATAATATAGGAAATAAGGAACGTATTAACTATCTTACGGCGATCTATAGTTAGATTATAATAAACGAATAACGCTTATAATTTAGTAGTACTCTATTTATCGAATACTTATATATACGTACTAATAATACTTTTAAATAGCTCGCTCCTAACGCTACTACCCTTAAGGAAGCGCTTAAAGATAGAGAGCTTAAAGTTATAGGACGCTTAGCCGAGAAAGGATAAAAGATACTTACTACTACGAAGAACGCCTACGACGAAATTCGAAAGCTTCGAAGTAGCGCCGATAAAGATATTAATAATAACGTAAAATAGCTAGATGTTATTACTAGATTAGTAGATAACTAATAGTCTCCTCTTTACCTTAATAGTCTTAACGATATATTACTATTAATAGGAGAGTATTAACTAGGCCGTAATATACTAATATAACTTTATAAGTTTCTTAAAATAATAATTAACTAACTAGCGACGAGGGTTCTCGAATACTTCTACGATGTAATCTACGATTATCTCTCGAAGTAGAACTCGCGCGCCCGTAATACCTATAAGCTCTAGGCGAACGATATTATTAAGCTAATAGATATCGTTAGTATAAAAGATAGTAATAAGGTAGACTTGGTAATCTTTAGTAAATATAAAGACCTACCTTATAATTAGACTAACTTTAAGCTAATTTCCTACCTATATTACCTCTTACCTATTAAGCTCGAATATTATAAGAACTATAATACCCGTACGAAGGCTATTATATAGAAAGAGACGGACGAGCTATTTAGGGTCCGTATAATAACGAAAGACGACGATATACTTCTAGTAGACGAGCTATTAGAGCGATTATCCGTTACGTCGTATAATACGAGTATATTAGAGGAGGAGATCGATAACGAAATCCTATAGATATATAGTACACGCGTTACACGCTTAAAAGGTAAAGGTAAGGCGCCTATAGATAACGACTTTATTCCGGAAGATATAGTACTTATTAAGACGTCTATAAATAAATTTACGTATACCTATACTAATAAGGTAAAGAAGCTTCGCGTATAAGACTATAAGCTATAAGAGATTATACCTATACGTATTAAGTAGATAGGCTTAGACGTTAAGATTAAGGATAAGAAGAAGGTCTTTATTATATATAATAAACCTTACGATTTCTAGAAATTTACTAAGTCTATTATCGTATTAAAAGGCGAGTACTACCCGATATACTTATACGCTATAGTAGGTATAAGCGGCCTCTAGATATAACGAGGATCTAATAATAATATCTTTATATATCTCTAAGAATTCTCGGAATATAATAACCCTATTACCTTTATAATACGAGAAGACCGCTATACGTAGTTTCGTCTCTTAGATCGCCCTAAGGTCTACTCTAATTACGTCGGAGTTTACGTATATAAGCTACTTTATACCTACGAGTTCGAAAACTATTAGCTTAAGAAAGACTTATAGGATATACTTTATAAGAATATCTAGACGGAGGCTAAGCTCGCGGAATAGGATAAGAATAGTAGTATCCTTAACTAGGATACCTTTAAATACTAGAATAAGCCTAATATAGTTCTTAATAAAGCTCTCCCTAACGTCGAGTACTTTAAGTACGTCCTATAGGGCTTCGCTAAGTTAGGTAATAACTAGACTATTAAGGAACTTACTAAGATCGAATTAGTATACTACTTATAGTATCTTCGTAAGGTAAATAGAAAGTATAATCTTAGCTAGAATCGTACTATATACTATAGTATTATATAGTAGGTAATATACTAGTTACTTTACTATTAGCTCCGTTATATAAGTCTCCGCTAAGATTAATAGTTATAGATAATCTTATACCTATATTACTATAAGACGACCTAGAAGGGTAATAATATCTTCTTCCGCTATATTAATATTAATATAAAGGAAGCTCTTTAGACTAGGAAAGGTATTAACTAGATCTAAGGTAGTCTTACGGTATTTAATAAGACTAAGAATAACTATACTTAGTATATTCTAAAGATATATAAGACGGAGAATACGTAGGTATAGTAGGATATTAACTAGAAGCGTAGTATATCGCTTAGTAATAGCTATATCGCGAAAATCCTCCCTACTATATAGATAAAAGAGGACGTTACTAAGTTTAAGATAGACTTTACTCGCTAGATTACGCCTAATTATACTATATATATTACTTATCCCCTTAACTTCTATAGATTAGAAGGTAAGGTAGATAGCGTACGACTAACTATACTACTATAGTACTATAGTATCTAAGGTAATTACTTAACTCTCGAGATCCTAGAAGGTAGAACTTAGGAAGAACTTATACGCGTATACCGTAACCTATAGGTAGGTCTAGTATCGCTATCTAGATACTCTATTAACTATAGTAAACTACTATATCTATTCCCTACTAAAGTCTCTTTATACTCTACGAATACGATTACGTAGGTATTAATCGGACGCCTTAAGTAGAATAACCTCGACGTCCTTAATAAGGTTAAGATAATTATAACTAATATTAATTATATAAAGTTAAAGATTAAGGAATAGGATACGGAGATAATAAAGCTTATTAGTAAGAAGTTCGCCTTATTTATTAAGAAGGAGATAAATATCTATAGTATATAGAGCTTCTTTTATTATAACTTTACGTAGACTCCTATTCCTAAGCTAGCGTAGTACTTTATAGATAAAGACCTAGAGGAGGAGCTTTAGGAGGTATATAATAATATCCCTAATAACTCGATAGAGGACGATAATACGGAGATAAAACTTAACGTAGATACTTAAGTATAGTAATAGAGTATAATAGGGCGTAATAGAGATAGAGAATAGTAGACTTTTCGGTTCCTCTAATAATATACTCGTAGATAGTACAAATTTTACGGTTCCTTTAATAATAATAATAATAATATACTTGTAGATAGTACAATTTAAAATTTAGAATAGAAGTATAGTATTAAGGGACGATATATACTTTAGCCGGCAGAGGAGGGAATATAGTAGGGACTACTATATAATAAGATAGAATGGTATAGATTATATAATATAGATATTATAGGTACTTGGCGGAGGTATATCTATCGCTATAGGGCGATAAGGAATATCGGTACCTAAGAGTTACTTAAAGATATACCTTAGATACTCGAGGAGATACTATCTTTAAGGTAGATATAGATAATATACCTTATAAGATTATTAGATCTTATACTATAGTATTAATAATACTATTTATACCTATTATTATTTAGTTACTTCTACCTTTAGATAATACCTTTAGGCTTTTATCCTATCTTTATAATCCTAAATCGTCTTATCTAATCTTCCTTCCGTACGTATATTATCTAATAATATTAGACTTAGGATAGCTAGTAATAATACCTTAATATTATTAATCGCGCTTAACTACTATAATACGTGCTATAGAGAGTACCTATAGTAGTAATTAACTTTCTTACTACTAGGCCTCTTACCCGCGAAACTAGTATAACTCGACTATAGTTAACTAGTATCTTAGTTATACCCTTATAGCTTCTTCCTAATCCTCTCTCCTAAGGTAAAGTAGAGGCTACTACGATTATAGTACGCGCCGGCCTTATAGCTAGGGCGACGCGCCGTCGTTTCTTATTAGGTCGTAGTAGTAATTAACTATAACCTCTATAATCTCCTTTAGCTTTTAAGGCTTTAGGTACTTATTAGCATAGTACCTATACTCCTTATAGTTATAATACTAAATTATAGAGAGGTCCTTCTCTTTCCTAGAGTAGTTAGGGCCCTAATAAGATTCGGGCGTATTACAGCTCGTCTATAACTATCCTATATACGGCCTACTCTATACTTTATAGTCTTAGGGAATATTTCTCCTCTTTAGATCTCTATCTAGTAATCTCGAAAGTATTACGCGATACTTATTAGTCTCTAAGCGCGTAGCTAGCGTAACTATTACGTCTCGTAATTTAGGAATATCCTAGTAGTTAGAGAGTATCGCCCTTATATCTAGTCGTAATTTATACTATAGGTAGTTTCGTAGCTACGTCGTACTATAAGATTCTTTAAGTTAAGATTCTAGGCCTATTAGGTAAGAATTAAATAATACTATAAATTACTCTACTCCCTACCTACTATCTATATAGAGTTATATTACGTCTAGCTAGCGATTCTCTAGATCCTTAATTAAATCTAGGAGGAACTCCTTAAAGTATTCCTAGGTAAGTTAGCCCTCTTCTAGGGTATATTCCTTTTTAGTCTACAAACTATAAGGCGTACTATTTATAAACTATAGGGCGTAGGTAATCTTAGAGATCTTAGTTAAGAATATATTTAGTACTAAGCGAAACGTATTCTCGGCGCTACGTATCTACTTATAGTATATATATATACTTTTACCTTTATATAACTATAACTTTTTAGGCTATAATTCTTTATAGGATCGTATAGGCGCGGAAATATACGGCTCGCTATTACTTCGTATACTTATCGCGCTAATAGTAGCCTCTAAGTTATCTACTTCTATAAGAAGGTATATAAGCTCTACCTATTTCTCCTAAACTATAAGCGTACGTCTAGCCTTCTTTAAGGCTACGTCGACTATTTATTCTTCTCTTTCTTAGTCCTCCTCTTCTAAGGTTAATAGACTTTATCTTTACTCCTATAAAGCGCTTAACCCTACTACGGGGGTCTAGCTTCTAGCGCGCGTATTTCTTATAGTTTTCGACGTTATCTTTACTAGATCTACCCTAAATTAAGAGCTATTAGAATTATAAGACTAGGTAATAGTAAATATAGTAAAGATAGATTCGTAGTAAGACTAATAGCTAAAGAGGTTTCTACTCTCTATATACCCTAAAGGTAGGTACCTTAGTAGGTCTCGCCTAGTATACTAGAGTATATATATAGGCGTAACGTAGTATACGGTAAGGCTACCTCTTAGTTCCTTATAACTACGCTAAAGGAGTTTATTATTTCTACCCCCTAGGGGGAACCTAAAAACTTAATAATAGGCCTTAAATAGACTAGCGCGTTTTTAATAATAATTATATATATCTTTTAGGTTCGTATACTTAATCGCGCCTACGGAAGTATAGCTAAAGAGAGCTAGTATATAGTATAAATAGAATTTATACGCTACTTCGCTAGGATACTCTAGAATAGTTAGAGTAATCTTCTTACCCCTAGAGCCTCTCTTATAAAACTAGACGAGTCGGGTAGGCTTATTATAGCTCTTATTAGATAGATAAGAGATATTACCTATTATATCTACCTAGTAAGGAGGTAGAAGGTTTACGCGCTACTAGACGGCTAAGAGATTATAGAATATAGTCTAGATCTCGACGAGATTACTAACGTTCTTTAGCTTTAATAACTAAAACTATAGCTATTTCTAGAGGTCGGTAGGCTTTAGAATAGTACTAATCTCCTTATATATTATAGTATAGGACGGTAATAACTCCCGACGTAGTAGCTATTACTTAGGGAGAAGAAAATATACTATAGGGTACTATCTAGGCTAGCGAGTAGTATTAAGTAGATAGAGAAAGCGACGCCTAGGTAGAGGAGAGAGAGATAGAGGATAATTAATAAAGCTAATTAGCGGGCTACGAGAATATAAGCTACGACTAGTTAGAGTAGGAGCTAGGGTAATAGAGGTATAAGTTTCTAGGTAACGAGAATAACGACGTATAGGTATAGGATCTTTATCTTCCTCCTCTTCCTTACCGCTAAAGTTATTTAGTATACTATTATTATCCTTATAAACTCCTAACTATACCCGACGGATACGCTCCCTATTAGCTATAAAATAGTACTTATAATTACGCTTAGTAGTACGCCGCTTATCCTACTCGCGCTACTACGTATAATATATATACTTATAATTAGAAGAGCTTAGCCCACGCTATATTATAATCTAGGGCGATAAACGGCGCGTTAAGCGAGATTCTACCTCTTCTATTATAGTCCTTATACCGCGCGTACTACTAATTACTATTAGTAACCCGTATTATAACCTACGCGATAAACTAGCTCTTAAATCGCTAGTTTAGCGAGATAGAGTATATAGAGTAGGTATACGAGATATACGAGATTTATAGGTAGATTATAAAGTAGAATAGTAGCTAGAGCGACTTAGTAGAAGTAAGCTAGGTAGAGAGATATCGTAGAGATCGTTAAATTTATTTTAATATTAGGAGGAGCGGGGGATATCGCGGGGGCTTAGTAAAGGACGAGAGCTCTATTAAATATTAGCTAAGATTAATTAGTAAAGCCTAGGTAACTTATAGGAGTACGTAAGGGAGTATAGCGCGAATTTTTATCGCTATCTTTACTATAACTAGAACGATACTATTCTTATTAGTAACTTAAGCTTTAGAATAATTAGGAAAGCTAACTTACTTTATTATTATCTCTAAGAGATATTAGGGAAGTAAGAAGAATTTAATATAGTAATTAGGTAGGTAAAAGAGCTTAGTATTTAGAAGTAAAATTAAGGGGCTAGGGGAGTATTAATATTATTATTATTACTTAATAAAATAGATTAGTAGCTCGAAAAAGAGGTTCTTAAGTACCTATAATACTACTAGAAACCTTAATAGTTACTAGCGTATAACCTTATTATTAGACCTATTATATATATAATAGTTACCTATAATAGTACTATTACCCGCTAAAAGCGCTATTAACCGGCTATAACGTTATAAAATAGAAGGTACGGGCTATTAGGAACGGGTTATATTTATATTATATTCTAGAGATCGATTCCGACTCTAATAGGTAAATAAAGGATACTAATTAGCTTTAGTATCTACTATCTAAGGTCTATAATCCAAATTAATACGAAAAAGATCTATCTAGGATACGTAATACCTAAGAGTTAGAAAAAGGACGATATATATAAGAGGCTTACGTCTATATACTAATAAAGATACTAATATTATTTAGCGGAAAAAGTAATAGCGGATATAGGAGCGTTTAATAGATTTTACGAGTAGATTTCGATTATAGTCTTTACCGGAATTTTACTATAAAAGAAGTTTACTAGTATTTAGATATTACTACTAATCTACTCTAGTATTATCTATCTTTACGTTTAGATCCATCCTTCTAAGGAATGGAGGTAGATAATTATTAGATAGGTAATATAGATAGATAATAGAGTAGGGATAACTTATTATAGTATAATTACCTCGGTATATAGATTTAGTATATAGAATTATTACTAAAGGACTTTAGTAATAGTTATAAATCTATTAAACTACGAACTTATCTTAATACTTTATCGTCTTTAAGATATCTTAAACCTATTAGAATACTATATTATTCTAATATTTACTATTCGAAATAGGTATACTCTTCCGCTAATTTTAGAGCTCCTAGACCGCCTTTAGGGAGCTAAATTCTATACTAAGTTAGATATAAAAAATACCTATTATCGTATTAGAATTAGGCTAAGTAATAAGTAGAAGACTACGTTTTATACGCGCTACGAGTACTTTAAATACTTAGTAATACCTTTTAGCTTAGCTAATACCCTAGTAATATTCTAAGTATATATTAATAAGGCTTTAAGCGGCCTTATTAATACTATATATATAGTTTACCTAGATAATATCCTAATCTATTCCGCCTCTAGATTAGAGTACCTACGTTATATAGGCGAGATACTAGTAAGGCTAAGGTAGTTTACTCTATATATTAACCTTAAAAAGTATAAGTTCTTTATATAGGAGGTAGAGTTCTTAAGCTCTATTATTAATACGTAAGGGGTACGTATAGATCCCGTACGGGTAGCGAGTATTATAGAGTAGCTAGAACTATATAGCTTTATAGAAGTCTAAGTACTCCTTAGATTCTATAATTTCTACTATAGGTTTATTATAGGCTACTTAAGAGTAGTAGCCCTACTTATAGACCTTTTTAAAGGAGCTAAGAATAGGAGGTAGATAGGCCTATTTATATAGCTAGAAAAGGCCGCGTATACGTTTTATACGCTATAAGAGGCGTTTATATAAGCGCTAATACTATATTACTTTAATTCTAGGAAGAGGATTAGAGTAGAGACTAATACTTCTAGTACTACTATAGTAGCTATCCTAGTCTAGCTATAAGAGAATAGGTAGTAGTACCTAATTACTTTTTAGTTAAGGAAGCTCCTCCCTATAGAATAGAATTATAAAACCTATAAGTAGGAGTTACTTATAATTATCGTAGCCTTCTCGTACTAGAGGTATTACCTTAAAGGGAGTTACTACCTAATTAAGGTCTTAATAGACTATAAGAACCTAGTAGGGTTTTCTAAATTATAGTAGCTAAATAGGAGGTAGGTACGCTAGACTATACTACTCTCTATCTATAACTTTATAATTATATATAGGGTAGGTTTGAAAAATCTAGTAGATATACTATCTAGGTAACTAGATTACGGTCTACTTATATCTAGTACTATAGCCCTCCTCCCTACTTTATAGTAGAAGCTAGGGTTATTCTTAAGAGAGGGGGTAATTTAGAGCTTATAAGTATAGTAGTCCTAGAGTATAGAGATAAAGATCGTTAGATTTAATTAAGGCTCGTAATTATAGAGTATAAGGGGTAGGAAAGCTTTATCTAAAAGGTTAATAACCTATAAGCTATACTCTATCTAGGCTAAAGAGACCGCGCCTATAATACCTAGGTCTCTTATAAGAGACCTCCTAAAAGGTAAATATACCTATACTAAGCCTAGAGTAGAGCTAGAGGGAATCTAGTCGTTTTAGGTAGTAGATTCTATAGTATATAGGATCTATATATAGCTACTTAATAAGCCGAGCGCGCTATACTAGTAGGTAAGGCTACTATAGTAGGGACTACTATATAATTAGGGCTCCTAATAGGGCGGGTTAGGTCGGGGTATAGGGGTATATACCCTACCTAACCTAGGGTCGGGTTAAATAGGGGTAGGTTAGGTCCCTAGAGTAGGTTTTAGAATATTATTAAATCTAACCCAAACCTAAGCTTAGGTTACACGTAATACTTATATAATAGGCTAAAATATATTATATAATTATTATAGCTAAGAGCTTCCTAGTAGTTTCCTAGTAGTTTTCTAGTAGTTTCCTAATAGTCTTATTAGAATAATATAGTATTCTAATAGGTTTAAGATATCTTAAAGACGATAAAGTATTAAGATAAGTTCGTAGTTTAATAGATTTATAACTATTACTAAAGTCCTTTAGTAATAATTCTATATACTAAATCTATATACCGAGGTAATTATACTATAATAAGTTATCCCTACCCTATTATCTATCTATATTACCTATCTAATAGTTACCTACCTCTATTCCTTACGAAGGTAGATCTAAGCGTAAAGATAGATAATACTAGAGTAGATTAGTAGTAATATCTAAATACTAGTAAACTTCTTTTATAGTAAAATCCCGGTAAAGACTATAATTAAAATCTACTCGTAAAATCTATTAAATACTCCTATATCCGCCGTTGTCCTTTTCTAACTCTTAGGTATTACGTATCCTAGATAGATTTTTTTCGTATTAATTTAGATTATAGACCTTAGATAGTAGATACTAAAGCTAATTAGTATCCTTTATTTATCTATTAGAGTCGGAATCGACCTTAGGAATATAATATAAATATAACCCGTTCCTAATAGCCTATACCTTCTATTTTATAACGTTGTAGCCGGTTAATAGCGCTTTTAGTAGGTAATAGTACTATTATAGGTAACTATTATATATATAATAGGTCTAATAATAAGGTTATACGCTAGTAACTATTAAGGTTTCTAGTAGTATCTTAGGTACTTAAGAATCTCTTTTTCGAGCTACTAATCTATTTTATTAAGTAATAATAGTAATATTAATACTTCCCTAGCCTCTTAATTTTACTTCTAAATACTAAGCTCTTTTACCTACCTAATTACTATATTAAATTCTTCTTACTTTCCTAATAGCTCCTAGAGATAATAATAAAGTAAGTTAGCTTTCCTAATAGTTCTAAAGCTTAAGTTACTAATAAAAATAGCGTCGTTCTAGTTATAGTAAAGATAGTAATAAAAATTCGCGCCGTACTCCCTCGCGCGCTCCCGTAAGTTAGCTAAGCTTTGCTAATTAATCTTAGCTAATATTTAATAGTCTTCCCGTACTTCTCCTAGCTCCCGCGATATCCCTCGTTCCTCCTAGTATTAAACTAAGTTTAATAATCTTTATAATATCTCTCCGCCTAGCTTACCTCTACTAAGTTACTCTAGCCGCCCTTCTACCTTATAATCTATCTATAGATCTCGTATATCTCGTATACCTACTCTATATACTCTATCTCGCTAGACTGGCGATTTAAGAGCTAGTTTATCGCGTAGGTTATAATATAGGTCGCTAATAGTAATTAGTAGTACGCGTAGTATAGGAACTATAATAAAAGAGGCGGAATCTCGCTTAACGCGCCGTTTATCGCTCTAGGTTATAATATAGCGTAGGCTAAGCTCTTCTAAGCGTAAGCGTATATATCGTACGTAGTAGCGCGAGTAGGATAAGTAGTATACTACTAAGCGTAAGCGTAAGCGCTGTTTTAATCGTAATAGGGAGCGTATCTATTAGGTATAATTAGGGGTTTACGAGGATAATAATAGTATACTAAATAACTTTAGTAGTAAGGAAGAGGAGGAAGATAAAGATCCTATACCTATACGTCGTCGTTCTTATCGCTATAAAACTTATACCTCTATTACCCTAGCTTCTACCCTAGCTAGTTATAGCTTACGCTCTTATAGCCTACTAATTAGCTTTATTAATTATCCTCTATCTTCTTCTCCTCCGGCTAGGTATTATTTCCTATATCCGCTTAATACTACTCGCTAGCCTAGATAGTACCCTACTATATTTATTCTTCTCCTAGAGTAGAAATTACCTCCTTAGGAGTTAGTATAGTCTCGTATAATAATATATAAGGAGATAGGTACTATTTTAAGGCCTACCGACCTTTAGAAATAGTTATAATTTTAGTTATTAAAGCTAAAGACTATTAGTAATCTCGTAGAAATCTAGGGAATAGTCTATAATCTCTTAACCTACTAGTAGCGCGTAAATCTTTTACCTCCCTATTAGGTAGATATTATAGGTAATATTATCTATAACCTAGACTAGAGCTATAATAGGCCCCTTAGACTAGTCCTATTCTACGAGAGAGGCTCTAAAGGCGAGAAGATTACCCTAACCGTTCTAGAGCGTCCTAGCGAAGTAGCGTATAAATTCTATCTATACTATATACTAGCTCTCTTTAGCTATACTTCCGCGGGCGCGATTAAGTATACGGACCTAAAAGATATATATAATTACTATTAAAAAGGCGCTAGTCTATTTAAGGCCTATTATTAAGTTTTTAGGTTCCCTCTAAGAGGTAGAAACGATAAACTCCTTTAGCGTAGTATATACTCTAATTACGTCTAGATAGGCTATAAAACTACTCGCCTATTAATAGATAAGGGTAGTACTAAGAAAAAGCTATATTCCTTTATTTCTAATACTTATAATAAGGACTATTAGAGTAATAATAAGGATCTTAGAGATAAGGGAGATAATAATAATAATAAGCTAGTTTAAGTATTAGTTTTTACTTATCTTTTTAGTAGTTCCTTAATTTTGCGGTGTTTTTTAGTATTTATAGTACTAATATACTTTGCCCGGTTACTCGGTATAGGTATTTAGTTAGGAGTTACTTTTTAAGCTCCCTTTATATAAGCTAGAGTTAGAAGTTCTAGGTTACTTTTTTTTTCGGGTTTTTAGTATTTTTACTCTCTATTAATATAGCTAACTATAGATAGCGAGTTACTTATAGCTTAAGTAGAATGAAATATAGACTATTTATTATAAATAGTCCTTATACTATAATTATTAAAATCTATACTTTTATCGTTAGGAATTAAGCTATTTCCCTAATACTAAAGATATTTAGCTATATTCGTCCTCCTATTTCCGATATTTTTGACTTTTATAATAAAATAAACTAGTTAAGAAACTAATAATATCCCCTAGATAAACTCTAAATAAAAAGAAATTAATCTAAATATAAATACTAAAGTAGAATAGCAAACGCAAACTAAACGTAGTAATTAAATAGGGTACGAATTTACCTCTTTATCTATCCCTTAATACGAACCTCTAGTTCATGTATTAAGAGTAGGGTTTAAAGGTATCTATTTATATTCTACTTTATAAAAGTATCTACTAGATTATCTTCTCCGTTAATCTATCGAATCTCTTTAATTTCTTTAGCCTAATAGGCTTGCCTAATAGCTATAATATTAATTATAAGGCGCTTTTCTTTAGTTATTCCAAGTTTTACTATATACTTATAGAGAGAAAATAAGTTAGTATATATAATAAGAGGGATTAGCGGTAGGTTTAGTCGTTTTAGGATTTACGTAATTATCTTTAAGATAATATAGCCTTTATTAACTCCTTCTAATATAGCGAGTATTTCTAATACTAGAACTAAGCGTATAACCCTCTTTAATTTAGTCGAAGACTAATAAATAATATTTCCTTTTATTATAAACTTGAAATCCTCCTTATTTTTATTCCTAATAATAATAAGGTATCTAAGTTAGGATAAGAGGTCCGAGTTATTAGTAAAAGAACCGTTAATATAGATAAAGAGCTTTAGCGTAGTTAGATCGAGAGGAATATACCTAAGTCCCCTCTTAAGGTTATCTTATTACTATTTAATACGTTTATTAAGAGTATTAATTTCCGGTTTCTCTAGGTCCTTAAATTATACTACTATAGCTAGGTTAAAAGCTACTTCTAGTTAGTAAATAGATATAATATATATACCCCTTACTTATTATCTAACGTAGGCCTCTTTAATTTCTACTAGAGTTTTCTTAAGATCTATAAGTTCTAGCTTCTCTCCTTATTTCTTCTATATAATAAAGAGGTTTAGCCCTTAGCGTATAATAATATAACTATTAAAAATAATTTCTCCTCTAGGTTTTAGTATCTTAATAGGTTTAGCTCGAAAGTTAGCGTTAGTTCTAGCCTTTTCTTCTATTACTAAAAAGGTTTAGTTGGTAGCGATAAGCGTATCGTCCGTTTATATTACTATAATTCTAAAATTTATATTTGGTTTTATAATAAGAAGGTATAGATTAAACGGGGATATTTCTATATTAAGTCGCTCTATATAGTACTTAAAGTAGGTTATAAACTAGTATAAGCTAGATTCTAGTATACTATATAGTAGTTTCTTAATATATATAATAGTACTAGGGGGATATTTATTCTAGAGTTCCTTAGGGAGATATACGTAGATAGTCCTTACTAATCTAGTTTAGCTTTAGATATAGGCCTAGGTAATATCTTATAGATATAGAGAGATTCCTTCCTATAAGGTAAGAAGTATAGGTACGAGGGAGAGTATAATTCTTTATATAGCTCTCTAAATTATTAGTAACTAGTATAAGATAGTATCTTTACTAGTATTATTAAAGCCTTATACTATAAGCCTTAACTTTTTATAAGGGGATTTAGTAGCCTTTCCTTTAATTTCTCTAACTATTCTTAAGGGAAAAATCCTTTATCCTAGAGTATATAGGTTCTAAATAAATACTATTACTTCTTAGCTAAGGAGGTTATTAATCTCTTTCTAATCTAATATCTAAAATAGAGGTTTTAAATCCGTAATTTTACCGGTTTTTCTTAGTTCTCTTAAGAGTTCTTAATCCATTTTCTCTTTCTATAATATAAAATTCTAGTATACCTTTATCGCTACTTTAGTTTAGTAGGTATCTACTAGTTCCTAGGAGAAGGATTAGAAATTTCCTAGGTCTTTATATAGGATTACTACTTATAGGTATATCCTTCTCTTATTCTTATTACTAATTATTTTTAGTAATCGTTCTTAGTCCTCTAATATCTTCTCTTATACCTCTAGATTATTATCTAGATACTTTCTCTCTTACTCGGTATCTTCCTCCTAATAGATATATATAGATATCGAGCGAAAAACCTTATCCTTCCCGTTAATTTTAATAGTATAATTATAGTTATCTATCTTTTTAAGGAGAAATAGTCCTTACTATCCTTTATTCTCCCTATATACTACGACTTTTAATCCTAGCGGGATTTGCGAAGCGATAAGAGACTTTAGCCCGTTTCGTATAGAAAGTACGAGTACTACTTACTCTTTTATATATTCTTTATAGAGGTTATTTATAGCTATATAGATAGCCTTTACTCTCTATATAACTAATACTACTAGTAGAGATACCTCCGTAAGCTTAGGGTAAGTACTAAATACTAAAAGGGTAGAGATAAGACCGTTTAGCCCTACTATATTATTAATTACTTTAAAAGTTATCTAAAGAATAGATTCTTTAGATTCTTTAGGAAGTTCCTTCTAAAGAATACTAAAGATCCTTCTTATAATCTTATAATATATTTCTACCTTCCCTATAGTATAGTATACTTCGATTAGTATACTATAGACCGTAATATTTATAGTTTTTACCTCTACCTTAAATTCTAAGGAATTTAAGTTATTACTAGTATCTACTATAATAGTATTAGGAGGTCTAAGGTATACGTTAATCTAGTATCTCTAGATAGCCTACTAAAGTACTTTAGTAGTTTAGTACTTAAGGAATAGTCTATTCTAGAATACTATAGTAGCGTCGATAATATATAGTACTAGTAGTCTATTAATATATATAATAATTATAATAATCTCTATATTAAAGTCAATGTCTTCGCGTAGGCTGAATTTAAACCTATAGGGGGCGCGTTAATTTAGTTAGTAGTACTTATATATATCGGTAAGCTATTTAATAAGCCTTAGGTTAATATTATTAAAATCTACTCTTACTAAGATTATTTAGAAGCGATAAGCTACTAGGTAACTAAATCTCCGGTATAGATAGAGTAATTCTATTTTAGTTAACCCCTATTTTAGAAATTAGTCTACCGCCTTATCGGGTGGAGCTAATATGAATTAGCTATAGTAGGGGAGTCTATACTCCTTTAATCCGGTCTTAGGGTCCTATAACGTATCTAATACGTAAGATAACGATATTTCAACGTCTAGGAGTACTATCTATAGGTAATTCCATTTCCTAGTAATAGGTATACGCTATTTACCGCGTATAAGGGTATTATTAAGGTTATTAAAGTAGATACCTAACTTATCTATATTATTAATATATAATAGAAATGGTATTTCTATAGGTAGGATATAAAAAGTAATTATACTAAAGTAGGTTAGTATATCTACTATACCTAATAATACTATAGATAGTCCCTTTCTAAAATGAATAAAATGTTCTCCTACTCTTATCTTATTAAGGGATACTTATAGTATAGATTATAGGGCTTTAAACTAGCTAATACTAGTTATTAAAACTCCTACTACTCCTAAGTCTAGTATAATACCTCGAAAGAGCTTTAAGTTATATCTTATATCTATACTAAAAATTGAGTATAGTAGTTTATTATTATCGTTTTTATCGTTCTTAGTAGTACTAATATCTTTTAGCGGTATTTTATTATATTCTAATTACGATTCCCCTAGTAAAATTCCAGTCTAGAAATATACTATAGTATTATTTTATAGAAACTAAGTAGTATTCTATTAAGTATAGAAATATACCTTATATACCTCTACCTCTTATAAAAACTATTAGTATACTTCGTTAAAATATTTAGGGTTAGTAGTATTTAATATTATTTCTATCTTATTAATTACTATAAGGTATTAGCGAATTACGTCACAATCCGTTATATACTATAGGGTAGTTATACGGAATTTCTTAAATACTTCCCCTCTTTCTTCTAGGGTATATTTTGTTAACTAGTATCTAGGTTTACTATAGATATAATATCTTACTATTTTCTATGCGGGGATCGTTCCGGTTAGTATATTAGCCTTACTAGGGAACTTTAGTATACTTTTCTTAGTATACCGTCGGTTAGATCCCTTTTTATATATCTAATCTATTAGATATATACTATATCCTTCGTCGTAGCTATTATTATCCGAATTATTATACTAATATACTTTAGTATAGTCGTTGCTATCTTCCGCTACGTATTACGCGTATTTTAAGCCCGAACTCTCTATTATAACTAAGCGTTTTAGAGATACCTTTATAGCTTTATATATTTTTAGTAGGGAAAATAGCGTATATTTATACTTAGGGACTTCTTAATAGATTATTATAAGGCGTATTATAAGCTCTTCTTCGCTATATTTAAGCGGGAGATTAATTTTCTTAAGCTATTTAAATAGAGCCTTAAGATATACTAGTTTACTCTTTCTAGGGTTTTTCTTAATAATCGTAGTAAGTAATATTAATATCTAGTCTACTAAGTATTTTTAGTATCTTTTAGGAGTTTTAAAATATTATCGGATTTCTTCTCTTATCTTTTCGTAGGAAGTCTTAATTCCTTAGCTCATAATCTTATAGTAGTATTCTAGGGCCTTTCCTCTTAGTATTATTAGGAATACTATATCTAGATAGTAGTATAGGATACTAATAGTATCGTATATCTACTCTAGAATATAGTACCTATTATCTAGAACCTTATATTCCTCTCCTCTATACCGAATACTATCGCTATATATTAAAGTTAAATCCTTTAATTTCTTACTAGATTCTAATTTCGGGACCGATTCGTTATTACTAAAGCTATTTAGTAGAATAGAGGGAGATAGGTCTAGTATTATAAATTACTAAGTACGGATTCGCTCTAAGGATACTAAATTTAGCTACTTACTAATTCTCTCTCTTCTAGTAAGTAGTCGAGGTAGTTTAGAAGGTATACTACTCGTCTTTAGTATAAGACGCGAGAATATTCTTTTATTTATATAGGATTATTCCTAGAATTCCGTTTAATTATTGTC
The DNA here is from genome assembly GCA_014858625.1 of Venturia carpophila. NCBI lineage: Eukaryota > Fungi > Ascomycota > Dothideomycetes > Venturiales > Venturiaceae > Venturia > Venturia carpophila. The sequence continues at coordinate 1,180,809 of JACTAK010000010.1, forward strand.
CTTATTAATTACTAACGTTACGTAGGCCTATTAAGTTTCTATAATAGGTTAGCTATTCTTCTATTCCTTATATATACCTCGTAATTTAGTTTATATCTAATCTAGTAGAGTATTTATTTCCTCTCTAGTATAGTTTCGGATAGTTTTCGGTACTACTATACGCTATAGAGGGGTTACTAATATAGTTTAGCGCTACTCCTAGGCTAGTTTATTCTCTTTAAGATACTTAGGGATTATTAGTTAAAGAGGTAGATTATCGCCCTAGATATAGGCGAAAAATTAGTCTTCTAGGGTTGCTTTCTACTCCTTAGGTATACTAATATTCTTTATTAATAGAACCTACTATAATTATCGAAGGAGTATTATATAGCAGCGGTTCTATATATTTTAAGTCTAATAGCGGAAATCTTCCTAGACTAGATCTAGAAGTTACTCTATATCCTATTAGATATAGCTTCTAAGTATATAATAGAGGTAGCTATTAAGTACTTCTATAGAAGTTTTATCTAATAGGTTAGGCAAGTTATTAGTAATAAATACAGGTCGTATAATAGAGTTAATATTAAACTCTAGTAGTAAAAGGCTACTAGAGTTATTTAGCATTCCGTCCTAAGACTTCTAAGATATATTCGTCTAGGAAATAGGAGAAAATAATACTTCCTCCTATTAGGGTAGACTAGTATTAAGTCTAGCTATAGGTTACTTATCTATAGTATAGTAGATTAGTATAGGGGAAAGAGATAAAAGAGTATAGAGTAAAATAGGACTTTACTCTTTAATACTAACCTTTTCCTAAGGGAAATACTTAATAGGAAAAGAAGGTAATTAAAGATACTAAAGCCTACCTTAGCTTATCTAAACTTCTTTAGCGGAATCCCTTACGCTTTTAGAAGTAAGAATAACTAGCTATTCCTAAGATTAACTAAAGGGAAATACTTAATTAGTTAACCTCTAAATAACTCTTTAAGTTAATTCCTTACTACTCTATAGTATATAAGTTAATATAACTACTAATTAGTATTAGAATAATATAGTATTCTAATAGGTTTAAGATATCTTAAAGACGATAAAGTATTAAGATAAGTTCGTAGTTTAATAGATTTATAACTATTACTAAAGTCCTTTAGTAATAATTCTATATACTAAATCTATATACCGAGGTAATTATACTATAATAAGTTATCCCCACCCTATCGTCTATCTATATTACCTATCTAATAGTTACCTACCTCTATTCTTTACGAAGGTAGATCTAAGCGTAAAGATAGATAATACTAGAGTAGATTAGTAGCGATATCTAAATAAGTCTCCTAATAGTTAAAGATAATCTAAAATAGTTAAAGAAGAGAGAGTTAAGTAGTAGTAAGGAAGTTAACTATTTTATTTTATAGCGTAATTAAATAGGTTAAAAGAGTTCTACTCTTTATTATCCGAGAAGTATAAAATATCGCCTATATATATAATATCTAGAATAGGCTTAGAATCTACCTCCTCCTCCTTCTCCTCCTCCTCCTCCTCCCCCTTATTATTATTATTATTATTATTATTATCCTCGTCCCCTTCTTCGTTAATACCCTTATTCTCTTATATAGCTTTTAACTAATTCTCCCTAATAACTTAGTTATTATTACTAATACGATTACTAAGCCTATTAGTCTTTTACTTAGGGCTTAGGATTATTATAAGCTTATTAATATCTATATCGTATATTCTACTATACCTACTACGCGTATCTCTCTTATTACTAAGTATTAATTTATATACTTCTAAAGCGAGAATTGGATTAGGTAGATCCTTCCTTAATACTACCTCGTCCTTAGAATATACCGCCTACTAGGTAGTAGGACTAGGGAGTAAATCGAAGATATTTATAGTAGCTATTCTATTACGTATAAGGGTAATTTCTAGCGGTATAAAGAATTATAGGGGTAAGATAGAGGTTTATTACGTAGTAGGGTATCTACTAGTAGAGTTAAGCTCCTAAAATAAGTTAGAGACTATTAGGAGACTATTAGGAAAATAATAGTATACTTCTAAGTCGTCTTTATTAATATAAAAGTAGATACGATCTAGCTTATACTCGCGAACGTCGTATAGCTTTCTATTTACCTTATTATTAAGAATCTTACTAATTTCCTACTATAATTTTCGTAAAGTATCGAATAGAGCTTTATAGTATATAGTATATCTATTTACGGCTAACTCTATTAATATATCCTCCTTATTATTTATAGGAGTATTAAGCGGATCTTTATCGATCTCTATATTATTATTTAACTCCACCCTATTATTATCTTTAGATATAGCTATTTCAGGTAAGGAGTCGCGTATAATTTCGTTAGTAGGACGTTTAAGTACTACTAGATACGTACTATTAACTTTACTACGCGTAGATATTAGTCGAAACTATTAGAAGACTATTAGGATAAATATACTATTTCTTATTAACTATCTAGACCGCCTTCGCTAAAAGCGCGTCCTATTAATCTTTATCTAGTATACTAAAGCTATCTTAGGACTTAACTTTCTTACGCGTAGTAGATTTAGCGGTTTTAAGTACGCGATTAGCGTTACTCTTCTTCTTATTAAACCCTCTAAGCTTACTGCGACGCGCTAATTCTTTAATAGTATACGGGTTTATTAATCTTTTTTTAGGGGCTTTAGGCGGTATTATAGTAAAAAAGTCTAATAGTTTACTAATAGTCTAATACGATAATTTAGCGATATAGGGTAATTGCGACGCGATTAGTAGAAATAAGTAAGGTTGTTTTAGCGAGAGTATAAGGTAGATTAAGGTAGAAATTAAAGTACGATTAGGTAGTAGCCTAGGGTAACTTTAAGGATTCAGAGCTACTTCTAGTACTAGTATAGAAGTAAAAAGTTAACGCCCGCTATTTTTTCCTTCTAACCTACTTATTAATCTACTAATTAATCTATTAATTAATTAATTAATTACTTAATTAATCTCTACCCTCTTAATTTAATCTAATAGTATCTTCTTATTCTCACGTATCGCTATATATAATTAATAAAGTTACTTACTTAAAATCTAGGTAAAAGTAAATATAAAAGCCTTAGCTATTATTACGGTATAGGTAGCTACTAGTAGTAAGTAGCCTAGTAAAGCCCTTAGGTAAAAGGCCGCTCGGAAGACTACTACGCGTAAGGCTATACTTAGTATACTAAGGAAACCTTACCGCTATAAGCTAGAAAGTATATTTACTTCCTTTATTTACTTATTTATTTATTTACTTTACTTCGAGATCTTATATATTCCTAATAGTCGCCTAATAGTCTAACGTACTATAGCTATTATATTACGTAAGATTCGTTACTACTAGAAGTCTACTAAGCTTCTCTTCTATAAGTTACTATTCTAGTAACTTATCCGTAAGATTACTTAAGAGGTCGCTAGAGGCGCTAGGGGTATACGATAGTATATAAATACTATCGAGGCTATCTAAGAGGCGGTAGAGGGATATCTAGTATACTTATTTAAGGGTAGATTCTTAAGACCTTAATTTCTATACTTATCTTATCTAACTTTACCTAGATACTAATCTTTACGCCCTTTATACTAAACGCGTTACTATCTAGGCGAAGGGTATTAGGTTAGTAAGGAGAATTCGTAGTAATAGTAATTTTATTAGTATAAGCTAAAGTTATTAAGGTCTATATATTTTTTTAGAGTTTAATACTCGTTAGTAGGAGGCGTTAAGGTATTTAGACTTATATTACTATAAATAATACTAGTAGTAGCTAAATGAAAAGTTTTACTCCTATACTTAATTCTCTTTACTATAACTATTAGGAAACTATTAGGAAGTCTTTCGTATAATCTTTAAAGACCTAATCTTCGATTATAGACTGAAATAATTAAATAATACTACTAGTAGTAGTTATAATAGCGCCGGTAGGGCTAATTAATATAAAGATATCGCTAGTTTAGGAGAGGTACCTTTATAATAAAGTATATATTTATATCCTCTAAGCGGAAGCCTTACTAGATATCGGCTAGATTAATTATATTACCCTTACCCTAGGTATACTTAAGGAAGGTATATAGTAAGTAGAGTAAGAGAGGTAATAGTTCTAGTACCTTTATAATAAAGTATATATTTATATCCTCTAAGCGGAAGCCTTACTAGATATCGGCTAGGTTAATTATATTACCCTCGCCCTAGGTATACTTAAGGAAGGTATATAGTAAGTAGAGTAAGAGAGGTAATAGTTATAGTACCTTTATAATAAAGTATATATTTATATCCTCTGAGCGGAAGCCTTACTAGATATCGGCTAGGATAATTATATTACCCTTACCCTAGGTATACTTAAGGAAGACGGCCTTAATATAAGCGAAGAAGGCCTATATATAGTAACTAGTATATAGTAAGTAGAGTAAGAGAAGTAATATCTAGGCCTTGTCGGTAGATATCTCTATTACGTACTTAAATATATTAGTACGAAGCTCCTTATAAGGTATAGCTTTATATCCTTCTTAGTATATCCTTCTTAGTAGGTAGTATCGGCCTCTTTTATCTTTATCTAGGCCTCGTCGGTAGATATCTCTATTACGTCCGTAAATATATTAGTACGAAGCTCCTTATAAGGTATAGCTTTATATCCTTCTTAGTATATCCTTCTTAGTATATCCTTCTTAGTATATCCTTCTTAGTATATCCTTCTTAGTTTAGTATATCCTTCTTAGTATATCCTTCTTAGTATATCCTTCTTAGTATATCCTTCTTAGTAGGTAGTATTAGGCTCTTTTATCTTTATCTAGGCCTCGTCTATAGATATCTCTATTACGTCCTTAAATATATTAGTGCGAAGGTCCTTATAAGGTATAGCTTTATATCCTTCTTAGTATATCTAGGGCTCCTAATAGGGCGGGTTGGGTCGGGGTTTTAGGGTATAGACCCGACCTAACTAGGGTCGGGTTGAATAAGAGGAGGGTTAGGTTATAGGTTAGGGAATTAAATTTTAACCTACCTAGCTTTCGGGCTAAACCCGAGAGTAAAAGCGTGACTTACCGGGGTAGAAATAGTTAGATATATTAAGATTTAAATTAATAAAATAGTAGAGAAATACCTTAAAAATAAGTCTATAGCTTTAAAAATTAAGATATACCTATAGATCTAATAGAATTAAATAAAAACTAAAAATATACTAAAAATAGGCTAAAAAAACCCGACCCGTACGTTAGGTTATAACCCGGCCTTAGCGGGGCCAGGTCGGTTTAGGTTTTTAGTAGTTAAACCTACCCTAAAAACCTAACCCGACCCTAACCTAATAGGTAGGTTTTAGGTTTAACCCGACTTATTAGGAGCCCTAAGTATATCCTTCTTAGTAGGTAGTATCGGCCTCTTTTATCTTTATCTAGGCCTCGTTAGTAGATATCTCTATTACGTCCTTAAATATATTAGTACGAAGCTCCTTATAAGGTATAGTTTTATATCCTTCTTAGTATATCCTTCTTAGTAGGTAGTATTAGCCTCTTTTATCTTTATCTAGGCCTCGTTAGTAGATATCTCTATCGCGTCCTTAAATATATTAGTGCGAAGCTCCTTATAATATAGCTTTATATCCTTCTTAGCCGTAGGGTTAGTAGCCTTAGGTAGGTATTAGTAGATTTTACTCCTACGCTTAATTCTCTTTACTATAACTATTAGGAAACTATTAGGAAATCTTTCGTATAATCTTTAAAGACCTAATCTTCGATTATAGACTAAAATAATCGGATAATTATAATAATTACGTTATTAGTTTAGAGGCTACGCTTAGAGTATTTTTTTTATTAAACATTTAACTAAAAATATTTAAATTTCTAAGATTTTAAGATAAAAATAACTCCGCTTAATAGATTACTCTATAACTTCGTAGATCTTATAATACGTTACTTTAAAGTACCTCTAGCTACTTAGATATCTATTTTATTAATAGTTTCTTACTCTATTCTTATTCTTTAATCTTATTATTCTCTTCTTAGCGATTACTAATACCCCTACCGCCGTAAATGAGTATAGATCTAATGGGTTCTAAATTCTAACCCTCTTTCTACCTAGAACTATACTAACTTAAATACTAACCCTCTTTTCTACCCGTACCTATACTAGCCTTTACTAAAATTATTATAACCTCTTTATCCTCCTCTATATTTATCTCGTAACCCTTAGACCTACTCCTATAAGTTAGTTAGAATTATATTTACTACTAGTAGACTACGACTAATACTAACGACTTCTATACTTAGTAGGTAGATATAATATAGTATAAGATAGAGATATCTAAGCCTAAGCCTAAGCTTCCTAAATAGGGTAGAGAGACTCGTACTATAAACTGCTCCTACTTTATTAAAGGCGCTTTATATATAACTAGCGACCCTAAGATAATCTATACCCGATACGATAAGGTAATATAGTATATTAAGCTAGGTAATAGATCTAGTACTATAACGGATTATATTTCGGGAAATAAGTATAAAGGTAAATTAGTAGTACGGGGACTAGTATAAATAATAGTCGAGGAGGGCTTTAGAGAAGGGGTAAGACTATTAGGAGACTATTAGGCTAAAAACCTTACTAATTAATCTTAGAAAAATTATAAAAAGAGAGAAATAGCCTAATCTAGAGACCTTAAGCCTTACTTTACTAACTTTACTAATTATCTTATTTATATAATTATTAGATATAAGTAGCTAATAATAACTATTAATAATATAAAGTTTATTCGACTTATAATATACGCTAACGAAGATATTACCTCGAAACTAGTTTCCTTATCGACTATTACTAATAAAATCCTTTAAATACGCGATGTTTCTAAGTATATAATCCGTTAGCGTCTTTCTCTAGTACTATAGAAGGTCTCTATTATACTTAATAGATAGTCTACTCCGCGTAGGGATAGCTACCTTACTATTAAAGTATACTAGGTTACTACTTAGTTAATATAGGAAGTAATAATCGGATTTAAACCCTACTATAGCTAGTATAAAGGGGGAGAACTTACGAAATATATCCTAGCTCGACTCTACTACTTCGAAATTACTAATAGGGTTATTATATTTACTACGGATAATATATTAAATAATAAGACTATAGCCGAGTTAGTAAATATAGCTATTAATAAGTTATATCGCTCCTCTAGGATCTAAAACGAGATTACCCTATACCTATATATCTCGTATATTATATAGTTAAGTTATAATAGTCTTCTTTCTAATATTAAGATTAGACTAATAAAGAATAAGTTTATTAAGAACTAGGAGGAAGAGAAGGAGAGAATAGCTATAGCTCTTATAAGAGGAGAGATTCCTACTAACTTATAGCGAGGTATAAGTTCCTAATAGTCCCCTAATAGTCTTGGCGTCTCTAATTCCCTATTTAATTATATACCTTATCTAACTATACTATATAGCTTCTATATATAGTAGCTAAGGCGCGAAAGATCGTAATCTTTATTAACTCTAGTAAAGTACGCTAGTTAGCCTTTAAGGCTATCTAAGAGATATAGTTTCGAACGTCGTACCCTTTATCCGAGAAGATTCGAATATTCTACTATATTTAAGATATTAAAATATAATAGGACTCTACCTTCTAAATACTAGTACGCCTCTACTAGCTAAAAGATCTTATTATTATATATATATAGAGGTAATACGCGTATCTATATCTTAGCGATAATAAATAGGGCTAAGTCTAGTACCTTACTACTATCCTTCGTCCCTTTACTATATTTATAGTACTTATTAGTACGATAAAATTACCTACTCTCTATATAGTTTTCGATCTCTATAACCGTCTCTATAACTATGTTAAGAATATATAATAGATACTAGAGAAGAAGACTCGTCGGTAGAAGGTAGAGATATATAACGTATATATAAAGGTAAAGGAGAAACTATAGGTCTACTATAGCGTAATATCTACTAGTTAGGCTAGAAAGCTATATAGTTTAGCTATCTTTCTTAACTCTCGCTATAAGTTAGAGACCTAGTCTTAAGATAAGTAGGCTCTAAATTTAGACGATTTATATAACTAGTAGGCGTTTTACTAGCGTAAGTTTAAGAAGCTTTATAATTAAGACTATACCTATTACCTACCTACTCTATAATAAAGAGAGCTACTATAACGTCTTTAGTAAAATAAGGTTAGTCTTAATACTATAATAGATTAACTATATATAGCTATAGACCCTATACCGCCGCCCTTATTATCTAGATATAGTAGGGAGGTAGTATCTAATAGATAAAAAGAGTTCGACGACTACCGCTTATAGAGTAAGTTTTTCCTTTTTCCTAATAGTCTCCTAATAGTCTCTAATATATTATAGACGAAGTAGCGACGTACCTTAAAGACCCTTTCTCCTAATAGAAGTATATTAAGCTACGTTTTCCGCAGATCGCTATAATAGCTAGAGATATCTTTAGTATCTAGACTACTAGTATTAGTATTAAGCGCGAGTTTAGTATTACTAGTAACTACTAGTAGGATAATAGGACTTATAGTATAGTAGTCCTCTCTGTACTTATAATTAATAACTACGAACTTAACGTTAAGTATAAAGCGTATAAGTTAGATTACTACTTATTATAAGTAAGGATAGATAAGGTAAATAATAAGGAGATTAAGGATAAGCGCTAGTAGGTAAGTAAGATCCTTACTATATTTATTAACTAACTATTAATTAGCTATAATAAGATTAGTAATAGGGAGGATTCTACTAACCCTAATAATAACCCCCTTTTAGATAATAAAGAGGAGTCTACTCCTATAGTAGGAACCCTCTACTATAGACTTTAGAGGGACGAGGAAGGATTATTAAGTAATAATCTAGAATTAGTTAAAGGTTCTAGTAGTCGAGTTAGTAGCCGTCTATAAACCCGTCGCCGCGCTTAATTAGGTCGTATACCTCTATCTATACGCGTATCTTCGCGCGTATTTACTCGCGTATTAACTCGCCTATCGACGCGTTAATTAACTCGTAATCGCCCCTCGCTTTAAAGAGATAGTAACTTAAGTCTTTATACTCTATAGGGAGGAAGGGAGTTATCTATATACGAGATTAAGGAGGATATTAACGTTCCTAATAATAGGGAGTATCTCTTAAAGTAGTATCGTTAGGGAGAGTAGTTTAACTATTTAGCTATTAGGAGACTATTAGGAGACTATTAGGCGTTCTATTTCTATAATAATATTTTTCTCTTCTTATAATAGAATAATCTTTTACTTCTAAGCTTCTAATCCTAAATATATACCTAAAGCTACCTTATACTAAGACTTCCTACCGCTATATAATTAATCTATATTACTTAGTAATACTCTAAAAGATATAGTTACGTAACTTTTACCCCTACCTAACCTAACCTAAAGTAATAGGGTAAACCTGTACCTTGGCGGGTCGGGTTAGATTAGGTCTATAGGGTTAAGACCTATCTCTAAAACCCGACCTACCCCCCCCTTAGTTAAGTAGGTTCTAGGTTTAACCCGCCCTATTAGGGGCCCTATATATAATAAGATAGAATAGTATAGATTATATAATATAGGTATTATAAGTACTTAGCGGAGGTATATCTAATATCCTTAGTAGGGCTCCTAATAGGGCGGGTCGGGTCGGGGTTTTAGGGTATAGACCTAACCTAACTAGGGTCGGGTTAAATAAGGGGAGGGTCGGGTTATAGGTCGGGGAATTAAATTTTAACCTACCTAGCTTTTAGGTTAAACCCGAGTATAAAAGCGTGACTTACTAGGGTATAAATAGTTAGATATATTAAGATTTAAATTAATAAAATAGTAGAGAAATACCTTAAAAATAAGTCTATAGCTTTTAAAATTAAGATATACCTATAGATCTAATAGAATTAAATAAAAACTAAAAATATACTAAAAATAGGCTAAAAAAACCCGACCTATACGTTAGGTTATAACCCGGCCTTAGCGGGGCCGGGTTAGTTTAGGTTTTTAGTAGTTAAACCTACCCTAAAAACCTAACCCGACTCTAACCCGATAGGTAGGTTTTGGGTTTAACCCGACCTATTAGAAGCCCTAATAAGAATAGTAGTATCCTTAACTAGGATACCTTTAAATACTAGAATAAGTCTAATATAGTTCTTAATAAGGCTCTTACTAACGTTAAGTACTTTAAGTATATCCTATAAGGCTTTACTAAGTTAGGTAATAACTAGACTATTAAGGAACTTACTAAGATTAAATTAGTATACTACCTATAGTATCTTTATAAGGTAAATAGAAAGTATAATCTCGGCTAGAATCGTACTATATACTATAGTATTATATAGTAGGTAATATACTAGTTACTTTACTATTAGCTCTATTATATAAGTCTTTACTAAGATTAATAGCTATAGATAATCTTATATCTATATTACTATAAGATAACCTAGAAGGGTAATAATATCTTCTTCTACTATATTAATATTAACGTAAAGGAGGCTCTTTAAACTAGAAAAGGTATTAACTAGATCTAGGGTAGTCTTATAGTATTTAGTAAAACTAAGAATAACTATACTTAGTACGTTCTAAAGATATATAAGACGGAGAATACGTAAGTATAGTAGGATATTAACTAGAAGCGTAGTATATCGCTTAATAATAGCTATATTATAAAGATCCTCCCTACTATATAGATAAAAGATAATATTTTAAAGTTTAATCTAGACTTTACTCGCTAGATGATACCTAATTATACTATATATATTACTTATCCCCTTAACTTCTATCGATTAGAAGGTAAGGTAGATAGTATATAACTAACTATACTACTATAGTACTATAGTATCTAAGGTAATTACTTAACTCTCGAGATCCTAGAAGGTAGGACTTAGAAGGAACTTATACGCGTATACTATAACCTATAGGTTAGCCTAGTATTACTATCTAGATACTCTATTAACTATAATAAACTACTATATCTATTCCCTACTAAACTCTCTTTATACTCTATAAATATAATTATATAGGTATTAATTAGACGCCTTAAGTAAGATAACCTCGACGTCCTTAATAAGGTTAAGATAATTATAACTAATATTAATTATATAAAGTTAAAGATTAAGGAGTAGGATATAGAGATAACGAAGCTTATTAGTAAGAAATTTACCTTATTTATTAAGGAGAAGATAAATATCTATAGTATATAGAGCTTCTTTTATTATAACTTTACGTAGACTCCTATTCCTAAGCTAGCGTAGTACTTTATAGAGGAAGAGTTAGAGTAGGAGCTTTAGGAGGTATATAATAATATCCCTAATAACTTAATAGAGGATAATAATACGGAGATAAAGCTTAATATAAATACGTAAGTATAGTAATAGAGTATAATAAAGTATAATAGAGATAAAGAATAGTAGACTTTTTAGTTCCTTTAATAATATACTCGTAGATAGTACGATCTTATAGTTCCTTTAATAATAATATACTTATAGATAGTATAATTTAAAATTTAGAATAGAAGTATAGTATTAAGAGATAATATATAATTTAGCTAGTAGGGGAGGGAATATAGTAGGAACTACTATATAATAAGATAGAATAGTATAGATTATATAATATAGATATTATAAGTACTTAGTAGAGGTATATCTATTATCCTTAGGTAATAGGTAACTATTATAATATAAGATATATTATTAGATATAGATAAAATATATTATAAGATTATTAGATCTTATACTATAGTATTAATAATACTATTTATACCTATTATTATATAGTTACTTCTAACTTTAGGTAATACCTTTAGGCTTTTATTCTATTTTTATAATTTTAAATTATCTTATCTAATCCTCCTTCCGTACGTATACTATCTAATAATATTAGACTTAGGATAGCTAGTAATAATACCTTAATATTATTAATTGCACTTAACTACTATAATAACCTTCTATATAAAGTTAGACTCTTAAGTAAGTACTTTATTACCTTCTCTAGATTTACTTATAAAGTATCCCTATATAAGTATATATTTAAGTAGCTCTAAGTTAATAAATAAACCCTATATATTTATTAGGCTTATTTACTAATATTAAGCTAAATAAGCCCTAAAGCTTATTTAGTTTATTTATTAAGAATAATCTAAATAATCTTTCTATATAACCTAGACCCCGTCCTTCTACTAATTAGTTCTTAGAGTAGACTATGCGTAATAATTACTCCTATGGTGGATTTGGAATTGAATTCGAAGTTGAAGTTGAAGTCGAAGTCGCAGTCGAAGCTGACTAAGCCGAAAACCAAACGATGTTCAAATTCCCCTGACTCGCCATTATCATGAACTACCTGGTCAGTCCCTCAAGTCTTACAGATCTCATGAGCCAACCCTCATAATGGCTGCGACATCTCAATTAGCCGTATTCCGCTTGTTTCCAGCTCTAGAGGCTCGATTGGTCCACAGGACTTGTCCACAATTGTACAGTCTAACGACATAATCATTCTACCACACTAACAAACCCTTAGCCAAAGACGAATCCTCCCCTCCCTTAGCCTGCCACAAAGATCCCACCTCCAATACTCCCGATCATTCACCTCGACCCCCCTACTCTCCAAGAAAACCGGCAAATCAAATCGGTTCCAAGCAAAAACAGATTCGTATCCTCCGGCCGAGGGCGCAGCCCGCGCACCAGCCGTGGACGAAGCCTTCGACTTCTCAACCCTCGAATCGAAGATCTTGAAATCAATCGAAAGTCTAACACACGATCTCTCTCAATTGCGTTCTGGCGGCCGCTTCAACCCCGAGAAGATCGATCAGCTGAAGGTGACGTTTGATGATGCGGAGGGGAAGAAGGTTAGTACAAGGGTGGGGGATCTGGCACAGGTCAGTGCTAGGGGGAGAAATGTCAGCGTTGTGGTTCACGAGACAGAAGTGAGTTTTTTCTCTTTCTATCCTATCCCATCTTGGAGAGGAGGTTGGGAAATGGCTAATAGTGGTAGCATGTCAAATTGGTCAACACAACGATTGTGACTTCAGATCTAAATCTCACTCCTCATGGACCCACAGCAGAAGCCCCCACGACATTGACGATACAAGTGCCGCCTCCAACTGGTGAAACGAGGCAATTGGCGTTGCAAACTGCGAGTAAAGCCGGGGAAGAGGCGTTGAATAGGATCAAAGAGGCGAGAGGTGCACATCAGAAAAAGCTGAGGGACTACCAGAAGGCTAGAAAAGTGAGGCCGGATGATTTACAGAAGGCACAGAAACAGATGGAAGAGGTTGTGAAGAAGGGGAATGGGGATGTCAAGAGGATCACGGATGAGTGTAAAAAGGTGTTAGACAAGGCATAGGTCATGCTTTCATATCAAGGGCAGTCCCTTGCTGGAAAGTGAAGTTTGTCTAAGTCAAGTGAGAGCCTCATTTCATATGAGGCGGTCAAGTCCTACCGGACGATCTCCATCGTCTGGGAGGGATGTTTCCTATTAGGTTGACTCCTCCAGCTGGAGCACTTCTTACGCTCATATAGCAGACAGTCTGTTCGATCGCGCTTTCAATACTTGTTAGCACTCGCGACATCGTCTCGGTCACGAAGAACCAAACTCATTTCAGTGCATATAATGCCTCGCAATCGGATGCACAATCGCGCTTCTCCATAATCTGGGAAATCTTGGATGCTTCGTTCTCAAATCCAACGACGACTGTAGTTCCACCTGATAATTCATCAGTAATGGCATCACGGTTCTTCCCCAGATTGGTCTCATACCCCATTGACTCGCAAGTATCCTTCGCAATACCACGACTTGGACATTAATACTCGGCACAAAAGCAGTAGCACTTTTTCACATATTAGAACTAACACCCCTTTGTCATCCTGACCCGGTTCACTTACCCTTCGGGCTTGCAAACGCAGCGGGATTTCCAGATAGTTTTCCGCTACGTTACACCCGTATCCTGACATGGAATCACGATCCAGTGTATTAGTACTCTGCGGGCGTAGACGCTTGACCAATCAAGAAACTGGGCGAGGTTCAATTCATTCTTCGTTCAATCCAATTTGGATAGACCCATCCAATTCCTCTCAATTGGACTTGATTACTATATGGATATACTGAAGGCGGGCCCACTTGTCATCATTATGACGTGTTGAGGTTATTTTGAATGTTCTGATGTACCATTCAAAGGGATCACATCACGTCTGTCGTCGCGACTTTGTGGGATAGTCTTCCAATCAAAATAGATTCGAACGGAGCTTAATCACTCTTTGCAATCCTGTGCTCGGAAAAGATATATCATCTCGATAATCATGAAGGTTCAGAGTCGAAAGAGTAGTTCTTCTTTCCGGCGTTTTTATCTAGTGCATAGCCTTGACTCCGGGAGACGGATCCCACGAATACAAGATCCAGATCTGAGTATCTAGATCTCTGTTCAATGAGAAGTCTTATGCATATGAGTGGGATTTCTCGATATAACGATTATTGACAAGCCGCCATTACGGTTTTATTTTTCCATCCGACCTAGCTAATCAACACCTTCCAGCCCAATCTCAAAAATCCAAGCAGCAGTTGCACCTTACATGTTTACATCCCCAAATTAAGCTGTCGACGCCTTGGTCAGATAAATCTTGCGAAAGGGCGGCCATTAACACGGAGACATTTTTCGAAGACCCCATATAAACGGCACCAGGATACAAATCGCTACCATTACAAAGATTATATTATCAATAAGAAGTCTCGCACCTTCTATCCGCCGACACAAGCTATGTGCAAGGCATCCCCATGCAATGATCCCGAAACTAAACAACGTATAATTACACATGCAAAAGGAATCTCTTGCCGTTATTGTCAAAGCCCTGAAGAACAAAAGGAGACAACCACTGCGGCGAGTGGGGTTTACATAGACGATGTGGAGAAAAAGAGAAGAAAAAGAAGCGCAAGCACTATGCTTAAGGGATTGTGTACCAAATGCTACTTTTTCTATTACTTCGCCTTCTTCTCCTTTTTGGCGTCTTCGCCTTTCTTGGCACCCTTCGGCATTCTAATATACCAGTAAAGACCAAGCGCGGCAAAGACGTTGAAGACAATGTACACCCACATGATGCCAAAATTGCGCCATCTGTTGGCGTAATTCGAACTCACGGAAGCAAGGAAAACGTTGGTGTCGCCAGTGCTGCAGTAAGTGCAATCACTTGTTGCGAGAGGGTCAAGGAGGTAACCGCCCGTTCTGTCGATGTATGGTTGCATGTAGGTGCCACAGGTGCCGTTGACGGGTTGGAAGTGAACATATTCGTTGTCGGCGCAAGTAACCCGCGTATTTGCGAGGCCGACTGATAGCATGGCGTCAATGAGATAGGTGAACGGTGAGACACGATACATCCAAATCCAGAAACCAGGGAAGGCACGTGGAGAGGCGAGGACTCCACAGAATACGAGGGACATGGCGAATGCCAAGCTAGCCATGTTACCACCGGCTTCGGCAGTCTCGACACCCGCGATGGCCATGTGAGTAAAGGTTGATGCGTGGAGGACGAAGACCCAGATGAGTAGGAACATGAGCGCTCCACGTTCGTGAACCTGATTCTGGGGTATGGCGTTTTGGTCTGCGTACATTAGTTGAGCTCGCCGAACTTGGAAATGCAGAAAACATACACATGCCGATGGGGTAGTACCAGCAGACAAAGATGATGACAGCCATGAATGTTTGCCAGGGTATTTCGACTATGATGTTCGACAGCATGAATGCCTTCCATGAATAAGTCTTTGCTGGCCGCTCTCGGACTTCGTACAGAGCACGCTGCGTCACCAAGTGCGGCATGACTTGTTGCACAAGTTGGCTGAAGATTGTGAAGAGCATGAAAATAGAGAACATCTGGTTCTGCAAGCCTTGTTCAGTAACAGGAGACTTGTAGAAGACAAAACCAAGGAAGGTCGCCTAGACGATGTCAGCGAAAACGAGCTGAAACTTGAGAGAAGGGGAACTTACAGAACCGAAACACAAAACAAACTTGGAGTAGATGAGACTTGGGGTTCTCCAGTATTGCTGGAAGACACGCTTCAAGGTTTGAGCCATCTGGACACTGAACGGGGCGGCAAACTCGGAAAAGGCTTCACGCTCAAGCTTCGTATCCGCTCGTTGCAGCGTATTTGGGGCTTCATCCCTCAATCGATCGAGTTCGGCGTGGACTTCCTGATATTCGGTAGAATTTCTCCAGACATTGAACCAGTCGATATCAGTGTGGGAGCCAGGAGCGGCACCAATGACTTCCAACATCCATTCAGCTACGACATCATTTTAGCTTGTGAAGATATGAACCATCTTAGTTTCTGAGCTCACCTGGATTGGCTTCCTTGGGACAAGGATGACCTCCATTGCGCTCGAAATACTGGGTCAGAACATGGGCATTCTCGCCAACTTCCCCGAAGTACACAGTTTGTCCGCCCTTCTGGAGGAAGAGCAACCGATCGAATCGTTGAAACAACATGGCGGAGGGTTGGTGTATGGTGCAGAGAATGGCCTGACCGCTGCGAGTGAGCTTTTCCATGAGATCACAAATGGCCCAAGAGGTTTGCGAATCCAGACCAGAGGTGGGTTCGTCGAGGAACAGCAGCAATTGTGGCTTTGCGGCCAATTCGACACCAATAGTAAGACGCTTTCGCTGTTCCACGTTAAGGCCTTCACCAGGGACACCAACGATAGCATCGGCGTAGTCTTCCATGTCGAGAAGTTTGATGACCTCGTCGACATAGGCCAACTTCTCTTTAGTAGAGACATGTGCAGGCTGGCGCAGTAGCGCGCTGAAGTTGAGGGACTCGCGTACGGTGGTAGTGGAGAGATGCAAATCTTGTTGTTGAACGTAACCAGTTTTGCGCTGGAAGGATTGGTCACGCTGTCGTCCGTCCACGAGTACTTCGCCAGTTATTACACCCATGGTCGTTCTGGTTGCCAGTACATCCAGTAAAGTCGTCTTCCCAGCACCAGAGACACCCATTAGAGCTGTCAAGGTGCCAGGCTTGACCCATCCGTCAACGTGATCGAGAATCTGTCGTGTCTCATTTTTGATCTTGATCTCGTAACACACGTCACGCCAAGAAAACATAGCAGTCTGTTTCTGGATGATTTCGGCTGCGTGCTGAGCCTTATCGCTTTTAAAGACACCGGCAGAATTGATAGTGCCAGCTTCCTCATCATTGGCTGAATCCTTGAATAGCCCTTTTGGTGTGTGCCCACGTCGGAAGACCAGGACTTCACCTTTAGACTTCTTTGCCGAAACGGACTCTGCGGCGACGAGATAGCAGCCGAGGGCGCCAAAGATGAATGCGAAAAGAACGGCAATGTTTCGCCATTTATGTTTCGCATAGTACTGGAACGAAGAGTTGATGTAAGCGTCGCCACTGACAATGCTAGATCCAGGAGTAGAACCAACAGCTAAGCAGACTGTACTCAGCCCATCGTTGACATAGCCACTTCCGCTTGGTATATAGGTCGAGCAAGTGAAATTGCGATTGTGGAACTCGTTGATCATCAAAGCCTCGAAGCAGTAGGCCACGGGGTCAATGTAATTGATCCATCGTGACCAGCCGAGCATGTAGCGCGTGGGAATGGTGAAACCTGTGAAGATAACGATGGCGAGAATCAGAAGCGCAGTGGGAGCCATGGCACCTGCGAAGGTGCGGGTAGCAGATGCGACAGTTCGGAAAATCATGGACATGGCCAAGGTGGTCAAGAAGGCGGTGAAGATGTAGAAGAAGAACGCTCCGGGCTCCCGTCTCAGGTTTGTCATGAAGTAGAGCGTCAGGTTGAACACGATGGTGTTGCCGACTTTGTACGGCAAATCTGTCAGCATGCTGGCGAAGGCTTCCGCGCTGGGGTGATAGAATGCGTAGCGAGCTTGTTTTTCCACGATAGGACGTTGAGCATACAGGGTTAGAATCCGGGCGATGTTAGCTGACTCGAGAAGCTGGAGCGCCGGAACTTACCTCGAGAGCAGCGCCAAAGGCGTTCATCAAAACAGCGAAGAACAAAAGGGCACCTCTTCGATAGAAAGAGTCCGTGTTCTGGGGCAAGTTGTAGAACACGCTACCAATAACCAAGGCCAATATGCAATTACCAAATAGCTGAGTACACGTGATAGTTGGGTCCCCCACGAGACGACGGAACCCACGCCAAAGGCAGAGACGAATCTGGCCGCCGTAAGACAGAGTGAACGGCGAGTCAACGCGTTGATGTTTAGCTTGTTGTGCCCGGCGGGACTCTTTGAATTGTTGCAGGTGCTGGCCACCTATTGGGAACCTTGCGTCGTACTCGTTGATTTCTTTGAGCAAAGCCTGACGCTGAGAAGACTGCTGCCAGCGCTGAGCAAACTCGTCGGGTGTCTTTGGAACACGATTTTCCCATCCAGGTCGGACGACACGCTCTGCAGGGCTCGTCATGGATGTCAGGAAATCGGCTGTCGTCTGTCGAGCGGGGCAATCGAAGCCCATCTCCTCAAAGAACGCCTGGGCTTCATCACATTTCCCGAAGAAAATTTGGCGACCTTCGTACAGGACGACAACTTTGTCAAAGATGTCGTAGGCACTTTGGGGAGCCTGGTAAATGGCAACGCAAGCTGTAGTGTTGGAGAATTCGGCCGATAGTCTCAAAGTCTTGCAGAACTCAATAGCATTGGCACTGTCAAGACCACGGGTGGAGTTGTCCCAGCACTGTAGAGGCGCTCCTGATAATGATGCCTCTGCGATTGTAACACGCTTTCGCTCGCCGCCACTAACTCCTCGAACGAAGTCGTTACCAACCATAGTATTGACAGTGTGAGAAATCCCAAACATGGCCATAATCACGTCTCGCATGACCACGGACCATTCATCCACAGCCATGCCACCAGGCGCACGTCGAGGAGCCCGGGCGCGCGAAGCGAACGTGAGGGTATCACCAACAGTAAGCTGGGGAAAATGGACGTCAACTTCGGCTGTGTATATAGCTTCGCCTCTGAAGTTGTTGCGCATTTGTTTTGCGGAAATGCCTGGACAAAGCAGTTAGCACCGATCATCGCAAATATAGCAAGATACAGCAAGATTTATCCAACAGGCCTACTGTCACCACTCGATTGTCCAAGGGCTAGCTTCGCTAGTTTGCTTTCTCTAATTGAGATCGTGGCGGCGAATTTCTGACTCTGGCAAGTAAGGCCGCCAAGTCTTGGACGCCAACAGTGTCAAGTAGAAAGGGAAGTGTTCAAAACACCATCATAGTAAAA